>CM044307.1:140694460-141894460 GCA_024291935.2 Okapia johnstoni | reverse complement strand
GAAAAAAAAAATTATAAAGATGAGATCAATCATATGGGAAGGGTCATTCCCCAGGAACAGCATCTCTCTAGGGGGACTGCATTCAAAACTCTACTGCAGAGAGGTCAAGAAAATTAAAGGAGGTTCTGGAATTTGGGCTGCACATTAAATCCACACAGGGAGCTTTCAAATAGGAATAAAAGCAAAACTAAGCCCCGGCCCTACCATAGGCAATTCAGTAAGAATTCTTTCTCTATAAATTATGTAACTTGTTACATAGGCAACTTTAAGAACACACAACATGGATGGACATTACGCTGACCACCCATGTGCCACATCCAGTTTCAGTAATTAATAGTTCGGGATCAATCCTGTTTCACCTCTGCCCACACCCCCACCACCCATCCACCCACAAAATACAATTATTTTGAAACAAATCCCAGATGTCAAACTTTAGAATGTAACTGAAAGATAATGACTCCTTTTTAAAAAATAACTATAAACTCTACTTAATGATCTGTGATGATGTAGTGTTAGTCACTCAATTGTGTCTGACTCTTTGTGACCCCATGGACTATAGCCCACCAGGCTCCTCTGCCCATGGGATTTTCCCAGGCAAGAATACTGGAGGGGGTAGCCATTCCCTTCTCCAGGGCATCTTCCTAACCCAGGGATCAAACCTGGGTCTCCTGCATTGCAGGCAGATTTTTTACTGTCTGAGCCACCAGGGAAGCCCAAGAATACTGGAGAATACTGTATTATTGAAGAATACTGACAAAAATACAGGAGTGGGTTGCCATTTCCTTCTCCAGGGGATCTTCCTGACCCAGGGATCGAACCCGAGTCTTCTGTCTCCTGCATTACAGGTGCATTCTTTACCTGCTGAGCCATCAGAGGGGATGTATGTATATGTATGACTTATTCACTTTGCTGTACAGCAGAAATTAGCACAACATTGTAAAGTAACTATACTTTAATAAAAAATAAAAACAAAATAATCTTGCTTCTCCTCCAATACCATCATATGGTGTTCGTCCCATTAATTTGAAGAGTTTGATTAAAATAACCTTATTTTGTCAAGTAATAAAGGCTCAGTCATGCCAAAAAGAAAAACTACAATACTATATTATACCAAATAATAATAAGGTCTCTTTATAACAGTAATTCCTCAAATCTATCAAAATCTAATTTCTCCCACTGTTCGGTACACTTCTAGGCATTTGTTTCAGGTGGAATGAAAATAATGTCTAGGTGCTATAATTTGTTGATGTAGCTCCTAAAATTATTTTAATTTATAGGTTCTTACTCCATCTCATTCTTTTTTATTGTGAAAATTATTTATCTTTTTAATGAAGAAATGAGGACAACTGTTCTGTAGACTTTCTCACTGTCCATATTTTGCTGTTTGAATCCCCATGTCATGGTTTAACATGTTCTCCTGTCCCTGTATTTATGTTAAATTATGGGGGCCTAATAAAATTCAGTTTTGAATTATTTGATAACACTATTTTATAGGTGGTATTGTATACTCCACAAGTAGTCATGTATGGATGTGAGAGTTGGACCATAAAGAAAGCTGAGCACTGAAGAATTGATGCTTTTGAAGTGTGGTACTGACAAAGACTCTTAAGAGTCCTTGGGCTGCAAGGAGATCAAACCAGTCAATCCTGAATAATCACTGGAAATACTGACTCTGAAGCTGAATCTCCAATACTTTGGCTACCTGATACAAAGAGCCAACTCACTGGAAGAGACCTAGATGCTGGGAAAGATTGAGGGCAGGAGAAGAAGAGGGTGACAGAGGATGAGACGGTTGGATGGCATCACTGATTCAATAGACATGAACTTGGGCAAACTCCGGGAGATGGTGAGGGACAGGGAGGCCTGCCTACTGCAGTCCATGGGGTCGCAAAGAATCAGACACGATTTAACAACTGAACAACAGCAATAGCATAAACATGCTTGATGTGCTTCAACTTGTTATTCTAATTCTGTTCAAATTAACCTTTGGTCAGTGAAAACCTATTTAATCTTTCTCCTGTGTCCTCCTGAGATGGTCCTTGTCATCACTGACAGCTTCCTTGAGCTTGGTTTTATGCAAAATAGTATTTAGAGGCCACAGTCCAGGTGCTAAGGGTGCTTATTGCTGCTAAGTTGGTGATTTATTTCTGGGCCTTTGTGATGGACAAAACTGGAGAATATTATATGTTTAAAGAGGGGGGATGAGTTTATATCGTGCTTTTGGGAGGAGGAGATATTGAATAATATCTTCTAAATGAAGAAAGAACTTTGAGACTGAAAAACAAAGCAGGCAACTCAAAATGTGATTATAAAGTTTACTGTGGGTAACTTACAAACAGGAAGAATCAGGCAGAGATACTGATGGCTACGCTCCATGCATCCATGAGGGGTACAGGGGAGGGTCTTCCCTGGTGGTCTAGTGGCTAAGACTCAGCACTCTCAATGCAGGGGGTCCAGGTTTGATCCCTAGTCAGGGAACTAGATCCCATATGCCGCAACCAAGAGTTCCCACGCCACAACTAAAGATCCTGCATGCAGCAACTAAGACCCAGTGCAGCCAAATTAATTAATTAATTAAAATAAATATTTTTAAAAGGGAGTACAAAGGATTTTAAAGGATCTAAAAATAGATCTGACTGAGAAGCAGGTCTGTACCAATGGGAACCCAGAGTTTTTTTTCCTACTGGGGGTCTCATGTCCATTAACTCATCTGCATCAGCAAAGTCATTTTTCCAGTTTTCATAGCAGATGAAGAACAGAGTAAAGGCTGATAGGGAGCCTATCTGACTTTGCCGCATACCTTGTAAGGAGGCTAATGCTCAGTCATACAAAAAGTGCAAGAGACAGGACTGAAGGTCTGGGATGAAAACCAACTCAGTATGGTTCAGCCACATATCCTATTTCAATTCAAATTCTGAATTACAGAGTTTTTATTGACTTCAGTAGTTACCAGAGGGGAAGTCGGGAAGGAGGGATAAATTAGGTATATGGAATTAACAGATATACACCACTATATACCACCCCACTCCAGTACTCTTGCCTGGAAAATCCCATGGACGGAAAAGCCTGGTGGGCTGCGGTCCATGGGGTCGCTGGGAGTCGGACACGAGTGAGCGACTTCACTTTCACTTTTCAGTTTCATGCATTGGAGAAGGAAATGGCAACCCACTCCAGTGTTCTTGCCTGGAGAATCCCAGGGACGGGGGAGCCTGGTGGGCTGCCGTCTATGGGGTCACACAGAGTCGGACACGACTGACTCGACTTACCAGCATTGAACTCAGTGACTTTTACATGTGTAACCTCTTCCATTAAAAAACAAAACAAAACAGTATCCCAGTTCATAATTATTAGTTTTTATCCCTTAACACACACAACAGTCTCCAAATAACTACTATCAACAATATGATTACTCAAATCAGTTTACATTTTTCCCAGTTGTTTCTATGTTACAATTCATCGATAATCTCCTAAACTTCTAATCTATAAGTGCCTGCTCTCTCTTTCTCTATCACCGTGCAAAAACTTCTTAATCAAGAAATCAGGACAATGTCCTGTAGAATCTCTCACCAGAAAAGACATGGTCCTTCCCTTTCTTAAATAAATGTAGCAAACCACACACTTAGCTTTCTTCATGGATTCCTGGAAACTGGTCCCTCATGCTGCATAGAGATCTTCCTCGCTCCTTTTCACAGGGACATAATATTCTAGCATGGGATGTGACATAGTGCTTTCTGGGTTGTTTCTAGCTTTTTTTTTTTTTTTTTTTTTTGCTGTTACAGATAGAGCTGCAGTGTAGAACCTTATATGTACAACTTCTCACATTTTCATGGACTCTTGAGAATGTAATATACAACCAAGGTTGGGAACTCTTGACCTACAGAAAAAAGCAGGTTATTAAGAAACCCAAGTTTAAATCCCAGCTCTACCCTTAACTTACTCCTTGTAAAATCTGGATAATAATCTACCTCATGGATTTGTAGAGAGGATTATATAAGCTAAAACATGGAAGGTGCTTGAATCAGTTCTCAGCATATTTTAAGAGGAGTGTGTTTATTGTCATTGTTGCTGTGAATCTTTAAAGTTTTTAAATTGAAGTACAGTTGATTTATACCATTGTGCTAGTTTCAGATGTAAAGCAAAGGGATTCAATTATACTTTTTACAGATTCCTTTCCATTATAGGTTGTTACAAGATATTAAACATAGTTCCCTGTGCTACATAATAAATCCTGTTGCTTATCTGTTTTGTATATAGTGGTGTATATCTGTTAATTCCATATACCTAATTTATCCCTCCTCAACTATACATTTGTTTTCTGTCTGTGAGTCTGTTTCTGTTTTGTAAATAAATTCATTTGTATTAGATTCCACATATAAGTGATATCATGTAATATTTGTCTTTCTCTTTAAATTTGTTAGTTAGCTTCCCTGCCTCAGTTTCCTCAGCCATCCTATCTTAGATGTTGGCACAACAAAATTAGATCATCACTGTGAGCTTTCTTGAAAAAGCTATTATTTCTCTGAAAATGTGGAGCAAGGGTATTATTTTCATCACCATGATTACAGAATGTCCGGTTGGGAGAATTAACAGTATTCATCTGGTGGGTCTCTCATCTCCGGAGCCTCGTACAGGGCTTCCTGACTCCACTGAATCATTAAGACAAACTGTCAATTCACTCAAACCACTAATTTAATAGATTTTTTATTTTCTACTAAATTGACAGACTGAGTAAATCGACCAAATTGACTGGCTGTTTTGATATCATTTAGACTCAGCTTGAGTGGAGCTAATCATCAAGGGGAAAATAATTGTTATTGACATTGCCACAGTGATCAAAGACACCCCTGGCATGGTTGAGGGGGAGCACAGGGACCCTCACCACGTCCACCATCCTCATGCTCCACCCAGCTAAGTCTCAGAACAAACACTGCCCAATCTACTGCACCGCATTAGAGAGGCGCTCAAAATAGAAGGCAGAGGGTGGCGGGGAGTAGGGGGGAACTCTGAAAAGGATCAATCAGTACCTAAGTGAATGTAAAGCAACTATACGCCAATAAACTTTTTTTTAATGTAAAAAAAAATTTTTTTTAACTACATAAATGAACATTATTGGAAGGACTCATGTGCCCAGTTCTGAGTGTGTGCAAGAGTATCAGGTCTGAAGAGACTTCGAAGGGGTAGAGTGAACAACAGCCCCCCGAAGATACGAGTCCCTAAATGCTGTGAATGCTACTTTACAAGGCACAAAGGACTTTCGAGATGTGATTAAATTAAGGAACCTGCACTAGGGAGGGTATGCTGGTTTCCGCAGGTGGGTCGGATGTAATCGCCAATGTACTCACAAGGCGGAGATCAGGGAGAGAACAGGAATAAGACATGCGCAGATGGAAGCAAGAGGGCACCGTAATGTGAGGAAGCGCCACGAGCCCAGCCATGCAGGCGGACTCGAGAAATAGAAAAGGCAAGAAAACAGGTTCTCCCCTACAGCTCCCGGGAGGAACTCACCCTGCCAGCACCTTGGGGAAGCTGACTGGACTTCTGGTTTCCATAACACCTATGTTATGGCAGCCTCCAGACGCTAACACACACGCACCAGCCATCTTACAGGTGTAATTCTTGATGGAAACACCTCGGAGCAGCTAGAGACATTAAAAGGCTGTAAAGAGTGGCAGTGCTGGGGCTTCCCTGATAGTGCAGTGCTGACGAATCCGCCTGCCAACGCAGGGCACACGGGTTCAATCCCTCGGGGAGATTCCGCAAGCCGCAGGGCAACTAAGCCTGAGCGCCGCAAGTACTGAAGCCCGTGTGCTCGAGAGCCCGCGCTCTGCAACAAGAGAAGCCACTGCAATGAGAAGCCTGAGCACCACAGTTAGAGAGTAGCCCCTGCTCACCCCAACTAGAGAGAGCCCACATGAAGCAATGAAGACCCAGCACAGCCAAAGCTAAACTTAAAAAACATTTAAAGAAAATAGTTCGGCAATTAAAAACAAAAGAGTGACGATCCTATCCCCTGTTCCTGCTCCAAACGAAGCCATTCTGTTTTAAACGTGGGTTCCATGTACAATTTCATGGAGGGAAGAAAGGATTCTTCTGAAATGGGGGGAGGGAGCAAACTGAAATAGAGAGAATTAGTATTTGTGGATCTCATACATGAAAAAGGGCTGCCCTGGTAGCTCAGCTGGTAAAGAATCCGCCTGCAATGCAGGAGACCCCGTTCAATTCCTGGGTCAGGAAGATCCCCTGGAGAAAGGATAGGCCACTCAAGTATTCTTGGGCTTCCTTGGTGACTCAGACGATAAAGAATCTTTCTGCAATGCAGGAAACCCGGGTTTGATTCCTGGGTCAGGAAGTTCCCCTGGAGAAAGGATAGGCTACCCACTCCTGTATTCTTGGGTTTCCCTGGTGGCTCAGCTGGTACATGAAAAACACGTGGACCAGTGCCTTGCACATAGTGAACATAATAAAATGCAGCTGTGGTGGGGGTGATGGTATTATCTGCCCTGAGTCCTTCCTGTTGCCAAGGACAAACCACAGCTCAGTACCGTTCAGGGACTTGCCCAAAGGCATCTAGCTGTCAGTAGCAGAACCAACTTTAGAACCCAGGTCTTTATAATGCTAGCGTCAACTGCAACCCACACCCTGGATCTTCCCCCAAATAGGAAATGCCACCAGCTGGCCGTGACTTATACTGAAATCAAACTTGCTGCATAAGGGCTGTTTTGATCTCATGTGTTCTGTCTGTGATTCCCAGGAGAGCTGACCACTCTAGGTGCTTCCTGTGTTGCGCATTACTACGGTGGACCACAGGGCCGGCAGGTGATTGGCTATCAGAAGGGGCTAGCTGTGCCTGGTTCTCCCCACACCCTGTACCCAACTGCTGGAGAGAAGAAAGAGCATTGCTCTGCCTGAGGAACAGACTGCTGTGGAGGCAGTGGGGCAGGCCAGGCGATGGGCAGGGCCAGTGAGGCGGCGGCGGAAGCAGCTGCTGGCTCATTAAGGGCACTCGGGTGAAATCTCGGCCACACTAGGCCCAGCCGTATGCTCAGACACAAACCACAGCTGCTTGCCCTTGAATCTCTCCTCTAAAAGGCAGCAGCAGAGACAACATATTCTCCCAGCTCTGGGGCGACTTTCCTTGCTGCTCTGTCACTTGAGGAGGTGTCCTGTTGGCCAAGCATCAAGTAGAAGGGGTAGGAATTTTAGTCCAGCCAGTGAGTGCACGCATGCTCAGTCACTTCAGTCATGTCCAACTCTTTGCAATCCCATGGACTGTAGCCAGCCAGGCTCCTCTGTTCATGGGATTCTCCAAGAAAGAATGCTAGAATGGGTTGCCACACCCTCCTCCAGGGGATCTTCCCAACCCAGAGATTAAATCTGTGTCTCCTGCGTTGACTTCACATTCCTCAGCGATCAATACAAAGAAATGGAGGAAAACAATAGAATGGGAAAGACTAGAGATCTCTTCAAGAAAATTAGAGATACCAAGGGAACATTTTATGCAAAGATGGGCTCAATAAAGGACAGAAATGGTAGGGACCTAACAGAAGCAGAAGATATTAAGAAGAGGTGGCAAGAATACATAGAACTGGGCAAAAAAGATCTTTACAACCAGATAATCACAATGGTGTGATCACTCACCTAGAGCCAGGCATCCTGGAATGTGAAGTCAAGTAGGCCTTAAAAGGCATCAATTCAGTTCAGTTCAGTTCAGTTGCTCAGTCGTGTCCGACTCTTTGCGACCCCATGAATCGCAGCACGCCAGATCTCCCTGTCCATCACCAACTCCCGGAGTTTACCCAAACCCATGTCCATCGAGTCAGTAATGCCATTCAACCATCTCATCCTCTGTCGTCCCCTTCTCCTCCTGCCCCCAATCCTTCCCAGCATTAGGGTCTTTTCCAATGAGTCAACTCTTCGCATGAGGTGGCCAAAGTATTGGAGTTTGAGCTTCAACATCAGTCCTTCCAGTGAACACCCAGGAATGACCTCCTTTAGGATGGACTGGTTGGATCTCCTTGCAGTCCAAGGGACTCTCAAGAGTCTTCTCCAATACCACAGTTCAAAAGCATCAATTCTTCAGCGCTCAGCTTTCTTCACCGTCCAACTCTCACATCCCACGTAGAAAGCATCACTACGACCAAAGCTAGTGGAGGTAATGGAATGCCAGTTGAGCTATTTCAAATCCTGAAAGATGATGCTGTGGAAGTGCTGCACTCAATATGTCAGCAAATTTGGAAAACTCAGCAGTGGCCACAGGACTGGAAAAGGTCAGTTTTCATTCCAATCCCAAAGAAAGGCAAAGCCAAAGAATGCTCAAACTACTACACAATTGAACTCATCTCACACGCTAGTAAAGTAATGCTTAAAATTCTCCAAGCCAGGCTTCAGCAATACGTGAACCGTGAACTTCCAGATGTTCAAGCTGTTTTAGAAAAGGCAGAGGAATCAGAGATCAAATTGCCAACATCTGCTGGATCATTGAAAAAGCAAGAGAGTTCCAGAAAAACATCTAATTCTGCTTTACTGACTATGCCAAAGCCTTTGACTGTGAGGATCACAATAAACTGTGGAAAATTCTTCAAGAGATGGGAATACCAGACCACCTGACCTGCCTCCCGAGAAATCTGTATGCAGGTCAGGAAGCAACAGTTAGAACTGCACATGGAACAACAGACTGGTTCCAAATAGGAAAAGGAGTACATCAAGGCTGTATATTGTCACCCTGCTTATTTAACTTGTATGCAGAGCACATCATGAGAAACGCTGGGCTGGATGAAGCACAAGCTGGAATCAAGATTTCCAGGAGAAATATCAATAACCTTAGATATGCAGATGACATCACCCTTATGGCAGAAAGTGAAGAAGAACTAAAGAGCCTCTTGATGAAAGTGAAAGAGGAGAGTAAAAAAGTTGGCTTAAAGCTCAACATTCAGAAAACTAAGATCATGGCATCTGGTCCCATCACTTCATGGCAAATAGATGGGGAAACAGTGGCTGACTTTATTTTTCTGGGCTGCAAAATCACTGCTGATGGTGACTGCAGCCGTGAAATTAAAAGATGCTTACTCCTTGGAAGGAAATTTATGACCAGCCTAGACAGCATATTAAAAAGCAGAGACATTACTTGCCAACAAAGGTCCGTCTACTCAGGGCTATGGTTTTTCCAGTGGTCATGTATGGATGTGAGAGTTGGACTATAAAGAACGCTGAGCGCTGAAGAATTGATGCTTTTGAACTGTGGTGTTGGAGAAGACTCTTGAGAGTCCCTTGGACTACAAGGAGATCCAACCAGTCCATCCTAAAGGAGATCAGTCTTGGGTGTTCATTGTAAGGACTGATGTTGAAGCTGAAACTCCAATACTTTGGCCACCTGATGGGAAGAGCTAACTCATTGGAAAGGACCCTGATGTTGGGAAAGATTGAGGGCAGGAGGAGAAGGGGACAACAGAGGATGAGATGGCTGGATGGCATCACCAACTCAATGGACATGGGTTTGGGTGGACTCTGGGAGTTGGTGATGGACAGGGAGACCTGGCGTGCTGAGATTCATGGGGTCACAAGGAGTCGGACGTTACTGAGCGACTTAACTGTACTGAATTGAACTCCTGCATTACTGGCAGATTTTTTACCGCTGAGCCACTAGGGAAGACTTAGTTCAGCCAGTACTTTTCTGTAACTGCACTGTAGGAAAATGGGAATGAAGGGAAGAAACAGCAGACGAGCTGAGAAAACAGAGCCCTCTGTCACACCCAGGCATCTCATTGTCTGTCCTAACTAGTGGCATTGCCTCCTGTTTGAATAAAGCTCCTCACCTGAGCTTATGAGGTTCTCAACTATCTTGCACCTACTCACCACTCCGGGCCTTTTTCTATTTCTCTGCTCACATCAAAATGGGTTACTCGCTGACTCCTAAGTATGCCATTCCATTAGAACACAAGCTTCACAGGCGAAGTAACACAGACTATCTTTCAATGCTGTGTCTCCAGACTTCCATGTGCTTGGCACACACTGCGTGCATGCCTGCTAAGTCGCTTCAGTTGTGTCTGACTCTTTGTGACCCTATGGACTGTAGCCCATCGCTCTCCTCTATCCATGCAATTCTCCAGGCAAGAATACTGGAGTGAGTTGCCATGCCCTCCTCCAGGGGATCTTCCCAATCCAGGGATGGAACCCACGTCTCTTATGTCTCCTGCCTTGGCAGGTGGATTTTTTACCACTAGCACCACCTGGGGAGCCCTCAGAAATCTGTGAGGATGGATATTGCTTATTAATACCTGTGAGGTACTAAACACAGTGCTAGGCACTGATTGGCATGGGATCTTGTCTAAGTTTCTAAACCTCATTTACAGGGTGTCCGTAAGTCGGGAGACCAAGATAAATATAAATAATGGTACCTTTAACCTGTCAGAACATAAATAATAGTGTATTCATATACAAAATGTCATCAAGGACATGTTGAACTTGTTCAGAGATAAATGATAGTATCCATATTTTCAGACTTGATGATTACCCTATATAAAATAGGGTAAATAAGTCCTGGGTGGTTCAGTGGTGAAGAGTCTGCCTGCCAATACAGGAGACAAGAGTTCGATCCCTGGTCTGCAAAGATCCCACATGTCTCAGAGCAACTAAGCCAGTGCACCACAACTATCGAAGCCCATGCACCCTATAGCCCATGCTCCTCAACAGGAGAAGCCACCACAAAGAGAAACCCATGCACCTCAACTAGAGAGTGGCCCCCACTCACCACAACTAGAGAAAGCCCACGCATAGCAATCAAGACCCAGAACGGTGGAAAATAAATACATAAATAAAGTAATTTCAAAAAAAGTAAGTTCATAGGGTTGATGTGAGAATCAAAGATGAGATGTGCTCAGCCCCTGACACAGAGTACAGCTCAACAGATGTTAGACATGATTACCGTGTTGCTATTTTCACAAAGATTAATAAAATAGCAACCGATGCAGGAGACACACTAGTAAATAATTTCAGTCAAAAATGAAAGGTGCTGTCACAACAGCACAAAGTCCTGTGTGTCCCCAGAAGCTCTATCTTAAAAATATATCTAGAAACAGCCCTTTCACATTTCCGCCAATACCATGTCAGTCCAATCCACTCTCATTTCTCCTTTAGACTGTTGCAGTTGCCTCCTAACTCTTCTCTCTGCCTTCACTCTTGCCCTTCTCCTTCCTGCCTGCCCCAGGCTGTTCTTAACACAGCAGCAGTCCTGCTAGAATTTAAGTCAGCTCATGTCAGTCTCCTGTTCAAACATCTCCAGTGGCTCCCCATCTCTCTACAAGCAAAAGCCAGAATTGCTATCACTATGTGTGTGCGTGCATGCTAAGTCACTTCAGCCGTGTCTGATTCTTTGCAACCCTATGGACTGTAGCCCACCAAGCTCCTCTATCCATAGGGATTTTCCAGGCAAGAATATTGGAGTGGGTAGCCATGCCCTCCTCCAGGGGATCTTCCCGACTCAGGGATCGAACCCACGACCCCTGTGACTCCTGCATTGCAGGCAGATTCTTTACTGCTGAGCCACCAGGACTGCCCCACTATCACCAATAGTGATGGTTAATTTTATGTGTCAACTTAACTGGGCCACAGGGTGCCCACGCATTTGATCAAACACTACTCTGGCTGTGTCTGTGAGTGTGTTTCTGGGTGAGATTAACATTGAAATCTATAGACTGAGTAAAGCAGACTGCCCTCCTTAATGTGGGTAGGACTCATGCAATTAGTTGAAGACTCAAATGGGAGAAAAAGACTGAGGAAGAGGGAATGCCTCCTGCTTGGCTGATGTGAACTGGGTCACTGGTCTTCTCTTTCAGGCTCAAACTGAAACACTAGGTCTTCTTGGGGGTCTCAAACCTGCTGGCTTTCAGACTGGAAGCCTGCACCATGGGCTTTCCTGGGTTTCCAGATTGTAGAGGGCAGGTCATAGGGCTTCTCAGCCTCCATAATTGTGTGAGCCAATTCTTCATATTTCTCTTAATTACATAATGTTATATATAATAACATTCTACACATATGGGTGCTTCCCCAATGGCTCAGCAGTAAAGAATCTACTTGCAATTCAGGAACCGCAGGAGATGCGGGTTCGATCCCTGGGTCAGGAAGAGTCCCTGGAGAGCAGAATGGCAACCCACTCCAGGATTCTCGCCTGGAGAATCCCATGGACAGAGGAGCCTGGCAGGCTACAGTCCATGGGGTTGTAAAGAGTCGGACACGACTGAAGTGACTTAGCACGCACACATACATATATAGTCACTAGGTTCTGGAGAACCCTGCCTAATACACCTACAGGCTACCTATCCTAAACCCAGCACCCTCTCCTGCACTACCATTATTTCTTTGATTTCAACTCTTTCCACATCCCCCTCTCTCTGTTCCAGCCATATTGGTCTACTTATTGTTGCCCAAACACGAGAAGGCCGCTTAAGTTTAAAGACCTCAGTGTCCACCACACCTTCCTCCTAGAATGCTCCTCTAAGTAAATGTCTCACATTTTTACTTCTTTCAGGTCTCTATCCAGATGTTATATGACTATGAAGATTTCCCAAACTTACTTACATGAAATTGTGTGATACACACGCACTCTCTCTCACACACACACATACACACACACAGCCCATTTCACTTTATTTCTTTTAAATTGCTTTAATTTTCTCTATAACATTTATCATCATCTGACATACCATATCTTTACTTATTTATTTGTTCAATGTCTATCTGTCTCTACCAAATAGGATATATATTCCTTGAGAGTAGGAGCTTTGTCTTGTTCACTGCTATATTCCCAATGCCCAGACTGATACCTAGTCCTAATACCTAGTCAGGCTCTATGCCTGTCTGTTGAATGAATTAATGAATATATTAAAATTTTAAGTTCAAGTGTGGAGATTCCTTAAAAAACTGGGAATAGAACTGCCATATGACCCAGCAATCCCACTGCTAGGCATATACACCGAGGAAACCAGAATTGAAAGAGACGCGTGTACCCCAATGTTCATCGCAGCACTGTTTACAATAGCCAGGACATGGAAGCAACCTAGATGTCCATCGGCAGACGAATGGATAAGGAAGCTGTGGTACATATACACAATGGAATATTACTCAGCCATTAAAAAGAATACATTTGAATCCGTTCTATTGAGATGGATGAAACTGGAGCCCATTATACAGAGTGAAGTGAGCCAGAAAGAAAAGCACCAATACAGTATACTAATGCATGTATATGGAATTTGAAAGATGGTAATGGTAACCCTATATGTGAGACAGAATAAGAGACACAGATGCATAGAACAGTCCTGTGGACTCTGAGGGAGAAGGTGAGGGTTGGACGTTCTGGGACAATAACATTGAAACATGTATATTGTCATATGTGAAGCAGAACACCATTCCATGTTCTATGCATGGGACGGATGCTCAGGGATGGAGCGTTGGGATGACACTGAGGGATGGGAGGGGGAGGGAGGTGGGAGGAGGGTTTGGGGAGGGGGAGCACATGTGAATCCATGGCTGATTCATGTCGATGTATGGCAAAAACTACTACAATATTGTAAAGTAATTAGCCCCCAACTAAAATAAAAAAATAAATAAATAAAATTTAAGTTCAATTCTAGAAGCAAAGAAAGATATTATAGATAAGTGGCAATAAAGGATAGATAGGCAATCAGAGTAGACCAGAGTTTTTTTATTATTATTATTGCATTCTAGTTTATTTATCTATTTTTTAACTTTACAATATTGTATTTGTTTTGTCATACATTGACATGAATCCACCATGGGTGTACATGTTTTCCCCTTCCAGAACCCCCCTCCCACCTCCCTCCCCATCCCATCCCTCTGGGTCATCCTGGTGCACCAGCCCCGAGCACCCTGTATCATGCATTGAACCTGGACTGGCGATTCATTTCACATATGATAATTTACATGCTTCAATGCCATTCTCCCATATCCTCCCACCCTCGCCCTCTCCCATAGAGTCCATAATACTGTTCTATTTATCTGTGTCTCTTGATGTCTCGCGTACAGGGTTATCTTTACCGATTAACTAAATACCATATATATGTGTTAGTATACAGTATTGGTGTATTTCTTTCTGGCTTACTTCACTCTGTATAATAGGCTCCAGTTTCATCCACCTCATTAGAACTGATTCGAATGTATTCTTTTTAATGGCTGAGTAATATTCCATTGTGTATATGTACCACAGCTTCCTTATCCATTCATCTGCTGATGGGCATCTAGGCTGCTTCCATGTCCTGGCTATTATAAACAGTGCTGCAATGAACATTGGGGTACATGTGTCTCTTTCAAGTCTGGTTTCCTCAGTGTGTATGCCCAGCAGTGGGATTGCTGGGTCATACGGCAGTTCTATTTCCAGCTTTTTGAGGAATCTCCACACTGTTCTCCATAGTGGCTGTACTAGTTTGCATTCCCACCAACAGCGTAAGAGGGTTCCCTTTTCTTCACACCCTCTCCAGAATTTATTGCTTGTAGACTTTTGGATAGCAGCCATTCTGACTGGCGTGAAATGGTACCTCATTGTGGTTTTGATTTGCATTTCTGAAGACTAGAGTTTTGCTGAGTATTGGTTACGAATTAGGTAGCAAAGAATTCAGGGTTTTGCCCTCCAACAAGGACCTGGAGGACAGACACTCCATACTGCTGATTAAGAGCTGATCTTTGTGCTTTAACAGCCAGTAGAGCAAAGATCGTGCTTGACATCCTTGCCTATAAATTAAGGAGCCCAACCAGGACACAAGCTTGAGGTGAACTGAGTGAGTAGCCCCATACAGGGCCAAGATTTTTCTCAGAAAACAGCTCTGGGTCTGCTCCAACCCTAAGATAAATTGGAGACAGAGACCCTAAAGTTCAATGCCAAAAAGAATAGCTGCAATATTTTTTAGTTGGAAATAGCCCACCAGAGCCATAAAATCTCAATGAAGAAGTCAAACATAGAAGGTCTAGTTTTAAGCAATGTGACATCCTGGTTAAAACCTCCAAGAGAAGCAGGTGGTGAAATATCGCCCCTAGTAAATAAATGAGTTGTCTTGCAATAAATGGTTTTCAGAAGAGAGAAGTTGAGAAGGCTAAAGTTGTCATGCACTTCGGTCAGCAAGAAGAGCTCAAAGACTGGAACTAGAGAAACTTGGCTCTGTCTACACTATAATAGTCACCAAAGAGGGGACACAGTGCTTGCTAACTGATCTCACCCATGAGATGGAATACTGACTGCTCTAACCTATTCCACAGGGTAGCCACAAGGGTCAAAGGAGGTAAAGTTTGCAGAAAGGACTAAAAGAACTCTAAGCCTACACCTTAAACTAGTAGTCTCATAACTAGAAATCATCATTATTAATGCTTATTTCTTTCCAGCTGTTTTCTGTGCATATTTCACATAACTAAGATCACACGGTTTATAGATTTTTACATCCTGTCTTAACATAGTGCCATAAACATTTTCCCACATCACTGAAACGTTAACAGAAAGATTATTTTAATGAATGATTTCTACTCCATCCATATGAATGCACCACAGTTTAACTAGTACCCTTGAACACTTAAGCAGTCTCCAACTTTTTGTAATTATTTTGGGACACTGATTTCTGACTAAGTCTCTGATTATATCTATAAGCTGAATTCCTAAAAATAGACTTACTGGGTGAAAGGGTATCATTTTTTTTTCAGTCTCTTGATATAGACTGCCAGAGTCCATCTTGTACCAATTTACACTTCCACCAGCTGTGTATGTGAGCATCCTTTGTCCTGAACCCAGAGCTGTTCTGACGTCACCAGCAGGTGCAAGAACTCATTCTCCAACTTTGGATCAGAAATCAATAAACAGGACAACCACTCTGAGAGCTGGCAGGAGAAAATGATCGTTGCTTTGTAAAAACATCATTTCTCGATTCCTGAGAGAGGAATCCAGAATTGGTAGATACCAAACGTACCATCATCATGAAGAATAACACTGTTCCCAGTATTCTTTGTCCTTTGCTGAGAGAAAACACTATTTCATAAAGCAACTTTCTCTACTTACAACCAAGCACTCCAGGCTTTAAATTAAGTCACAGGAAGGGGCTACAAAAGGATATCAATAGTACACGGATTTCAGGTTGGTTTCAGAAGCAAGACTTCTGGTCTGAATACAGCCACATAAATAAGTAGGCTTCTCCTCATTTTACTCCTTTTCCCTGAGAAATCATGCAAAAGCAAAAAGAGAAGAATAAACTACACAAACTGTGGTGTCCACAGAATTTGGAGACAAATATAATCTGGATTCCAAAGTACATGTAAGGGGTCCCTGAGGGATTAGACTGAGATTCAATTAGGGGAAGCGAAGAGTAGAAGCAGTAAAGGAGGCAGGAGAGTCCAGTGGGGATAAATTTCACAAAGTACCACCTACATGACATGGCCTGAAGGTTAAGGCTCGTCTCATGGTTACACGGACTAAGCAGACAGAACAGGGGACTTGAACCCTGTGGACCCTGTTGGCTCCCAGTGGCAGGGAGGAGGCAGGGTGCAGAGAATCACAGGCAGAGCTGCATCACAGCAGCTGTTTACCTCCATGGAGCAGAAGAGAAAGGATCCAAGGCTGCCTGGGCCCCTCCCTGCACAGGATCTCCCAGCATTGAGCTGGTTCAGAAGACCCAACTCATTCTGTTATGAACAACAGCAACAGTGGTATTATTATCATCATTATTCATTGCTGGAATAAGAATAATAATAGTATTAAAAGTAATCATATATATAATATCATATACTTGGCTGACAGAATATTCACAAACCATGCAACCGACAAGGGCTTGATTTCCAAAATACACAAACAGCTCCTACAACTCAATAACAAAACAATAAACAACTCAATCCAAAAAAATGGGCAGAAGGCGTAACTAGACACTTCTCTAAAGAAGACACACAGATGGCCAAGAGGCACATAAAAAGATTTAAACATTTTTAATTATTATAAAAATGCAAATAAAAACTATAATGCGGTATCACCTCACAGCAATGAGAATGGTCATCATTTAAAAAGTCTACAAATAACAAAGCCTGGAAAGGGTGTGGAGAAAAGGGAACCCTCTTACACTATTGCTATGAATGTAAATTAGTGAAACCACTATGGAAAACAGTATGGAGTTTCATTAAAAAACTGAAAATAGGGTTTCCATATGATCCAGCCATCCTACTTCTGGGAATATGTCCTTAGAAAACTATAATTCAAAAAGTAGCAGATACACACTATATAAAATGATAAACAAGGTCCTTCCCTACTGTATAGCAAGAAAACTAAGTTCAATATCCTGTAATAAACTATAATGAAAAAGAATATATCTGTATATCTATACATATATTTATATCTGAATCACTCTCAGAAACAAACAGAACATTGTAAATCAGTTCAGTTCAGTTCATTTCGCTCAGTCATGCGCAACTCTTTGCAACCTCATGGACTGCAGCAGGCCAGGCCTCCCTGTCCATCACCAACTCCCAGAGTTTACTCAAACTCATGTCCATCGAGCCGGTGATGCCATCCAACCATCTCATCCTCTGTCATCCCCTTGTAAATCAACTTGTGATTGTAAATCAACTATACTTTAATTTTAAAAATTAAAAAAAAAATAATTTGGATATGAGGTTTAAAAATATACATCATATAGGTTATAGGTAGATAACAACAATAGTAATAGTATAGATAACTAGTTCAGCTCCAATGCAGGGAGTCTATAACAAAAATATATGAGGGAATTCTCTGGTGATCCAGTGGTTAAGACTCTGTGCTTTCATTGCCAAGGGTACAGGTTCAATTCCTGGTTGGGGAGCTAAGATCCCACAAGCTGCACAACATGGCCAAAAAAAGAAATAAAAAGAAAGGGAAAGTATGGACAAAAGGCAGAAAATTATTCATTTCAAAATTTCACAATGAAATGTAGCTGGCAAATTTGGAAAGAAGTAGAAATAAATAAAATAAACATCACAGAAATGAAAGCAAAATAAGAAGCTGCAAAAGGTGTAACAGACATTGAAGAAAACAGAGTAAGGAATACAGAGGCAGGTACATGAAACTTGACTAAAAGGACACAAAATGAAACAAGGAGTTTCAGAACAGGAGAGAGAAAATTAAAGATGTGAAAGACAGGCAAAGGAGATCTAATACTAGACTCCCTTAAGATATAAGAAATAAAAGGAACCAGAACAATGAAAGCAAACAAATTCTTAACAATACAATTCAACAAACCTGAAATGAAAGGGCCTACATGTTAAAAGAGCCTATCATGGTCAGGAAAACTGACCCAGATAGTCAACACTGAGACATCACCTGACAAAGTTGCTGGACTCTAAAGAATCTTTTGATCCGGCATTTCAAAGTTCAATTACAAGAGAGAAAGATCAGGCTGACTTCAGATTTCTCCACATTCAACACTTCAAGACACTGGAGAAATGCCTAAGTCCTCAACATCTGAGCCAAGAATTTTATATTTATCCAAATCATCCTCCAAGAATAATGACTATGAACAAACAGTTCTGAACCTGCAAAAACTCAAGGAACATTATTCCACAGCCTTTCTTGAGGCAACTTCCAGAAGATAAACCACAGCAGTGCGAGAAATGCCTTGGGTTCTAGTGCAAAGGAACTGGCTGTGAGTCTTAAATACACGCACCTTAGAGCAAAAAATGAAATACAAATACAGGTTTGGATGATGGAGGAGAATGTGTTATATAACCTGACAATCTAGAAATGAGCACCAACAAAAATTTTTTAATGGATAAGGTGAGATAAAAAGGAAAGAGATACAATAATTCTGCCACTTGCCTCATCTGTAACCAGAAGAGTCAGAGAATATTATTTCAAGATTTAAAGCAGACAGGGACTTCCCTGGTGGTCCAGTGGCTAAGACTCCACATTCTCAATGCAGGGGACTTGGGTTCGATCCATGGTCAGGGAACTAGATCCTGCCTGCCGCAATTAAAGATCCTGCATGCTGCAATTAAGACCCAGTGCAGCCAAATAAGTTTTTTTTAGAAAAGCAGACAGATCAAGTAACCGAGGTTACTTGTATGAGAAGTACTAAAGCTTCACTGAAAGTTCAAATGTAAACGGCAAGCAAAATAATGTTACTGATGAAATGTGGGAAACTAGGGAGAAGGAACGAAGGGCAAAACAACAGGAAACGCATAAGTTTATAACTGTTCATATTAGGAAACCATCTGATACTATGTGAATAAATAGGGACTATGACAATTTTATAAAGCTATAATTAATTTTATGAAGATAGCAACTAGAACAAAATTATCAGCACCACACACACACACACACACACACAGCAAAGATCACCAAGTAGATGGTTCTATAAATGATCACAGAAGCAATTATGAAAAAAGTACACATAAAATCAAATGAAAAACTAAACCCAAGCATACACATCAGTACGTAAATGAGCCTTCATCATTATTAAAAGTTTTTCAAATCAGAACAAGAAGAAAATCCACACTCTGTGTTGTAAAGAGACAGAGGGAAACAAAATGATTTTAGAAAATAAAAAACTGGACAAGGCATAGCAGGCACAAATGCAAACAAAAAGAGAGCAGAGTGTATGGTATTAATATTAGGCAAAGTGGAATTGAGGCCAAAAAGCATTGAATGATGCAAAGAAGGGCATTTTATAATGCTGAAGGGAACAATTCACAATTAAGATATCAGCTATGAATATTTATATACCTGATTACATAGTAGCAATATTCCTAAAGCAGAAATTATCTTGACATACAGAAAAAAAATAAACAAAACCCTGCCAGCGGCTGAAGGCTTTAATTCTGTTCTCCCAGTCCCTGATAGAACAAGTTGACAAAACATAACATAAATCTTTGGTCCTTCACATCCAGCGTTGAGTGCCGCATGCAAAATGACCTGGGCCCAGGTTATTTATTTCAGCATTGTTGGTAAAAGCATGACTATTCTGTTCACCAGCAGAGGACAAGTTAAATAAATTATAGGATAACAATTCAATCAGCTATATCACGACAAGAAGAAAAAAAAAGGACAAGTATCTCTATGAACTCATGGAAATGCTTTCAAGTGTTCCTCACATAAACTGGTACCATATCTCCTCACTGCTTTGGCTCTCACAGTAGATAGCTACACTGTTTACAATTACACACTAGATCCTTCCCAGAGAGGAAACTGCGTTCAAGTCCACTGCCGCATGACTTGCCCAGGCTTGACCACGTCACAGCCTAACAGAGGTTTTCAATGTAATTGCAGAGCTTTGTCCAGGCGACCTGCTATTCCCCTCTGTCAAAAGTGGGGGCAGGTCCCACACTGGGACTGCTCTTCCAATCTGGGTCCCAGAACTATGGGAAGAGATCCACGGACCCACCTAAAACGTGAGCAAGAAATTGCTTTTGTTTCTGTAAGCCTCTGGGACGCAAGGTTTTTGTTGTGTGTGTAAAGTTGGCCGATACAGAAATCATCCGAAAGGGGCAATTTTAGGAAAGGTTGGATTTTACTGTTTGTCTCACTGTCGGGAGATTTTCTCCACATATTTATGGTACAATACCTAATTTCATGTGTTTATGACGTGAACACTTAGGCAGCAGTTATCACATGCCAAGAACTACTCCAAGCATTTTACAGAAATTTACTCAATTGTCCTAAGATTCTGTATCCACATTTCACAAACGAGGAAACAGACAGAGATAGGTCAAGATCACCAGTCATGTAAGCCGCAGAGTCAGCGTTCAAATCCAGGCAGTCTGGCCCCAGAGTCCACGCCCTTAATCATATGATCCACGTCCACACAACCACTATGCCGTGAAATTATCATAACCGTTGATATTTATTGAGGTAATTTTACTAAGCACATTTGATCTTATTTGATTCTCATGATAACTCCAGGAAGTAGAGGAAACGGAGACTTCAAAGATGCAAAATGACCCAAGATTACACATTGACCTTGATGGCAGTTAAGCTCTATAAAGACAAAACCTCCAAAGACTAGTATAACTTTTCCTGTTCAAATCTGGAGGTGGGGGGGTAGGGGAGGCCTCCATGGAATCCTACCATCACTCTATTTCCAGTTCTCTTTGTGCTTATCACCATCACAATCATTAATAAATATCTGCTGGACACCTACCTCAGGAAAGGCATTGTGTAGGCTCCCTTGCCCCAGTTAAGACTGGAGACAGACATAGGCTTACTCTCAAATGGTGAAAGATGCTGTGAACAAACTCCCCTGAGGACCGGGAAGCATTCGGCACCGTGGTCAGGCGGCTCTCACTTGGTGACCAGAGTTTTCACAAGGCTGCATAGCACCCTGCTGCCCCAGAAAGTCGCAGGAAGAGAAGACACAGGATTCCTGTCCTGTTTCATTATCACCAGGGAGGGCGTCAGCATTAAAAGAGCAGTGTGAAATGGACAATTCACACATCTTCTGAGTTTCTCAAGGATGTCAGTCCCTGCTGTTGCCTCAGCTGCTGTGGCTGCCACTGCCTCGAGGTCAACTCACCACAAGAAGAGTATTAGACGTGGACCAGCAGGAAGCATGGGCAAAGAGGTGCATACACATGTGCGTGCACGCACGCACACACACTCCCTACACATTCTCCACTCCCAAGAAATGGCAGGGAATATGGAAAAAAGAAAAAGAGGCAGCAGGCATTAAAGGAAGGGCCCCTCGTTCATTGCTGGACGTTTCAGAAGAGCAACGGAGTCCTCCTGCAGCTCAAGGTCACAGCCCCAGGGGAATCTCTTCTCCAGACTCTCCCTTCAGTACCAGACAGACCACTTCTGGGAAAGCTGGTACAGGGCCTTTGAGGTCTTGTCTGGTACACCTGCCACCTGCAAACAGGATGCAGCCAACGAGAATAAGGGCCTGTCTTGATCCTTACCCAACCAGGCCTACTGGAGACTCCTGGACCCAGGTAAACCCTCAGCCCCTCCCAAACCTTTGGGCTACTTCTGCCTTTAATTAGGGAGGCTTTGGAGCCTGAATTCCATACCAGGAGCATTTGGATGGCAGGCAGCTCAGCTCTGATCAGTGGCTTAATTCTTTTTCCTTGTTTTAAGATTTTTTGATGTGAAGCATTTTAAAAGTTTTAATGAATTTGTTATAATGTTGCTTCTGTTTTATGCTTTGGTTTTTCGGCCTCAAGGTATGTAGGATCTTAGCTCTCTGACCAGGGATCAAACCCACATCCTCTGCACTGGAAGGCAAAGTCTTAACCACTGGACCACCAGGGAAGTCCCACGGCCTAATTCTTAAAACTGAGCTTCTTCTCCATTGACACCTGTATTGGAATTCTTCAGAGAAACAGAACCAATAGGAAATAAACATGTAAAAAGTTTTATTATGGGAATTGGCTCCCATAGCTATGGAAGCTAAGTCACACAATTGGCCATCCATAACCTGAATAACCGGGAAAGCCAGGGGTGCAGCTATAATCTGAGTCCAAAGTCCTGAGAACCAGGAGCACTGACGATTGTAAGTCCCAGTCCAAGGGCAGGAGAAGACTGATGTCACAACTTGGTAGGCAGGCAGGAAGCAAAAGCAGCAAGCTCCTCCTTCCTCCACTTTTTTTTGATCTATTCAGACCCTCAAAGAATTGATGATGCTTACCCACATTGCGAAGCAACCTATCTTACTGATTCCACCAATTCAAATGCTAATCTCATTCAGAAACAACTTCACAGACATACCCAGAAATAATATTTAATATGGACCTGGCCCTATCCAGTTGACATATAAAATTAACCATGACAACACCTGTGCCCTGGCCTCTGGCAACAAGACCTTGTTTTGATAAACTGCCTGTGACACTGGTTCCTCTAGGACAGAGACATGCCTGGCTTCTGCTAGTCTCTCCTTTCAAGGCCAAGTTCTTCATCATAAAAATCCATCTGATTATTTCTTGCTGAATCAGTAGTTATCATCTCTCATCTTATTTGGTCCAGCTGTAACACATCCCATAGTACAAAAGAATTGTGAGATTAAATGTCCCCAGTGGACCCTACAGTCCTCTGGGGCAAGGACCATACAGGTCTGTGTCTTGTTCTTCCCATGCGTCCTAACAGTTAGTACCCAAAAGAGGCCCTCAGTCAATACTTGCTGACTGAAACCCTGCCCATGGCCATGGAGGTCTGGCATACCCCTTGTGTGGCTGACATGCAAAGGGCTAGAGAGTTTCGCTCAGCTCAGGAGAGTTACTAACAAGAAGCCAAGAGATACACTTGCTCACAAAGCCCAGTTGAAGAAGACTTAAGTTTTGCCTGCTTCTATGACTGTTGCTATGGGAATATAATGCCTCCTAAGTGGCACATTCATATAAGTAGAGTATTTCTTCCCAGTAGCATCTCTGAGTGGAATTCCCACTGCAAGGGTCAGGTCTTCCTCTCCTGAGCAGCACTAGATGCCATCCTAGGGGGCCTAGGGTCTACAAAAAAGGTAGCGACCACCTCTCTCTCCACCTTAGGACTTCTCTTTATCCCTCCCCATCTTTAATCATCTCTCCCTCCCTTCTTCTCCAACCCAAATGCTCAGAGAGCGAACTGGCCAAAGTGGGTCAAGGGGACCTTTCAAGCTATCAGCTCAATAACAACAATGGAGTCAATACTAATGTTACCGAGTCCAAACTGCTACTTCTTGCTGCAAGACAGGCTAATGATCAAGAGATAAGTTGCCGGGGTAAGGAATAATGACTTTATTCAGAATGCCAGCAAACTGAGAGGATGGTGGGCTTGTATCCCCAAAGAACCATCTTACCTGAGTTAGAATCCAGGCTCCCTTTATACTAAAAGGGAAGGCTGCGTGCATGATACATCACTTCGGTCGTGTCCGACTTTGTGATCCTACAGACTGTAGTCCACCAGGCTCCTCTGTCTATGGGATTTCCCAGGCAAGAATACTGGAGTGGGTTGCCATGCCCTGCTCCAAGGGATCTTCCTGACCCAGGAATTGAACCCACATCTCTAACATCCCTGGTCTACATTGGCAGGCCAGGTTCTTTACCACTAGAGCCACCGGGGAAGCCCCCTATACCTGAGTACCTCCCATTAATGATGAGAAAATATCATCCTAAACAACAGATTCCCCCTTACATTTCATCTTCAGTGCTTCAAATAGGTTACCTTTAGTTTGACCTTTGGTTCCACTCCCTCTTCTCTGTATTCTCTGCCGAAACAGTCAAAGGGTTGGGAAGGCAAAAAGTGAAGGGAAAAAGCTTAGCCACATCACATCATTGGTCCCTTGGTCCTTCAGTATTGGCTGGTGTGGAGTTACACTTCTGATCTACCTGTCATACCTGAAAGGTCTGATACGCTTTCTGTCCTATTTGGGGGTCAGTGTCTCCCCAGCTTCCATCCTGCCCTGTCTGAAGGCTGCATGGATTTTGAAGCAGTGATTCTCAAAGTGTGATCCAGAGCCAGCAATATCAGTATCACCAGAGAACTTATTAAAACTGCAAATTTTCAGGCCTCATCCCAACTCATTGAATTTTCTGGGGGTGGTACCCAATAGCCATCTGTCCTTTTTTTTTTTTTTTTGGCCACTCCTAGTGGCATGGAGGATCTTAGTTCCCCAACCAGGCATTGAACCCAGGCCCCCTGCATTGAGAGTGCAGAGTCTTAACCACTGGACCCCCAGGGAAGTCCCACCATTTGTCTTTTAACAAGCCCTCCAGGTGATTCCCAAGTACTCCTGAGTTTGAGAACCTCAGCCTTCAAGGAGTGTTCTCTTGACCTCTGAATACGGCATCTTTGTCCAGGCATTTTTCCATCTCTTCACTACCCAAGACTCAATTTAAGAAAGGTGGCATTTCAGTGGCAGGTGAGATTTAAACTGACATTTTCCCCTCCTTTCTAGTTCTGTTGGAATTCTGCAATCTACTGATTACAATAATGCTCCAGGGCTCCCCTCCCCCCTCGGAAAATAACGATTCAAAATCAGAACAGATTATTTTAAAACGCTTGTTGGCACATTGATGCCACTGGCTGGCTTCTACTGACTAATTAATCCTGATCTGACCTGAATTAATGCCTAATCTGTGTAAAATGACGGAGATTTGTTGGAAGGCAGCAAATATGAGACTATAAAAACCAAAGGCATGTGGGAGTGGATTCAGCATCAGGCTGACAGGAGGATTAAAGTACTTCTTCAATTGGTACATTATTTGAAGTCTGATTTTTTTTTTCTTCCTTTCTCCTCTCCACTCCCCCCCCACCTCCTACTAGGAAAAAAAAAAAATTACCAGAAGACATAAGTATATTGTCTCCCCTTCTCCCAAATAAAGGTAAACTGACAGCACTTTCAATGAAAGACTCTGCATGATTGGAATTAAATGTCAAATACGATTTTCTATTGGCAATTCAAAGTGTTGGTGTCAAAACCATAACTGACAGTACGGGTGGAGATTAGTATCTGTCTGGATCTTAGCATCACACTGCGAGGAAGGTTTATGATTTCGTAGATTAACACAGCTCTCTTCACGCCACTACTTAAGAGATAATTTGTTGAAGCAGGAGCTGATTAGATTGTGGTTGCCTCTGAGAGGGAGGCCCCCGCCCCTAAAGTTCTGTCAGGCATTTGATGGCACACCCTGCCCCCTGTGGGGGTCTGCCATCATTACGGGTGACAGGCAGGCGAGGTGAGCGGGCCACAGCTGCCAGCACATCCGGCTGTCAGTAGCCACCAGTGATGCTTGCTGGCGATGTCTCGAGGAAAATGGAGTTCCTATTGATCTGACCAATATGAAATGGCCTTCCAGGCTGGAGATTTGATTTATTTAGTTTCTGCTTCTCACATGGGATGGAGGGAGGAGGGGGACTTCCTGGCAAGTCACTGAATCACACGCCCTACCACTGGATCTCCTCTAGCTCTGGAAAAAAAAAAAAAAATGTTGATCAAGGCTCAGAGAGGTTAGGGAGACTTGCCAAGATCACAGCGTTTGGGAGGAGGGGGGAGCTTGGGAGTTGGTATGGGCTGAGACTCACAAAGTGACAGACACTGACTTCGGCACTTTGATCTCTCCAATGTCCTGTGTAAGATTCACAGAGTCTTTGATGTTATTAAAAGGGCAGGCGAGGTGAAGGGTGTAAGTAACTTGCATAAGCCACAGCAAGTCCACGGCAGAGATGGGTTGCAACCAGGTTTCCTAATCCCCAGTTCAGTGCTCTCTGCATCATCTGACAGAGTATCATCCCTAGAGTAAATATTCCAGGGGGGAGGGGATCAAAGGGCTTTGAAAACTGTGCTTCTATCTTGCACGCATGACATTTCTGCCGAGTGACAGCCCATAGAACCCAGATAATAAAATAAAACGGATGCTCTGTGTCTTGACCAGCCAATAAATTGTCACTGGTCCTCTGTGAGTCTGATTTAAGAGTTTCATCTTACAGAGACTATATTTGTTCTTTCTTTGTCCCTCCCCCCTTCACGCTCATCCCCACTTCTTGGGAAGGAGAAACTGTGAAAGCAGTCAGTTGCATGCAGCTTTTATGTTATCCAACAACACCAGGATGTGACAGCATGGGGGACTCACAAGATAATGTTCAGACTCTGGTTTTAGAATGTTTACTCTCTTTTGGGTGAACTCTGACATCCAAGTGCATTAATGCGGTGCCATTTTCAACTCTCATGCCAATCTCCCTCCTTGTACATATCAGAATTTTAATGCCTGCTTCCCTGTTTGAGTTATGGTAATTTATTGTAATAGTGCATTTTGACCTTTTCAGTATTTCGTATTTTTATTGGATAGCTGTTTCACCTCTTCCCTGGAGGGTTAGCCAGGCTGAAAAGGAGAGAGAATGGTAAGACCAACCAATCAAAATACAGAATATTAAAAAGGTCAACACACAAGAGCAAACTACTAATTTGGAAAACACACAAATGAGAAAAGAATGAAAGCTCCCAGCAGCATGGTGGTCAGAGCAAGAGTAAGTGGACAGGAGAGGGCCAAGGGGTTCCTCTGCACCCACAGCATAGCAGTTAGCTCAACCACTGAATGTAAACTAGCCAGCCCATCATCAGAAACCAAAGGAGAGGAGAGTCAGTGCAAACTCCCAAGAGTGTAAACCGTACCATTTCTCCTTCTACCTGGTCAATGCAAATGGCAAAGAGAGGTCGTAGGGGGTTGAAAGTCCCAGTTCAGAGATGCCAGGGCTCTTTCGAACATGCCATAACCAGATGATGCTTCAAAGACGTCGGACAAGTTCCACCCTCTACCTACAAGCAGATGAAAGTCTCTGGAATCTAGAACTGATGCTCCTCTATTTCTTTTTCAAAGTTCTCCAGGAAGGGAAGTCCCCAAACCTTCCCCCTTGACTTTTTTAGTTAAGCAATATAAATTAAACCATATTAATAAGCATAGCTAGACAATCAAGATCGATACAATCATAAAAGTTCAAAGCATATTAGTTCAAGTGGACATTCAGGTCTTGTCTACTGAGAGTTATGGTCACCAAATCACTGGGAAGCACACTTGAGTGAGTTACCTGGGTGTAGCCCCCTCACCCACGGAAGCACAATTAGCAACATGGAACAACATATGCAGAAGGTTCTGACTGGCATCAGAAAATGGAAATGAGCTACTTTAAAAGAAGTCATGTAAAACAGGGACCAAAATCTCAGTGTGAAGAGTGAGAAGATTTTGACTGCAACGTCATCTTGAAAGATAAAATGAGAATGTACAAAGAAGTGATTTTGCTTTCTATTTAATCTAATATAGGTAAAATATCTAATCATATTCCCCAAAGGAAAAAGGATTTAAGGGTTGACGGAAATTTGGGCACAGTTTTCCCAACAGTGTTTTATGTTACTATAGATACATCACCCTTTACAACACCTTTGACACAGTCATGAAAAATATAACTTACAAGATATTCAGAGGACCCAAGATAGGTGCTCCTCTAAATCCTTTGGCATTCCAATTTTTGTTCTATTTAATATCTTGATCTTTGTTTTCTATTATTCGGTTGGTTGATTTCTTTTTGTTAAATTGTTTGTGATATCCTTATTTGTCAGTCAATTTGAGAGAAATATGAGCCATCCTAGTATATCACGTTCATCAACTTCATGAAATCCTGTGTTGTTTGCAGCTTATATTTGTAAGCTGTAATTTGCAGCTTACATTTGCTTTGGATTTAGCACTACCAAAACATCTGAAAATTATTTGCAAACTGACCAAATACTTATGCCATACAGGTTTTTTGTTAAAAGAGTCATGTTTGAATAGGGTCTAATTTTCAGTCTGTTAGTGACTATTTGAAAACTCTTAATTCCCTGCATAAACAGACTTTTAATTATGAGTACTCTAATAATGAAAACTCAAGCACAAGGATCCTAGACTTGTCTAAATGCAAACCAGAATACCTTCAGTATAAAACATACCATAACAGACATGAAAGTGATTGCAGAAATATATTCAACTATTAACACTTTCTAATTTGACTCATAAACAGCAGTCAGTCCAAGCAAGCTGCATCACTGAATAAAAATTTAGGGTTAGAAACACATGCAGATTTGCTATGACTCTTCTTTAAGATTATTTCATGTATAATACACTTGGATTGGGGGAATAAAAGGGAGATTGGGATTGACATATACACACTACAATATATAAAATAGATAACTAATAAGAACCTGGGATTCCCTGGTGGTTCAGTCGGTTAAGAATCTGCCTGCAATGTGGGAGACCTGGGTTCGATCCCTGGGATAGGAAGATCTCCTGAAGGAGACAACAGCTACCCACTCCAGCATTCTGGCCTGGAGAATTCCATGGACTGCATAGTCCATGGGGTCGCAGAGTTGGACACAGCTGAGCTACTTTCACTCACTCAATAAGAACCTACTGTGGGCTTCCCAGGTGGTGCTAGTGGTATAGAACCTGCCTGCCAATACAGGAGATGTAAGAGACGCGGGTTTGATCCCTGGGTCGGGAAGATCTCCTAGAGAAGGGCACAGCAATCCATTCCAGTATTCTTGCCTGGAGATTCCCATGGACAGAGGAGCCTGGTAGGCTACGGCCCACAGGGTCTCAAAGAGTCACACATGACTGAAGCAACTTAGCATGCATGCAAGAACCTATTGTATATCACAGGGAACTCTACTTAATACTCTATAATGACCTATATGGGAAAAGAATCTAAAAAAGAGTGGATGTAAGTGTGTGTATAAATGATTCATTTTGCTGTACAGCAGAAAGTAATACAAGATTGTAAATCAACTATACTCCAATAAAAATTTAAAAAATAAAAAAATACACTCAGATTACACAGTTAAATTTACAAACACCTTTCAAAATACTATATAATACATGATACCTCTTCTTTAAAAAAACTATCCCTTATTAAATATTTACTGAGTACCAGGAATTGTATATGCATTATATTATTTAACTCTTATAATAGCCCTAGAGGAAGGCATCAATACCTACAAGTTATAGGTAATGAAACAAAACACAGAAGTGAAGCAATTTGCCGGAGATAGAACATTTAATTAGTGAAAGAGGCAGGGCTCAGTCTCAGGTTTTCCTGATTCCAGGCCCATGTTTCAGGCCACTCTGTTACAATACACAGAAAAGGTATCTAGAAGAGCAGAGATACTACAAGACTGTGGCTGTTTATATCCACTTCTTTATAGTTTTCTATCTTTTCCACAGTTTATGGACCAAAAATGTTTTTGTTTAGTCACTCAGTCATGATTGACTCTCTTGCAACCCCATGGAGCCTGCAAGGCTCCTCTGTCCGTGGAGTTCGCCAGGCAAAAATACTCGAGTGAGTTGCCACTTCCTTCTCCAGGGGATCTTCCCAACCCAGGGATTGAACCTAAGTCTCCTTAGCTCAAACAATAAAGAATCTTCCTGCAACGCAGGAGACCCGGCTCCAATCCCTGGGTTGGGAAGATCCCCTGGAGAAGGAAATGGCAACCCACTCCAGTACATGGGGTCACAAAGAGTCAGACATGACTGAGCAACTAACCCTCCTGCACTCCTCCTGCATGGCAGGCAGATTCTTTACCTCTGTTTTTCTATCTTTTCCACATTTTCTAGATCAAAAATGATGGCCCTTATAATCAGAGAAAAGAGAAACTGGAACTTCCCTGATGGTCCAGTGGTTAAGACTCCATGCTTCCACTGCAGGAGACATGGGTTTGATCCCTAGTCAGGAATTGAGATCCCACATACCACGTGGTATGGCCAAAAAAAAAAAAAAAAAAAAAAAAACCCACAGTTAAAAGAGAACAAATGTCTATAAGAAGTTAAGGTTAGAGAGATGGGAGATCGCCATGTTGTTTATGACAAACAAAAAGCTTTGTGGAGAAAAGGGAGGAGAGACTGGCTCTGTTACAGCTTAAGTGGCGACTCTCAGCCAGCAAGGAGCCTCCAGAAGGAGGGTCTGGCCCATCCTATGCATTCTGCGGACATGGACACAGCCCACTTCACCTCCTGAGGAGCTGAAGTTACTACTGTGTATGATAGAGGGAAGAACACTGACCACATTCAGAGACAAGGACACCCACCACAACCTATGAAGGTCTGTCTGACTGCCCATCCCCCACCCCACAGCCCCTATCTATGGCTCAGTCCTCCCCTCTGTCTTAAGGCCGACTCTATCCCAAGGCTTCCTTGGTGGCTCAGCAGTAAAGAATCTGCTTGCAAATGCAGAAGATTGCCTGCAATGCAGGAGATGCTGGTTCAATCCCTGGTTGAGAAGATCCCCTGGAGAAGGAAATGGCCACCAACTCCAATATTCTCACCTGGGAAATCCCATGGACAGAGGGGCCTGGCAGGCTATAGACCATAGGGTCATACAGAGTCAGGCACGATGGAAGCAACTTAAAACGCAGCACACACACCAAGACCTCAATTCCCCAAGAATGGGGCCCCACCTTCCCGCAGACCTCTCAGAGACGTCCCTGGGACTTTCTTACCTGTGCCCAGGCCTGGCCTAGCTCTGTTTGGGCTGCCAAAGCACAGCCAGCCACATTTTCTTGAATCTTCTTGATACTGACACCTTCACTGTCTGAGCCATCCTTGTCACCAGTACCCACTGCCTTTTAGCCAAACTTTCCATCCACCATTTGTCAAAGTCTCAACTGTGTTTCCAAATGCTTCATCTGGGCTTTGCACAATGGGTTACAGGGAGCTGAGATACTGATCCCTCAGCAGCCAGGGTAGCCGGTGGCCTTTGGACCCTTACTCTCTCACCCCAAGCAAGCCCAGTGTGCCCTGTGTTACCATTCTGTGAAAGCTGGGACATGAAAAACCTGGTAAGCACCAATTATGAACCACCCTGGTGGGTTTTCTAGGTCCCCATATACCATCCCCCCTTTTTTAATGTGGCCACACCAGAGGGCATGCAGCATCTTAGTTCCCCAACTAAGGATTGAACCTGTACCCCCTGCAGGGGATGCACAGAAGCTCAACTACTGGACCACCAGGGAAGTCCCCTGCCATTTACTCCTAAGGTGGCCCATCTTAAACCAACTGAGCTTCTGCTTTGCCTCTTGGTAATTTGTAGGGGTGCGAGGGGGGGGGGGCATGGTGAGGGGCCATGCCATTTTGCTGTTATTATTTAGTCTCTAAGTCGTGTCTGACTCTTTTGTGACCCCAAGGTAGGGACTGCAGCCCGCCAGGCTCCTCTGTCCATGGGATTTTCCCCAGCAAGAATACTGGCGTGGGTTGCCATTTCCTTCTCCAGGGGATCTTTCTGACCCAGGGATCGAACTTGCATCTTCTGCTTGGCAGGTGGACTCTATACCACAGCCACTACTTGTGGGACCTTATCTCCCCAATCAAGGATCGAATCCATGCCCTCTGCAGTGGACGTGTAGCATCTCAACCACTGGACCACCAGGGAAGTCCATCTTAGTAATTTAAATAATGTTTGTTTGCTGTGTGTCAGGTATTCTTCTAATTGCTTTACGTTAATATGGCTCTGACATGATTGACGAGTTCCCTGGGCTTCTTTCGTTTCATCCTAAAAATAGGGACAATGATACTTTATCTGAGATCCCTTCCAGTCTTCTTTGAGGGTTCCAGGAATGAGCACCAATGTTCACACAGCCTCCTCTCAGTACATGGCTTAAGGAAGTGGCGCCTCACAAGAAAAGGAGAGATCAATTTGGAAACAGAAAGGAATACTTTCTTCAAGTTGATGTTTTCAAACCCTTAACCTAAAAAAAATTGGAATTTCCAGTAGAAGTGGAATAACAGGGGGAAGAATTGGCATTTGGCTGGAGGAAGCAGGTCTGTGATGAAATGAACCCCAAGGGTGATGGCTGGAATTGCAGGAGATGGGCCAGTTAGTAAATCAAGCCCGACAGTAAGAAATCAGCTTCTGGAGAATTGCAGTCCCAGGCTCAGGCCCAGAAACATGACTGCGCCTTTCCATGCAGCTCCAAGCAAGAGCTAATATATAGTATTTACTCAAGGAGGATGGTTCCAGAGTGAGGAATGAGATTCAGTTAGTTACTGTAACACACATTATTTCCTGGAGCTCCCAGTTGCCCTATGAGAAAACCCATTCTTCTTTTTCAATATATGCCTGATTTTTGCAATCTCTCAGGCTATCATCAAATGGTTTCCATTTATTTCAAAAGACGATTTATCTGCCTTGAGGTTTCACCTATTAGAACTTGGTGATAGTATTCTTTGATGCAGTGTTACAGCATCCACTCAATGAAGCACAGGGATGACAGACAGAGCTTGTTATCTTCACACAAAAGTGGCTCAAAATACCATATTCCCCTCTTTGCAGATATTGCTAAAACTATCATCAAAAATTAGATGAAAATCAAGAGTCCCCTTTGGTGGTTTATGGAGTCTTCCCTCTTTTTCCCAGGCTCAATCACTTGGATTATTGTGTCTTTGCCTTGAATCCTCTGTATATCAGATCAACAAATCCAGTTTTGTTCTATGAGTTTATTTTGTTGGCTAATTGATATTTCCAGGCTCAGAGGTACTTGAGCTTGACACCAAAGGGCCTTTTTCTTTGTATTAATATAGCACATGTCTCAAGAGAGTAAGCATTTTCAAACACCAACTAATTATTTACTGCAGGGATTTCACTAAATTAGAAAAGTTCCAAAGTAGAGAAAATTAAAATCAACAACTGTTTCTTGTATAATTATGGATCATGCAAAGCTTACACTGTCCATGCATTAGTCATAATTCAATAATGGTCTGAAGTCAACTCCTGACCAATCGAGAACTAGTAGTGTAATTATAGGAGGTTTTAAACACAGAATACGAAGGAGAACTAATAGACCAAGAGTCAGAAGACCTGGAGTCTGGGACTTTGTACCCTGAATCTTGACTTCTTCATTTATAAAACGAGAAAGTTGTAAAACTCAGTGAAGTCAGCAATTGCTGTTGTTGTTTAGTCACTAAGTGGTGTCCAACTCTTTGCCACCCTATGGACTGTAGCCTGCCAAGTTCCTCTGTCCATGGGGTTTCCCAGGCCGACATACTGGAGTGAGTTGCCATTTCCTTCTCCAGGGGATCTTCCCAACCGAGGGATCAAACCCATGTCTCCTGCTTTGGCAAGCTGATTCTTTACTGCTGAGCCACCAGGGAAGCCCAAGTCAGCAATATTAGGCTTCTATTCTGAGTCGTGGGGACCACCTGCCTCACAAGCCGACCCATGTCAGGAGCGAGAAAGATAGATAGACGTTTTCTCTATGTAGAGAAGTGGACCCTGTTTCTCTTTTGCCCCTTGAAAATTGAGGGCATCCTTCAAGGCCAATTTCAGTCTTTCTTTCTCTATGAAGACTTATTGGACTACACTGGTTTGCAGTGAATGTGCCCAAAATGAACCCTGATAATACCTTAATACTTTACGTCAGCAAGGATCATACACTGCTGAGAATTGTTCTTACTGCTTTTTATATCCTGTCCAACAAAACAACTTGTAAGCACTTAATGGAAGAGATGTTTCTTATGTCTTGAACTCTGATCCCCCAAATCAGAGTATAAACACAGTAGGAAAGCAATATTTAGTCAAATTTACTAATATGTGTTTATGTTACTAGTATTAGATTATGAAGGGGACCCTTTCTGAAGATCTAGGTACCTGAACATATATCTACGCCAATTGCCTCTCACTTCTACCATGCAGTTTATGTCTAAACCGAGACCCACTTTGAATTTCATTTTTTTCCCATTTCTTTTCTCTTCTTGCTCTCTCCCTCCACTTCCCTCTAAGTGTACCATCATTACCACCATGATATTACACCTTTCTTTGAAATTCTTCTTAAAACATCTCTGTATAAATAAGCAAGGGGCAAAGAGTATTACCAAATTGATACGAAATTTCAGACCAATTGTTCCAGTTGGGATGGAAAAAATTAAAAACTGGGGTTGGAGAGAAGATAATGCCTTGGAAATTGCTTCTTTTATAGAAGAAGAGTTCCATCTTCTGGCTCTGTCTCCTTTCACCAAGAAGACTGCAGAACAGTGAGTATCCTGAGGACCATGTTTTACTCCAGAACTCATCAAAAGGTGAGAGGGGAGCAGAGGGGTGAGTAAGTAGAAGATCTAGATCATTCTGCCTCTGGCAATCTGATTTTTCAGATATTTTGCAGATTTTTTGCCCCACAAAACAGTCAGATGATGGAAGAATTACAATAAATGTAAGTGTACTGCTGAGTTCACAAGAAAATATGCAAAATCCCAAGGGCAAAAAAAAAAAAAAAAAAGAATGTTTTATAACATGAAACAACATGAAACTTGTAAGTAAACACCAAAGTTGGGTTGTTTTGGGAAAACACTGATTCCAAGACTCTAGAATTTTGGAGATTAATGGCTACACCTAAGGGAATAGGAGAACAGGTTCCATGTCCACGCAAAGCAGGGGAGAGAAACATAAAAGTCTTGCATTAAACAGAGTATCCTAAGGACCATACTCTAAGTAAAGGAAGAGTTGAAAAGACAAGAAAGATATAAAGATATCCACAACACAGTTCTCAAGTTAGGTATAATGTTTAAATACTGTTCTCTAAAACATATGAAATATTTATAAAAAATAAGTATATGCTATTCCACAAACAATTCTCAAAATATTTTCAAGAATTGGATATCATTCTTAGCATATTCTCTTACTACATTTCAACTGATATAGAAATCAATTTAAAAATTAACTTTAAAAATTGCTATGGCTGGAAATTAAAAATGTATTTCTTCATAATTTATGAATCAACATAGAAATAATAGGAATGTTTAAACATTTATAATCAAATATACTGAAGATACTATGTATCAACACTTGTGGCATACAGATAAAAGGAATGGGTAAAGGGAAATTAATATAAATTCTGACAATAAAAAGGAAAAGCTAAAAATTACTGAGTTGAACATCCAGCTTAAGAACTTGGATGAACTCACAGACAAGAATACGAATCTAAATAGAGCAGAAGAAAGAAAATGATAGACAACATAAATTAACACAACAGAAAACAAAAATACAGTGAAAGGAATAAACAGATACAAGTTGATTTTTAAAAAAAAAAAATCAATAAAATATCTAAATTTCTAATGAGATTCAATAAACTCACAAACTTTAAAAGTCACAAGCAAATAATAGCAGAAAATTTTGAATTAAACATAAGATAGAATAGAGTTTAGAAAGATAATACAAGAATAGTATGGTGAAATATATGCTAATTAGTAATTTGAAAACTTAAGTGAAAGGAAAAAATTCTAGGATAATATAAATTACCAAAATTGAACCCAAGAAGAAGTAGAAATTTTGAATGGTCTTATAATCTTTAAATAAATTGACTCTACAATTAAAATTATTTTCCACAAAGATAAAACCTGGCCCACATGGCTGTGCAGTAGAGTTCACCAAATATTCAAGGAAAATATAATTCCAATCTCATACAACTCTTTCAGAAAATAGGCAATTTATTCGACTACTATAACTTGACACAAAGACCAGACACAGATGATATGGAAAATTAAAATTACAGATTGGAACTTCCTTCGTGGTTCAGTGGTTAAAAATCCACCTTCCAATGCAGGGGATATAGGTTTGATCCTTGGTCAGGGAACAAAAATTCCACATCCCTCGGGTCAACTAAACCCGTGCACCACAACTACTAAGCCCATGCACCTCAACTAGAGAGAAGATTGCGTGCTGCAGTTAAGACCCAATGCAGCCAAAAATAAATCAGTAAATAAAACTGCAGGTCAATTTCTCTCATGAAGGTAAGTACAAAAATTAAAAGCACCCAGAAGGATGGGATGGGATGGGGAGGGAGGTGGGAGGAGGGTTCGGGAGGGGGAGCACAATGTGAACCCATGGTTGATTCATGTCAATGTATGGCAAAAACTACTACAATATTGTAAAGTAATTAGCCCCCAACTAAATAAATAAATTTATTTAAAAAAAAAAGAGAAAGAAATATTAAAAAAAAAATTAAAAGCAATGTATTAGCAAAATGAACCTAGTGGCCTTTAAAAATAATAATTTATAATGACTCGACTGGGTTATGCCAGAAAGGCAAAACTGATGCAACATTTAAATATCTGTGTATGTTTATCTTCCCTCCTCATCCATTCAGGTAAATTTGGAGCAATTAAAGCTTTAATATCAACCCACAGAGTTATCTCATTTCTTTCCTTTCCTTCTGAATCCACTCAACTCTAACTGAAGGAAGTGCATTTGAGACCTGGGTTTCCTTTTCAGCTTTCTCACAGCCTGGAATATTTCCCACAGGAACATTAACACCTTCCAAATGTGATTATCCCAATCTCTTGAATATCTGATCTTTCCAGGATTTCAGGGAATTACAAGGAAACACAACACAATAGCATGAGGCTCGTTTCCACAATATTTAGGAAAAAAGCACTTAATCCCCAAACCAAATATGACCATTAGAGTAGTTTACAATCTTACCATCAATTCCCTAGCGGATATAATGTTTCCTAAAATCAGCATCTCATGTAGTCTAGATCCACATTGTTATCACCAATCGTAGATAAGGAGTTCATACCAGTTCAGTGCAGGAATTAGGCCACCAGAAACAATAAAATAAAGGAGGAACAAAAAAGCCCATGTGGCTTCAGCTTTCCTAGCGTGTCAGTCAACCTTGCCCAGTGTCCAAAGTCCACCACCTATAAACAAGAAGGGAGAATCTCATCAAGATACTAAGCTTGCTTTAGCCTAAGAAAACACCTTTTGGAAAGGGCAAAAAAGGCCAGCCACCTCACCCTTCCTCAAGATCTTTCCTTTAAGTTCCAGCCAATAAAATTTTGTCCTTCCCTCAATAACCTGCGCATGCTTCCTTCTCCAACCCTGCACGCCTGGCCTGTTAACCTCCCTTGAATAGGACTCTGCCTAGTAACACAGCAGCTAATCTCCTTCAAAAATCTACAGCCTGGTACCCTCTCCTAACCCCAGGAGCCCAGCTTTGTCTGTATTTCTTCAAATCAGAAGGCTCTCAAGGTTTACTTATTTGTGCAACATTTCCATTTCTATAGCCACTGTGTCTTTCTTCCATTCAGCAGTGCCTTAGCTTTGTCCCATAACATCTACCTCCAGGGAGACCATCCCTTTTAGTTTTCATATTTGCCCCAGCTGGAGAAATCCACTTGAAAGATTTCTGAGTTTCAGCTGCCTCTAGGGAATTTCCCAAACCTGCTCTCGGTGATAACGTGAGGTCCATAACACTTGTCTTCTTTCAATCCTTGAATTCCCCAAGCCTCGATAACTCTAACACTGCTTTCCTGGAGCACAGCTTCTCAGATGCATTTTTTAAACCTTCCACCTGCCCTTACATGAGAAAACCTGTTCCTCCCACCTTCCTCTGAGCTAAAACATTTTCAGCCTCTCAACAACTTTCTCACCTCCTGGTCCTCTTGTCTCTTCAGGTAGAAAGGGTTGAAACTTATGTTTAAGCTGATCCTATTTCTCCCTGAGATCTCTCTCAAGATCTGAGCATTTTCTGCTCACACACCAATTCCTAAATAATCTCCTTCACTTACTATACAGTCATCCTTCAGTATCTGCAGGAGATTGGTTCTAGGACCCCACACACACATTTCTTTGGATACCAAAATCCACCGATGCTCAAGGCCTTCAACTCACTTTTGGATAATTCTATTCAGTTGTTTCCTTAATTCAATCTAATATCACATACCACCCACATACAGAAGCCTTATCCTCACTCTGCTTAATCTGTTCTTGGACAAACACCACCAATTCCCAATGTTTGAACCCATCTTCTATGTATTTCTAAGAAACATTGTCTCTGAATGGGAAAAACAAAACTAAAAAAAAACAGAGAATACAATGAAATTTAAGTCTACTAAGTCACTCCACAATCCACATACTAAAGGCATTTTATGCCAAAAGTCTGCTTATTTTGAAGTGAGCTTTTTCAAGAACTCAGAAGTTTGCATCCCTGCCAAGCCTGGATTCCTGCTAATCAGAATTGAGGCACAAACTCTCTCTCTCGCTGAGATTTGCTAATGAAAACCAGACCTTCTCTTAACAATGCAAGTTTCTTCAGGAGCCTAAATCAAAATCTCCAACTTGTGGGCATGAACTCGCCTCGGTCTGCTGCAGGACAACCGGTGTCAGTGATTGTAAAGGGTAAATGGACCGGACGCCAAACCCTTGACCACCCTTGTCTATGGCTGCCATCACCGTCCCTGCTACATTCCTAGCAGAATCCAGGGCTTCAAATCCCTCTCTAGTCAAAAGCCTGGTGATCAAGGCAGAACACCACATGGGACTCAAAAGTCCTCCAATCTCTTTACTTTAAGGTCTTTACCTTGGAGTACCATCTGCTTTCCTTCACATGGTAGAGAAATGAGACATTCCAAGACAAACCCAGGGATGAGGGCTTGAACCTTTATCCCTCCCCTTCAATATCCCTGAGGTCTACACCTTGTCTTGGACCCACAGCAGACCTCCCTTTCCCTAAGTCTCCAACTGCTCCCTAGATGAGACCGTGCAGCCAACTTAACGCAGTCCTAGCTTTAAGCATCAGACAACAAAAATAATGGAATAAAACCTCTGACAGTCTTCCCCTCTCAGGAGCTCAAAGGAATTAAGAGATGTGATTACAACCACTAGAATCTGTCCAGCTGATTATTGGTGCTGGTGGTGATGTGCTGCTATTTACTGATTCATGGAGTGATAAGGAGCAAAAGCAGAGTCTGAGAACGTACTGTGTATATATATATATATATTCCTGGAGCTGTGTTCTCTCTACGTAACCACTTGAATCAAGCCATATGCACTGTGGGCTGACTTTGATTCTCAGCAACAACTGTTTAAAAAAGGACAGAGGCAAGGATTCCAGATTTGTTGACTTGTGTTGTTCCTGTGGAAGCAGGGGGCGTGAGGGTTCTGTTTGTAGCACTTCCCATGGGAGACTGTTTCCAAAGAAACACAAATCATTTGCTGGAGGCAGGATATGTTAGTAGTAGTTTTGGGTTTGCGGCAACATATGCCAGGCCCTTCAAAGAGGTGTGGGCTTAAACAGAAGGATTTTTTTTTTTTTACTCTTATTCACCAAAAATGAATTTCTCCTCCTGGTTTTATTGTAAGAACTAGCAGTACTCAGACGTGATTATAACATATTCTGAAAGATTTTAACATCCCATGACCATGAGAAGAAGTTTTAGCTGAGAAATTCCAGAAGAGGACCCTGACACTGATAAGATAAGCAGTGCTGGAAGCTTAGGTTCTGATGATGGTTTTTTATTTCACTGAATCATGTATTCGAGTTTTCATTCAACAGGTGTCATGTGCCAGGGCAGAGCTAGGTTCTAAGAATGGGGTAAGGGCCATCTGGCTTAGATCCTTACCTCTTAGGACCTTTGAAGGTCCTTCTTCAAAGCACAGGGGTGCTTTTGCAGATATGACTGGTCTTCTGAGGGCTCCAGGTACATTGCTGCTGCTGCTGCTAAGTCGCTTCAGTCGTGTCCAACTCTGTGCGACCCCATAGACGGCAGCCCACCAGGCTCCGCCGTCCCTGGGATTCTCCAGGCACATTGGCCCTCCCTGATTCTAACTGTTCAATCAGAGGAAGTCCATTTGTCTTGTGGTCAAGAGACCATCAATAAAAACAAAGTTATTTTAGGGAGTACAAGAGTTAATTTGCTCTTGTTCTAGAACCACCCCACAACCAAAATTACGGATCATCAAATCTCCAAGTTAGAGGAGCTCTGGTTCAATGATTCACTTGATGGTCGAGTCCCTCTACAACCTCCCCAGCAAGACAACATTTAGCCTGGGCTTTAATGCCTCCAGGTTCAGGGAACTCGCTATTAAAACCTTCGTAGAAGCACCTCTCAAGTTACCTGTGACTCTGAGGACTCGAGCTGAGCTCCATTATGCCTCCTTGAAACTTTTGCCCATTGAGTTCTACCGTTTGAAGCCATGGAGACCAAGCCAACTCCCTCTTCCCCAAGATACCTAATGCGTATCCTGAGTCCTCCCTCTTCCTAGCCGAGGACCAACAGTGCTTTGATCTGTTCATCATATAATAAGCACCATCTATAGAGGTTTACTGTGTGTCACAGCAATCACTAGAGGCATTCCCTCCATTACTTCATTTAATTCCCATAAGCACTTTATGAGGATTTTATGTCCATTTTATATATGGGAAAACTGAGGCTCAGAGAGGTTAAGTGCTTGCACTAATGTCAGCTCAGATCACAATTATTCTTTTTTTCAGCCATATCACATAGCATACTCTCCACTAACACTCCTTTTCCTACTTGGTGCTATGAAGCCATGTCTTTCAGGTTGGGGGCCCTTGGACCTGTGTTTGGCACCTGACACTTTCCCCAATGCATTGATCTGGTTAAATCTGGCCCCCTCATCCTTTTGTTTACAGCCTTTGGAATACTGATTTTTGTCTCCAACATGCTTACTCGACTTCCAGCTTCATGCTGTATATTAATTTAATAAACCCTCTTTCTAAATATTCATGCAAATCATAGATTAAAAGGAAAAAATCAGAATGCAAGAGCAAAGCTCCAAAGCATGTCACTAAACTCTTTCCACTGGATTAACATTTACTTTTAAATCAGTGCCTTTAAAAATAGAGCTCTTTAATCAGTAACTATTTCACTCACTTGTCCTTTTTCTTGCCAAACACCATGCTGACTTTCAGCATTCTGGATGAAGTTAATCACACGAAACTTGCTCGTGGCTAGCCCACGCTGGCTGCTAGGATCTGCGGCTTCCTTTTCTAGGTGCTCACGTGCCAACCCTTTAATCTTCCATTAGACATTCTTGAAATCTACTTAGTTGAAGATTCCATCTTCTTTCTGGGTTGGAAATCCAAACTCCATTTGCTTGTCTACAATTTTCCAAACCACTAATATTCTCCGTGTTCACTAAGACCACCCATAGTAGTTTGGGTGATTGAGTTTGACAGGTTTCTTCCAATAACATGGGGTATAATTTTCCAGCCTAGAATACCACAATGTCTGTTTCATCATCTGTAAGACAGAGACTATACAAGTAGTACCCCACAGGGTGGTTTGATAATTAAATGGCATAATGCACCCAAGGAAACACTAATATCAATATTAATATATAGGAAACATTCCCCTCCAAACTGCAACAAGCCACATCACTTCATTTCTTCCTGAAAGTCATGTTAGCATTACCATTTCAATCAGCTTACACACACAACTCTTCTAAAAATCTGCATTTTTGCCTAAGTTCCTTAATACTACACACAGTGCCACTATTCTTTTTTTAAAAAAATATTCATTTATTTGACTGTGTCAGGTCTTAGTTACAGCATGAATGATCTTCAATCTTTGTTGCAGCATGCAGGGTTTTTTTTTTTTTTTTCTTTAGTTGTAGCATGCGGCATCCTTAGTTGCAGTATGCAGGATGTAATTCCCAGAACAGGGATGGAACCTGGACCCCCTGCATTGGGAGCATGGAGTCAGCCACTCAGCCACCAGGGAAGTCTTGATGCCACTATTCTTGCAGTCACTCAAGCCTGACATTCAGAAACATCTTTGATTCATCACGTTTTCACCTCCACATCAACCAATGTTAAGTCTGGTAGTTCCCATCACTGCAATTCCTCAGACTGTGCATGCTCAGTCACTCAGTCATGTTCGACTCTTTGCAATCCCATGGACTGTAGCCCGCCAGGCTTCTCCATCCATGGGATTTTCCAGGCAAGAATGTTGGAGCCATTTCCTTCTCCAGGGGATCTTCCTGACCCAGGAATTGAACATGGGTCTCCTGCCTCTTCTGCACTGCAGGCGGATACTTTACCACTGAGCCACCAGGGGAGCCCAAATTCCTCAGATACCAGTCCTTTACTTCCATCCTACAGTCATTGTTAAGGAATAAATGTTTTTGTCCCCTCCGAGTACATATGTTGGAACCTTAACCCTCAGTGTGACTCTATCTGTTGATGGGGCCTGTTAAGACGACAAAGGATAAATGAGATCATAAGGGTGGGATCCTAATTCAACAGGCGTGGTGTCCTTATAAGAGGATGAGACAGAAGAATGTCTCCTATGTAGATGGCCAACTGTGAGGACACAGTGAGAAGACGGCCATCAACAAGCCAGGAAGAGAATCTTCCCAGGAGGAAATTAGCCAGCACCTTGATCCTGGACTTTGCAGCCTCCAGAATTGTGAGAAATAAATTTCTGTTACTTAAATCATCCAGATTATGGTATTTTGTTACCATCATGGGCTACTTAGCAGCCCAAGTAGACTAAGATAGCCACAACCTTACTTGAGGCTTTCTTACCTGGTCTGCAGTAAAAATTCCTGACTTTTGCCCCATCTTTTATCCTTCTCCACTCCAACCCATCTCTCTCACTAGTACCAACTTAAATTTCCTAAATTCTGCTCCCAAATTATCAGTAGCTTCTTACAGTTTGCCAAATTGAGCATAAACTCACTGACTTTCAAGATATTCCAGACAAGTTTCACATATGAACCCTCTTTATGATCCCAATGTATACTCCAAAACTCATATTCCCCATTCCTAATATACCCTCCATTCCAGTCAAATGAAACCTCTCATAGTTTCTAAGAAACACCATTGATCATTTGCATTCTTTACTGCTCTCTGCACTTATATAGCATTTTTTTAAGTAGCTGAATGTATTCAGCTGCCAGAAAGAGTAACTGACTAATAATGATGCAATTAGGCATTTATTATTGTCATATCACAAGTCTAGAGATGGAAAGCTGCTGCTGCCAGTTTAGTTGTTCAATAATGCCACCAGAGACCAGGAATTCTTTTCCTTTTCCCTACCTCAAGATCAAAAAGTGGCTGCCATGCCTCCAGACATCGAATCTATGTTCAATGCATGAAAATAGGAGAAAGAGAAGAGAAGGAGCATGGCAGTGAAGTCAGTCTCTTTTGCTAGGAAAAGCCAAAACATTCCCAGAGCTCCCACCAGCCAGCCCCACTGCAGACTCTCCCACTTATGACTTATTGGCCTGGATACTATCACATGGCCTCCCTTATCTGCAAGGGAAGTTGGAAAAATGGACATTTCATCTGAACAAGGCACATGCAACAATACCCACAAAAAAAACTGGGACACAGTCAACAAAAAAAATAAGAAAGCAGTGGATACTGAGTGAGTAACTAGTGTAGCTGACACTTATTCCTGGTGGATTTTTATCTTTATCTCTCTTCAAACATCTACCAGAATGTCTTGCACATACTTTATGCTCAACACCATATACATATAGACTGGCTGTAGTATAGTTTATGATTGCCTACAAATGGCTCCACAATCAATAAGTATTGGCCAGCCTCCATTCGGAATACTGGGAGGGGTAAAGAGAATTACATTTGTCCTCAAGTCAGAGAGTCGAAATGACTGTTGCTAAATTACTTTCCCGAAACACAGTCATTTTTGGATTCGTTTCACATCCCCAGCACTAACATTCAGGTTTGCTCAGCAAAATCTTTCTTCACAGGATAGTAAACATAATAACCCTCAGCCTGGGCTTGGTCATATTACTCTAACATCTATACTTCTCTGGCTCAACTGGACAAGGTTTTACTGCTGCTGCTGCCAAGTCACTTCAGTCGTGTCCGATTGTGTGCGACCCCATAGACGGCAGCCTACCAGGCTCCGCTGTCCCTGGGATTCTCCAGGCAAAAGTATTGGAGTGGGTTGCCATCTCTGAAGGTTTTACTATAGATGTGTTAAGAAAACCTGGTTATAAGTAATGTAATTAAACATAGTTCCATAAAGAACCTGTTAAAAGGCAGCAGGTAGCCATTAGAAATGATGCTACAGAATAACTCATGATATATAAGCAAATATTTAAGTAAGTCCAGATTATAAAGCAGAGTGCATAGTGTGTGTGCTTGCATGTTAAGTCGCTTCAGTTGTGTCTAACTCTTTGCGACCCTATGCACTGTAGCCTGCCAGGTTCCTCTGTCCATGGGATTCTCCAGGCAAGAATACAGGAGTGGGCTGCCATTCCCTTCACCAGGGGATCTTCCCAACACAGGGATCAAACCCAAGTCTCCTGTGTCTCCTGCACTGCAAGCAGATTCTTTACTGCTGAGCCACCAGGGGAGCCCCCCGTGTATACTGTACCTATCCATAATCACTGATAAGATACATTTTGTGCAAGAGTGTTTACAAATAGATGGGCCTGGAATTGGAAATCCCAACTTCCGATAGAAATGTACAAATAGAAACAGAGAGGTTTAAAAAATATTTATTTATCAAAATCTTGATAGTGGACAACTCTACACACTGCATTATAGATGGCCTTTATTTTGTTTGTTTGTTTGTCAGTATTCTCCAGGTTTTCCAAAATGAACTTGCATCATTTTTAAAATAAAAAGCAAAATGGGTTGTTTTTGTTTTTCTTAACTTTCAGGAGTTTTAAAAGACGTCTGCCTTCTGATACTTCAAGTGGTGATCCAGATTTGATGAGACAGCACAAGGACTGGTGAACTTAAGTGACCACAAATTCAAATGAGTCTCTATTAATGACACCAAAACCATTTGAAGAGCAAGAATGAGTCACTAACTCTTATTTGTAGCTTTAGAAATACAAGGAGCAAAACTATAAAGACAGCTTGAACCTGAAAGTAGCGGGTACACAACCAAAAATACTGTTCTATGGAGGCTTTTTTTTTCTCGATGATCCAGGAGATATTGGCAATTTGATCTCTGGTTCCTCTGCCTTTTCTAAAACCAGCTTGAACATCTGGAAGTTCACGGTTCACGTATTGCTGAAGCCTGGCTTGGAGAATTTTGAGCATTACTTTACTAGCGTGTGAGATGAGTGCAATTGTGCGGTAGTTTGAGCATTCTTTGGCATTGCCTTTCTTTGGGATTGGAATGAAAACGGACCTTTTCCAGTCCTGTGGCCACTGCTGAGTTTTCCAAATTTGCTGGCATATCGAGTGCAGCACTTTCACAGCATCATCTTTCAGGATTTGAAATAGCTCAACTGGAATTCCATCACCTCCACTAGCTTTGTTCGTAGTGATGCTTTCTAAGGCCCACTTGACTTCACATTCCAGGATGTCTGGCTCTAGGTGAGTGATCACACCATCGTGATTATCTGGGTCATGAAGATCTTTTTTGTACAGTTCTTAACTGTGTATTCTTTCCACCTCTTCTTAATATCTTCTGCTTCTGTTAGGTCCATACCATTTCTGTCCTTTATTGAGCCTATCTTTGCATGAAATGTTCCTTTGGTATCTCTAATTTTCTTGAAGAGATCTCTAGTCTTTCCCAATCTGTTGTTTTCCTCTATTTCTTTGCACTGATCGCTGAGGAAGGCTTTCTTATCTCTCCTTGCTATTGTTTGGAACTCTGCATTCAGATGGGAATATCTTTCCTTTCCTCCTTTGCTTTTCGCTTCTCTTCTCTTCCCAGCTATCTGTAAGGCTTCCTCAGACAGCCATTTTGCTTTTTTGCATTTCTTTTCCATGGGGATTTTCTTCATCCCTGTCTCCTGTACAATGTCACGAACCTCTGTCCATAGTTCATCAGGCACTCTGTCTATCAGGTCTAGTCCCTTAAATCTACTTGTCACTTCCACTGTATACTCATAAGGGATTTGATCTAGGACATACCTGAATTGACCAGTGGTTTTCCCTACTTTCTTCAATTTAAGTCTGAATTTGGCAATAAGCAGTTCATGATCTGAGCCACAGTCTGCTCCCGGTCTTGTTTTTGCTCACTGTATAGAGCTTCTCCATCTTTGGCTGCAAAGAATATAATCAATCTGATTTCGGTGTTGACCATCTGGTGATGTCCACGTGTAGAGTCTTCTCTTGTATTGTTGAAATAGGGTGTTTGCTATTACCAGTGCGTTCTCATGGCAAAACTCTATTAGTCTTTGCCCTGCTTCATTCTGTACTCCAAGGCCAATTGCCATTATCCGCTGGATCATCAAAAAAGCAAGAGAGTTCCAGAAAAACATCTATTTCTGTTTTATTGACTATGCCAAAGCCTTTGACTGTGTGGATCACAATAAACTGAGGAAAATTCTGAAAGAGATGGGAATACCAGACCATCTGACCTGTCTCTTAAAAAACCTGTATTCAGGTCAGGAAGCAACAGTTAGAACAGGACATGGAACAACAGACTGATTCCAAATAGGAAAAGGAGTACGTCAAGGCTGTATATTGTCACCCTGCTTATTTAACTTATATGCAGAGTACATCATGAGAAACGCTGGGCTGGAAGAAACACAAGCTGGAATCAAGATTGCTGGGAGAAATATCAATAACCTCAGATATGCAGATGACACCATCCTTATGGCAGAAAGTGAAGAAGAACTAAAGAGCCTCTTGATGAAGGTGAAAGAGGAGAGTGAAAAAGTTGGCTTAAAGCTCAACATTCGAAAAACTAAGATCATGGCATCTGGTCCCATAACTTCATGGCAAATAGATGGGGAAACAGTGGAAACAGTGTCAGACTTTATTTTTTTGGGCTCCAGAATCACTGCAGATGGTGATTGCAGCCATGAAATTAAAAGACGCTTACTCCTTGGAAGGAAGGTTATGGCCAACCTAGATAGCATATTTAAAAGCAGAGACATTACTTTGCCAACAAAAGTCCGTCTAGTCAAGGCTATGGTTTTTCCAGTGGTCATGTATGGATGTGAGAGTTGGACGGTGAAGAAAGCTGAGTGCAGTAGAATTGATGCTTTTGAACTGTGGTGTTGGAGAAGACTCTTGAGAGTCCCTTGGACTGCAAGGAGATCCAATCAATCCATCCTAAAAGAGATCAATCCTGGGTGTTCATTGGAAGGACTGATGTTGAAGCTGAAACTCCAATACTTTGGCCACCTCATGCGAAGGGTTGACTCATTGGAAAAGACCCTAATGCTGGGTAGGATTGGGGGCAGGAAGAGAAGGGGACGACAGAGGATGAGATGGTTGGATGGCATCACCAACTCAATGGACATGGGTTTGGGTAGATTCCGAGAATTGGTGATGGACAGGGAGGCCTGGCGTGCTGCAATTCATGGGGTCGCAAAGAGTCGGACGCGACTGAGTGACTGAACTGAACTGATGGAGGCTTATTTACACATTTCATATATTCAGAGGTTTCCATTCACTGTAAAACGTGACCCCAAAACAATGAAATCGTTTGGCAGAGAGGAGCTGTCTTCAGTGATATGAATGCTGCCACCTGTACTTCAAGCCTCCTTGAATAAATAAATGCTGGCAAACTCATTGCTTTTCTTTCGTTTTAGTAATGGCAAGGCTTTACACAGGATGAACTCACATCGATTTGATGACAATGACCATGACATTCAAGTGATTCCTATTTTACATGCAGTGCTGAGCCGAGTACCTGCTTTATCTTACTATTATGACACAGCAGCCGCTTATCTGTTATAACTGAAGCAGAAAAGTCTGGGAAGTTCCTAGAGAGCCTGGGATAAGGCTCTAGGTTGCTGTTGGAACTGGTGTCCTGAGATTAATCCCTGGATATCTCAGTAAAAATCAAACATAATTTGACCTCTAGAAAACTCCGGTTTCAACAAGTTACTCTTTTCACTCTGAGTTACACAATGTTGTTCAGTCGCTAAGTCGTGTCCAACTCTTTGCGACCCCAGGGACTGAAGCCCGCCAGGCTCCTCTGTCCATTGGATTTTTCAGGTAAGAATACTGGAATGGGTTGCCATTTCTTGCTCCAGGGGATCTTCCTGACCCAGGGATCAAACCCATGTCTCTCGCGTGTCCTGCACTGGCAGGTGGATTCTTTACCACTGTGCTGCCTGGAAAGCCCTGGACCACAAAGGAAGTACCTAAAGTCTACTTTTTAAGAAATTCCTTGTATTCAGAATGCAGGGAATAGTGTCTATTTTCCTCACTAAACCTGAGGAAACGGTAGATTTGCCAATAGAAGTGTATCAGAAATCTTAGAGTCACGTGAACACCCTGGTAAAGGTGAAAATTTGTGAATATAAATGCTCAGACTACAAGTGTAAATATGAAATTTAAATCTCTTGTAAAGAAGTAATAACTCATGGTCGAGTTATTGCCATGTGCATGTGTGCTAAGTCACTTCAGTCGTGTCTGACTCTTTGTGACCCAACGGACTGTGACCTGCCAGGCTCCTCTGTCCATAGGATTCTCCAGGCAAAAATACTGGAGTTGCATTGCCATGCCCTGCTCCAGGGGCTCTTCCTGACCCAGGGATTGAACCAGGTCTCCTGCATTGCAGGGGGATTCTTTACCATTGAGTCACCAGGAAAGCCCATGTTATTACCATATTCTCTCCCAATTTACAAAACTGCATTTTTTTTTTTTTACTGTTTCACAGTTTTTTATATTATTTCCTTTATTAGGCTGTGTTATATTGTGCTATGCCATGAGATTATGCTATGTTTTATATTATTTTTAAAATTCAGATAGATCTCTATCTTTATTTTCTCCATATTCAAATCTTACCAAACGTATATGAAGTCTCCAAGCATAGGTCCTGTGCCACAACGGGAGCTCAATCAACTTTCATGTCAATTATCACTTTGTCCTGTGTTATTAAGCATCTATCCTGTCTGTAAGCCAAGGGATGATCCCTGTCTTCAAGGAGTTTATTATCCATTTAAGAAGACAATATATAGATAACAAATAAACAATAGAAATTTTAATAATTTAATATAGCGATTCAAAGACACATCCTAAGGTGAGGTATGGTTAACTGTCAAAGAGAGGATGCTGGCAGTAAAACAACAGAAGTTAAGAGGTGATACCAACACTCCTTAATATTCAACATCTTGGAAAACCCCAGGCATTTTTGGAAGACCAGACAGTAAGACGAAAGCCAAGAGAATGGAAAAATCTTTTTCCTCCTCAACATCCTCCTCCAGCATCTTTTATATCCAGTGAGATTCTTCAGGTTGAATGGAGCCAGATATCTAAGTGGATTAATTGTTATTTATAACAGCATGTTGACCCATGAAGCATGGGTGACCTCCCATCTCTCGCTCTCCACTAGATAAACTGTGCAACTGTAATAAACAAACAAATAGAATTTGCCTCCCTGCCAAGGACGTGCTGCTGTCATTTTTCCACCACGGTCGTCAATTAAAGGATTCAATAATGAATGAACTGGCAGAGTTCGACTATAATCTTCAAACTCCAAAGATGCTCCACGAACAGCAGTGTGGGATTTACGGTTTTCATTTTCCTTCACCTCACTCTATGAGGGTGCACACAGCCATAAACACACCCATTCACACACACACATTTGCACACCACATGCACTCTCTCCCACAACATCTCTTGCCATTTGCATGGCTTTTTCAATTAGATAATTAACTTATTAAAACTCATGGAGGGAAGTGCGTTCATCCTGGAGGGGATGCTTTGATCCTTTAGTTGAGAATAGAGCTCTAGTAACGCTGGCCAGCAGTCCCGGCCTGGAACGAGGCCAGGAGAGGACAGGCACTAAGAATCCCAAGCCAGCAGACACTCAGTTTGCCATGTGGGACAAGGGCTGCTGTTCACAGGGGCTTCCCGCTGCCCAGGAACACCATCTGGGGTGCATTTTCTCCACAGGCTAGTGAAGCTACAAGTATGCATGAGTTCAGCAAAGACTTAAACATAGGATGCCCATCCATAATACAACACTGAGAGGTTGATAGAGATATTGATTCATCATAGTGGTAATTTACATTTATAAATCCTTGACAATGGGACAGGCAGTGTGCCAAGTAATTTCCATGGATTATGTCATTTAAGCCTCACCATAACCCTGTAAGGTAAGTTACATGATTAACCGGGTCTTTGAAATGAGAAACTCGGTGCTTGGAGAAGTTAAATAACAACAACAACAAAAAAAAAAATCACACAGCTGGTATGTGGAGTAGAACTGAGATTCCAACCAGCCAGATGGACTGCAGAGCCTGCTCATGTCATAGCCACATGCCTAACTTCTTTTATATTTTTTAGCACTCCTAAACTTTTGAGATCCATTGTATAGAAGGAAAATACCCATTATCATACTCTCCGCAAATTCTCCCTTAGTGCCATAATGAGAAACAGACGAAGCATATGCAGGCACAAATATACACACACACATGTAACTGCAAATACACAAACACACACGTGTAGCCAAGGAGGGTGACCAAGGCCATACAAAGAACACCCTTAATTTTCTTTCTGCTAAACCAGGCAGGATGTGAAGGCTGAATCAAGCTCTCAGGCTATGTCTTTTCCAGCATCCCTGCTACACATTTCAAACCATCAGAGGAGTATCATAGGCTTGCTGCTGCCCCAACACTAGACAGGTAACACCACCTGGGAGTCTTTAGCTCCTTAGGAACCTGAAAGTTCATGACACATGGGCAAACCACATACAGCCCCGAAGCAGGCCAAAATAGTGTCCATCTGAGCCCAGAGGTAAGTTACCAACTACCAGCAGCCTCTCCCAGAACTAGTTCAAGGTAATAATGATTGAGTCTTAACACAGGTTAAAGGTGATCCACTCAGGGGACCTCCCTGGTGGTCAAGTGGTTGGGTCTTCACCCCCCAAAGCAGGAGAGGTGGGTTCCATCCCTGGTTAGGGAGCTGAGATCCCACATGCCTTGTGGCCAAAAAATCAAAATATGAAACAGATGCAATATTGTAATGAATTCATTGAAGACTTTAAAAATGGTCCACATCAAAATAATATTAACAAAAAAGAAAAAAAGTGATCCACTCAGGCTGGACCAAGGTTTTTGCATGCCCCCAGGCCCATGCCCTTCCACTCTGACAAGAAGATAAGTCAGATCATTCATCTGATCTGGATTCTTCCCTATCCTCCCTGCCAGCTGTCCTTCTGAGACATCAGTCCTGCCTGATTTCCTCTTGTTGGCAGTGTTGGCTGAGGGTGGTCCTTTGCAGGGGAGACACAGGGGAGCTTTATGACTTCTTAGGAAGGATCATGACTCCCAAGGCTCAGGGGCAACCGTGTTCCACTCAGCTCCTTACAGAACTTGGCCTTTGCCTTCCAAAGGCACATGTGGTATCTGGCAACTTTCCTGGGTCTTGAAAGCCCCATCTGCTCCCTGATGAAAGCTGCCCACACAAAGGCTAAACTTCCCTCTGTTGTTTTATAAAGAGCAGAGACTCCTTCTCAAGTCTCCAAATAAAACCCTTCACTCCCAGACACAAACAGTGACACTCAAATGTCTGGTTCTATTGGATTTCTTATCTCAATTCACTCACGAGGGGAGCTGAGCCCAGCATCATGTCTTACCAAAGTCCCCCCTATCTCCCAAAGTCACTGCTAAAAAGGAGCCCAACTTCAGCCCCCTCATCACCGAGTTTAAACAAGTTACATGAGCTGAAGGGGAGGAGATCACAGAACAACTTGGCATTCATGCAGACACTAATGCATGCATGCAACTGGGCTACTGGGCAGAGATGGGCTTGGCCTTGAGGTCATAAAGGCAGGAAATAAATCTTCTTTTCAACACTGCTGCGGTTTCTATCTCAACACGAAAACTCGCTGTTGTTTTTTAAGTCAGGGGTCTCTGCTCTGGTGGTGCTAGTGGGAAAGAACCCGCCTGCCATCGCAGGAGATCTAAGAGACATGGGTTCGATACCTGGATTGGAAGATCCCCTGGAGGAGGGCATGACAACCCACTCCAGAATTTTTGCCTAGAGAATCCCACGGACAGAGCAGCCTGGTGGGCTACAATCCACAAGGTCACAAAGCGTTGGACACGACTGAAGCGACTTAGCACACACGCACGAGGTTTGGGTCCCTTAGATAAGAGAGGATGGGACAGGCTAGCTGGAAAAGACAGAAGCTTGGCAAGGAGCAGACTTGACTGAATACAGGGCGAAGAAGTCCTTGGGTATCAGACTGGCCTCCTTTGCCAGGGAAGCCTTGAGCCAGTTCCAGCTCTGGTTAGAGGTCATTACCTGGGCAGAAGAACCACAGGGACAACTCTGCTCTCTGCTCTGACCCCGCCTCAATCCTTACCTTGCTCAAGATGCTCAGTATTTCCTTTCTACTCACATTCCCTTTTTAGAGAACACTCTTACCCACCCAGACCCAGAGCCTATAAAGTTCTCATTGCCACAACCCTGACTGGATATCTGACTAAAACTCACTTTCTGGGCCACAGCTAGTTACTGGGTTTGCCAAAAATCCCTGGTCAGGAAACTCATATCCCTTAAGCCACATGGCACAGCCAAAAAAAAGAAAAAAAAAGCTTTATTTTAGAGATCCATGTTTATGGATAGGCAGCTGATACTGGGCTCTAAGACAGCTGACATGGGTCTGAGTTTCAATTTAGCTACACATTAGCTCTGCCTCGCAAGGCAGTTACTTTAACAACTCTATGCTTCAGTTTCCTCACCTATGAAATGGGTACCTTGATAGCAATACACCTTTAGGGGTCTTACAAGAATTACTTTAGGGCCTAGACTGTGGCAAGCTCTCTATAGATATTAGCTATTATTGTGGCTCAAGGTAAAGAATCCTCCTGCTAATGCAGGAGACACAGGAGATGTGGGTTCGATCCCTGGGTTGGGAAGATACCCTGTAGAAGGAAATGGTAACCCACTCCAGTATTCTTGCCAGGGAAATCCCACGGACAGAGGAGACTGGCGGGCTATAGTCCCTGGGGTCACAAAGAGCCGAACACAACTTAAGTGACTGAACGACACCAACCATTTCCACTACTATAGTAACACAAAGGCACGGGCCACTAGAAGTCGTATCAGAGTAAAAATTAAAAGTACTGAAGATGAAATTGGTCTGCCAAGAGAAGCCAAGACAAGAAACCATGTGGCCTCAGAAGAAGAGAAGGAAAAAAGGAGGTAGAAAGGATGTCTTCAGTTCCTTGACACCCACTCTGAGTCCACAATTAGATGCCTTGAAATTTCCTCCATGACTATAAAGACCCTTTAAAAAAAAAAAAAAAAGACCCTCTTTCTTTTTAAAAAATATATTTATTTTATTTATTTGGCTCCACCAGGTCTTCGTTGGCACGCAGGATCTTTTGATATTCATTGCAACATACAAACTCTTAGATGAGGCATGTGGGATCTAGTTCCCCAACCAGGGATCAAACCCAGGCCCCCTGCATTGGGAGCATGGAGTCTTAGCCCCTGGACCACCAGGGAAGTCCCCAGTGACCTTCTTTCTTCAGTTAGCATGTGTGGTGGTTTCTGTTCCTGGCAAGTAAGTAATCCCCAGCTGTTTCAGGATTCTGCCACCATCTATGCCAGGTAGAATTAGTTCTGCCACCAACTCCTCCTGTTAACTGGGGAAACCCACCTCCCCCTCTAGGACGTGCATAGGATTGGCACCCCATAAAGACTGATGTCCTGTGACTTCTCTTTCTCAAGGGTCTGCCCTCAGTATTCTACTGGCATCGGTACTTCCATATTCCTTGACTCCCTGGTAGATCAGGATGAAAATGAAAAAAAGTAAATAACCAGAAAAAGAAAAGCAGCCAACTTGAAGTCAACCAGGTGGTCTGAATCATTCCTGTGGGAATTTCTTGCAGCAAGGGCAATGAGAAAAGTCCACTGAGCTCTGAGAGTGGCAGTTAAGTCTTCAAGGATGATATCCACCTTTCCAGGTGTGACTCCAGTTTGCAAGTCTATCTACATGGCCTCCACTTTACACATGTGGCCCCAAGACCATGACTTGAGCTCAAGACACAAGAGAGGACACCACTCAGGGGATGACCTCATTATATGCTTTCAGCTTCTGCAAAAAAAACCCCACAAAACCCCACTATTCCGAGGACACAAGGTCATCCTGGGCATCAAGGACAACCCTTGATGGGTAAAGGACCAGTGTGGAAGAAACACTTGCTCATCAGTTTTTAAGCACAATGGATCTCCAGATACGTTCTCCCACTCAGTCCTTGCAGTGACCCTTCAGTGTTGCTATGTGCCCTGGTTAATGATCCTGCATTACAAATCATTCCAAAATTTAGTGGAGTAAAACAACAATTTGATTTTTCTCATAGTTTTATGAGTCAGGAATCTGAAAAGGGCTTGGCTGGGCAGTTCTCATATGGGGTTTTTCACATAGTTGTGGTCAGATGTTGGCTATGCTGTGATCATCAATGGGCTCAACTAGACTGGACGTCCTAGATGGCTCACACAGACGGCTGCCACTGGATGCTGCTGTCAGACGGTTGCTCAACTGGATTTATAGATGTGGCCCTCCAGGGTAGTTGGACCTCTTCTACTGGAATTGTCTCCCCACCAGAATAAACGTCCCAAGACACCTGGCAGAGATTGAGTGGGAAGAGCCTCAGAACCATTTAGCATCACTTCTGCCATATTCTGTTGACTGGAACAGCCACAGGATCCACTCAGATCTGAGAGGAAGAGACACTGTCATCCACCGTTCAGCAAGAGGAGTTGCAATGAATTTGGGGCCAGTTTTCAATTGCTGCCATGTGACTATCCCCACTGTAAAGTTGGGGGAACACAAAGAGATTACTAAACTGTCAAAGATCACATTCCTAAAAATTAACTAGATGGGAATTTAAACTCAGCCTTTTCTAATTCCAAATTACACACCCCTTTGAAAGTGTCAGTCACTCAGCCAAGTCCAACTCTTTGCAATCCCATGGACTGTAGCCCACCAGCCTTCTCTGTCCACAGAATTCTCCAGGCGAGAATACTGGAGTGGGAAGCCATTCCCTCCTCCAGGGGATCTTCCCAACCCAGGGATCAAACCTGCATCTCCCACATTGCAGACAGATTCCTTTTTTATTATTATTATATTTGTTTTGCCATACATTGACATGAATCCACCATGGGTGTACATGTTTTCCCCTTCCAGAACCTCCATCCTCATCCCATCCCTCCGGGTCATCCCGGTGCACCAGCACCGAGCACCCTGTATCATGCATCGAACCTGGATTGGAGATTTGTTTCACATATGATAATTTACATGCTTCAATGCCATTCTCCCACAGCAGACAGATTCTTTATCATCTGAGCCACCAGGGAAGCCCAATCACCCCTTTGGCTATGTCTTTGGCTAGGTCAAAACTGCCCAGTAAATGGGCTATGCTGCTTTCTTTGCCTTGGTGATCAAAATGGGAGAGGGACTATAAGTACACACTAGCCACAGAAACTATAAAAACTCATATTTTTGCTTTTTTGTAAGCACAGGCTGTTTACCCAGGTGCCTTGCCTCCCTGAGTTATTTCTAAGCCGGCACTCAAATTCTACCAACCCCACCTCCATGTTGCACCCCTTTATAGAAGGTGATGTCACCATGTGGAGGGCCAGAATGGAAAGGAGCTCTCCAACTTGTCACCAACTCTACCAGCTGGTGGTCTCTTCCTAAAGGCTCTCTTGCCCTGAAAGGATGGACACACCCATTGAATTAAGAGCTCCAGTGCACCTATTATACAGAGTGAAGTAAGTCAGAAAGAGAAGTATAAACATCGTATACTGACACATATATACAGAATCTAGAAAGATGGTACTGATGAATTTATTTTCAGGGCAGCAATGGAGAAACAGACATAGAGAACAGATCTGTGGGCACAGGGGGAGGGGAGAAGGGAGAGGGTGAGATGTATGGAGAGAGTAACATGGAAATTTACACTACCACATGTAAAATAGATAGCCAACGGGAATTTGTAGTATGACCCAGGGAACTCAAACAGGGGCTCTGTGACAATCTAGAAGGGTGGGATGGGGAGGGAGATGGGGGAGGTTCAGGAGGGAGGGGACATGGCTGGAGCTATAGACGTGCATCTGTACAGGATGTACGACATCCTCTGTTGATGTATGACAGAAACCACAAAATTTTGTAAAGCAATTACCCTTCAATTAAAAAAATTAAGTGGCAAAAAAAAAAAAAAGCTCTAGTGTATGCAAGAAGCCTACAGGGTGAGAGGCTGCATGGTCACTCAGACTCCCCCAGCTGTTCATTCTGAAGACACTCATAGATACTTCCCACTCATCCATCTGTAATGATAAACACAGACATTATGGGTATCAAACATGGACACCTACACCATCTGAACAGCTCACTGGGAAGAGTTCTCATTTCCAAATGATCCTTCGGGTGATCATAACAGGTTACAGGCTTAATTGCACTCTGTTCATCACCATTGAATGTTTCAGCTGAGTGACTTCTGTTATCAACATTTTCCCCTGAGGAAGAAGTGTTCACACCCTCCAGTTTTGTTCCAACTGCATCCGGCGAGAAAAACTAGAAAACTCTCCAGCCCAGTAGCTAAGCACTGGTTTTGACGTCTTCTAGTCCTGGATTCAAATCTTAGTTTTGCCATTGATTCAGCCCGTCTCTCGACCTCTTCAAGCCTCAGGTACATGGCTGTCAGATAGATAATGGAAGAATCTTCTTCATTTGAGTTGTTATGAGATCACGTTTAGCGAGACCAAGTGGTATCATGCACTTAGCACAATGCCTCACACCTGGTAACCCTCAAACTACTATTAGCTATAATTACAATGTCAGAAATAACTAGAGAGCTTTGAGATGATACTGAAACTCAGACTGGAAGGGAAGGGGACTAGCCAGGCTTCAGAGAGGCTTCATAGGTACATCAGCTTAGGTAAGAAAAGAGACAAATCCCAGGAGAAAATTAAAGGAAAGAAAAGGCAGAAACCATGCAGGATCAGATGTTTGGAAGATTTGAGTCCACAGGAACCATGTCACAAGCAAAGATCCTCTTATACTGTGCCAGAGACCCTTGTCTCTCTTTAAACAATGCTCTTAAACACTGTGCAGCCCAACATCCATACACAGAAAGGAAGAATTGTGGGAGATTAGGACTGGTGTCTACACACTACTATGTATAAAATCAATAACCGATGAGGACTGTATAGCACAGGGAACTCTACTCAATGCTCTGTGGTGATCTGAATGGGAAGGAAATCCAAAGAGAGGATATACATGTATGTATGGCCGAAGAATTGATGCTTTTCAACTGTGGTGTTGGAGAAGACTCTTGAGAGTCCCTTGGACTGCAAGAAGATTCAACCAGTCCATCCTAAAGGAGATCAGTCCTGGATATTCATTGGAAGGACTGATGGTGAAGCTGAAATTCCAATACTTTGGCCACCTGATGCGAAGAACTGACTCATTGGAAAAGACCCTGATGCTGGGAAGGATTGGGGGCAGGAGGAGAAGGGGACGACAGGATGAGATGGCTGGATGGCATCACTGACTTGATGGACATGGGTTTGGGTGGACTCAGGGAGTTGGTGATAGATAGGGAGGCCTGGTGTGCTGCGGTTCATGGGGTCGCAAAGAGTTGGACACAACTGAGTGACTGAACTGAACTGAACTGATGGCTGATTTACTTTGCTGCACAGCAGAAACTAACACAACATTGTAAAGCAACTATACTTCAATTTAAAAGAAAAAGGAGACTAGTAAAGTGAAACAATATCTGTTGTCCTTACATAGGCAGATACAGAAATTAAGAAGAAGTAACATTTGCTGAACATCTACTATGTGGGAAGAACAATAGTCACTTCTACATACACTGTATCATTGATTCTTCATATTATGCTAAAGAATTGGAATCCTTGCCTTTATTCTCTGAAAGGTAAAGAAACCAAAGACCCTGATGGTGGGAAAAATTGAGGGCAGGAGGAGAAGGGGGTATCAGAAGATGAGATGGTTGGATGACATCACCAACTCAGTGAACATGAGCTTGAGCAAATTCCAGGAGACAGTGAAGGACAGGGAAGCCTGGTGTGCTGCAGTCCCTGAGGTTGCAAAGAGTCAGACACGACTTAGTGACTGAACAACAGCAGCAAGCAATAACAAAGAAACCAAGGCTCAGAGAGGTTAACATACTCAAAGTCGTAGAGTTAGGACGTAGATTAGCTGGAAGTTGAAGCTCATCTGACTCTGAAACTCGCATTTTTTTCACTCTCTCTTCCAAAAAAGCTTCAGTAAGACCAGAGTAAGTTGAAAGGCTTTGAAAGATAGCAAACCCCTCTACAGTGAGAAAGCAGAGGAGAGTTGTCCAAAGGTTCTCAGCTACAAGTGAAGTATCACCTTCTGCTTATTTTTTCCTCTGAAATTCCATTGTCTGACTCTGGTTGTCATTTCTTGCCAGAAAAATCAGAAACCTTAGGACCTGATTTTGAATTTGTACTTTTCTGACCTTCGGCATTTCCTTGCTCTGTAGTTTTAATTTTCAACATCCATTCAAGCACATTAGGAAATTGTTTGACCTTAGTTTAAGCAGTTTGTTCTTATAAGAAAGTACCCAAAACAGATCTTGGTCAGTTAAGGAAGGATCTTGGCAATTGTGCAAGAGATTCTGACAAATAGAAACACAACCACAGATTGCTCTTCCAGATCTAACTCACACACAATAAAATGTACACTAATATAACCATTGAAATGGTTAAAATAATGAAATAATAATGAAAACTAGGCCACAGTGATGATGTAGAAGTGACCTAAAACCATGATGCCTTTACCACCACGCTAAGAAGCCAGTGGTGTTTTTTGTTTCAAAAAAGTGACACTGCTCTGTGTTACGTTCAGAACTGTGGTTTGCCTGATGGGATACAGCTGAATATCTTGTCTCTTGTACCTTAGATGCCTGGTGACAATGTCTATGCACACTCTTCACCCAGCCCTGTATACGGAATCAATTTGGAATTATTCTTTAAAGAGGATTTGAGTTTAGCAATGCATATGAAGTGCCTGTGTCAGGAATTCAGGAACATGTTAGTTCACTATGTCAAAACAGCTGTCCCAGGAAAATATTTTGTGTTGCACCATCAGAGGACAATGGTCTGACATGAGTGTAAGCACGTACCACACGGTAAAGGTTTTCAGAAAATGTTGTGATCTGCTTTTCTGTGGCAATTGTTTTTCTTCTCCTATGTAAAAGACAGGAGTCACCAGTATTCTGGATTAGCTAATAAAACTTTTTTTTTGAGTACTTTCCCAAAGAAACAAACAAAAAATATCTGCTTTTTGTATGATCATATAAAGCCAGAAAGAAACTTGTCTACTTAACCCTAGAGTAGCTTTCCTTGGATGATGACATGGACACCCAGGGAGTGTAAACCACATGTACAAATTCACCTAGATAGGGAGTAGCTGAACCAAGTTTAGAACCTGCTGACTCACAGATTATGTTTTGGTGAGGCAAGTATTCAGATAAGGCAGGGCATAATTCCAGGGGAAAAAATGAAAGTTGAGATTTCATCTGGTTTCTATCTGGTTTAATTAGAGTGGGGAAAAAAAGTTTCTCTTATTTAAAAATAAATCCTTTTAAGTAGGTAAGACAAGTAGTATGTTCTTGGGAACAGGAGAGTAATCTCTGATTTTATACCAGCTCAACATACAAAATTTCAGATTGAACTATTATGAAGCAATATCTAGTGATTCATAGTTACCTGAACCTTTCACATTTGTAAGATTTTAAATGTCTAAATAACAAATTAAAAAGCACATGAATATTGTATGATTCAGAGCACCTTATGTATATTCCAAGGACAAATTACATCTTGACACTTGCTGCAATGGAAAAGGCTCTGGAATTGAAGTCAACAAACTTTGGTTTGAGTCTGAGATTAGCCACTAACCAGCTGGGGGACCATGGGACATTAAGCCCATAAAGACCATTACAGAGTACTGAGGTCACTTCATAGTCCTACGTCTCAGTGCCTTCAACCATAAAATAGGAATGTTCGACTATATAATCACCGTGGCCCTTTGTTGATCCAAAGGGCAGGATTATTTCTTCTCAGAAGACTTAGAAGAACAGGGACAATGATGGATATGACCATAGCCTTAAGGCTGCTTTGAAGTCCTTGCTCAAAGGAAGAAACCAACAGCAAGGAGTTGCACTGGGAACAAAGACATTCTGGAATTCAACTTCTTTGTCATTCTCCTCCCCTCATCGTTCCCAATATCGCCACTCTTTTAGGGAATTCTGTGCACTGCAGAAGTTCAGAGGCAGGGTCTGATTGGAAACCTATGCTCCCACTTGAAAAGTCTGTGCTCTTCACTACTATATATAAAACAGACAACTAATAAGGACCTATTGTACAGCAGAGTGACCTCTACTCAATACTCTGTAATGGCCTATATGGGAAAAAAATGTAAAAAAGAGTGGATACATGTATAACAGACTCAATTTATTGTACACCTGAAACTCACACAACATTGTAAATCAACTATACCTCAATAAAACAAATTTTTTTAAGTCTGTGCTCTTTCCCAAGACTTTTCATTTCTCCTTTTCCTGGAATTATTCTTTAAAGAGGATTTGAGTTTAGCAATGCATAGGAAGTGCCTGTGTCAGGTATTCAAGAACATGTTAGTTCACTAGGTCAAAACAGCTGTCCCTTAGGAATATATCTACCTAAAGAAACAAAAGACTTATATATAGAAAACTATAAAACACTGATGAAAGAAATCAAAGAGGACACAAACAGATGGAGAAATATACTGTGTTCATGGATTGGAAGAATTAATATAGTGAAAATGAGTATACTACCCAAAGCAATCTATACATTCAATGCAATCCCTATCAAGCTTCCAATGGTATTTTTCACAGAACTAGAACAAATCATTTCACAATTTGTATGGAAATATAAGAAACCTCGAATAGCCAAAGCAGTCTTGAGAAAGAAGAATGGAACTGGAGGAATCAACCTGCCTGACTTCAGGCTCTACTACAAAGCCACAGTCATCAAGACAGTATGGTACTGGCACAAAGATAGAAATATAGATCAATGGAACAAAACAGAAAGCCCAGAGATAAATCCACGCACCTATGAACACCTTATCTTTGACAAAGGAGGCAAGAATATACAATGGAGAAAAGACAATCTCTTTAACAAGTGGTGCTGAGAAAACTGGTCAACCACTTGTAAAAGAATGAAACTAGAACACTTCCTAACACCATACACAAAAATAAACTCAAAATGGATTAACGATCTAAACGTAAGACCAGAAACTATAAAACTCCTAGAGGAAAACATAGGCAAAACACTCTCCGACATAGATCACAGCAGGATCCTCCATGACCCACCCCCCAGAATATTGGAAATAAAAGCAAAAATAAACAAATGGGACCTAATTAAAATGAAAAGCTTTTGCACAACAAAGGAAACTATAAGCAAGGTGAAAAGACAGCCTTCAGAATGGGAGAAAATAATAGCAAATGAAGCAACAGACAAACAATTAATCTCAAAAATATACAAGCAACTCCTGCAGCTGAATTCCAGAAAAATAAATGACCCAATCAAAAAATGGGCCAAAGAACTAAACAGACATTTCTCCAAAGAAGACATACAGATGGCTAACAAACACATGAAAAGATGCTCAACATCACTCATTACTAGAGAAATGCAAATCAAAACCACAATGAGGTACTATTTCACACCAGTCAGAATGGCTGCTATCCAAAAGTCTACAGGCAATAAATGCTGGAGAGGGTGTGGAGAAAAGGGAACCCTCTTACACTGTTGGTGGGAATGCAAACTAGTACAGCCACTATGGAGAACAGTGTGGAGATTCCTTAAAAAACTGGGAATAGAACTGCCATATGACCCAGCAATCCCACTGCTGGGCATACACACCGAAGAAACCAGAATTGAAAGAGACGTGTGTATCGCAGCACTGTTTATAATAGTCAGGACATGGAAGCAACCTAGATGTCCATCAGCAGACAAATGGGTAAGGAAGCGGTGGTACATATACACAATGGAATATTACTCAGCCATTAAAAAAAAAATACATTTGAATCGGTTCTATTGAGATGGATGAAACTGAAGCCCATTATACAGAGTGAAGTAAGCCAGAAAGAAAAACACCAATACAGTATACTAATGCATCTATATGGAATTTGAAAGATGGTAATGATAACCCTATATGCGAGACAGAATAAGAGACACAGATGCATAGAACAGTCTTATGGACTCTGAGGGAGAAGGTGAGGGTGGGACGTTCTGGGACAATAGCATTTTCAATGTATATTATCATATGTGAAATAGAGTACCATTCCATGTTCGATGCATGAGGCAAATGCTCGGGGCTGGGGCAATGGGATGACCCGGAGGGATGGGATGGGGAGGGAGGTGGGAGGGGGGCCCAGGAAGGGGAACACATGTAAACCCATGGCTGATTCATGTCAATGTATGGCAAAAACTACTACAATATTATAAAGTAATTAGCCCCCAACTAAAATAAATAAATTTATTAAAAAAAAAAAACAAACAGCTGTCCCAGGAAAATATTTTGAGCTGCACCATTACTATCACAGGGTCACTCTACTTTCCCTAGTTGTAATTTCTGGAACATTTCAGCATAAACACCATTCAGTGAAAACACATATTCAATGTTGCAAAGGGGAAAAAAAGTATGAAATGAGACTCCAAAATCAAAACCTTCTCAAAATGTTACAAAGTTTAAAGGAAAAACTGAAAATTCAGCTCAAAGTTGCCAAAAGGTATACCTAAACGATGTGATAATGCCAGCCCTGCTGGGAGAGGGGAAGGAGAGACTCTGTTGTGTTTTTTAGGGGGTTCCAGCTCTTCACACAAGCATTTGACCTCCATTCAATCTCCTAAGTTAGGAATTTAGATGACTATAAAAACAGAATTTTTGCTTCTTAAACTGATGTGTATTTTGGGATAGTTGGCTCTAATTGGCTTTCCCTGTTTCTTAAGCAGATTGTCCCTGTTTCTCTCTCACTATATTATTTCTCCCACCTCTTCAACTCTCCCAACCACTATTCAGTGTTTTGACATTTATTGCTAATAAAAATAATAATACTTATCATCTGAAAAATAGTGGTTTCGTTTGAAAGTTTTATGTACATTTATTTGTCCTTAAATTTATGTCACTCTTTTCTCCAAGCAAAGAATAAATAAATAAAAGTGCTTTATCAAATTTATAACCTACTCAAATTCAGAGATTTCTGAATAGGAAACAGACCAGGGACACTTTGCCAAGATTAACTTAACTAGAAAACCAAAACCTTGCACGTGGTGCTTTGAAGAAAGATGTTAGTCTTTAACGATTGTGTCCACACATGAAATGTGAAGTGGATAACTAGGGCAATTACCTCTATAGCAGATACTTTACAGCTTTACCTTTACCCAGAAATGCCCAGGTAACAAAGGCAAAGGAGGGTCTTCTGGTCTCAATTATATACTAATAATTGTTTCAACTCTCTGCTTCCTTTTGAGTGTGAAGATCCAGGCTAAAAGGCTTTAAAAAAAAAAAAAAACAGGCTGAAAAGGTTTCCCAGACGTGAGATAGATTTTACAAAAGAAATTTCTGGCAAGTTTAATGTAAGTAAATCAGAAGCATATGGACTATGTTTCCCTCAAAATACCCATGGGCTTGAAAGCCCAGAAAACACATAAAAAGTAAAGGGAAACTGTTTTCCGAAGCTGAGTTTGTTTGAGAAACTGCACAGTGTAACAGAAAGCCTGGCTCGGCTCCCCCAGAAGCAGGGGATGGAGCCAGTGGTCAGGCAGCCCACCAGCTCCTACCCTCGTGCTTAGGTCGGCAATCCTGGTTTCTGAGGATGATGTGATTGATGGTGCCCTGACCTGTGCCGATGGGTGCGACTTGAGAAAACCACGGCTCAGTGCTTCCCATACTGAAGACATGACTTCACTGCTGCTCTGCAGCCATCTCTAGTGAATGTTTACACAGCCTGCTTCTGTTCCTAGGGCCTCCCATGCTAAACCGTCAGGCTGGTGGTAAGCATACACGTACCGAATACGTCGCATGTGCCCCCTGGGGATGGGTAGCAAAGCAATAGACAGTCATATGCCAGACAAGGAGATGAGTTACAGACTCAGACTTGGAAGGGGCTTTAAGATTCCTAAGTTTCCCCTTTCATCCTGTGTGGGAATTCTGGCTAGAGTTTGTGGTCCAGACAGTGGAAGGGAAACAAAAAATACTGAGCTCAAAGCAAGCAAGAACAATTTGGAGAGTCAGAGGACCTGATATCCAGTCTCTGCAAGGCCATGACTGTAGACCCCTGAGAATCTGTCTCCCCATCAATTAAATGAGAATAATAATTAAATTGCCTATTGAGGTTGTCAAGGGCACCTCAATAAACATTACGTCTCTTCACCACCCAAGCCCCAAATAAGTAAACAAAAAAAAAGACTAAAAGGCAGAGACCAGAATTGTTACCTTTACTCCTGAGAGAGGGCAGGTTGGAAGACAGAGTAAAATGAGAAATAAAAAAGATGTGCCACCTGAATCCCAGAATGAGGCAGATGACTCATTTAGTTCCAGGCCAGGCTGGGCTGGGACAGGCAGCCAAGTGCCAGAAGACAATGTCAGATAAAGTCTTAGGGCTTAAGGAGTAAAGGAGACCTCAGACTCTGGGTGGATAGCTCACTCCCAGGAGAAAAATAGGAGAGCTGTGTTGAGCTGAGCATGTCCAGATTACTCTTTTCAGACTACTAATCAGATATATGTCCCCTTCTCTGCTCCCATGAGGGGTAGAATGAATGGGTACAGAATAGCCAAAGGTGGTTCATAAGATGTGCTCTCTCCACCTAGATGGAAATACCAGGAAAAGTCAGTTGAGCAAGATAAAGCGTTTGACAGCCCTTGGGAACACTATGGAGTATTGTATGCATGTCATGCTTATAAGTTCCAGCCACCTGCATTTGTTAAACACCCACTATGTGGTCAGTCCTATCACTCACTTCCAGGAAATTTAGGTTGAATAAGACACTGTTTCCTTTAGTTTACAATCTAGTAGGAGAAACAGATAAGGAAGAAAAGATTACAGTATACAATGAACACATGAAGATACTAAGTCCAGACAAGGTCTAACAAATACATAGAGAAGGGACATCTAACTGAATGAATGGCTATGTAAGCCTTCTTTGTGGAAGTGATATTTGACAGCTGAGGTTTGAAGAACACAAAAGAACTAAATGGTAACAGAAATCAGGGTTTGGGGTGACTTCCAAGGCAGACAGAAGTCCAGAAGAAGGCACAAAGGAAAAGGATGGGACATTTCAGAGAACTGAAAGTTATTCTGTGTTGTTATAGATGAAATCATCTTAGTGTTATGGAGGATAATCAGAAGAGAGCATCACAGCCTAAAACAATATGGTAGAGTGACAGCGTAAGAATACCCTGAGTACAGGGATAAATCAGAGAAGGTGCATAGTGAATCACTGCTCACATGTGGCAAAGGACAAAGGCAGAGATAAGAACAAACAAGGGGAGAAATTTTCTATTTTAAGTGAAACAGAAAGGGGGTTATTTTAAAAAGGAGTGTGTGTATGTGTGTGTGTATATGTGTGTGTGTTGTAAAACTGGAAGGATGTATCTAAAAATGTCAACAGTGGCTCTATCTGGCTAGTGGGAGTACTAATTATTACTGTTTACTTATCTGTATTCTTTATTATAAACATTTATCTATTTTTTCTAAAATAACTAACAAAGCTGATATGGTCATGAGGTTTTCTATGTATATGACCCTTTCAAGTGGTGCCAAGTAAAAGTTCCCTTGTATAATATTGCTGGCTTTTTCCAGCAATCAATAATCAAGTCACACAGCCCCAGGTTATACGGGTCCTAGTACTGTTTTGCTTTGTTTTGTTTTGTGCACCAGGTCTTAGTTGCAGCATGTGGGATCTTTGAACTTTATTGTGGCTGATGGATCTTTGAATTTGCAGCAGGCAGACTCTTAGTTGGAGCATGTGGGATCTAGTTCCTTGACTGGGGATAGACCCCAGGCCCTATGCATTGGGAGCATGGAGTCTTAGCCACTGGACCGCCAAGGAAGTCCCATACGGGTCCTAATTCTACTTCTCCTAAACCCAACTGTGAACTTCGAAAGCATTTTCAGTGAACATTAGGTGAACACAGTGATACAGTAACTCCCTGGTTCCCACTGGCAGTATTCATCCAGTTGCAAGCTCAGAAAAAAGGTCAAGTTTCCTCATTCATTCTTTCATTCATTCATTCAACACTGTTTACAGAGACAGGCCCTGTCCTAGGTGCTGAGAGTCTAACAGCAAAAGACTCAACCTGACCTCATATAACTTACTGGAGAAGAGAGCTATGGAAAACCCATGTTTCACATCTACTGTGAAGGCTACATATTCTTACACATTCCTGCTAACATTGTGGTCCCACTTCTTTAAATATTGATTTTTATTTATTTATTTGGCTGTACCAGGTCTTCTTTGTGTCATAAGGGATCTTTAGTTGTGGCATGAGAACTCTTAGTTGCAGTATGTGGGATCTAGTTCCCTGACCAGGGAGGGATCCTGGGCCCCCTGCATTGAGAGCTCAGAGTCTTAGCGACTGGCCCATCAGGGAAGTCTCTGTGGTCCCATTTTTCTCACTTTGTGTTTCCACAGTTAAGTATATCTGGGTTGCCCAAAATACTCTTTTATGTGATTTTTTTTTTAATTTAAGAAAAATACATGCATACCATGCAATTTATATGCATTCCTCTCCACTTGCATTTTTTACTTAAAAATATATCTTGGAAATGACACGATATCAGTAAATACTTTATTTTGCATATGAGCAAGCATAAATGAATTTCTAAAAGTAAAATGCACATTCAGAATTTTGATAGATATTACTAATTTGCTCTCCATAAACACTGTTCCAATTTACTCTCCCCACCCCACCCTCCACAGGGTGCTGTCCAACATCCTCCTGAACCCAGTATGGTATCAAATGCTTGATCTTTGCCCAACAGAGAGATAAAAAATCATATTTCATTTTAGTTTTCATCTACATTTCTACTGTGAGTGCAGAATATGCTTGAACAGGATTAAAGAGCCATTTTGCTAAAAGCCTATTTATTGCTACCAAACAAAATCTCTTTAAGAGACAAGGACTACAAACTCTCTAGGGGAAAAAAAACAACAGCAGGGAGTATAAATCTGTTCTCAACCACTACTGTGAAGCAATTGACTGTGCTTTCCACCTTATAACCTGAGCATTCAAAAGCTGCTTTCGAGGCCACAGCAGAGAAATCAACATGTGAGTGCTTGCTATACACACGCATCAAGCTTTATATACTCTCATTTAATCCTCCTAATGTTCTTAATCCACGAGGCCCTGAGAGGTTAAGTGCCTGCTCAAATTCACATAGATTATAAATGGCAGAGGAGAAACTGAACCCAGATCTAAATTCCGACATCCGTATTTTACACACTACACCACACGGCCTCCTGCTATGTTGAGGTGTTTGAAGCCCACGGGCCTGCATCCTGAGATTCATATGCTAAGAGGCTGGCTTCTGATTTTAATCATGACCTTGTAAGCAGAAATATACTATAGTATTACCTAGCTGTGGAGTCCCAATAAAGGTCTTCATAATATTTCTCATGATCCCAGCTTCCCTTAAGACTTTGTTCAGTTGCTAAGTTGTGTCAGACTCTACTCTTTGCAACCCCATGGACTGCAGCATGCCAGGCTTCCCTGTCCTTCACTACCTCCTGGAGTTTGCGCAAACTCATGTCCATTGAGTCAATGATGCCATTCAACCATCTCATCCTCTGTTGCCCCCTTCTTCTGCCCTCAATCTTTCCCAGCATCAGGGTCTTTTCCAATGAGTCGGCTCTTTGCATCAGATGGCCAAAGTACTGGAGCTTCAGCATTAGTCCTTCCAATGAATATTCAGGGTTGATTTCCTTTAGGATTGACTGCTTTGATCTCCGTGCAGCCCCAGGGACGCTCAAGAGTTTTCTCCAGCACCACAATTCAAAAGCATCAATTCTTCCGCCCTCAGCTTTCTTTACAATCCAACTCTCACATCTGTACATGACTACTGGAAAAACCATAGCTTGGACTTAAGATTTGTTGTTGTTGTTCAGCTGCTCAGTTGTGTCCAACTCTTTGCAACTCCATGAACTGCAGCATGCCAGGCCTCCCTATCCTGCATCATCTTCCAGAACTTGCTGAAACTCATGTCTATTGAGTCAGTGATGCCGTCCAACCATCTCATCCTCTGTTGTCCCCTTCTCCTCCTGCCTTCAATCTTTCCCAGCATCACAGTCTTTTCTAAAGAGTCAGCTCTTTGCATAGGTGGCCAAAGTATCGGAGCTTCAGCTTCAGCATCAGTCCTTCTATAATGAATATTCAGGGCTGATTTCCTTTAGGATTGACTGGTTTGATCTCCATGTAGTCCAAGGGACTCGCAAGAATCTTCTCCAACACCACAGCTCAAAAGCATCAATTCTTCAGTGCTCAACTTTCTTTATGGTCCAACTCTCACATCCATACATGACTACTGGAAAAGCCATAGCTTTCACTAGATGGACCTTTGTCAGCAAAGTAATGTCTCTGCTTTTTAATATGCTGCCTAGGTTTATCATAGCTTTTCTTTCAAGCATCTTTTAATTCTGTGGCTACAGTCACCATCTGCAGTGATTTTGGAGCCCAAGAAAATAAAGTCTGTCACTGTTTTCATTGTTTCCACATCTATTTGCCATAAAGTGATGGGACTGGATGTCATGATCTTAGTTTTTTTATTGAGTTTTAAGCTAGCTTTTTCACTCTCCTCTTTCACCTTCATCAAGAGGCTCTTTAGTTCCTTGCTTTCTGCCATAAAGTTGGTGTTATCTGCATATCGGAGGTTGTTTACCTGCAACTTAAGACTCAGCATTGAATTAACTTATAGAGTTATTGAAGATATCCAGCCATCAGCACAAGGAATCATGCAAAGATTTAAATACTGTCAATAAGACCCCAAAAGTGGGCTGGAAATTGGTATATATATTGTAAAACTGCACCATTTAGTTCAGCAACATGGTCCAGAGGATTTTTTTTTAAGTAGCATGACCCATCTTGGGAATTGATACAACAAAACCCACAGTATATTGAGATATACAAATTTGACGACTACAAAGCCCCAGTGATTATTCTAGCCAATGATATTTTATTACTTCACAGAGCTCTTTTTTTAATATTTACTTTTATTTATTTGGCTGTGCCAGGTCTTAGTTGAAGCACTTGGGTTCTTTGATCTTCGTTGCAGCATGTGGGATCTAATTCCCTGACCAGGGATCAAACCCAGGCCCCCTGCACAGGGAGCATGAAGTCTTAGCCACTGGACCACGAGGGAAGTCTACCTATCAGCGTTCTTAACACAAACATGATTCAGAACAACAGGAAGACAGCCTCTTATCCAGAAGCTGGGTAATAGCTGGAGATTAATTCAAGCAAGCCCATCCCCTCCCACAGTCACGAGTCAGTAAGTAGGAAAGTCTTATTGAGAGAAAATACCTTTCAAAAAATCCATTGTGTTTCCAAGCAATCTGCCCCCACCTGTGATGTTTCCTACAGGAGTGTTACTCAGGGTGTGGTCTTGGGACCATGTATTCCTGGGTCACAAGGAGATAATTATAGAAATCTGGAATAAGCATTTAGAAACTTTTTAAGGCAATTTGGTAGTAGTTTTATGTCTGTTGAATCTAATAATAAAAAAATTGGGGCTTGTAACAAAATTTTATTTAAGCCATTAAAATGAAGAAGTGTTTCAACATGTGACATGTGTTCACAGGACCAGGTCACAATCACTCAGGATAAGGAAGCCCAGGTGTTCCATCACATAATAAAGGATTCTCAGGAGCCCCTCCTTGGCCAGGAGTGCATTACGTAGGGTGCCTTCATGGGGGATCAGCATAGCTGTGTACCACAATTCAAAAGGTGAAACCATCACCAGGCTCACCATCACACAACTGCTGCAATCCAAAGTTGTATTAAAAGTGTGCAAGGTGGCTTCTTTGGAGAGAAACTTCTACTTACCATTTCAAGAGTGAGTACAGCAAAAACCTCTGAGAAAATACTTGAAGAATTACATCACATACTCCAGAAATCTGTAGCCAAGACATTGGGATTGCCAAATTCCAGGGAGCTGTCAAGAATTCCTAAGGATATGCTAAGTGAAATAAGCCAGACACAAAAGGATAAATATGCGTGATCCCACTTATATGAGGTACCTAAGACTAGGTAAACTCATAGGGATAGAAAAGTGGAATGGTGGTTGCCAGGGGTCAGGGGAAGAGGAGATGGGGAGTTAATATTTCATGGAGATAGACTTTCTGTTTGGGATGACAAAAAAGCTTTGGAAATGGATGGTGGTGATAACGGCATGACACTGTGAATGTACTTAATACAATTGGATTGTGTACTTCAAAAAGGTTACAATTATGAATTTTTATATATTTTACCATAATAAATAAGATTTCCCAATGTATTTTCTAAGTACTAATCGCTTGTTTTAAAAAAAAAAACAAAACAGAATAGCTGTCAATAAAGCAGCCTCTTTCTGAGGCTGGATGGACACCAAATATAAATTAGATAATTAAAGTGTAACGGTCATCCCACTTGGATCCAGTTATCATACTTGAAAACTAGAAATATACCTTTTGCTTGTAGGGAAGGACTAGGGAATAAAAACTATGCTATTTTTAAAAAGCAGTCAGTTCTACCTATAAGGTTTCTATTAAAACCTTAGGATTCTCTGGGTCATTTGACACTCCTAATCCTCCCATCTTATTGAAATCCGCACCCCCTCCCACAACAAGCAAAGTCGTTCTCATTGCCTATTATCCAATCTGACTCAGCTGATCAGGTTGTCTGGGTAAAACCACCAGCCTTCAAATGCAAACCTGAAAACACCCGGCACATAGCTCAAGAGGGTATCATTACATAAAGATGAATTCCGTTTTTCATTTAGGATATATAAGTAAGAGTTCCCTGTGAGAGTCTCCAAACAATTTCTCAACAAATTCTTCCCCATAAATTTCAATGGTTTTATATTCTTCTGGGGCTCTTCTATCCCTCTGGCTCATTGTTAGACTAGATGTTTTGCAAGTACCCATTTACCAGCATTTCCTTGTCTCTGTATATTTTCTTTTGGCAACTCCATCTGCCCCTCAATTTCAGCAAGCCTAGTCTTTCTCACTGTGATTCTGACCTTTATTCCCCTATAACCTTAAGCTTTAGACTGCCTGCTGGACAGTTCCGCAATGATGTCCCACAAACACTTCAAACTCAGCATGATCAAACATGTACCGTCTTATCTCCTAAACCTGATCCTGTTTCCATTCTAGACAAGTCTACAAATGCACAACCATCCTCCTCCTACTAACCCAAGCACAGCATCTCCCTGACTTCTATGATTCCCTCTAAGTTTGCCCCCGCCTCTTGGGGAAAACTTCAATCCATCTGGCACATTATCTGAAAAAATCACCCCTTGACCCATCTAAAGTATCAGAAGCCAGAGCGACAGTTATCATTCTCTGCAAGAACCAGACAGTTTCAAGGATCTGAAACCACTGCAAGCCAGAGATTAGTGAAAACACTGATACAAGGAGCTGGGAATTTCCCAGAATTCAATAATGGGCACCCAGAACTGGGGACACCCCACTTTTCTGCCAAACCTGAAGTCATTACCCCTATGACTTGTAAGGGGAGTGACAACCACAATACATACTTCCAGCATTATGAGATGGAAGTCAGTACTAGTATCAGAAAAAAGCTGGAGGAGAGAATTCCCTGGCAGTCCAGGGGTAAGGATTCTGGGCTTTCACTGCTAAGGGCCCAGGTTCAATCCCTGGTCATGGAACTAACATTTTGGTGCAGCCAAAAAAAAAAAAAAAAAAAACAGAAGAGAAAGAAAAAGATGGAGGAATTGTAGACTTTTCAAGATAGGAAAAGGACAGCTATTCAATCTCATGACATATGGCATCATTTACATGCCAAGGACAATACTAGGGAACTAGACATACCAAGAACCAAGCCATGATCTTTCAAGAATTCCCAGCCCAAAGAAGAGACATAAAATTGCAACAAAGAGTGATCTTGCTTCATTAGAGATATACATGGGATACTGGATGGCAGAGAAAAGAACTCTCAACACTGTTGGGAGCTTGTGTGAAATGGTAGAGATTGTAGAAGACTTCACAGAGGGTGCTCCCTCTGAGAGCTGAGCTGGGGTCTAGGATAAAGATAAGGAAAAAGTGCCTAAGTGAGAAGGGTCCTTCCAGGAAGAGAAACCACATGGTCAGAGCTGTGAGGGCAGGAGGAAACATGGGTTCTTAGGAAATATCTAGTGTTACAGCCTGGCTGTGAAGAGCAGTGGCAGGAAATGATGCCAGAGAGGCAATTGGGTCCATGATCACACCAAACTTTCACATCAAGCTAATCCAGACTCTTGCCCTTCTCCTGCAACCCAAGAAGCAAGAAGTACAAATTGCAAACAATTAGATGTGGATGTGGACTTACATATCATCTCCTCGGTCCGATCACTTCTTAAGCCAGGAAGGGATTTACAGGCAAAGGACGAACTTGCTCAGGGCCTTCAGACGTCCTGCACATTACACCTTCTGATGCAATAAAAACTCCCCACACAGAGTCTCTGCTAAGAGATAATGATGTAAAACAGGCTCAGTGACATGTGGGGAGTAAGGATGCAACAAGGCACCTGCTCCAGGGCACTCCTCTTGAAAGCAAGCCTGAAGGAAGAAATCATCATGTTCAGAAAGAATACATTGCATGCAGACTTAATGAGGAAAAATAAACACCTTTCAAAGGCAATCTGAACACTCCCCATGAGTCATCCAAGCCAGATGTGCCAAACCTCAGAATGCGCTAGCAGCATTTAAGGTCCTAATAGCCTTAACCATCCATAAGATAAACAATTAGCCTTAAACATAATCAAGAACAAATGGTCAAGTAAAAGCATATAACCTCTAATCTGAAAGGGTCATTCTTTTTTGTTTGTATGTTTCAGCAGCAGCAAAGGGAGTTCTCGGTGCTCTGTGAAAGTTTGCAGATGTAAGAAACTTAGACTAATTAGATAGAGTTCGGGTACAGTCAAGCATGAACTTTGGATTGGAGCAAGCTCATTCACTTAGTAAGGATGACTTTGAGCTGATAAGCCTCTCTAACTTGCTGGGCACACTGCCAGGCACAAAGTAAGCGCTCAGGTCTTCATGGGCTCCCTTTTCACCTGCCATCCCCTGCAGGAGAGTGTTTGCCAAAATAGCCACAATAATCCCCCTTTCTGTGTCTATGTCCCCTCCCACATGAACTCAGGGTTTGCCAGGTGACTTGTTTTGACAGAGGTAACACAAGAAACCTGAAAAGTATTTGTGCATTGGAGTTTTCCCCCTTTTTTCCTGGGATCTTCTAACCACCACCATATGAACAAGCAGGCTTCCCAGGTGGCTCGGTGGTACAGAATCCGCCTGCCAATGCAGAAGATGTAGGAGATGTGGGTTCAATCCCTGTGTGGGGAAGATCCCCTGAAGAAGGAAACGGCAACCCACTCCAGTATTCTTGCCTGGAGAATCCCATGGACAGAGGAGCCTCGTGGGTTACAGTTCACAGGGTCCCAAAAGAGTTAGACATGAATGAAGCAACGGAGCATGGAGATCAAGTCTGGGTCCTGGAAATGGTGAGAGACATGTGGCCAAGTCATCTTATTATCTCAGCTGACAATGAGCCGACCACCAAACATGTGGGAACGGCCATCACAGACCATCCAGCCTCAGCCAGGCCAGCCCCCCTTCAGAAGCCCCACTCAGTCAAACCACAAATCATGAGCAATAACACATGCTGGTGGTCTTACATCTTTGCTTTTGGCATGGTTTGGTACACAACAAAAACTGACAAATGCACCCTGTAAGTGTTAGGAGCTCCTGGTTTATGATCTTATGCATCTCCTTACTCAACCTAGGAAATGCATACATTCACATCATGAATGAATTCATTAGTAGTCCTGGTGAATTACAATTATGTACCCTGGCTCTCTAAGGCAATGTACACCTTTGACCCAAAGAAAGAAGTTCTAAGAATAAAGAGTTTGATGACTTCTACAGAAAATCTTGCATTCAGAGGGAGGTTCTGATCAAAGAAATGAGAAAAAGACATGAAGGCAAGCGATAAGACTTTTTGCTTTTTTTAAGCATTCTCCTTTTATTTATCTTTTTCTTTTGGCCGAGTCTCACAGAATTGAGATCTTGGTTCCCCAACCGGGGATCAAACCCATGCCCCCTGCAGTGGAAGCACAGAGTCTTAACCACTGGACCACCAGGGCAGTCACGGTAATAGATTCTTGATTAAGGAAAATAGCATCAAACTCTGAAAGTCTCTCTTGCCTATGCAAATTTCATCACACATATATGGAATATTCTAAATCCCTTCCCCAGTAGGGTGATGTCCTGGCAAGGGCATAGACATTAGAGTCACAAGGGTTGAATTCAAGTCCCTCTATGTCGTCGAACCCCTCTATGTCCGCTAGCAAGGCTCATAACTTCTTTCCTCATCTGTAAAATGAGGGAATTGGACCACATTATTTCAAAATCCTATTAAGTTCCATAACTCTATGTCTATTACATATAATTCCTAAACCTGCCTGTGTATCACTGCCACTTGGGAAGCTTTATAAATCCACAGCTCCCAGGCCTCCTTCCCACAAATCTGAAGAGAAATATAGAATGTTCTAGTTTTAGAAAACCCCGAAACATAGTTCTGATGCAAAGCCCCATTTGGGAGCTGAGCTACCCTACAGAAACTTCATCTGCTATTTCATTTCAAATACCACCTACAGAAACATATTTTCCAATGGGAATATGTCTCCAACTTCATAAAAATGGTTAAAGGGAATTGAGGGTTTATTTTACATAAAGTCACCTTAGGGGCACTTTGCTGGAACATATTGCTCAAATATGGAAATTATCTACAGAGCTTTTTATTTCAGTATCTTATAGTACCACTATTTTAAGTATGTGATTTGGTATAATCTTGGCAAAAATGCTTTCCATAGAAACTTATCTTAGTTTTTTTAATGGAAATCAGTGAAAAAGTAATTATTTCATGTATAAATATTTACAGCCACTACCCAGGGACATACCTATACAGTACTGCAGGGTAAGATATACCTCTGTGACACAAACCAGGAGCTGGATAAAATGTACCATCTATACTGATGAACCTATTTACAGGGCAGCAAAGGAGACATAGAGAACAGACTTATGGACACAGGGGCTGGGGTGGAGGTAAAACAGAAAGGGTGAGGCGAACGGAGAGAGTAGCACGGAAACATATACACTGACATATGTAAAACAGGTAGTCATTGGTAATTTGCTTTTTGACTCAGAAAACTCAAACTGGGGCTCTGTGACAACCCAGGTGGGGTGGGAGGTGGAAGGGAGGCTCAAGAAGGAGGGGACATATGTGTACCTATGACTGATCCATGTTGAAGTATAGCAGAAACCAACACAATATTGTAATTATCCTACAATTAACCATAAATAAGAGAAAAAAAAAAGTACCATCTACCCACAGATACACACTGTAGTTGCCTGCCAACCCTCACGCTTTTCTCATTAGCAGAACCTATCCATTTCCAGGCAGCAAATCAGGATGAGTCTAGGTCAGTTGTGGACAATCCTATTATTTGCCTTGTCACGATAATGATTTTTGCAGCCCCTCTCGCAGCTAGGAACAGCTATATGATCTATACTACACAATGAGATTTGAGAGCCAGTGAGTTTGTGGACTTCACAGAAAAATTATTTTGCTCCTCAATAAAAAGATGATCCTTTTTGTCAATCAAATCCCTTCTTCCTTCCTTGAAGGAAGAAGGGGCTACAGCAGCCATATGGTGACCATGAGGCATTAAGGATGAGGCCCCAGTGTCCATACCCAGAGATGGCAGAATGGAAAATCAGAAACAGCCTTGATGACATTTGGAAGCATGGGCTTCCCTAGTGGCTCAGTGGTAAAGAATCCTCCTGCCAACACAGGAGATACAGGTTTGATCTCTGGGTTGGGAAGATCCCCTGGAGAAGGAAATGGCAACCCACTCCAGTATTCTTGCCTGGGAAATTCCATGGACAGAGGAACGTGGCACACTGCAGTCCATGGTGTCCCAAAAAGTCAGACATGACTTAGTGACTAGTAACAACAGTAGCAACTCTAACCACAGAACTCCTAACAGCAGACCTCTTGTGATGTGAAACAACTATCTTTGTTGTTCAAGCCACTGTGAGCCTCAGTTTTGAGTACTTGCAACATACGTCCTAACTCAATCAGTTTCTAGGCAGAGTCAAGAATAATCTACAGGAGGAAACTAGGCATATTTGGAGTCGGAATTCCACACCATCACAGGGTAGGAAAATAGCTGTTACCAAGAAAGAGGTATTTCAATAACTGCTTAAGGTTGGGCAAAAGATGGGAGGGAAAGGTGAAGGCAGTTGTAGTTTTTGAGGAGAAATCTTGAAAATGAGAGAAAAGAATGAGAAGGTTTCACATTTATCATCTGATACTATAGCAGGATAGTCTTGACGATGAAAATGTATGAGAATTCTTTTTTCAAAAAAAGAAAAAAATCTAAGTCAAAAAATTGCAGGAGTCATCAGAACCTGCTTTACACATTCAACAACATTCATTGTTCTCACTCACTCCCCTTCCTGAAGGCTCTCTCTGTGACCATGTGTCCTGCCAGTTGCTCTAGCCTAGAAGATGCTTCATCTCAGAGCATATTCACTCATTCTGGCACCGAGGCTGGCTCCTGGATACTGGTCCCTTTGACTTCAGTGGTGCTTGCTGCTAGTCTTTCGAGTCCCTTGGGATTCTGAAAGCCACTTCAGTATAAGTTCTCACATATGGACCTGGTTTCTGCGAAGTATCAAGAAATGCAAGAGACAGGGACTTCCCTGGTGGTCCAGGGGCTGGGACTCCGTGTTCCCAAGGCAGGGGTTTCATCCCTGGCCGGGGAACTAGATCCCACATGCCACAACTAAGAGTTTGCATGCTACAGCTAAAGACCTTGATTGCCACAACTAAAGACCCGGTGCAGCCAAATAAATAAATATTTTTTAAAAAATAAAAAAAATGCAAGACACATACTGTATCCTCTCTCTCTCCACTCTCATTCTAACACTTGAGGAAATTAAAAGAACCTCTTGGTGTACAGTATATCGGCACATCAAAGTCCCCAAAGGAAAATATTTGAATTTCTTCCATCTATTTTCCTCCCTTGTTCTTTATGCTTCTCAATGAGAAGAAAGGCAGAGCTTACATTTTATGTCAACACAAAAGGCCTCCGTTTGTGTGCATTACTTATTAAAGTATTCAGCGATTCAATGTCAAGGTATGTATTATACATACTTTTTTTTTTTCCTAGGCCATTATCAGCTTTCTTACAACACTATTATTCTTCAGCCCAGCTAATGCTTCTGTCAAAGATTTAGCAACAAGCATGGAAAATGTCAAACAGTGGGGAAGAAACCTAGCTGTTTCCACAACCGCACAAAAAGCACGAGTTGTCTTTTATGGAAAAGCAGCGTAATCCGAATGGCGACGGATGTTTTATCAGGGGACAGAGTAGTGGGATGCTGTATTTGTTTTTCTCGGCACACCTGAGTCCATCTCCTCTGAATAGGTTTCCTTTTTTCTCTTGCCAATATACTTAATAAAATAGGGCCTGTGTTGTTATCGCCGCACCCTCTCCCCAGGTGGCATCTGGCTTGGAACACGACAGAAAACAGCCGAGAAAACTCAGTCCTCTTCTGCCTGCAGAGCAGTGTGATAAGATTTAAGGAGCACTAAAAGGCTCCTCTGGAGAAAAATATTTTCCCAACCTGCTTACCGGGGTGCCTGAAATTACAACCCTTCTGCTTTAAGGCACTGAGAGCCTCCATTAAAATGCAAATATGTTAGGTGAGTTATTTTATCAAACTATAACATCTTAGCTTGAATTAGTTTATGGCGTAATTCAAAATCCTGAAGGGATGGGACACAGTTTGGATGAGAGCAAAGATGCTGTGGAAGTTCGGGATTTATAACGTGTTGCCTAGGGAGCAAGCTCGGGTCAGCGGCACAAAGTGGGAGGGCAGAATATAGTCTGAAGGCACCAAAGAGGAGGTCCAAAGTGAACACACACAGGCGAATGCTCTCAACAATCTTCGATGAGCAACAGGCTGGCCCACGTGGTCAAGAAGCTGCCATCCTCAAACTTCAAAAAGATAAACACGAGAGTCACTTTTGTAAAGAAAGGATGTGTGGACAAGGGGGAGCGGGGGTAAAGTCGGGTAGGACAGGTCGGGAGACTGGGACTGACATATATGCACTACCACGTGTGAAAGAGCGAGCTGGTGAGAAGAACCTGCTGGACAGCACAGGGAGCTCAGCTTGGCGCTCTAAGAGCCTAGAGGGGTGGGATGAGAGCACTAGGGGGAGGGAGGTTCCCGAGGGACGGGATGTATGTGTACATACAGCTGATTCACTCTGTTGTACAGAAACCAACACAATATTATAAAGCAACCATCAGTTCAGTTCAGTCGCTCAGTTGTGTCCGACTCTTTGCGACCCCATGGACTGCAGCAAACCAGGCCACCCTGTCCATCACCAACTCCAGGAGTTTACTCAAACTCATGTCCATTGAGTCAGTGATGCCATCCAACCATCTCATCCTCTGTCGTCCCCTTCTCCTCCCGCCCTCAATCTTTCCCAGCATCAAGGTCTTTTCCAATGAGTCAGTGCTTCGCATCAGGTGGCTAAAGTATTGGAGTTTCAGCTTCAACATCAGTCCTTCCAATGGACACTCAGGACTGATTTCCTTTAGGATGGATTGATTGGATCTCCTTGCAGTCCAAGGGACTCTCAAGAGTCTTCTCCAACACCACAGTTCAAAAGCATCAATTCTTCAGCGCTCAGCTTTCTTTATAGTCCAACGCTCACATCCATACATGACCACTGGAAAAACCATAGCCTTGACTAGATGAACCTTGTCGGCAAAAGCAACTATACCCCAATTCAAAAAAGAAGCATCATCAATGTGCATATGGCTTCATTTCTCCCCACTTGGACTGGCATTCTTGGTTGGATTTCCTTATCATTTCTTCCCTGAGTGTGCCCAGGCCTCCTACCTGCTCCCTCCCCAGTGGTTTCAGAGGCTGCATAAAGCCTATGGCAGACACTCCCTGTGCTTACCAATACTTCCATTTCTCCCTCATCTGGCCCCCTTGAAGTACATCACTGTCATATGACCAACTGTGGTCAATGAAACATAAGCAAAAATGGTATGTGTCACTTCCAAGCAGGAACATTTCAAAACTGAATCGTGGTTTTCCCATGATCCCTTCTCTTGCCAAGGTGAACTCTGAAGCACAGTGAACTTGAGGAAAGATGCTACAAGGTCAAAGCAGCCAAGAATGGTGACACAGAGGACAGCTACCTGCTGAGACCTGAAGATGGCTATAATTAAGTAGGAATAAGTTCCTATTGTATAAACCACTGATATTCTGGTGTTATTACTTCAACAAAACCTAGCCTACCCTGGCTGATCCATACTCCACAAATAGCACCTCAGGAAATCTCATCTGACTTTCTCTATTAACATATATTCATTATTCAATAAATATTTATTGAGCACCTACTATTTGCCAGATAATACCATAGGTACTCAGGATTTAGTAGTAACAGTAAAGTTACCAACAGCAAAGGACCAAGTAAAGTCCTTGGACTCATGAAGGTTATATTCTAGTCGAAGAAGATTATAAATAAGTTTGTTAGCAATAGGTTTGGCTGAGCACAGCAGAAAACCCAAATAATACCAACTGAAGCAAATGAGAGGTCTAGTTTCCCTCATGTAAAATAAGACTACATGCTAGGTCACTTCATTCGTGTCTGACTCTTTGTGGCCCTATGGACTATAGAGCCCTCCAGGCTCCTCATTCATGGGATTCTTCCAGTGAGAATGCTGTTGTAAGTTGCCATGCCCTCCTCCAGGGGATCTTCTCGACTTAGGGATCAAACCCACTTCTTATGTCTCCTGCGTTGGCAGATGGGTTCTTTACCACCAGCACCACCTGTCGTGTTGTTATGCTAATTGCTCAGTTGTGTCTGACTCTTTGCGACCCCATGGACTGTGGCCCGCCAGGCTCCTCTATCCATGGGATTCTCCAGGCAAGAATACTGGAGTGGGTTGCCGTGCCCTCCTCCAGGAAAGCTCTCAATTACATGTCATCATTTATCATCTTCCTGCTTTATTCAGGTCAAAACTCACTCTCTCCTAAAACCTCCCCTCCACACCCCAGCCTTCATTTATCTACTTTCTCGAACTCGATTTTTATTTACTATTCATAACATATGATCTGCATCTTACAACAAGCCGTTCTGTTCTCTAATTGTTGGTATCACTCAATCTGGCACTTGAATCCACACTAATTACTGTATGCTAATATATAAAATCATGCCTTGTCCTAATTCTTCTTGCATGTGCCTTAACTCTTCTCTCCAACTATATATACTAGGAGACACCCCCCCCCCCATGCCAACTTATACTCCTCTCACATCTTCACAGTAGAGAGGGTGGTGCTGGACACACAATCAAGACGCACGAAGTACTAGGCTCCTTTCATCAGGAGAACTCTAGAAATTCTGTGCATTGAGGAACCAAATAGAAGTGGAAACAAGCTTAAGAATTGGAACTGACATATAAATCTCTAGTTAAACCAACTTTTCTTTGGGCAGGACCTATGCTATCCTGGGGAGAATACAGCCACGTATTAGCTTCTGAAAGGTCTCCAAAATATTTTAAGAAATAGTCTGATTTATTCAAGATTAAAAACCCCAATGATAACCTGATCCTCAGGCCTCCTGGGCTAGCTAAGGTACCTGGCTCTCAAAAGATATGGGCTCCTTTAGATCATTAGCCTAGGGCCTCTCCAGCTAAAGAGAGAAAAACTTTAAGCAGACCTGTGAGCCTGCAAAGAAGTTACCCTGCGCTGAACCCACTGTCCATGGCTTTGGGAGATTCGCTAAGATGAAGAGGGCTTCCCAGGTGGCACTAGCGGTGAAGAACCCACCTGACAACACAGGAGACCTAAGGAAGATCCCCTGGAGGACACAGCAACCACCCCAGCATTCTTACCTGCAGAATCCCATGGACAGAGGAGCCTGGCGGGCTACAGTCCAGAGGATTGCAAAGAGTCGGACATGACTGAAGCAAGTGAGCATGCACACACACCAAGAGGAAGAAACGGCCACACGCAGAACCGCTGAGTGGACTGGTTTGCCCGTCAAGCAGCCTCTTGGCACATTCTCTTCATACAGCTAACACTGCTGAGGCGCAGTAGAGACTGGGAGAAACAGCCAGAGTCAGCAGCCAGACCGCCAGAATCCAGACCCCAGCTCAGCCGCTCACTCCCTGTGTGGCTTCCAGCTGCTTTACCCCATCTGTGCCTCTGTTTCTTCATCTGGAAAGTGGTACCTATAACAGCCTCTGAGTCTTCCGGTGGTTGTAAGGATTAAAAGGTTTTAACTTGTTACAGTGTTCAGAACAATGCCTGGTTGTACACATTATGCAAGTGTTTGTTCAATATTTTTTAATTGTACTTATTTGTTTCTGTATGTGTGTACATATGTATGTGCGTTGAGCATTTCTAGGAAATTTCTAGGAACTGGGGAGACAAAGATGAACAGAACTCAGTCCTTCCTTTTGCAAAACTCAGTTTATTGAACAGATTTAACAGCTCTAGGAGAGAGATTAGCAAAGTGCTGGGAAACACAGAGTGATTGACTCTTTTGGGGGGGGGGTGTAACAAGAAAGGCTCCCCAAAGCTGGAATCTGAAACTGAGTACGATTCAAGGCACACAGAATAGTGCAGACAGCAGTGATGAAAAACGGCAAAAGATGGGGTGGGCTGAGGAGGCAGGAGCCAATCACAGAGCAAAGACACCTGGGGCCAATCTTATACACCTGGAGGCCCTTCGGGAGTTTACAGCTTGAGTAATGCAGCCAGTTTGTACTTCCAAAACCATCATTTTCACATTAATATGAAGAATGGCCTGAAGCAGGAGAAGAATAGAGAAAGGAACAACAATTGGAAGAAGCCAGAGGAGAAATAATGAGGCCAGAGCTGGTGCAGGTGCAATGAGATAAGAGGAAAGAGACAGAAATCTCAGGGCACAGAATTCAGCAGATGTGTGAAGGCCTGTTTGGGATGGGAGAAAGAAGGAAGGCTTAAGGGGTTACTCGAAGCTGGCCAGCTCTGATGCCGGGATGGAGGAGGTCCTATCAACTGAGAGAGGAATGCAGGGGACAGAAGAGATCTGGGGGGAGGAGAACATACTAAAACCCATTTACAAGGATTCGGAGGCATCCATAATGCCCACTGTTTGTGTCTGAGTGTGTGTGTGTTAGTCGTGCAGTCGTGTCCAACTCTATTTCCCCAGGGACTGTAGCCCACCAGGCTCCTCTATCCCTGGAACTTTCCAGGCAAGAATACTGGAGTGGGTTGCCATTTCCTCCTCCAATAGGCAGCTAGAAGCCCAGGTCTAGAGTTGAGCAACAAAATCACAAATGGAGATAAAGAGCTGGGTGGGTACCCCTGTAGACATGTCCAGGTTAGAATCAAGGCTGTAGGTAGTAAGGTGGCCAAAGGAGAGAGACCTGACTCGGGAAAGAGCCAGGACAGAAGTTGCCTTAACTTTTTAATATGGGCTCAGTGATCAAAAGCAAGAGGAGAGACAGGGAGAATGAGAAAGGTGTATAGAAGCTGAGATTCACAGGACCTTGCAAAGATGTGACACCGCCCTGGTGCTGACCTCACCTGCACTGGAGAGAAAGTGTCTGTGCGGGTCACTGTCCATTCCTGGGCCCATCGGCTGCCCTTCCCTGTTCAGCCTGACCCTGGCAAGTTACATTTCTCAGGCTCCTTTGCCAACTAGCTTCTTGTTAATGTCTGGCAAAGAGAGGCATCCAGGAGGAGACTGGGAAGAGGAGGATAGTAAACTTCAGATCGTCCTCTTCCCTTTCCTTCTCCACCCCGGACCCCAGCTCTGCCCTCTGTGGCTCTTCAGCAGACCTGTGCTCTGGCTCCCTCAGGTCTGGGAACATTCCTCCTATTTCTTCGGTCCCTCCAGCTGTGTGTGGGTGGGGAGGAGCAGCTTGCTGCTGTTGCTCATCTCTATGTCATCTCACCAGCCCACTTGGCTTTTCAGTGCTTTCAGCACCTCCTAACTAGTTCCTGAATGGATTCCTCTATTGAAATCACTGGTGCAGGCTCTTTGCTTCTTGCGGATCCCTGATGATAAACACGTACTGATAATACATCATTTTCTCTCCCCATAACTTATTTTGGGCTTCAGAATCCTATTCAGGCTGGGATTTATTCAAATTGATATTAACAAAGCCTTCAATTTAAAAATTACAGGGGAAAGTAATTTCAAAAGAGGCAATAGATGAAGATAAAAGCTGAAATAAATACATTGTAAAACATAAAGCTGTAGAATGATAAATTAGTTCAAATGTTGGTTTTTTGATAAGACTACTAAAATAAACAAACCTCTGACAAATATAATTAAGGGGAACATTTTTAATTAGAAATGAGAAAGGAGATAGGACAAAATACAGAAAATAGATTTTTTTCCTCTAAATCCAAAGAGAATGTTATGCACACTTGTAGGCAAATAAGCTGAAATCTTCCATAAAATGAATAATTTCTAGAAAGATATAGATTACTAAAAATAACTCAAGAAATATAAATCAGAACAGAATAATAAGCAAGGAGGAAATTGAAGAAATTATTTGATAACAACCAAAAAATGCAGCTTGTCCCAAAGTTTCCACCAGAACAATGTGCATCCTTTTAAGAAACAGATGGTTTCGATGTGTAAAATCATCCAGAATGCAAAAAGAGGTAAGACTACGCTAATGTCCATTAAGCAAGCATGATCTTCTTCCTAAACTCTGATAATAATAAAACACACAGAAAGAAAATTATAAGCACATATCACAATTGACGGTCTTCCCTAGTGGCTCAGTGGTAAAAAATCTGTCTGCCAATGCAACAGACATGGGTTCAATCCCTGGTTCAAGAAGATCCCCTGGAGAAGTAAATGGCAACCCACTTCAGTATTCTTGCCTGGGAAATCCTATGGACAAAGGAGCCTAGCAGGGCTACAGTCCATGGGGTTGCAGAGTTAGACTGAGCACACAACCACACATCACAGGTAAATATGGATATGAAAAGCTTAAATAAAATTCTCTCTCTGAAACTTGTTTTACCATAATGCTTTAGAGGGAAATATGCTGGGTTTTTGGTTTTGGTGGGTTTTTTGGTCACAGCTTCACCGAGATATAATTCTTATGCTCTTTGTTGTTGTTGTGCAGTCTCTAAGTGGTGTCTAAATCTTTGCCACAAAAAATATAAAATACTTTATAAACTTATCCTTGCACAGGGGCCACTCTACTCTTCTCTATGTCGTTCCCATTTTAGTAGATGTCCTGCTGAAGAGAGCACAGGATATGATCACTTTATAAGTTATGTTGAAAGAAATTATGAAAAATGGTCACTTTGTACATTATAGAAATAAACAACCATTGGACAGAACTAGTATAACTAAAATCAAAGGGCAAATATCATCTAGAGAAAATCTTTGCAGCAAATGTAACAAAGGGTTTATGCCTATGCTGTGATTATTATTATCAATATGCTTGCTTATTGATACCAAAACATGAAGTCCCCAATAAACTAGCAGAGAAGTGGATAAGACAACTCATAAAAACAGAGATACTGCTAGTAAACAAGCATGTGGGACAACATCCCACTTTGCTTGTAATCAAAGAAACGCCCTCTCAAACACTATGTCTTACACTCATATCCTTAGAGGAACTTCAGAAACTATCCAGTATTACAACACTGTGGTAAAGCAGTCCCCGCACACACTGTGGGTATTCATATAAACTAATATCACCTCTTGGCAATACATATCATGAACCATCTTAAAATTCCATAATATCCCTTTATCCTAAGGAACTTTTAAAGAATAAAAATTAAAACTATATGAGGGACTTCCCTAGGAGTCCAGTGGTTAAGACTCCATGCTTCCAAGGCAGGGGACATGGGTTCCACCCCTGGTCAGGGGACTAAAATCCATGTGCCACGTGACCAAAAAACAAACTGTATGAGATATTCACTTCAATGTTACATCTACCAAAACAAATGAATAAAAGGCCATTTAAATCCAACAACAGGAAGATTATTAATGAAGGGATACAAATTATTGTTTAAAACTATAATAAAGCTTACAGTTTATCAAGCACCTTCACATACACAATTACTTTCAGTTCTCAACGATCCCAGGATGTAGCAAGGAATCACTATCCAAGACTCAGAAACATTAAGTGATTTGCACAAAAATCTCACAAATTTTGTGGCTCTCAAACATCTGCTGCCAAATTCCAAACTTTCTCGATGTTAAAGTAGGTAGTTGTGAATATCTTCTCTGAGCCTCAGTTTCCTCATCTAGAAAAGAAGACTAATCAGAATACCTAAATAGTGGTTATGAGAATCCAATGAAACTTTTAAGTGGCTGTCAGCTCTTAGCACAGGGTATGGTACACAGCAGCACTCAGTAAATTTTAAGAATAATGATCATACAAAGTTGTATCAATTCAATACACCTTCAGCAATATAAACATGTCTGCAAGTCGATGAGGACCAGAAAGAGGAAGGAATAATGAAAATGTATGCTACATGAGTAAGGCAAGAGCAAAAGAACCCTCTCCCTTTTTGGAATTAATTTGGCTTTAGTACAGTAAGTAGAAATCTGGGGGGAAACAAAATTAGAATATGCAAAATTCTCCTGAAAGGAACTGGCTTCTCTGGAGGAGACTTGTACTCAGTCTGGGATCACTGCCCCTGGGTTACTTTGAAATAAACTCAGCATATGTGCCCCCTGGAGACATCTTGTGTTGTGGGGAACCGGCCAGTGGATGGCGCTGTTTCACTTGCCCAAGGAACTGAGGAGGCATTTATTGGCCTCAATAATGTACTGGGCTTTCCCCCGGTAGCTCAGCTGGTAAAAGAATCCACCTGCAATGCAGGAGATCCTGGTCTGATTCCTGTGTGGGGAAGTTCTCCTGGAGAAGGGATAGGCTACCCACTCTGGTATTCTTGGGCTTCCTTGATGGTTCAGACGGTAAAGAATCCATCTGCAATGTGGGAGACCTGGGTTCGACCCCTGGGATGGAAAGATCCCCTGGAGAAGGAAATGGCAACCCACTCCAGTATTCTTGCCTGGAGAATCACACGGACAGAGGAGCCTGGCGGGCTACAGTCCATGGCATTGCAAAGAGTCAGACACAGCTGAGCAACAAAGCACAGTAATAATACACTAGTGCTTGTTGCTCAGTCTTCCTTAAAGGAGTTCTTTCCCCTCCATCTTAAAACTGAGACTCAAGCTTCTCAAGCAAATCTCCAGGTAGTTGGTAAATAGATCCAAGTCTGCTTCCAATGAACAGCAACATTCCAAGTGAGATGCTCTGCAGTGAAGAAGTTCATCTGCAGAACCAAGGAAAGCATGGTTACTTCTCCACTTGGTCATGTGACTAGAATCTACCATCTGTGTTCAGCAAAGACTTAGCAGGTGTTAGCTCCCCAGGTTTTTAAACCTACAAACTGGGAACAACTCAAACCATGGGAGAGACAGGCTTCGGAGTAACAAGGGGAGAAGCTAGAGGATTCCTTGGCTTTCCCTCCCCAAAGTCAGCAAGGCCTGAAAAATCTCCACTACAAAGGCATAGGGAGAAAGTGACTCCAGTCTCGGTGCCTGCACTGTGACAGGCTTGTGAAGGACAAGAGGGAATCAGTATAGATGAAGCATAGAAATGAAGTTGATCCAGGCTGAGGTCTCGAGCTTGAATCATGAGCAACTGCCTACATGAGTCAGAACTTATGCAGTTGGTATTTGAGCTCCAATAAAGGAAGTGACAAGTTCAGCAAAGGATATGAATTCAGAAGAGAAATGTCAGGGGATGACACAGAACCCAACACGACCAGAGACTGAATCACACTGAGCTCAGGCTCAGGTCCAAACACTCCCCTACTTGGGATCTCAAATTTAATATGTCAGACACCAAGCTCCAAGTCTTCGCCCTCACCTGCTCTACCCACACCCTTCCTGTCTCAGGTTAACAGCAATACCAACCTCCTAAGTCCTCAGCTGGAGTCTCGCTAAATCCTCTCTTTCATATCTCACATCCAATCCGTCAGAAGATCCTATGGGCGCTAATGTCTTTTAGACACTACCCAGGCTTCCCTGGTGGCTTCATGGTTGAGAATCCACCTGCCAATGCAGGAGACGTAGTTCGATCCCTCGTCTGGGAAGATCCCACATGGCACGGAGCAACTAAGCCCGAGAGCCATAACCACTGAGCCTGCATTCTAGAGCCCGTGCTCAGCAACAAGGGAAGCCACCACAATAAGAGACGTCTGCACTGCAACTAGAGAAAGCCAATGTGCAGTGGCAAAGACCCGATGCAGCCAAAAATAAATTAATTAAATTTTTAAAAAGACATGCCCAAATCCCTCCTCTTCTCATCCCCCCTGCCCAGTTCAAACCATCATCACCTTTTGCTGGTCTTCTTGTTACAGCCTCTTAACTGGTCTCCCCACTTCCACCTTCGTCTACCATTCACTTTCTTCTCAACACAGCAGCCAGAGGAATCCTCTTAAAATCAAAGTTGGATGACACCGTAGAGAACAAGCCCATAAAAGAACAAATAAATTGGTTTTCATCAAAATTAACACTTCTCTTCAGAACTCTTCAGAAGAGTAATACAACATGAATGAATCTTGCTAAGTGAAATAAGCCCATCACACAAAGACAAAATACTGCATTATTCCACTGCTATGAGATACCTAGAGTCGTCAGAAAGTAGAATGCTGGTTGCCAGGAGCTGGAGAGGAGAGGAGAATGCAGAGTTTTTGCTTAAAGGGTATAAAGTTTTCGTTTTGCATGGCGATACTGGCCACACAACAATGCAAATGGTCTTAATATTAATGACCTGTACATTTAAAAATGGTAAAAACAAATAAATAAAAATGGTTAAGATGGTAAATTTTATGTTATGTCTATTTCATCATAATTCATTTTTTTTTAATTCTCAAATTGCACATTTTAAATATGTACAGTTTACTGTTTGTTGCTTTCACCTCAACAAAGCTGTCTTAAAAAATTTTAATTACATTTTTAAAAACTAAGTAGTTCCCTGATAGCTCAGTTGGTAAAGAATCTGCCTGCAATGCAGGAGACCCCAGTTCAATTCCTGGGTCAGGAAGATCCGCTGGAGAAGGGATAGGCTACCCACTCCAGTATCCTGGCCTGGAGAATTCCATGAACTGTATAGATCATGGGGTCGCAAAGAGTCAGACACAGATGAGTAACTTTCACTTTCACATTCAAGTAGAATCATATCCCTCCTCAGCTACATACATAGGCTCCATGGGCTTCCCATCTTTTTCAGAGAAAAAGCCGAAGTTCTTGGAATGACCTATGAGGCCCTACGGTCTGGTTCTGAAACCAGCGTGCCCTCCTTAGCATTTCTCTCCCACTCACCCCACTCCAGCCTCACTGGCCTCTTAGCTGTTTCTCAAACACACCAGATGCCCTCTGGGGGCATTTCCGCATCCTGTCTGCTTTGCCTAGAAAGCTTTTCCCCCAGGTAACTTTGGCTCACTTCCTTGCCTCTTCCAAATCTTTACACAAATATCACTCTCTCAAAGGGGCCATTCCCGACGTGGGGTTTAAAACCAAATGCTTCCCCACTTCATGAGTCCCTCCCTCACCTGCTTTTTTATCTACATAGGTTTTATCATGGTCTAAGATACCACATTTTATTATTTGTCTGTGTTTCTACCACTAGAATTAAACTCAGAAATACAGGAATCTTATTGTTTTGTTCATTAATTATATCCCCAGCAACAGGTACAGTGCCTGGCATATAGGAGGTGCTTGATAAATATTTGTTGAATAAATGAATGAGTGAGTGAATGAATAAGGAAAGAACATTCTGTGACCGTGACAACCAAGCAGAGGAATCCTTTATGAAGATACCCCAATCCAGTCTGTATAGTCACATATCTATCAAGCTTTTCCTTCAAAGTGCTCTGATACAATGCCATCAACATTCCCTTTCTAACATTATCAGGGAAGGCTCAAGATCACATGGGCCATGAATGGCAGAGCCAGTATTTTGGGGGTGGGGTTGCCCCCTCAGCGTATGGGATCTTAGTTCCCCGACCAGAGATCAAACCTGCGACCCCTGCATTGGAAGCACAGAGTCTTAACCACTGGACCATCAGAAAAATCCCAGAGCCAGCATTTAAACCAAGGATTTGTCATCAGCTACCAAGTCTCACCATGCCACCCTGAGCACCTAAATTTTTTTCAACTTTCATATCCTTTCATTTCATTCATAATGGCATTGCTGACAGATCCTAGTTCAGCAGTTAACCCCCGTGCCATAAATTTCTATTTGTCACCTCCAAAACTCAATATTTTAGAAGGCTACCCTTCTGGTTTTTAAATGGAAATTGATGACACGGTATGCAGGAGCACAGGAGCCGCAAACTCGCCATCTAACTGGAAGCAAAAATAGAAAAGGCAGAAGTGCTTAGAGCTGCAAGCCCTCCCCACTGGAGGTCTCATGCCCCATCACCGGCCTAGGCACTCTGCACACTTGGGCAGTCCAGGGTTTGGTTTAGCAGCCAGGAAGTACAAAGAGGTGCAGCTGGAGCTACCCAGGCGAAGATGGCATCTTCCCCTCACGGCTCAAGGTGGCCTGACACCTCTGAGCAAAAAGGACACAAACAAACAGGTTTTTATGAGGGCTGTAACCCAATTGACAAAGGCGAGCTCTCTCAGCCTGGAAATGTCCCTGCTCTGAACCAGTTGCCTTGCCAACAAGCCACATGTTTCCACTCTGCAGAATCCAATTTCTGAGCAATGTGACAGTGACAGGTCCAGAGACATGACACATAATTCCAAGGTGCCTTTGAACACCTGCTGAATAGCTAAGAACAATGTGTATCCCTGGATGTACTGAGAAACACGAGAAGTATGCTGGGCAAAGGTAGGTCACACCCAGTTTATGCAACCTACCCTGACCGTCCCAGAATTTTACAAACTGCAGATAACATGTAGCCATGCCCTTTATCACCATCATCATTATAATCTTTGTAAATACTTGCATTTACAAGTATTTGTAATACTTGTGTTACACTCTGGGACTCACTCTTTAAACAGTATTGAGTTATTTAAAGGTCATGACAACACAATGAGGTAGGTATTATTAGTATTTCATTTCAGATGAGAAAACAGAGACAGAGAAAAGGTAAGTAATTTACCCTAATTTACATAGTGTGAGAAAGAGAGAGCCAGGATTTGAACCCAGACAGTCTGCCTCCAGAATCCCTCCCCTTAAACATTTTACTGTACTATCAATCTCCAATATTGCCTAAATGGTAATGCTAATTGCTCTAGCTATCATTATTGTATAACAAATACCCCAAACTTCACAAAGTAAAACATACATTTTATTATGTGAGTCAGGAATTTGCACAGGAAATCACAGGGGGTGGGGCAGTGGGGGGGGTGGGCATGGACAGCATGTCTCCATCCACAAAGTCTCTCTAGGGCATCAGCTAAAGAGATCTGAAGCCAAGAATGATCAACAGCTGGGGATCGATATTATCTGAAGACATCTTCACGTCTGACAGGTGATGCTTGAGATCCTCTGGGACCTCAGAAGAGTCTCTAAGCACCTACATGCAGCCTTTCCATGCGGCCTGGGCCTCCTATCAGCGTGATGGCTAGGAGAGAAAGTAGAGCTGTCTGCTTTTTAAGACCAAGACCCTGAAACTGGCACCATTTCAATTCCACCATACTCTACTGGGCAGAAAGTCACAAAGTCCACATTGAAGGGGAGGGGATACAGACCCCAGCCCTCAGAGAATCATGGAGTTGTTTTTTTTTTAAACTATCACTGAGATCATTAGTCCAACCCCTTCAAGTTCAGGCTGAAGAGCTGAAGCTCAGAGAAGTTAGGTGACATCTCCAAGACCACGTAACCTGTAAGTGTGAGTGGCAGACAGGACCCTCAGGCCTTGTGCTTTGTCTCCTACTCCAGGCCACTGCTTCTCACCTGGATGCACCTTGGAGTCATCTGGGATACTTTTAGAAATGCTCATGCCTAGGTCTCATCTACAAAGCTCCCAATTTGAAGTACAACTTATTTGGAAGGTATGGAAATTTGTAAAAAGCTCCCCAAGGATCTATAATGCGCAGCAGTGTGAGAGTCACACTCTGTGCACCCAAGATGGTTCTGTGCAGGTGACAAGGGCCACTGTTTCATCATGGCTCAGTATTTGTAGAGGTCCTAGCCTGCCACAGGGATAAGCCCCCTAAGAACAGATTTCTGACACCTTCACCTGGATCACAGACTCCATCCTGAACCATTCTAGTTTTTGAGATGCTTCTCCTTGGCCCCTTCCCTTCCTCACCTCCCAGGTGCCCCTCAGAAACCAGCCTTCTTTAACACTCAACTTCTCAACATGAGTCAAGTCCACCTCTTGGCTGTGCTATGCTTAGTCGCTTAGTCATGTCCAACTCTCTGCGACACCCTGGACAGTAGGCCACCAGCCTCCTCAGTCCATAGGGATTCTCCATGCAAGAATACTGGAGTGGGTTGCCATGCCCTCCTCCAGGGGATCTTCCCAACCCAGGGATCAAACCCAAGTCTCCCACTTTGCAAGTGGATTTTTTACCATCTGAGCCACCAGGGAAGCCCACCTCTTGGCTACGGTCTGTCAATGCTAGGAATTCAGTTCTACCTTTGGGACCCAACAGTGGTGACCCAAAGGCCAGGTTCTCCTGCTCAATCCATCTTGCCCCCTGGATGACCACAAAAGCCCATATTTGGAGCCTCTTCCAGCTTCAAATATGTTTTCCTTCCTCCTATTGAGTCATATAGCATTGCAGTAAAAATGCTGCCTAAATCATCTTTTAAAAGGTTGATTCTGTCAAACCACTGGTCAATTTGCTGGGAAACAAAAACTATCAGCTTCAATATTTCACTGCAATAATTGGCCAGGTGCATCATATGTCATGCATTATAACAAACTGGCCAGAAGCATTGGCTTAAACAAATATTTTCAGTGTTTCTTTTCAGACTTAGATTCTCATGAAGCTGAATTTTAAAAGAACATACCAGTGGAGAAAGAGCCTTTCTGATACTGCAATTCTTCTGGATTTACTGATTTATACTAGGTCAGGACATGATCTCTACAGTTTTATCATGTGTACATATCTCCTGAGAATAATTTCATAAAATATATTTACTCTTCACTTTACACAAAGATGAACCTTTCTAAACTCTCCAGGCAATTCTTTTTTGTAAATTGAACCATACTGTAAATGTTCCAAAGAAGAGGCATTTAAAGGAACTCTTTATCAAGGATCATTATACCACTATCTCTAATTTTGTGTTTGCTTGAAATTTTCCATAATAAGATTAAAAAGGAAGGGAGAGAGAGAGGAAGGGGAGAAGGGAGTTAGAGAGGGAGGGAGGAGGGCTGGTCAACCTCTGGGGATTCTCTGGTCAGGCAAAAAAATTTCTATGTAAGATAATGCAAATAACATCCTCTCTGCCCAAAGAAACAAACCAAAAAAACCCTGCATTTATTATTTCTGTGTGTAGGTATATGTGTGTCTTCAAGTTGTATATATCAACATATATAAGACATACATATGACTGATATCATATATATAGTATATATCATGTATGTTTTATAAATTCAAATTTCTCTAGTCTAAAACTTAAAATAATAATAATTATATATATATATATAAAAATATACTTTTTTTTTTTTTTTGCTGTTCTGGGTCTTCGTCACTGCCCACAGGGCTTTCTCTTATTGCAGCAAGCATGGAACTACTCTCTAGTTGTGGTGAACCACTCTCATTTCTGTGGCTTTCCTCGGTGCAGAGCACAGGCTCTGGAGCACAGGCTCAGTAGTTGCAGTCTATGGGCTCAGCAGTTGTGCACATGCTTAGTTGCTCCGTGTCATATGGGATCTTCCCTGACCAGAGACCGAACCTGTGTCTCTTGCATTGGAAAGCAAATTCTTAACCACTGGACCACCAGAGGAGTCCTAAAATAATTATTCTTTTAAAGTATTCATTTTGATCAGTCTCCTTTTCTCTCTGCCTCTATTTAGGTCTCACTGCTGGGCAACTGAGAGACTCACAGCCATCCTGGCTTACAAGAGTTCTATCTGCTTTATATATGTGCATAGGGTTAGATGGTAAAGAATCTGCCTGCAACGCAGGAGACCCAGGTTCGATCCCTGGGTGAGGAAGAGCCCCTGGAAAAGTGAATGACTACCTGCTCCAGTATTCTTGCCTGGGGAATTCCACAGACAGAACAGCCTGGCAGGCAACAGTCCATGGGATCACAAAGAGTCAGATTAGACTGAGTGACTAAGACTTTCACCTTTTTTTCATATACTGTAAGACATAGTCACTCTTTACGTGGACAGAGGGACATTCCATGTAGCCTGCAATCAATTCTCCCACCTGCCCTTTCATCTGCCTTGGTTGTTCCTCTATAAATAACTAGTCCCACTCCAGTCCATGACACAGAGTTCATCAAGTCTTCCTCAGTGCCCCACTCACTGACATAAACTCTGAAAAGTACTGGTTTGCAGATCAAAGTGCTTATGGGGCACTCGCCCACATGGATTCTAAGGGATTTGACAGACAACAAGGAGAAGCCATTAGGAGCTCAAAGATGGTGGGGTGAGTACAGCCCCAGAAGAAGGAGCATGCGCAGTGTCAGAAACTAGGGCAAGACGGCACCTTGGGAAGCCACAGAGAACAACCTGAAGGGCCCAGGTAACATCTCACACCTGCAGTTATGTTTTTCTTTCTTTCTTTCTTTCTGCCGCACATAGCCTGGCAGAGACTTAAAAGACCAGTCATCAAACTTCAACTGCAGACAACATGATTCCTCAAGTCCTCATCTTGGTTCCCGTGACAGGAATTCTTTCCATCAAGAGCATGAACCAAAGGTGATGCTAAATCTTTCACCCCTAAACATATCTTCCTCAGAATACACTTCAGAGAGAATCCAGGGCTCTTTTGCTGCTTGTACACCATTCAAAGGAGACACTGCTGATTTTCCAAATAGCTTGTGAACTTGCCACAGTCTCTAAGTCTTTTTCTTTACATTTCTCCTTTCCACCAAATATTACCATGACAGGTATCATCACATCCTTCCTCCCATTCTTCAATATCAAAATAAGGAAACTTAAAAAAAAAAAAAAGAAATCAGTTAACAGGGACTTCCCTGGTTGGTCCAGTGGCTAAGACTCCATGCTCCCAAAGCAGGGGCCTGGGTTCAAACCCTGGTCAGGGAACTAGATCCTACATGCTGCAATTAAAGATCCCACATGCCACACAAAGATTGAAGATCCCATGTCTGCAACTAAGACCTGGTGCAGCCAAATAAATATTTTTTTTAATTAGTCAACAAACACTCATAAAATAATTTCAAGTAAAATCTTCCCAGTAGGAAAAAACATAAGTATAAATGTTGAAGTTATAAGCTACGGATGATCATTTCTATATACAAATACGTAACAGTTTATTCCATGAAGGGTAGATATCCACCATTGGCTTGGTTAAAGGCCAAAGCTTAAGCTGATAAAAAGTTATATGAGGGGTTGACTAATATCTGAGTTACGAAAAATTATAGAAAATACCAACTGAAATAGTTTTCTTTAAAATGGAAACAAAGTAGAAAGTCTCAGTTCTTTCTTTCTAAGCTCTTTATTTACTACTCTCTCAAGAGGATGCTTTTGAATTAATGCCTCCTATCAGCCTGTGGAAAATTGTTTTGTCTAAAAATTGCCTTGATAATAATGCTTATCTCACACACACTTCTTACAGGAGGACTTCAATGCTCCCCTCACTCAGAGGTGGGGGTCTGTGGTTTCTCCTCTTGAATCTGGGAGGACTTGTGACTATGGAATAAATAATGTATTATGACTTCCAAGGCTAGGTCAAAAGACATATGGCTGTCTTAACATGCTTATTTTTTTTAAAGATTTTTTTATGTGGACCACTTTTAAAGTCTTTATTAAATTTGTTACAATACTGCCTCTGATTTATGTTTTGATTTTTTGGCCAAAAAGTATATAGGATCTTAGCTCCTTGACCAGGGATCAAACCCCCACCTCCTACATCGAAAGGCAAAGTTTTAACCACTGGACCACCAAGTAAGTCCCAATAAGCTACTCTTGAAACTGAGTCCCCATGCTGTGGGGAAGCCCAGGCCACATGAAGAAGTCACATGTGGGTGTTCCAAGACACACACATGTCATGAGGGAGCCTTTGAGATGACTCCAGCCCCAGCTGAATCCACAGGGAAGACCCTGAGCAAGAACCACCTAGCTGAGCCCAGACAACCTCCAGCAATATGAGAGCTAATAATAAAATAATCCTTGTCTCTTAAGTCACTAAGTTTTCAGGTAGTTTATCATGTAGCAGTAGATAACTGTAACATATCATTATAAAACATCAGCCATAACACAACTGAATAGTATGCATACAATGATAGTATTAGAAGAAAATTTAGTTTTATCAAGACCAGTTGTCCATTAGTTGTCCATTCAATAATGAGACTTTTCAAATAAGACCTTGGTCTTTGGCAGTAGAAACCACATATGCATCTTCTATTTTGATCTTGAAGAGTTATAACAAGTTTAATAATTAAGAGTTTAGACTCCAAAGCCAGACAGACCTGGACTGAAGTCCCAACTTTGCTACTTCCTAGCTGTGTGAATATGGTCAAGTCACTCCATTTCTGTTTTCTCATGTGTAAAATGGGATAAAAATGGTACTTATAAGTGTCAAATGAGATGTCATGTGCTAAGCATGGTACCTAGCACAGAATAAGTGTCCAATAAATGTGAGGTCCCATTATTGTGATGGTTGATGGAGATGTTATTATCAAGATATTTTTCAAAAGCAGCCTGTAAATACACTTCACCTCATATACCTGCCATAATCCTAAGAAGTAGGACTTCTTATTTTTCATAATTAAAGAAATCAGTTCAGAAAGGTCACTTAACTTGCCCAAGATCACACAGCCTGGGGATTGTCTCCTAGTTAACTTCTCCCTTTCACCACAGCAATCTCTCTGCCAGGCTGGTGTCTTTCCAGTCTATGATTAAGCACTTTGAATGGGAGAGAACTCACCACCCACTGAGGCAGCCCTAATAATCCACCTTCCAACAGCTGTAGCATGTTTATCCTATTGAGCTGGAATCTATCTGCATGCAGTATCCATCCACTGGTCTAACTCTGCCCTGAAGGGCTACCAGGATCAAATCTGCTCTCTCTTTCACATAACAGCCCTTGAATTTCCAAAGATTCAATATTGTAACTCCCACCAAAGTCTCTTTCTCCAGCCCAACATCCCCAGGTTCTTTAGCCATTCCTCCTCCAGCACATGATGACAAATCCCCTTCCCACCAGGGCCTCCTCCTCAGCCTCACGCCTGACAAGAGGCATATACTATTGATGATGGAGAAGCTTTCATCCCGCCCCTCGAGGCTTGTAATACATTTATGCTTTCTCAGGATGACACATACTCCAGCAGTACTAAGAATCGCTGTCAATCTCTCGGCATCGGGGCTGCCTGCTTGAGAAAACTGTCAGATTCTTCAGCCAAGAGGAGCCAGTGTTCTGAGGCAGATAAGCACACCTCTGCCATGTGGTTTCTTCCAAACACTTTTCTGATGCATCAGCTTGTGGTAAAGGAGCTAAAACAACCTGCAGTCATAGATACTGACCTCATCCCAGCTCCCAAGGCCTCAACAGCCTTACAGAGAAGGAAAGCATCTCTGTCAGGATAGGCTAGGTTATTCTACAGTAACAAAGAGCCCTAAAATCTCTATGGCTTAAGCAATAAAACTCCATTTTTTTACTCAGGCAAAGTTCACTGTGGATCTGGCAACACCCCAAGGCAGTTTCCTTTCAAGCAGTGACTCATGGATCCAGAAGGTTTGCATTTTATAGCTGCACATCTGGAAGACATGGCTTTCAGGACACTGTGATAAGGGAACAGCCAGCTCTTAAATGTTTCAACCTAAAACCAGCAAGGGAAGAGCCCACTCATTGGAAAAGACCCTGATGCATGGAAAGATTGAAGGCAAAAGGAGAAGGGGGTGAGAGGATAGGATGGTTAGATAGCCTCACCGATTCAATGGACATGAATTTGAGCAAACTCCGGGAGATAGTAGAGGTCAGAGGACCCTGGGGTGCTGCAGTGTATGGGGTCTCAAAGAGTTAGACACAGCTTAGCTACTGATCAACCAGAACCAGCTTAGATCACTTCTGCTTATAGCCCATGGGCCAGAACTAGTCACATGGTTCAACCCAACTGCAAGGGAACTGGGAGATATGGGTGGGCACATGGATGTTCAAGAGCAGTAAGTATTCTGCCACACAGTCTTAGTGGTCCTGTGACCCTGAAATATCTCCCCCACATCAGGGTGAATCATCGCTAACACCAAGCTTTCCCACCTCCCTCTCTGATGACTCATAGGCTCCTCGGCAGCCATGGTGTTTGATGGCTGCTGTCACCAGTGTCACCCTCTGAGCCACTGCATGCTGACTTTAATTGGCAGCTACAGACAACTCCCTCTCATCTCTCTCTGCTGCCACTGAAATTCTGGAGGCCCTCATCAATTCTTCTCTGAACCCATCATCATAGGGTTCCCATCATCATAACTGCTTTCCATTCCTCCTCTGCCACCCTCTATTATCTTCTTAAAATTCTAATCTGAGTATACCTTTATTCTGCTTCAAATCTTATCACAGTCACTGTGCCAACAGGATATATGAAACAGGATATATCCAATTTCCCCAGAACTGAGTGAAAACAAACTTGCATAGCCTGGTCCCAAGGACTCTTTCAGCCTCAGCACCCAGTGTCCCACTCCTGTGTTCTCTGTGTTCAAGCCACCTGAAACTCATGCCCACTCTCCTAGGTGCCACAGCATGGTCCAGATGCCCCTTCCAATCTGAAGCAGCTGAAGAAGTTCTATGTGTTAGTCACTCAGTTGTGTCCAACTCTTTGCAATCCCATAGACTGTAGCCTGTCATGGAATTCTCCAGGCAAGAATATTGGAGTGAGTAGCCTTTCCCTTCTCCAGGAGATCTTCTTGACCCAGGGATGGAACTCAGGTCTCCTGCACTGGAGGCACATTCTTCACTGTCTGAGTCAGCAGAGCTACAGCGCTATGGACCCTACAATACCCAGCTCAAGTAGCCCATCCTCTATGCAACATCTCCAGTTCTTCCCAGCAGAGCTAGCTACTCCCCACTCTGAGTTCCAGATATACTGTTAATGTGCCTCAATTGTACTTCTCCATTGGCAGTTCCTTTCTTCTACCTGGTGGATTTCTTATTGGCAGTAGCCATGCCTTGTTCATCCCTGTATATCCAGGGGATAGAATGTTTCCTGGCCCAGGGTATGCATCAGCCAATGCTGAATAAGCTCACGCTACAAATTGCCCCATTCCATCTAATATTGCTGAGAAAGAAGTTATTCCTTCATATACTGCTACATTTTTATTCCAAAATAGGAAATGGAGAAAATAACAATTTTCTAGCTCACTGCCTGGGTTAGAGGTTTGAAAGGAGAGCATTAAACTCCCAGGAATTTCAGCTTTCTCAAGACCAGAAGCTCCAGGGGTACCACTTTGACTTTCTGGATTGTTCTAAAGTGGCCTCTGTACTTCATTTGGGAAATCCTATAAGGATGGGATGAAAATGAATAGCTGTTTGATTAGTCCCATATTGAGCTATTTCAATGCATTCCCCCATGCCCTGAAATGAAAGGAAAGCATGTATGAAAGCCCATGTTATTCCGAGGAGGGCTAGGAAAGACTTAAAAACTCTCCAGAAAGCCTTCAGCACTGTAACTAAACGTTAATGTTTAAAGATATACCAATATTTCAGGAAGCCACTGGTAGTGCCACACTAAAGCTCATTCTACTTTTGAAGAGAAATATTTGACTTGGAGGGATGGACCCCATGCTGGCTCCAAGATAAACTTTCCTAGCTCTCTCAGGCCAATTTTAATGCTAAGAGCAGCTCCATCAGAGCAAAAGTTCATTTTTGAGAGCCAAGCTGTGAATTATGCTACAGGCTGAGCTGAGCAGTTGGTCTTTTGCTGATGATGGCAGAAGCCTGAATATGATACAGAAGTAGAGGGGGGAGCCAGGGACATCCGAGGGGGATTATCACAGAAGGTCAGACTAATTAAATCGAGCGAAGTCACCAGAGAGCTGGAGCTCCCACACACGCCATCTTCAAATGCTCCGACACATGCAGGGTTTGATAAGAAAGAGAGAGTTGAATTGCCACTTTCATCTGCCTGGAAGGACAACAGTCAAACAAATAAAACTTTTTAGTGTTGGTTTAAGCCCAGGTGGGGAGGGAAGAACTGAAAGTGCTGCCAATTCCTAATTATGCAGTTGAATCACAAACACTATGTGGAAAGAGACAAAGTATAATTGTCTCTCTGGTTAGCCATTTAATGTGTGTTTGTTGAGTACCTACTATGTGCCAGGCAGAGCGCTGGGTGAGAGGGACAAAACAAATATGAACTGTTCCTTGTCCCCTCAAGGAGCTCACACATAGACAAACACTTATGTAACATTTTATGTACTGTGATCAATGCTCCAACAGAGTCATCTAAAGACTGCACAGAGCACTCTAGGGCAGTCCCCAGTCCCTGGGCCATGGACTGGTACGGTCTGTGGCCCATTAGGAGGAACCAGGCTGCACAGCAGAAGGTGAGTGGTGGGTGAGCCAGTAAAGCTTCATCTGTATTTACATTACCGCCTGAGCTGATCAGATCAGCAGCAGCCTTAGATTCTCTTAGGAGCGCAAACACAACTGTGAACAATGCAAGCGAGGGATCTAGTTTGCACACTCCTTATGAGAATCTAATACCTAATGATCTAAGGTAGAGCTGAAGCAGTGATGCTAGCTCTGGGGAGTAGCTGCAAATATAGATTATCATTAGCACAATAAATGTAACATGCTTGACTCATCCTGAAACCATCTCCCGCTCTCCCCATCGGGTCCATGGAAAAATTATCATCCACGAAACTGGCCTCAGGTGCCAAAAATTCTGGGGACTGCAGCTCTAGGGGGAGTCTAACTGCCCAAGTGGTGTCGGGGCTGGTACCTTAAATGGGGCAACACATCAGCAAGTCCTTAAAACTAAGAATTATTCTCCCGGTGGTGAGGGGAAGAAAGGCAAGCAAGGCAGAGGACACAGCATGTGCAAAGGTCAGGAGGCTTGAAACTGATCTCAATCAATCTTTGGTGGGAAGTGCAAGAGGTTTCATAAATAGAAAGACAATTCATTGACTCTCTCTGTGCAGGTGAATGTGCTCAATTCATAAAACATGACTTCAAAGCTCAAAAGATTCCTAAAGCTTTTGGTCTGTGTTGTGCTAGAACCTAAGTTTAAAATTCAGATGGATGTTTCATATCTTTCCAGTCATAGTGAGAAAGGAGGGGGAATGACTTTCTAGAGCACATAAACATGTTGACCCTTCCTAAGTTCATAGCTGTTGGTAAAGTTACAGACCCCTAAGATGTCAGTTATTAAAGAGCTCTTTTGGATTATCTAGTCCAGGGTTCACAGATTGGTTTCACTACATGTATAGGCATCATCTGAGAAGAGTGACTGCCTGGGATGCTGGGGAGAAATGAAGCTATAACTGAGCCCAAAGGAGGAAAAAAAAGGCTGTCATCAAATTTCTTACATCTGCTGTGAACTCTGGAAGAAGAAAAGGCAGCATGCCTTGGAGACCCAGGCATACTCCCTTGTTATAATTAGGGAAACCAAGGCAGAAAAGCACTGGTGTTCTCCTTTGGACAGCAAGAAGATAAAACTAGCCAATCCTAAAGGAATTCAATCCTGAATACTCATTGGAAGGACTGATGCTGAAGCTCCAATACTTTGGCCTCCTGATGCGAAGAGCCGACTCATTGGAAAAGACCGTGATGCTGGGAAAGATTGAGGGCAGCAGAAGAAAGGGGTGACAGGATGAGATGGTTCAGTGGCATCACTGACTCAATGGACATGAGACTGAGCAACCTCTGGGAGATAGTGATAAACAGGGAAGCCTGGGGTGCTGCAGTCCATGGGTTTGCAAAGTCGGACATAACTGAGCGACTGAACAACAAGGCAGCAAAGTAATTCGTCTAGTATATCCAGCTCACCAAGGTCCGACCCTGCCCTCCTGCCTTCAGTCTGGTATCCTGTTCTTCCCACCGTCTTCAACACATCAACCTCCTTCTCTTCCTAGTTCCTGTTTTCTCATCAATTCACAAACTGAACCCTGTGTGACACCTGCTAGCAATTCCCCCTTCCTGGTCCTCCCCTTCCAGGACTTTCTTTCTCCTTCTGTAACAAGCTGGAAATTCAGAGTCCATGGTGTTCTACCTGCTCCATGGGGCCCCATAGGGAGTTCTGATTCTGGAACTTTCTGTCTGCCCTACTTGAGCCATCCTTGGCTGGCAGGTTTTTGAGGTGACACACCTCGTCTCCTTTACTCGAGCCCCTGTGCTTTTACCTAGACTGTCACTTACTACACTTAACTAGTGTTTGAGTGGTAGCTGCTCCTGTGTTTCTAACCCATATGGTTCTTTCGAGAAGGGGCTGGGCCTTTGTGTTCTACATGGTGCATAATACAGGGCACAAGATAAATATATGCAAAATGAGAGAATGAGAGGCTCTAAATCTCATGTTGCTCTTTGGTACTTCAGAACTTCAGGACAAAAGTATGTGTTTTAAAATCTGACCAAGGGACTTCTCTTGGCTCTCACCCGTCTGGGGGTCTCTGCCTGGACCCCTCTGAACCCCACCCCTGGGATCCCCTACTTCTCCCTCCATGATATCTCATCCCCCACCCCCGGGGAGAGTCAGGAGACTCCTTCAGTCTCACTGTGACACCCCCTCCTCTGTCTTCCCACGGAGCCTTCTTTGTGCTTCTGTTATACAACCTGCCCTGTTATACTGTGATTTCTTACCTTTCTCTCTCCCACTCAACCAAGAGCTCCCTGGGAGCCACAGCCACATGCCATCCATGGACTAGATAGATGCTCAGTATGTGTTTGGTTAAGTCGGTCTTCCAGCAATTCAGAAAAGCCCCACCTCCTCACAGCTGCCCATCTCCCCTCCTACACACAATTCCAGACTTTCACATATCTACAGCCTCTCCAGAGCTCGCTTCATGTGGAGCTAAGCATGTAGTAGGTACTCAATAAAAACTCTAAGGCTGGTATGCATGTACCTTCTCCCTCCAAAACGAGGACATAACAGCACTTCTTAGCTGAAATCAAGAGACCCAGCTGGGGCCGAGTAAACCAGGAACCAGCTGCCAAAAACAGCTAAGCACACTCGTCCGTGCAGCTGGCGGGCCAAGAACCACTCACTCCAGCTCTGCCTCGTAGAGCAGGAGCAGCTTTGCCAGGAGCTCCTCCCCCACCCCAGGAGCTGTTCCTCTTGCCCTCTGTGGAGATTCCAAATAAGGCAGCCCAAAGCCAAGCTAGAGGAACATAACGGAGGAGCTCAAAGAAGGGGCTCGTTCCAGCTGTGTGGTGCTGTGTGTTTTTAAAGGAGAGAGAAAACAGAATTAAAAGAATGCCTTTTCTCTTTCAGAGACAACCACAAGCAAAATCACCCAGGCTTTCCCACCTCCAGCAGATTTTTTTTTCTCCTAACAGGACTTAGAACATAGAGAAGAGGGTGGGTATTGTCTCATGGGCTTAGAGCAACTACATCTGATAAACAGGAGTGTCATCAGGGCTTCCTGGGCAGGCTGGGGAGGAAGGAAGGAAGGAAGGAGGGAGGGAGAGAGGGAAGGAAGGGAAGAAGAAAGGGAGGGAGGGAGGGAAGGAAAGAGGGAGGGCAGAAGGAAGAAAGGAAAGGGAAGGAGGGAGGAAGGAAGAAAAGGGAGGGCGGGAGGAAGCCAGGGAGGACGCAAGCAATCAGCAGCTACCACAGGCAGGCACTGTGCCAAGGGCTTTGCATGTGTCCTCTCCCTGAACCATGAAAACAGCCCTCTGAGCTTGGTATTATTCCTACTTTAAAGCAGAGGGAACTGAGACTTGGGCAAGCACTGTGAGGTGCCCAAGGGTAGAGGGCCAGCAAGTGATGGGGCTGAAATATAAGCCAATGTGTCTGACTGTGATTCTAACACACTCCCTGCAGCACTGACCCGTCTCTCCCTTCCTTTGGGCTTTTCCCAAATCTCCAACAGGATAGAGCTTTGCTTGACATCCAGTCACTCTCTCTACTTTACGCTTGATGGAGCAGGTCTACACCCGCTGTGGCTTCTCAACATCAGGGGAATTGACTCAACACCCGCATGCGTGCACATGTTTTTCACAAGGTCAGAGCTAAACATCCATAGTGGATGGGGACTAAGGGCAGAACCGTCTCCACACGCCCAAGGCAAGTAGAACACTGAAACCACCCCTTATTTAAGCATCTATATGAAGAATCACCCTGTGCTGACAGGGCTTCCTTTGGGCCCCTACCTAGTGTTCTCCTCCCCAATCCCCCTCCCATCCTCCCCTCTATTACAACACACATGCAGTTTCTCCTTTTCCCTTTCACAGTCTGGAATTACTGTTACCCACATGCTTCCTTGTCCAGTGTCTATCTGCCCACTAGAAGGTGAAGTCCAGCCACGACAGAGGCAGAGCAGGCTGTCCAGGAGTTCTGAGTCAGACCAGAACCTCACCTTGGTTCAGTCCGCAGGCCAAACCTATCTACCTGGTGTGTCTTCCTACCGCTCAATTCTCTTGACCTGAAAGCAGGCATGTAATGTATTATCTAGCATGAAGGTGGTCTCCAGCTGGGTATACAGTCTGAACTCTGCCGGCTTCTATCTCTAAGAGATTTCTCCAGAAGCATCTGCTTAGATCTTTTCTAGATCCTGGAAGCAGCACTGCAAAATAAGACAAGGGGTCCTCACCAAGGATGCCTGTGCTCCAGCTGCCCACACCTTCCTTTGGGTTGACAGCAGCACTGTCTCATTTTCCCATGAACTGGTTCTTTGCTAGGCATAAGTATCTGGTTATAAATTGAGAGCAGTTCCTGGAATGCCTGTTAAAAGCAGGGCCTTGAACTTCTGATTCTGACCTTCAAACCTTTCTTTCTTATTGGAGAAACAAGAGAAACTGAGTCATCTCTGCACTTGTTTCTTGTGGACAAGCCATCAGCCCTGGTAACTCAGAGCTCATTCATACAAGTAATGGCTGGTCCAACATTACTTTAAAAACTCTTGCACTGCTGATTTCTGAGGGACCGATCATTCAGTCGCTCATCTATACCAAGAGGCAATGTCACACAGCAACAGGTTCCCACCCATTCCCAGTCCTTCAGGCAACTTGCAATTTGTGAGCTTAGCTATCAACCTGGAGCTCCAAAATCTGTGTGTGGACAGGGTTAAACAGTTCCACCCAGTGCAGAAATCCGATCAGGCTGATGGCCACTGCTCCTGTCCTGTATCTCCAGGATGCTCTTTAGGATGAATGTCTTGAAATACCACTCAGAAAAATCTCACCAAGTCTGACCTTGTGCAAAGACCAAAACACTGATCTGGAGAGAAAGCATCTCCATGACAAGGTCTCTCCAGCCCCAGACCATATGCCTACCTTCTGCTGCTCCATTTCCACACTTGTTTCTCTTCAAGTAGGGAAGCTGGGAGGTACGATCTCTGTACAAGATAATCTCTGGCATCGTCACACTTGAGAAGCTGAAGAAGCCGTGAAGTCACCATCACCCATTCCAAAATCCCAAACCTAAGAGAAGCCAATGACAAAACCCTTGTGATATCGCAAAACAGATCAATGGTGGTGAAAATGCGTGACTCATACAGGTGCCATGGGACCTACCTCACTGATAAGTGTACCGTGAATTGTGTTCAGAAGAGACCCCTGGATCAAGGCTTCCTCCCACAGTGGAAGCACCTCCTCTTCCCAGAGGCTCCGTGACCCCACCTCATTCATAAACCAGAGCCTGAGCTTATGAATGAATCACACACAGAGCTGAGAAGTCTCACAGAGAGGACTCCTGACCCTCTGCCCTCACTCCATCCCCTCTACAATCTAATTCATCAAATCCGGTTACTGGTTTCAAGTCTAATTTTAAGTTAATTTTGGATATACTACTTCTCACTCCGAAGCAGAAAAGAGCTGGAGTGCTTCCTAGTTAGAGGAAATAATCAGGGAAGCGTTTCTCAGAGTTACTCAAAGGCACCCTTCTTTCCTACATAAAATACGCAAAATTAAATTATACCAAGATTGGTCTTTATTCTTTTCATTCCCTCATAGGTTTGAGGTGTTACCTGAACGGTGCTGTATTTCTAAATAGCATTTCTCTCCCCAGCACACAAGCTATTTTATTTGCCTGGCTTACACAGCTGCCAGTCTCAGCAGGGTCATACACCTGGCATTTCCACTCCCCCGTGTTTTTGCCTTTCCAGCCAAGAACTCTGGCCTTCTGTACCTGCTCCCCACTAAAGAACACTTTCTTGAATGTAAATTGACAACCCAATTTGATTCAATCCCCAAGCATTACATTTCCATTCAGTGCATTTGTACCTCTCAGTTCTCAATTAAGAAGGAAATATGGTCCATGTACCCCCTACATCTTACAGCAGGAAGAAAAATGTATGTAGTTGGACTAAATGCAAACTCCTAGCAAGCAAAGGTTCAAAAGTCAGATCAGAAGGAAAGAGTTGCCCTTCTCTGAGTGTTTTCTGCCCCAGCCAAGTATTCCTTCTCCCCTGCCCCTCACATTGGGGGATTTCATACTTTCTTATGAAGGGGAAATTCAAGGGCCACAAGTAAGTAGTTGAATTGCAACCCTGAGCCCTAACTCCAAGACACTACCTGTCCAAACGTGTTACTGCCATTTACGCATTTGCCCAGAGGCTGATCGCTATCAATAGTTCTTTTGTCTGGAGTTTTGCAAACTCTGCTGTCAAAGGCAGTTACCGTTGGCAGATGTGAATGATAGCAGAGTTGGCTAGTGTTTCTCTGACCTAACCAATCTGTGGATTCCTCCTGCTTATGAAAAGTGCCTGAATGACACCTCCACTGGCCAGAAATCTGTGGGGCCTCTTCTTCCAATCCTCTCCTTCCCCCACCCCCTCGTATGGGTCGCATTTCAAGTGTTTTTGGTTACTGTGGCACGTTGCCTGTAAATGTTAAATATTCAGCAATCTTGGGGCTCCTTAGTGTTTTTGTGCAAATAGGTCTGCGGCATTGGAAAAAGAACAAGCTGATCTCAACGAAAGAGAGCAACATAACAAGCCTGCAGAGTCAACAATTCAGATGAAGTTACAAAGGAAGAAGGCTGCCTAGTCAACAAGACTTACTATCTTTTGGGGAGGCAGGATGCCTGCGGGGAGGGATAGGGGGTGGTAATGACTCCTTGCCAGGAAATGAATCCTGCAGGGCCTTGGACAAATGTGAGAATCCCTAAATCTTGGTGTCCTCAAGAACAAAGAGATTGTACCAGTCTGATAGGGTTGTTTGTGAAGATTTAATGAGAGGAGGCATGTGCTTGGCTCAGTAACTATAAGCTCAGATTAGTAACTAAAACACACAGCTGAGAGGAAACCTGAAGATAATCCCGAGTAAGTCTCCATCTGCAGGTACTTCAAATCTGGATGTTCAAAATGGGATGCATGTGCATATGTTTTCTACACACACACACACACACACTTAGCCTGTATTCTTTTTGTATTCCTTGGAATAAACAAAGATTACCATAATAATCAAACCAGTCAATCCTAAAGGAAATCAATCCTGAGTATTCATTAGAAGAACAGATGCTGAAGCTGAAGCTCCAATACTTTGGCCACCTGATGCGAAGAGCCAACTCACTGGAAAAGACCCTGATGCTGGGAAAGATTGAGGGCAGGAGAAGGGGGGAAGACAGAGGATGAGATGGTTGGATGACATCACTGACTCAATGGACATGAGTTTGAGCAAACTCTGGGAGATGGGGAAGGACAGGGAGGCCTGGCATGCTGCAGTCCATGGGGTAGGAAACAACTGAGTGACTGAACAACAACAACCATGATAATGGTAATACGGCTACCACAAATTGAGCCCTTACTACATGTCAGGCACTGTTCTAAGGATCTTATCTACTCTCTTTTCAGGTTCACAACACCCTGTGAGGGGATGACAGGGTCCCAGTTCAGATTTGAGAAGAGACGTAACTGACCTCTGAGTACATAGCAGTTATTGGCAGACCCGAGTTCACTATCTGGGCTGCCTCACGCTCATGTCCAAGTTCTTATTGCTATGCTGTACAACCTTTCTTCTTAGAGAGAAAACCTGCTAAGTATAAGTAGGAGTGGGAGACCTGGGTTCAATTCCTAGGTTGGGAAGATCCCCTAGAGAAGGGAAAGGCTACCCACTCCAGTATTCTGGCCTGGAGAATTCTATGGATTGTATAGTCCATGGGGTCACAAAGAGTCAGACACGATTGAGCAACTTTCACTTTCACTTCACATTTGAGGCTTCCCTGATTAGCTCAGTTGGTAAAGAATCTGCCTGCAATACAGGAGACCCTGGTTCGATTCCTGGGTTGGGGAGATCCACTGGAAAAGGGATAGGCTACTCACTCCAGTGTTCTTGGGCTTTCCTCATGGCTCAGCTGGTAAAGAATTTGCCTGCAATGTGGGAGACCTGGGTTCGATCCCTGGGTTGGGAAGATCCTCTGGAGAAGAGAAAGGCTACCCACGCCAGTATTCTGGCCTAGAGAATTTCATGGACTGTATAGTCCATGGGGTTTCAAAGAGTCGGACACAGCTGAGCAACTTTCACTCACTCATTCACTCATAAGTAGGAGAGGTCTGTCCAGTGGGGCCTCCTGTTTCCCAGATGCCAGGTCTTATGGAAAAACTGTTAAAGCAAGCTTTGGTTCAGAGAGAGAGGGGATTTCTCCTTGCTCGAGCCACCAGTCTGTGCTTTCAACCAACATGTTCCAACAGAACTACCCAAATCCCTGTCCTGCTCCATGATTCCCCTCCCCTGTGTGGCAGCCCCAACAAACAGCTCAGGGCTGCCCAGTCCAGGGACTTGACCTCTCTCCAGTTTGCAGAGACAGCAAACATACCCGGGGAACACAGGACACTCTCAAAGCACAGCCACATGCCAGGCCTAATTAGCTTATTTTTACCTACGCTGCTCCTCCCAGCAGGGTCCAATCCCTGCAGCCAAAAGGCTAAGAACCCGGCTGCCAGCATCTCTGCAGCGGCTTCTCAGAGGCTGTTCATAATTAATTTTATAAAGGGCCTTGGCTCCCCATCCCCATTCCATGTGCCTGATTCAGGTGAGATCATGACAGTAATCATTGCCAAAGCTCCATCCACTGGAATAAGTGCTCACTGGTATATGCAGTGCATGCAAGTGTGCATGTGTGTTTATGTGTTTGTGTGTATGAGAGAGACATATTCCCCAATAAACCAAGAAGCAACTGATAACAAATGAAGCTCTCATTCTTTTCAGATCCTGGACTGGCCTGAAATTCAGGAATATATCCAACTAACTGGGTGCTCTTGTGTGTGTCAGACACTGCCCTCTGCACTGGGGATGTAGAAATGACTCAGACATGGGATCTTGGTCCTTGAGGAAATTACCATCAAAAAGAGCATTTACACATGTCAATGACAGGATAGGTAGTCAATGCTGTGAGAGGCGTCAGAACAAGCTGCTACATAACCACAGAGAGGGAACATCTCACTCAGTCTTATGAGTTGAAAGAGTAGCATTGACATATATGTGTAAAACACCGTAGTGGGAAGCACTGTAAAAAGTGCTCTGATGAATGTGAAGGAAGGCAAAGGCATCATTTTTAGGGCTTTCTCTTTTAAAGCAATTATTTTTTAAAAAAAAAAAAAAAAAGACATCCCAAGGTTTTTTTTCCAGCATCTCAATTTTATATTTATTGGCATGGTGTGCCAGGTCTTAGTTGTGGCATGCAAAATCCAGGTCTTAGTTGTGGCTCTACTTGCAGCATGTGGGATCTACCCTGACCAGGAATTGAACCCATGTCCCCCTGCATTTGGAGCATGGAGTCTTAGCCACTGGACCACCAGGGAAGTCCCTTGGCTTCTGTTTTTAAAGAAAATCTTTCCCCCCCAAATCCATCAGCAGGTTTCTGCTCACTCTTTGGCCAGACCTTGCTACATGGCTACCCCTAGCTTCAGAGAACCCAAGAAAGGCACAACTTATAGGCTTCATGGTGAAGATAAGTAGTGTCTTTTTGTATCTGGCATATTTCACTGAGCATAATGTCCATGTTGTAGGATGTGTCAGAATCTCCTTGCTTTTTAAAACTCTGCTCTATGTATGTACCATATTTTATTTATTCATTCATCCACTGACAGACATTAAAGTCCTACCTATTTTTATGTCCCCAAAATAATGCCTTCTCCCATAACCAAAACACTATAGCCCTCAGTAAACTTTCTCAGTATATTCACCATCTCTGTGAGAAAAGTATCTGTTTTAAGCTACTGACATTCTGCATTTTCTATTAGTCAAAGTCAAACCTAATCTTTAATAATATACCTCATTTTTCAGATGAGTACATTCATGGTACCCACCTCTGAGGGCTGATAATCAGACAGTATGTAACTGTGTAATCATACCACTTGTTAACATACTTCCATACCAATCAATAAATAGAAGTTACCTCAACCCCCCGAGTGGCCCTGCCTCCCCCTTAATCCCTCAGAACTCCCCCATCACCTTGTAATGAAATGGTTATTGCTGGACTAGTTGTTAAATACTTTTAATATCCACCCTACTCTTTCTTTTTTTTTTGGTCGTGCCACATGGCAAATGGGATGTGGGATCTTAGTTCCCCGACCAGGGATCAAACCCAGGGCCCTGCAGGAGAAGCACCAGTCTTAACCACTAGCCAACCAAGGAATTCCCCTATCCACCCTACTTCTATCTCAAAACTTGTGATAATTAACTGAGACACTATAAAATGCCTCACCTAGTGCCTGTGTGTGTGTCTGTTAGTCGCTCAGTTGTGTCCGACTCTTTGTGACCCTGTAGACTGTAGCCCGCCAGGCTCCTCTGTCCATGGGATTCTCCAGGCAAGAGTACTGGAGTGGTTAGCCATCTTCTCCAGGGGATCTTCCTGACCCAGGGCTTGAAGTTGGGTCTCTTGCATTACAGGCAGATTCTTAACTGTCTGAGTCACTAGGGAAGCCCAACCTAGCGCCGAGGACCTGGTAAACAGTAAATATTTTCACTCTTAAATTAAAATTATTATGACACTTATGCTCCATATATCACTTTGTGAAAGAAGTTCTGGGGAAAACATTCTCTCCAAAAAACTGTTTACGTCAGCTCAACTTCAGGGAAGTTGTTCCCCATCTGAGACATCAGCCTCTCTGCACTGAGAGAAAGGATCTGTTGGAAGCTGATGGGGACTCTGCCAGGTGGTGGGAAGCCCGGGGGGACGGGGGTGGGGGATGGGGGAAAGTGGGGGGCACGGACAGCTCGACATCTTCATTCAAAGGGCTGCACTCCTCCCATGAATGTAACTGATTTCTCCTTTGCTTTCTGTTCTAGTTTGGCCACTGTCTACACTCAGGGGAAAAAATACGAAAAATTAAGACGATTTAGAACTCACTGATTTTGCTTCAGCTTTGTAAGCAGCTACAGTTAGTGATGTTTGCCTCTCAGCTTGTGTGTCCCAAAAAAGACCTTGATTTCAATCCTGAATCCGCCTGGGCTCATCTTGGCTAAACTGTGGCTTCCACACCTTTCTCTCTCTTTCGCTCTCTCTCCCTCTGTGCCGCTGATTACAATCTTAAAATTTCCCCGAGAGGAAAGTCAAATCAGTAGGAGAAGACATGTTACTGTTGGGCGACAGGAGGAAGAGATGCAGATGCGGCTGGGAATCTGCAGAGGAGAAACTGCAGGGCGGACAGGGATTTGATGACTGTCTGAATCTGGGGGATGAAGTCCCAGGAATCGGAGTTAGAGCTGCCAGATGTGACCCCAGAGGAAAAAAAAGGCAGTGGTGGGGCCCAAATCCAGGTTCTCAGAAAACAACTGAATGGAAGGGCTAAAGTCTGACATTTGCAAAACGGAGCAGAGAAGCTCTCTGAACGCAGGTCTATGGGCAAACAGTACTGTGCCGAAGTCTGGAGCAGCAAATCTAGCCCAACCCCAGGATATAAACACAGCCCATGGGTAATAGAACAAAAAATGGATAAATGTGACCAAGGCTTGCCTTACAGTTATTGGGGTCCTGAAGCCAGCTCTTAACAGGAATGTTGCCCAGGCTTTATTAAAAAATAAATTATATAAACTTACAAGTAGATAAACTACATTAAAAACAAAGGTGAAGAATATTTAAAACCTATCATGTGCTAATAATTTTACTACAGTTTACTGTTACTATGGGCTTCCCAAGTGGTGCAGTGGAAGGAGTCTGCCTGCCAATGCAGGAGACACAAGAGATGTAGGTTCAATTCCTGGGTCAGGAAGATCCCGTGGAGAAGGAAATGGCAACCCACTTCAGTATTCTTGCCTGGAAAAATCCCATGGACAGAGGAGCCTGGCGGGCTACAGTCCGTGGGGTAGCAAAGAGTCGGACAAGACTGAGCACCACCACTGTTACTACAACCTACGTACGCCCTTGAGGTCACTGATGTGTGTTAGACCAACAGTGTAGAGATGCTACGGAATGGTGGGCTACTGCACACCTCCGCCCAACCCTGGTTTGGTGATGTCACATGAGCACTCTGCAGTCATACATGGTGGGATTATCTGCGCCATGGAAATTGGCAAGTGCTCTCCATGTATCAGCTCTTCCAGGTCAGGACTCTGGAAAGCAGCTGCCTGCTAGGCTGAGAGCTCTCTCCTTCAAGTAGCGCCACTTGACTTTGAAGTGCCTCCCTCACCAAGGGCAACACTCAGGCTGTAAAAGTCCCTTCCATCCATCTTCCTTACCACCTCTGGCTTTTGTGATGCTAGGCTTGGGATGGCACCTAGACTTCAAATGGCCTGCATTAAAGCTCTTGGTGTCCTCAGGATCTCCAAACTCTATCTAAGTCTCTCTGGTTGTTTGAGGAGTCTTCTTGAGACTTCCCTGCTGGTCCGATGGTTAAGACTCTGTACATCCACTGCAAGGGACACAGGTTCGATCCTTAGTCCAGGAATGAAGATCCCACAGGCCATGCCACACCTTGCAGTCAAAAAATAGAAAAGAGCCTTCTTTAGGGCAGCAGGACATTTTCTGCTGTTACCTAGGCACCTACAAAGATGTTAGCTTCGGGGTTAAATGAAGTTTCCAGAGATATGTTGTCAGGATCTGCCAGTTTCCTGCAGGGCAATCCCCAACCCCATGCATCGTTAGTTCACATCAAACAGGTTTCTGTCAAGACACCTGGCTAATTATAATATAAGGACAGAGGAAGGCCTCCCTGACTAGGCCTTTTCAACCCACTCCAGTATTCTTGCCTGGGGAATTCCATGGATAGAGGACCTGGTGGGCTACAGTCCATGGGGTCACAAAGAGTAGGACACGACTGAGTGACTAAGCACACACATACACACACATACACACACACACACACACGTTAAGTGGAGCCGTTCTAGGCACACAAGAGGGTGCTGGAATCCAAGCCCCTCTCTCCAGCCGCCACTATCAATACCACCCCCTCCTCTCCGACCCCTTTATCTTCCCTGCTGCCCCGTTTCTATAACAAAGAGGCAGCTCATCTCCCTGCTTCTGTTTAGTGCCCCTCTGGCCATTTCATCTGCTTTCCAGACGACAGACACCAATTTGCGCTAGACGTGTATTTGATAGAAGAACACTGCCTTTGGCTCACATTCCAAGGATGGGGTGCCAAGCCCTCCAAATCTGGCCTTCATACACTCTCCAGTCTCTGCTTTCAGCAGCCTCCCCTGCTCCACTTTCCTTCCCCTGCTCTCTCCACAAGACTTCTACCCACTCCTGGCCTTTGGCCCATCCTCAGGACTCAGCTCAAGGCTGGGTGGTGGGCCTCTCTCAGGACCTCCTGCCTCGTAGGCCTCCTGCCATCATGGCACTGATCACACGGTATTGCCACAAGACCCTTTTCCTACTGAAGCCATCAACCCCCACACTGCATGCCCCACAGCCAGGGTAGCATCTTACTTATGGTAAGACCTTATTCCAGGCATTTTGCTTGGCTTGGCACACATTGAAATGTTTGAAGGAACAGATGGATGATATCAGAGCCTCGGTGTGCTGGCACTTACAAGTATGTAGTCTCAAGGGTGAAAAGGTCGGTGGTTTAAGAGCACAGGCTCTGGAGGGACTTGGATGCATATTTCAAACATGTGTGACCTTGGGACTACCCCTGGTGTGAGTGCTTGTAAGAATTCTCTACGTATTAATTCATTTAATCCTCACAATCCCTCTATGAGGAACACACTGTTGTGGTTATTTATTTTTTTTAACAGAAGAGAAAGCTAAGGCATGAGAGCCATTAAATAACTTGGTAAGTAGGAAAAACAAGATTTCAAACCTCACACTCAACCCCTAGGCTTTACTACACGTCAGTAGCTTAGCACAAGGACAGACATGCAGTAAGTGTGTCTTATTGTTGTTGATCAGTAGCTAAGTCAGGTCCAACTCTTTGTGACCCCCACGGACTGCAGCATGCCAGGCTTCCCTGTCCTTCACTATCTCCCGCAGTTTGCTCAAATTCTTGTCCATTGAATCCATGATGCCATCCAACCATCTCATCCTCTGTACCCCCCCTCTTCTTTTGCCTTCAATTTTTCCCAGCATCAGGATCTTTTCCAATGAGTCAGCGCTTTGCATCAGGAGGCCAAAGAATCAGGTTTCCCTGGTGGCTCAGATGGTAAAGAATCTGCCTGCAGTGCAGGAGACCCAGGTTCCATCCCTGGGTCAGGAAGATGGCCTAGAGGAGGGAATGGCTACCCACTCCAGTATTCATGCCTGGAGAATCCCACGAACAGAGGAGCCTGGTGGGCTACAGTCCATGGGGTCCCAAAGAGTCAGACACGACTGAGTGACTAACACACACACACAGATCTATTGCTAAGTAGAAATAAAACAGAATTTCTGTGTTGGGAATTGCTATAGACTGAATACTTGTGTCCCTCCACTCCCAAGAAAAATTTGTATGCTACGTTCTAGTCTCCAGTGTGATAGTATCAGGAGGTGGTGATTAGATCAGAAGGGAAGAATCCTCATGAATAGGATTAATGTCCTTATAAAGGGGACCCAGAGAGCTCCTTTATGCACTCCACCATGCAAGACTGTAGCAAGAAGACAGCTGTCTATGAACCAGAAAGTGGGCTTGCATAAGACATTGAATCTATCAGTGCCTTGATTTTGGACTTGCCAGCCTCCAAAATCCTAAGAAACAAATTTCTGTTGTTGACAAGTCACCCAGTCTATGGTATTCTGTTTTAGCAGCCCCAATAAACTAAGAAAGGATTTTTCGTTACAAATTATTTTGAATTTATATAATTTCCAAAAGCAGATCTGCCGTATAACTATTTTAGCCCTGATATCATGGGGGAAAAAGCTCCAAAACAGTAACAGTCATAACATAAACACACACACACACACACACATCCCTCAAACCATTATTTGTAACTGGAAAAAAAATTTCTTGATGAAGTCCAAATCATACTAATTCCATACAGGGTTTTGTTTGTTTATTTGTAGTACAGACCATTAGTTGCTTGTTTTATATTCTGAATTACTAGGGTTTGAATTACTAGAAAAGCTATTACTGGCAAATAGGGTTGGCAGACTGACTTCACCAGACAGACCTGAATATTTGCATTTTCTGGCTTTTGTATGCTTAAGTTCACAAACTAAAGTCCTCATCAACAAGCTTTTTACATTTGAATAGATTACGAAGTGTTTATAGGTCTGAGTCCTTCCAAGACAGTAGTTAATTGGCCTCACAAAACAACAGCAGGAGAGTCTCATTATCCTGATTTAACAAAGGAAGATACTTCATCCGGAGAAGTTAAGGGACTGGATCCAGGCCCGAGCACTGAGTCTAATCATCATTGTCATCAGCATCATTATCGTCGTCACTAATTTTTAACATGCTAGGAGGGCACTCCAACAATCTGTCCTTGTCCTCCAGGAGCTCATAGATTAATAGACCTTTGATGGAACCATTTCTCAAAGAGCCAAGCAGGTAATAAAACATAAATATGTATTGAGCGTCATACTCTGATGTCTCAGACCTCTATTCTTCATTAGAAGTCAAACAGATCAAACCCAAAAGCCATGAGGAGGTCAGCCCTCTGCTGGGTCTCGGTTTCCCTATCTGCAGTAAAGAATTTGTACTCCCTGATCACGCCTTCTTTCCTAATGATCAGCTGGCACACTTAAACAGTCAGATCCCCAGGTCCATACATCATAGGTCTAAAATGGGCCCAGGATCAGAGCCTAGGGAAAATATTGTTTTAACTAAGGACACCATAGAGGACAGGATGAAAGCTTTGGGGCTAAATGTGTCCAAGGCATTGTCATTTTTCTGTGTCACCCTCACAGCTGCTGACCCAGAAATATGGTTTATTTTTAGAAGTTTGGACAAGCCCAGAGCCTGACTTATCTCACGGTACATAGAACTGAATTCAACTGAGAACGCTGAATGGCAGTGATCACCTAAGTAGGCCCATGATGAGATGCTTTTTCTATAGGGCAGTCTATACAGGAGTAGTCAGGAGAGCATAAAAATGAGGAGTGGGCCAAACCAAAGAGCTTGGGCTCCATGACCTCAGACAAGCTACCCACCTCCTTAGAGCCTCGACTTCCTCAGCAGTAAAGAGCATTTAATACACAACACAGATAAACCTTGAAAACATTATAGGAAAGCAGCCATTCACAAAAGACTACATATTACATGATTCCTTTTGTATGAATGTCCAGGGGAGGCAAATCCACAGAGGCATAAAGCAGATTAGTGGTACCAGGGGCTGGTGAGAATGGGAGTGATTGCTTTAATGGGTACAGGGTTTCCTTTAGGGGTAATGGAGATGTCCCAGAACTGAATAGTGGTGATTGGTTGCACAGCACTGTGAATGTACTAAATTCCAGTGAATTGTAAGCTTTTTTTCTTTTTTTTTGGCTCTGCCACACAGCTTGCACAATCTCAGTTCCCCAACCAGGGACTGAACCCAGGCCCTCAGCAGTGAAAGTGCCATATCCGAACTGCCAGACCACCAGGAACTCCCAGTACTTTAAAACAGTGGATTTCATCTGTGCATTTTACCACAATTTTTTAAACTGCAATTAACAGTAACTTGCCTCCATCCTCTCCCCTCATCCAGAGGTGAGGAAGTCAGTGACAACAGGAAGGACACCCAGCAAGGCAGTCTGGAGTTACCGGTGTCTAAGCATCTTAGAAGCAGACTGATTGCCTATATCCCCACGAGGGTATCGCCTCTATAATCTGATTCTCCACTTGCATTACCTCATTCAATCTTTTCATCTTCTAAACTGCCCATACAGGAAGCCAAGGCTCAGAGCATCTCAGAGCTTGGAAGTGGGTGGCATAGCCAGATTTGAATACGGTCTGATACCTAAACCTGAGCTCTATTGTCATACAATGTCTCCTAAGAGCAATGATATTAATTTTTTTATAAGAATACACATACTTCGTATACATTTAACACTTTACTAAAGGTGTTCAAACCCTTTACCTTTATTCTCATCACAACCCTGTGGAGTAAGTACCATCTTCATTTCACAGATGAGGTGAAATAAGGTGTTTTGCCCAAAGTTACTGGCTGGATCCTAAGAGTCTGTTCCTCTTCTTCCCCTGAGAGCAGTTTCCATGCAGAGTAATTAGATTATAAACAGAAATAGGGTAGGTCCTAGGAGATCTTTCTAGATCAAGGGTATGGAAGAGAAAAGAAGAAAGCCTTTGTTTGGGGTCTGCTTTGTTTTTGGAAACCCTGTATTGCTAGTCCAATATTTTCCCATCAGATATGGAAATGCTGACCCTCCTGAGTCCCCAGCTGAACAAATGCATATTAGCTCAGTTAAATGTACATTTCTTCCCTAACAAAAACCCCAGGGGAGGCAGTATGCTCGTATGCTCAATCTGATGCTTACAGCATCTGAGAAAGAGCAAAAGAAAACAAGGCAATAGACAAGAAGCTCTGGAAGCATGATATATTAAGACTCCTTTCATTAAACTAAAATTTATTGAACATCTACTATGCCCCAAGCATTGTTCTAGGAAAATTTGGGACTTCTTGGCAGTCCAGTGGTTAAAACTCTGAACTTTCACTGCAGGGGGCATGGGTTCAATTCTCGGTTGGAGAATTGAGTGAGGCATAGCCACACCAAAAAGATGATATAAGAGGAGACAAAATTGGAAGAGGTACTGTAGGACTTCATGAATGTTCAGATTCCCAGGGCTCTCTCTCCTAAGATGGAACCCTATTATCAGAATGTTGAACAAGTATATCAGGTATTTCATGGGATCCAACAAGTTTGGGAAACAATGCCCTGGAAGGCTCAGAAACACTACACAACCCAAATCTCATACCTCCCAAGAAGTAATCACTTCACATAGAAACAGTACAGTCCTACAAGGCATTATGAAGCCCCTACCATAAAATGTAGGGCTTCCCTGATAGCTCAGTTGGTAAAGAATCCACCTGCAATGCAGGAGACCCCAGTTCAATTCGTGGGTTGCAAAGATCCGCTGGAGAAGGGATAGGCTACCCACTCCAGTATTCTTAGGCTTCCCTGATGGCTCAGCTGGTAAAGAATCTGCCTGTAATGTGGGAGACCTGGGTTCGATCCCTGGGTTGAGAAGATCCGCTGGAGAAGGGAAAGGTTACCCACTCCAATATTCCAACCTGGAGAATTCCATGGACTGTATAGTGCATGGGGTTGTGAAGAGTCAGACACAACTGTGCAACTTTCACTTCACTATAAAATGAAACCAGTTGTCTGTACCATTTGGGAAGCATTCCCCTCTCACAGGATTCTGCCCCTTTTAACAAAAATTCAAAAAAAAAAGAAGACACACCCTCTATGTGTTTGTGCTATGAACCATCACCATCAAATCAACTTGAAAGAATTCTGATCTTAAAGAAATTGTGCTGCTGTGCTAAGCCCTGAAATGCCAAGTTAACCAGAAGGCAGTTCTCTTGTAAGGCCATGAACCTGGGTGTACCTCTAATACCTTATAAATAAATAATGGACATAAAAATAGCAATAATGAACTCAGAAAAATACTAGCTAATTTACACCATAATAGAAATACCCAGGGATCTTTAACAACCAAAGGACGGATGCCAGCCTCTCTAATAAGTATACCAAACCATATTATTCCACATGTGAGTGTAATTTCTAAATTGCAGTGTGTAATTCAGAAGTGTGTATGCTCCCCGAAAGGCAAAAAGTATTTATATGAATGCTATTGCTCAGCTGCATCATCCCCTGATGAGAAAAATCAAAGAAATTATTGGAACAATGTATTCCTTGAAACCCAGAAGCAAAATGTTTCAGAAAAAGGCTATCATTAATCTTTATGCAGTTGTGGAGATAAACCACCACTCCATGCCACGTGAAGCACACAGGGCTGTGAGCTTTCCTGTGAATGGTTTCCCTCTCGACAGCCCTCAGGGGCCAAGAGAGCTGCCAGTGCTAAGCATGTGCTGTGCTGTGCTCAGTCACTCACTCGTGTCTAACTCTTTGTGATCCTATGGACCATAGCCCACCAGGCTCCTCTGTCCATGGGATTTCTCAGGCAAGAATACTGGAGTGGGTTGCCATCTCCTCCTCCAGGGGATCTTCTCGACTCAGGGATCAAACTTCTGCCTCCTGAGTCTCCTGTATTGGCAGGCATATTCTTTACCACTGTGCCCCCTGGGAAGCCCCTACCAAGCATCTGTACCCCCAAAAGAGCCGTGCCCCAAGACTGGCCAAGACTGACTGACATCGAAAATGATGGAGTCAGCTAATGGGGGTCACCACATACTAGAGTCAATTTCCCAAAACCCAAATCTGATGTCCTTTGATAAAATCTAAGTTCCTAATTTTAGCACATGGGATCCCCCCAAAATCAGCCTCTACCTACCTCTGCAACTGCATCTTTAGCCCATTTCACTCCTCTTTCCCTGTCCCCTTATTTCCTTACTTTACATCTCACACTCCAACCACTTTAGAGTATTTTGAATCTTCTGAACAGTGCTTCTCAAAAGGGGGCAATTCTGCCATACACATACACACACACACACACACACACACACACACACACACACACACACCTGTACATTCAGAAACTCTGATGACATTCCTGATTGTCACAAGCAAAGTGAGCTATTCTAAGCATCTACATTGGAAACTGTTACTAATCTCTCAAAATCCAATCTGAGCATCTCCTTTTCTGGAAAGCCTTCTTGTTCCCTAAAGGCAGAGAATTCATCTTGAGGCTCTAGCCCTAAGGCAGCACAGCAGTTAGAGTGGACACTCAGGCAATATTTATGAAATGCAAAGGGATAGATTGGAAATTTGTGGGAAGGTGATTATCAAGGGCATTTATCAGCTTTGGCTCTCATACTGGAATGGTGCCCAGAACATGGCCCAACCCTTGTGACAAAAGAAGAGACCGTTTGGCTCCAGTCTGCAGTCTGGATTTCCCTGCCAATCAAAGTTGTCATGAAGAGGAACAGCCTCTGCCATTATGGTTTAGCACAATGAAACTGTTTAGAGGAGAGCCTTACCTTCAGGAAATTCCAATGAGCCTGTTTTATTGTTACCCTCCAACAGTAATGACTCCTATGGGATTAAACAGAGTGTAAAGTAATTGCTAAAACATCCCCTGCTGTGGACAGAGAAGGCTGAACAAGATGTAATGATCCTAATTCACTTGGGAGGGAGGGGACTGGCTCATGGAAACCAAGAGTGTTGTTGGAGTTTTATGGGGTAGGAAGGGGTAACCAAGAGAGGAAAAAGATTCAGTCTGATAGGAAGGAAGAAGTTCAAATTTTGGAAATAAAGCAGCTAAGGCTGAAACCCCAACCACACCTCCCATCACTTTACACCTCTGAATCTTGATTTGTTCAGCTATAAAATAGGGTCATAAAACACTTTTTTCTAAAGGGTGATCATGGCATCTAGTCCCATCACTTCAGCAAACAAAAGGGGGAAAAGTGGAAGTAGTGACTGATTTTATCTTCTTGAGCTCCAAAATCACTTCGGATGGTGACTGCAGCCATTAAATTAAAAGACGCTTGCTCCTTGGAAGGAAAGCTATGACAAACCTACACAGTGTATTAAAAAGCAGAGATATCACTTGGCCGACTTGGCTGACAAAGGTGTGTATCGTCAAAGCTATAGTTTTTCCAGAAGTCATGTACAATATGCGAGTTGGACCATAAGGAAGGCTGAGCACTAAAGAATTGATGCTTTTGAATTGTAGTGCTGGAGAAGACTCTTGAGAGTCCCTTGGGCTGCAGGGAAATCAAACCAGTCACTTCTAAAGGAAACCAACCCTGAATATTCATTGCAAGGACTGATGCTGAAGCTCCAATACTTTGGCCACCTGATGCGAAGAGCTGGCTCATTGGAAAAGACCCTGATGCTGCGAAAGATTGATGGCAAAAGAAGGGGGCAGCAGAGGAGGAGATGGTTAGATACCATCATGGATTCAATGGATTTGAATTTGAGCCAACTCCAGGAGGTAGTGAAGTAAAGAAGAGCCCAGTGTGCTGCCGTTCATGGAGTCACAAAGAGTCGGACATTGAAAAACAACAACTAAAGGATGTGATGATAAAAGAGATAATACACATGAAAGTGCTTGGTGCAAACGGGACTTTTAGTTCCTTTTCCTCCTGTAGTAACTGGGAGTAGGAACATATCAGAACAAAACGCCAAAACTAAGGGGCCCAGGCCAAAAAAACATAAGCTCCAAAGAGATAGTCTTACCAGAAAACTGAGTAGCAAACAACTCAGTGGCAACTGGAAAACACTAGAAACCTCCTTCCTCACCAGTAGAGAGCCATGTGGCTGGATTCTGGCTAGGAGCCAGCAACTCTCAACTGCTCTCTTTGCAAGGATGGCTTCATGAACAAATGACCTTAACAGTCATATAATGTCCTGTGCTCAGAAGGGCCTCACACTTGGTTGAATGCTCGGCTTGTTACTGCCTTGAAATTCTCTATAATTTTTGAATAAGGGGTGCCAGGTTTTTATTTTGCATTTGGCCTGCCCTGGTGGATCAGCAGTAAAGAATCCACCTGCCAGTGCAGGAGACGTGGGTTTGATCCCTGAGTCGGGAAGATTTCCTGAGGAAGGAAATGGTAACCGCCTCCAGTATTCCTTGCTGGGAAATCCCATGAACAGAGGAGCCTGGAGGGCTACAGTCCATGGAGTAGCCCGGCTCTCTTGTCCTTCATTCCCTACAGATAAGGGATAGGATAGCTTTTCTCTGGGCACTCCTATCTGCTAAAAGATATGTGTATCTCGAAGGGTCCCACCCACTGGGAAATTCTAGCCTGAAAATTGATAGTGCCATCCCTAGCACACAGAAGTCCCTAGGAGAGGACATCCAGAGGCAGAAGGTTGGGGAGGATGCTGACAACTGCAGATCGGGACTATCAGACAGGATGCCTTCAGCTGCAAGTAACAGAGTATGGGACCAAGAGAACTTCTCTGGTGGTACAGTGGTTAAGAATCCACCTGCCAATGCAGGGGACCCAGGTTGGATCCCTGATCCAGGAAGAATCCACGTGCCTTGGGGCGACTAAGCCTGTGTACAACAAGCATGAAGCCCATGCTCTAGAGCCCACAACCTGCAACTATTGAAGCTGCATGCTTAGAGCCCATGCTCTGAAATAAGAGACACCATTGCAAGAAGAAGCTCGTGCACCGGAGAAGCTCGTGCACCGCAACTAGAGAGCAGCCCCTGCTCACTGCAACTAGAGAAATCCTGTGTGTAACAATGAAGACCCAGTGCAGAAAAAAATAAATTAGTTAATTTAAAAAAAAAGAGAGAGAATATGGGACCAAGAGTGATGATAGAGACATGTAATTATTTAATGGCTTATCTAACTAGAGACCTGGAAAGAAGCTCTACCCCTATGTGTCAGCATCTCTGTGACTCCTCACCTTGACCTCTTGGTCACAATATGACTACAGCCATTCTAAACACAGGTCTTCCCACACCACCACTCAGAGGCCAGGAAGGAAGAGAGCCTCTGCCTATATTTATTTTCATTAGAGGAAATTATCTTTACCAGAAGTCCCCTCAGCAGACCGACTAGTGGGTCTCAATGTCTAGAACTGGGACCGATGGTCATAGCTACCGAAATGACCATAGCTAAGGATGACCATAGCTATGGTCATAGCTAAGGAAAGCTGCTAGGCCAGTACACATCTACCAGAGGGGATTGAGATGACCACAGCTGCCTTCTGTGATCGGAACAAGGGTGGGTCCTGTTATCAAGGAGAAAGGAGGAATTGTCAGTGGACAAATGACATTGGATTAGGTGTCATTCAATTCCTGTATCTCTTCTTTCCGAAGAGCTGATGGAAGCCTGCCTTCCCACCTCTTGCCAGAACCGTTCAGTGCTACCAAAGCCCCCTTGGGCAGGGTGTGGTGTAGGGAGTCAGGACAGTTCATCATCCCATGTGGACAACTCAACTAGTTTCAGGAACATCCAGAAGCTCTCGCATTTACCACAGATCCATGTTCTTGGGTACTTTCTGTATTTACTCTGAGCTTGTTTTCTCTCCTGTAAAATGGGAATAAGCATGCATGCTATACAAGGTTGTTGTTTTTGTTTACTCACTATGTCACGGCTGAACTCTTGCAACTCCTGGACTGTAGCCCTCCAGGCTCCTCTGTGCATGGAATTTCCCAGGCAAGAATACTAGCGTGAGTTGCCATTTTCTTCCCCAGGGAATCTTCCCAACCAAGCAATCCAACCTTCCTCTCCCGAGTTGGTAGGTGTATTCTTTACCACTGAGCCCCCAGGGAAGCTGTGGACAGGACTAAATGAGATTATTGTATAAAACACACAGCAAATGATAGTTCCACCTTCCCAGGGTATTACAGGCAAAGATACTAAGCCCCAGAAGAGCTAAAAACTTGACTAAGGTTATCAAGTCAGAGGGCAGCAGAACTGAAATCTGAACCCAGGCCTTGCTGATGTTGGGCTTGTGCTGTGTCTCTGCTCCAGGGGCATTTTTCTACCCAGCAAATTCCAACAAACACTTGCCTTTGCACCTTGATGACTTTTAGGAGTTCAAGGGTTTCTTGCTAAAATGCAGATGCCCTTGGGAAAGGCACCACCATTATGAGCTATTTCTGGCTGGAAGGTGGCTGTTCTGACAAAGGAAGGTCTTGTGGGAGCTAAAGCCCAGGTGGAAAACAGAGTGAAAAACAGACCAAGAGGCCCCACATGCATATTTTCTTATTCTGCAACTTTGTCTCCAAAAAATTACACCCAAAGGAGTCACACCTGTGTAACCCTGGGTGTCACCACCTCAAACATAGTTGTATTTTCTTTGAGCTGACAGAACAAGGGTAGAAATGTATTATAGAACTGTGTTAAGTCATATTAAATTAGGGCAGTGTTCAGATCCTGGCATGGAACTTTAGATAATAACAGTTTATTGACTTGGAAATTACGTTCATTCAGAATTAGGTCTGTCAGCATAAAGCTGGATTTTGGCAATGCAATTATTTTCAGCAACACAGCATTTGGGTATCAATATCAATAACATTTACCTTTAAAGAAGAAAAAAAAAAAACACCTACTACCATGACTCAGTGGTAAAGAATCCACCTGCCAATGCAGCAGACACAGGAGACGCAGGTTCGATCCCTGGCTTGAGAAGAGCCCCTGGAGTAGGAAATGACAACCTGCTCTAGTACTCTTCCCTGAAAAATTCTATGGACAGAGGAGCCAGGCAGTCTGCAGTGCAGAGGGTCACAGAGTTGGACACGACTGAGCATGTACACACATACCATGACTATTAAGAATTATGAACCTCCCTATATAAGGCATTAAGTGGGAGGGTCCCACAGGCTGTAGTCCCCAAAGCCTGAGGAATCCATCGACAGAGTAATACAGATTCAATGATTCAGTGTCTGGCCAGAATCCACCTCCCAGTTCATAGATAACTGTCCTCTTCTTCTTCTTCTTTTTTTTAAATATCTATTTGGCACTCAGGATCTTTGTTGTGGCACACAGACTCTTAGTTCTGTGGCATGTGGGATCTTAGGGCCCTGACCAAGGATCAAACCCACATACCCTGCACTGCAAGGCAGATTCTTATCCACAGGACCACCAGGGAAGTCCCTAGATAGCTATCTTCTCACTGTACCCTAACATGGTGGAAGGGGAAAGGGAGCTCTCTGGGGTCACTTTTATAAGGACACTCACTAATCCCATTCATGAGAGTTCTGCCCTCATGACCTAATCACCTTCCAAAGCCCACAAGTCCTAATATAAGCAGATTGCTTACTGGAAGGTAGCATATGAATTTGGGGGAGATACAAACATTCTGTCTATAGCACCCACCCATCTGCCTTCCCCATGATATAAGTAGCAAGAAACCTACAAACTGTGATTTGAAGAAGGTTAAGAGATGAGCTCCTCAAATATCATTTTTCTGTGACATCAGGTCTGGAATTCAACCGTTGATACTCGTGTATTCACTCACTGGTGGTACAGATACTCTATTCCAACTCTAACTGGTTCCTGCAATTTAATTCTGGTGCTACCACCTACAGTTAGTACAGACCCACAAGTTAAAGGCTCAGTCCTCTGTAAGGCTGTCCTCACTTCCGATGCCAATTGTGCTTCAGGGTTTCTCAGACCACCTATGCTTTTGACTGACTGACTGTCAATTTGAATGTTCCCATGACAGGCTTGATAATTTGTTAGAATGACTCACAGAACTCCAGAAAGTGTTATACTTATGATGACAATTTTATTACAAGGGATACAAATCCGAACTAGTCAAATGAAGAGACACATAGGATAAGGTCTGGGAGGGTCCCCAGGGCAAAGCTTCCATACCTTCTCCCTGTGGAATCAAGGCACTTCACTCTCCAAGTACATTGAGGATGCTCCATTGAGTGCTGGAGTGCAGAGATTTTTATTGGGGTTTCATTGTGTTAACACAACTGATTAAACCACTGGCCATGTGACTGAACTCAATCTCCAGTCCCCTTGCTGCCTAGAGGTGCTGCTGCTGCTAAGTCGCTTCAGTCGTGTCCGACTCTGTGTGACCCCATAGACGGCAGCCCACCAGGCTCCGCCATCCCTGGGATTCTCCAGGCAAGAACACTGGTGTGGGTTGCCATTTCCTTCTCCAATGCATGAAAGTGAAAAGTGAAAAGTGAACGTGAAGTCGCTCAGTCGTCTCCAACTCCTAGCGACCCCGTGGACTGCAGCCTACCAGGCTCCTCTGTCCAGGCAAGAGTACTGGAGTGGGTTGCCATTGGCTTCTCCGAGGTGAGGCTGGCTCAAAGTCGAATGCTCTAATCATATGGTCAGACTTTCTGGGTATCAGCCCCCATCTTGAAGCTATCTAGAAGTTAACTAGGAGTCACCTTATTAGCACAAGCTCAGGTATAATGGGGGGGGTTCATGAGTCAAAAAAAAAGACACTCATCATATGGGAAAAGCTCTGTGCCGGGAACCTGAGACAAAGACCAGACAAGTTCTTTATTATACGACACAAATAAGCTGCCTTTGCCAGCATAAATATAGCAAGGCAGGTAAGCTGCAGGGCCTTGGAGCCTGTCATTTCCCTTTTAAGAGGAGACAAAGAGTTAGTTACCTTGGCTTTTTGTTTCTGTAATATTTATTTCTTTTTGCTTTTCTGAACAAATATTTCTTTTCCTGACACCTTAATCCAAATTCTGGACTGCTAATGTTGCCTGCCCAAAATACCAAACAAACTAAGACCCCCTCCCCAGCCCCAGATCCAATCTCCTACCACAAACACATCAGCATCAACCACCAAGCATTGTTTCAGTGACACTATAAACCCAGAGAAATTTTTAAATAGGATACTTATTTTGTATTCCTCACAGTCAGCACCTATTAAACTGCCAAGAACTTATCTGGTGCTCAATAAATACTTGTTCAGTTTAATTAGCTAGTTAATCTGAACATTAGCCATAACATATCCAATTCAAAAAACCACAAACATATAATGAACACAAACTGTAAGCCAAGCTCTTGAAAAATAACGATGAATAAAGCATAGTCCCTGGTCCCAAGGAGCTGACTATGGCATAAAGAACACACACACACACACAAAAATGACAAGAATTTCATTATGAAATTTAAATTCTATGGGAACCTTAGCAATAATTATATTCGAGTAGCAATGTATGTGTTGTGGGACTGGAAGGTAAGAATGCAGAGGATGGAATTTATAGAAGAGAGTATGTATGAGCCATCCAAGTGCTCTTCAATGCTTCTGTATTTGAAATGCCCTGGAATGGCAATCTCCCCCCGGCTACATTCAGTTTGAAAACGTGTCAAACACGACGATAGATTTCTCTCAACACAAAGCCCTTTTAAAAATGATTACGTGACATTCCAAAAATTCCATCCATCTCTCATTTCAGTCTTGAAATACAAATGTGCTCCCTCCAAATGAACTTTATGTGTCCGAGGTAAAATTGATACCATGAGCTATGAGTGTGACGATTTTATAATTACTCTTAAATTATGGCTGAGCAAAGCTATGTAGTATAAGTTAGTAGAAACATGAAAACTAATTAGAAATCATTTGAAGAGGCAATATAACATGATGGTCATGAAGACAAGCATTGACAAATGATAGACATACTAGGTACGGATCTTGGTTTCAACACTGGCCAGCAGTATAATCTTGGACAATTTACCAAACCTCTTACAACCTCCATTTCCTCATCTGTAAAATGAGGTTTTAAAAAAAAGTGTTTAGATATAGTACCTTACAGCAGGATAATTATAAGAAATGAATGATACACCTGGCACATACTAACTCCTCGAACAAATGTTAACTTGTAGTGGTAGCACTATAGTAATAGTAGTAGTAATGTATGACTACTTAGTTTCATGTATATCATAATTTCGTATCATACAAACTAAGTTTCTTGAATTATCGGAGGAATGTTTTTAGTTATACAGTCACTCATCAACTTGCCAAGACTGTGTAATATTTTACAGTAAATGACTAATAAAACATTGAATCAATTCATTTTGTCACTGGTTTATGACTTCAGGAAAAAGGAGGCTGGCTTAAAAGGGGGAGAAAAATGGGTCAGTTGTATCTTTTTATTTATAGTTTTTTTCAGATGGCTGGCATTTTTAAACCCTCCTTTTGAGAGGAAAAGTCAGTCTCACAGCTGTGATTTTCTCCCATCTTCATAGAAAACTTGCCTTTCCTAACACCTGGAAGGACTCCAGAAGGAAGCTAAGGTGATACATACACCCGTTGTGATGTCACAGACTTTCTGAAAAAACTTGATGAACATGCCAGGCCAAACAGAAAGGAATGCTATAGGCAAAATTACAAGGTTTGTAAAAACATCAGCAAAAACAAATCCCACCCATTTAAAGGATGACATTTCATGGAAGCACAGTGGAATTAGCTCTCTCTGTACAAAAATTTAAGGGCAGTTAGTACTCTTGCCTGGAAAATCCCATGGACGGAGGAGCCTAGTAGGCTACAGTCCAAGGGGTCGCAAAGAGTCGGACATGACTGAGCGACTTCACTTTCACTTTCACCTTTCAAGGAAAGAAAGAAAATATAATTAATTAATGCCAGTGATGGTTGACCACAGCGGGAAAAACACAGTGTGTCACCACTGAACTCCTTTACATTCAATTCAGAAGATACTTTTCATGCAAATGCAAGCATTTTAAGTTATTAGTTAAGTCATAGATTGAAACCAGGAATTTTGAACCCAGCAAAGAACACTTTCTTCTAGTCCTTTTTACACATGCCCAGCATGGTGTCCTGCACCTTGTGGGCAGCTAAGAACTGTTGATAATTTTGACCTTGAGATGAGTAATTAGAAGAGAAATTAATTCTAAATCTTGAGTGTCAACAAACAATTTTAAATCTTGCAATTGATTTCAGAGACCGAGGACAAAACAGAGCAGGGATTAAAAGCCACTCAATAGCTATGAAGTTGTGGGCGACTGAGTCTCAAGTTCATTATCTGCAAAGTGGAAATATAATGGCAAGGGTTACCCTATAGAGGATATTAGGTGAGAGGACAGCTATCACACCCAGTACAAGGCCTCCAAAGATGTCAGACATCGATAACTAGTCCTTCTTATAAATAATTAGCAAATACTTCTCAGTGGCTGCACTTGGAAAGGTGTCATTTCTCCTTGACCTATGAAGGGTCTCTGGCTCAGCTTAAGAATTAAACTGACATAAAATAGATCAACAGTATAAAAGCATACAAATTTATTCACTAATTTTTACATATACCTGGGAGCTTTCACAAGAAACATGAAGACCCAATGAAGTAGGTATGGCTCAAAGCATATATACCAGGTTGGAAGAAAAGTAGTAAATGGTGAAAACATGGCAAGACAAACAGGTTTGGGCTGGCATGGTTAATTATGGAAAAGTAACTAGGAACACAAAGGCTCGTTTAACAAGGTCTGTTTGTACAGATTTCTCTTCGCCTTGATTGCCCGTCTCTGCTTATAAGAATGTTTCTTTCCTCCTGGCACAGAGAGGGCACCTTGCACTGTGGAGGTTTATCTCCTGCTTTCAAGAAGAGAAAGGAAGGTCAGAGTGCCTTTCTTGCATCTGCTGCTCTTCAAAGTGCCTTTAAAGTAATCAATATGCCCAAGTGGCATGTTCTGGAGTGACACATTCTAACCTCCTAAACTGCCTTTACACACGTGGGGCACGATCTAAATCAAAGGTGATAAAATGAGAAATGCTGCTTTGGAGGTAGGAACTCTTATTCGATCTGTTTCACTGATGAGGAAACAGAGGTGCAGAGAAGTTGAGTTGCCCAATGGCACAAAGAGACAGAAGTGAGACTTTAGAGCAGTTCCTCACACTATTCAAAGACTGCCTCTCTCAAAGGGGCACGAGGATCATCAGAAGACATGCTCCCTAACACCCATAAAACTTCCAAGGCAACAAAGAAGTGAATTTGGGAAAGGATTAGAGTATCAGAAGATGTTTCACAACTTCTCCATGAACCCGCCCCCGACACATACACTCCACAAAGGCAGCTGATATGACCCCATGGAATCAGAGACTCCCAACCCCAAAAATCAAATGACCCTTGACCCCAAAGATGTACAGATAGTGGTTCTTCCCAGGCCAGGGTAAAGAAGGGAAGCCCAGGAGAAGACCATCAGGGCTGTCTAGGACTCAGTCTACTTCTAGCCTAAAGATGGAAGGAAGGATAATATTTCACATTGGAATAATCATTGTAATACATGAATTTCGTTAAAGATTTTTCTCAAGCCATATTTTTATCTCATTACAAAAGTAATACATATTCATTATAATAGACTTGCAAAACATACAAGGGAAGAAAGCAAGTCACAATACCACCACCAGACACAACCACACTTAACAGTCGGATACATTAATTTGTTTTATGTAAATATGCATATTTTAATAGCAAAAAAAGACATCATCCTGTTCTTGCTATTTTGTAACCTGCTTCTCAGGTAATATTTCATCCACCTTTTCCCAAAGGTGAGTTTTCCCCTCCAGGTCCCCTGATAGCTCATTTAGCAGCTGCAGGCATGATATTCTCCTTCGTGCATTTATGAGAACTTATTCAAACACTCTCCAATTCTGAGATGCCAAGGTGGTTTTTAACTTATTGCAGCTACAAACCATGCTTTTTGTACAAACTTATTTAGCCTGGTCATGATGATCTCCCTAGTATAAACTCCTAGATATAACTATTAGGCCAAATCACACGTTATTTTTAAGACTTTTAATGAATGTGGACAAGATGACCTCCCCAAAGGATGCACTGATTTATACTCCCACTAGCAATGCATGAGGACACTTTCTTCAAAGACAAAGAACAAAAAGTTGCTCAATGACTGAATGCAAACAGTTCTGTTAATACACTTGAACCGTCAAAATATAACTAAGTAAGAGCAAGAATAAGTTTATTCTGTCCTCTCTACAGGGCTTCCTCACCTTTCAGGAACTCCCCAGGCTCCTTCCATTCTCAGCACTGCAGGAGAACAGCCCTAACTCTGTCACTGGCTCATCCAGGAAAGGATGGGGCCCACCTCCTACTGCTGAGGTAATCTACTGGCCAGATTTTATCTGACTTTGTAAATTCTTATTTTTTAAAAGACAGGATTACTTTCTGGATTGCAGACTTGAGAGAGCATTTCTTTCAAAGAAAAAGATCTATTAACATATAAAAGAACAGTACACCTGGGCAAATCACCCATCAGCTCAGACAGTCTGTCTTCCAAGGAAACTACCTAATACTGTGTAAAAGTGAAAGTGAAAAAGTCACTCAGTCCTGTCCAACTCTTTGCAACCACATGGACTGTACAGTCCATGGAATTCTCCCGGCCAGAATACTGGCATGGGTAGCCTTTCCCTTCTCCAGGGGATCTTCCCAACCCAGGGATCGAACCTAGGTCTCCCCCATTGCAGGCAGATTCTTAAACAGCTGAGCCACCAGGGAAGCTCAAGAATACTGGAGTGGGTAGCCTATCCCTTCTCCAGCGGATCTTGCCAACCCAGGAATCAAACCAGGGTCTCCTGCATTGTAGGTGGGTTCTTTACGAACTGAGCTACTAGGGAAGCCCAAAGTTCACTTCTAAAATCCCAACAGGTTTGACTTATTTGGGTTTCTTTAGTACAAAGAAAAGCTCACTGATCCTGAAAACCTAAAAAGCCCGGGATCAGTAAGGAAGGAAATGGCAACCCACTCCAGGATTCTTGCCTGGAAAATCCCATGGACGGTGAAGCCTGAAAAGTTAAAGTGCTAGTTGCTCAGTTGTCTCTTTGCGACCCTATGGAATTCTCCAGGCAAGAATACTGGAGTGGGTTGCCATTCCCTTCTCCAGGGGATCTTTCACACCCAGGGATCAAACCTGGGTCTCCTGCACTCCAGGCAGATTCAGTGGAGCCTGGCGGGCTACAGTTCACAGGGTCGCAAAAAGTCGGACACGACTGAGCACCTGAGCGCACAGTAAGCAAGATTGGAAGCTACTGATAAAATAAGTAGTTATTAGAGTTCAGGATCAATTCACTTCCAGTCTGTTGGAGAAGAGCTAATTTATGGAAGACCACCATGATTAATCTTAGAATAAACAATATTAGGAGTCAAGTGAGGTATGAGTTCCTGGAGATAAAAAGCACATTTAGTAGAACATGACTTATTCAGACACGTAATTCTTTCCTTAACTCCGTAAAGCTAAGTGTGGCAAAAATGCCAGAAACAGCTTAGCAATGGGAATATGCAATTTAAAATAAGTAAAGATTACTCCCAGGTAGTTTATTGCTTTAACTACATCGAGGCATGTCCCTGTAGCAGACAGCGTAATGACTCTCATTTCATTTTTGGTTTGTGCCAAATATCTTCAGTTAGTTTTGCTTTATTGGCTTCACTCAATTTATTGCAGCACTAGAATGCGATTGTAATGCAACTAGTATTTTAGTTTTATCTTCCACTGGTAATTTTTCTTCTTTATGGTGACTATACTGTCTGCATTAATACAAGCCATAGAAATTATACAGTGTGGAACCTTGTTTTCGGCAGCTCCTTTTCTCATGAAGAGCAGAACCATAACAGCCAACTTCCATAACATGATGATAGCCAAATATGTGCCAGGGGAGAAGCAACAACATAAATAGCAGCATTTACAATTCGATAAAGTGATTGACTTGACTAATAATTTACTAGAAAGCCTAATTTTCCCATCAATTCAAAAACAGGTGAAATGTTCTTTAAGATCTTCTATTTATAAGTACTCTTCAAGTAAATCCCTGGAATGCAGACACAGTGTCCAAGGTGGTAGCTTTTGGAGAAGACTAGAACCCTTTAGATACTCTTTGAAAATATAAATAGTTAGTCTGATTTGAATTCATTGATTTGACCAACTTCCCAATACCACTGCAATTTGCTAAGGATTAACTATTTTCATTTTCCTGAATTTGGCTAAGTAATAAGCCAAATATGATTTTACTTATAGTTAGACCAAAACAACAGTATACAGTATTACCTTAGTGGTGGTTTTGTAGGACAGGAAGAAACAGGACTGTACCTTTCAGTTCTGAGAGCTCTTTATCCTAGGCACCTTTGCAGAGCTGTACCAGAAAAGAAACAAATTAAGTCAGATTAGTGACAAGAGTTCAGCTGAAAAAATATTTCTCAACCATTCCTTGCATCCTACCTACACTTTGCTATGAATAATTTATCCCATAGACTAAGGTATCCCATAAACTCTTCAAAAGCCTCCTGTTAAAATCCAGAATTCCAGGGAGAGGTAGCATGGCAAAATATTATCAGTCACTGCTTCTTAAAAAAATAAGTTTATTAAATTGATATATAAACACAGCAGAGTCATAGTGAACTAGCATATGGGATGGCTATATTTTGAAGGAGAAAGGGAAAGTTTAAAATATGAGTTCTGCACACAATAATCTCAGCTAGGTCATTGCAATAGGGGCCCCAGGGCAGCCAGGAAACAGCCTGGAAAACAGCCTGGGCACCAGTGGACAGGTGGGCACAGAAAGTGAGAATACAGAGGCTTCGTTACAAACCAAGAGTAACAAAAAATAATAAGCACTGGGAACTATGTGAAGAAATTGAATTATTCAAGCATCATGGTAGGAATGTAAAGTGTACAGTCTTTGTGGAAAATAGTCTGGCCATTCCTCAAAAAAACCTAGTGATTTCATTCCTCAATATATAACAACAGAACGAAAAACACATGTACACACCGAAACTTCTACATGAGTGTTCTCGGCAGTATGATTCATAGTAGCTTAAAAGTGGATACGACCCCACTATTCATCAACTGATGAATGGATAACAAAATGTGGTCTATCCATACAATGGAATATTATTTAGCAACGAAAAGGAATGAAGTACTGACATATGCTACAACACTACAACACAAATGAACCTCGAAAACATTATGCAAAATAAAAGAAGCCAGTCAGGAAAGACCACATGTTGTAAGATTCCATTTATATGAAATATTCAGAATAGACAAAGTAGATTAGTAGTTGCTTAGGGCTGGGGGTTCAGCAGAGGGGGAATGTCTGCTAATGAATTTGGGGTTTCTTTTGAGGGGTCGAAAACGTTCTAAAATTAGATAATGATGATGATAGCCCAACTCTGTAAACATACTAGAGAACACTGAACTGTATACCTTAAATGAATAAATTATATATAGATCCCACATGCCCAAACTAGAAGATCCCACATGTCACAACAAACACTGAAGATCAAATAGATAAAAATAATATTTTTAAAAATTGTGTAAATCAAAGTAAGATTACTTAAAAAATAAAAACTAACTATACTTAGAGTTGGCCCAAGTTCTTCATTCATTCCTATTACCTATATCTCTAATTAATCTCTAACTTATTTTGAAAAAGCATGGAAATGGTGGTGGTGTGTGCATGCTCAGTCATGTCCGACTCTTTGCAACCCATGGACTGTAGTCACCGGCTCCTCTGTCCATGGAATTTTCCAGGCAAGAATACTGGTGTGTGTTGCCATTTCCTTCTGCAGGGGATCTTCCTGGACTAGGGATCAAACCTAGGTCTCCTGCGTCTCCTGCATTGGCAGGTGGATTTTTTTTACCGCTGAGCCACCTGGGAAGCCCAGTATAGAAATGGATAACCTAGTAATTAAAAATATAAAGGATGTGAACGCTAAACCAAATAGAACTGGATTAGAATCTGATGAACACTTTTTGGACTCCTGAGGTAGACAATTTGTCTGGACCATGACTAATTGCTCTTGGCCTGAGTAAACGCTGAGTACAAACCCCCAAACCTATTTCCCATCCTCTCTTGCTGTGAGTAAACAACTATATCTTCAAAAGAAATTCCAGATTTTAAGTTTTCATAAATAACATTCTAGGATACAAAGGGTGAAAAAAATAATAATAATAAAACCCAACTGCTCATTAAAGGGCGTTTAAACATATTCCTGATTGCCATCCAACACATCCAATCCATCAGGAGAATGATGACATGGTATGTTAATTGAAATGCCAAGAAAGAAAAAGTACAACCTTGAAAATAGTAGGCAATTGACATCACAATTGGAATGAGTAAGAAACTACATAGAAATTCAAGCTCAAAGCCTCTCATAAACAATTTCATTTGCCGAAATTTTACTTTTAATGAAATTTGGATTTAGCTGAAACAGATGTGGTGGCATAGCTGCCCACAACATGACTTCTGTAAGGAACAGTAGAAAAACAACTACTGACCACTGAAAGAATTAGTCTCTTGGAGTGTACATCCTGACGATGAACTCTCTATATTTCAGACTTCAGATTTCTCTATATCTGGTAAAGGAAAATCCCTCTGTAACAACACATCTCATTATCTTTAAGACAAAGTGTAAGTGTTTATCCCAATCCTTGCCAAAAATTCTACATGAAATACCTTTTCATATTACAGATCCCTCAGAATGAATACAGAGTTTATCCCATCTTCAAAAAAAGCTTTCTGTCATCCAGAAGATGTTACAGACTCCTTAACTTAACGGATTTATTCTCAGAATTCCATGTTGTCTTTCTTCTAGCAAGCCTCTGAACCAAGCATCTTGCACGAAGAGCAAAAAGGTTTTGAGTACAACTTGCCCACAGGTACAGCTCTACATTCTGCTATACATGACAAATCTTGAGGGCTCCTACATGAAGTACAGTTAGTTATGAACAATGAAGGCTTCATAACGCTTTTATTAATCTATCATCAGTCTTCAATTCTGCGGACAGAGACAGTCTTTGCACTAAACTTGATGATCCTGGCAAAAATCCCAGATGATTCAGTCAGTTCAGTCGCTCAGTCATGTCCAGGTCTTTGTGACCCTATGGACTGCAGCAGGCCAGGGTTCCCTGTCCATCACCAACTCCTGGAGCCTATTCAAACTCATGTCCTTCACATCAGTGATGCCATCCAACCATCTCATCCTCTGGCATCCCCTTCTCCTCCCGCCTTCAATCTTTCCCAGCATCAGAGTCTTTTCAAATGAGTCAATTCTTCATATCAGGTGGTCAAAGTATTGGAGTTTCAGCTTCAGCATGACTCCTTCCAATGAATATTCAGGACTGATTTCCTTTAGGATTGACTGGTTGGATCTCCTTGCACTCCAAGGGACTCTCAAGAGTCTTCTCCAACACCACAGTTCAAAAGCATCAATTCTTCTGTGCTCAGCTTTCTTTATAGCCCAACTCTCACATCCATACATGACTACTGGAAAAACCATAGCTTTGACTAGACAGACCTTTGTTGGTAAAGTAACATCTCTGCTTTTTAATAAGCTATCTAGGTTGGTCATAGCTTTCCTTCCAAAGAGCAAGCATCTTTTAATTTCATGGCTGCAATCACCATCTGCAATGATTTTGGAGCCCCCCAAAATAAAGTCTATCGCTGTTTCCCCATCTATCTGCCACGATGTGAAGGGACCAGATGCCATGATCTTAGTTTCCTGAATGTTGAGTTTTAAGCCAACTTTTTCACTCTCTTTCACTTTCATCAAGACACTCTTTACTTCTTCTTCACTTTCTCCCATAAGGGTGGTGCCATCTGCATATCTGAGGTTATTGATATTTCTCCCAGCAATCTTGATTCCAGCTTGTGCTTCATCCAGGCTGGCATTTTGCGTGATGTACTCTGCATATAAGTTAAATAAGCAGGGTGACAATATACAGCTTTGACATACTCCTTTTCCTATTTGGAACCAGTCTGTTGTTCCATGTCCAGTTCTAACTGTTGCTTCTTGACCTGCATATACAGATTTCTCAGGAGGCAGGTCAGGTGGTCTGGTATTCCCATCTTTTGAAGAATTTTCCACAGTTTGTTGTGATCCACACAGTCAAAGGCTTTGGCATAGTCAATAAAGCAGAAGTAGATGCTTTTCTGGAACTCTCTTGCTTTTTTGATGATCCAGCGGATGTTTGCAATTTGATCTCTGGTTCCTCTGCCTTGTCTAAAACCAGCTTGAACATTTGGAAGTTCACAGTTCACATACTGTTGAAGCCTGGCTTGGAGAATTTTGAGCATTACTTTGCTAGCGTGTGAGATGAGTGCAATTGTGTGGTAGTTTGAGCATTCTTTGGCATTGCCTTTCTTTGGGATTGGAATGAAAACTGACCTTTTCCAGTCCTGTGGCCACTGCTGAGTTTTCCAAATTTGCTGGCATATTGAGCGCAGCACTTTCACAGCGTCATCTTTTAGGATTTGAAATAGCTCAAATGAAATTCCATCACCTCCACTAGCTTTGTTCGTAGTGATGCTTCTTCTTAAGGCCCACTTGACTTCACATTCCAGGATGTCTGGCTCTAGGTGAGTGATCACACCATCGTGGTTATCTGGGTCATGAAGGTCTTTTTTGTACATTTCTTCTGTATATTCTTGCCACCTCTTTTCAATGTCTTCTGCTTCTGTTAGGTCCATACCATTTCTGTCCTTTATTGTGTTCATCTTTGATTAACACTGCCTAAAACCTACATCATAATACTTGCCAGAATCAGAAGGGCTAGGAATGCTCTTAAGTTAGACAAGATTCCAATTTTAGACAGAATAAAAGAGGGCTTTCTGAGTTCTACTTCATTTTAGCTTGTACACATGAGGCAACTTGATTCCTATTTCACACACACAGGTAGCCTGCCCACCCACCGTATTTAATAGGAAGATGGATGAGTACACGGGGGTGAAGCTTTTCAACAGGAAAAGCCTTAACGCCCAGTGCAAACTGTAGGCTAATCACTGTCAAAAAGAAAAAAAATGTATTCAAATTCAACTATGCCAAAGAGAAATGATTGATTTTGGCAGGAATCTGTCAATGTTCAAATAGACTATACTACCAAGTGCCATCTATCAAGATACCCCATGCTGCAATTAAAGGGTGTGATTTTTAAATAATTCATCCTGGTGGCGTCTCAGAGGACTGTAAGAGGCTTCCACAGGGATTCCCCACAGGTCATTTAATGTACAGGAAGCCAACTAGAACCACGGCCTTCCAAATTTTTCTTGCCAAAATGCTCTTTTGTGGCTCTGTGATAGATTGGTCGTGGTGGTGGTTTAGTTGCTCAGTCGTGTCCAACTCCTTGGTATTCCATGGACTGTAGCCTGTGAGGCTCCTCTGTCTATGGGATTTCCCAGGCAAGAATTCTGGAGTGGGTTGCCTTTTCCTTCTCCAAGGGATCTTGCTGACCCAGGGATGGAACCCAAGTCTCCTGTATTGTTGGCAGTCTCCTTCACTGCAGGTGGATTCTGTACCACTGAGCCACCAGGGAAGCCGTGATACAGATTACAGGGTCTCAAATAAAAACCTCTCTAGGCATTCAAAATATATTCCTAGCTGCATTTTGAGAGAATTTTTTTTTCTTGTCTATAGGCTCCTTTGTAGCTTACAACCATGCAAACTTGAGGTAACCCTTGCTTCAGGACAAAACCCCAGCCTTCTACAACTTTTTTCCTGTGTAGAAAGGCATCTTTATGCATGGGGATCTTTGTCTCCCTGGATAACATTACAACAGACCATCCTTGGAAGTTCAGATGCTGAGGCTCACTCCAGATGATCAATCGGAAAAGGAAGGTCTTCGGTTTGTATGCTTGAGGGGTTGTCTGTCTGTTATTTTATGGATAAAGGATAGCTCATATACACTCACCAGGGGATGAAGAACCAGGTTTGAGTTTCAGCTTCCAGGCACAGTGCCCAAAATCATACAACAAAACTGAATTAATGAGGATGCCGTTTTATGCTGGCCCTGAGCTCTGGACACTCCGCTTAGCCTCTTTAACACCAGGACCACCACTTTGCCACCACTAATGCTGTAACCTCCTGTACTGACAAAGCACCACATCTCTGCCTTCTCCTAACTTTGAGACCAAGTGTCACCACCCCCCTTTTGAATCAGGCCCCAGGGAGGCTGAACTCAGTTCAGAAACAAAGGAACATTCTGGACTTCAATCAAACAGTGGAGAGGCAGAAGCTTATGCTCTAAAGCAACGGTTTTCAACCTTTTAGGCACCAGGGACCCGGTTTTGTGGAAAACAATTTTTCCACGGGAATGGGCTGGGGGGGGGGGGATGATTCAGGAGGTAATGTGAGCGATGGGGAGGGGAGTGGCAGATGAAGCTTCACTCGTTCACTGCCACTCACCTCCTACTTTGCAGTCCAGTTCCTAATAGGCCAAAGACCCTGAGTTGGGGACCCTTGTTAAGTACATGTTCCCCTGGACAGGCCATTGTGGGGGTTGGTTTATGGGATTCCTGTTCACAGAGAGAGGAGCGGAGTTCTCGGAGAACTTGCGGACTGGAGTTCTTGCGGGTCCAGTGCAGGCCTATTGCTCACAGCACACCCTCGCCATCTCCAACGGAGCTGTTGACCCCAGCGGGTCTCCTCCCACCCACGCACCAAGCTGAAGTGTGGGGTTCAGGCTGGAAATTCTAAGGCCGAGCGTGAAGTGCAAGGACTCTGCACACAGCTTCCTACAGGCGAGTGAAACTAGTCTAAGCACAAAGGAAGGGGCTGGGCCTTATCTTATTGTTACTGACCTTTTCGAGCGGGGCTCCAACAAGGGTCCTCCTGCGTGGGGTCCTTGGAGCCAACAGAAGGAGAATGCGTTCACTTCAAAAGCAAAGAAAGGTTTTCTTCTTTGATTAAAGGAGTTAAGACCTAGGAGCACGCACTCCAGAGCGCACCGCTCCCAACAGGCTGCTTTCTGGAGATCTCGTCAGTGGGGAGGGGAGCGGGCGGAGTTCTCGCGGGGCTGGCGCAACTCACGCCTCAGATCCGAGTCCCCGAGATCTCTGCACACAGCCCGCCGCTGCCGCCATCTTGAATTGAGGTGGCGTGCGCTGCGCTTCTGCACACGGCCCGCCCAGCTAAGGCGTCAGCGCAGCCTCAGCACTCCCAGTCAGAAGGACCGAGTTCCAGGCCTCTGAGCAACTGAACCTAGACTAAGCTCAAAGGATTAAAAAAAAAAAAAAAAGGTTAGCCTTTATTTTATTACCTGGATTGTCCTGTTATTTCCTGAGGATTGTTAACGGGCTTTGCCAGTGACAAAACCCTCCTCTGCCTCAGGTGAGGAATAAGGGCTCTGCATTTGGGGCAGAAGCCCGTGGGGGTAGGCTTCTTGCTTCCAGGGCTTGAGTGGTTTGTTACTGTTTCCTGCCAGCCTTTCTCCCTCCCAGAAATCTGCTCCCTCCAGTGAGCCAGCCCTCTCCGGCGTTTGCTAGAGGCCTGCTTTCTAGGTGGGGGGTGACTGGACTAGGTGGGGCCTGTGGTTTCTGCAGTCGAGCTCCAGGGGCCCTGTTTCTGGGGAACAGGGTTGCCTAAAAGCACAGCCTCTTTTGAGTTCCCTGAGTCATGCAGCGAATTCCCGTTGACTGTCTATTTTACATATGGTAGTGGATATGTTTCCATGCTACTCTCGGGATTCGTTCCACCCTCTCCTTCCTCTCCGCCTATGGTGTCCGTAAGTCTTTTCTCTATGTCTGTGCCTCCATTGCTGCCCTGCAAATAGATCAATTAAAAATAAATAAATTTTTTTCAAAAAAGCATAGCCTGAGTTGAAGCAACCTTCTGGGGAACAACCAAACTGTTCCCTCAGAACTTACTAAGGCCTGAACCTTGTGTGGAGTCCACATACGGATCGCTGACCCAACATGAACCTTTTAACTTCCTTGAGCAGGGTGATAATAGCTGCTACTGGAGGCAAGGAAACCATTGGAGTAAAGGGGTCCCAATGTTTAAGCTAACACCCCTTGGGCAATTACCCCATCTCTCATGAATACAAAGGTTAGGATTAGTTTCCTCTATGTCTGGGAGGGCCAGGGCAGGGGCCTGAAGTAATTGCTTTTTCAATGCTTTTTTCTTTTTCTTTTTTTCTCTCACCGAGTGGCCTGTAGGCTCTCAGTTCCCCGACCAGAGCTTAAACCCAGAACATAGCGGTGAAAACCCAGACGGCTAACCATTAGGCCACCAGGGAACTGTCTTGCTTTTCCAGTTCTTGAAAGGCCCTTTCTTATTCTGAATTCCACTGGGGGAAAAATCCATTGCTTTCAACTTTTCATGCAGAGGCCTAGCTATCAGACAGTTAAAGATCCAGATGTGGCAAAACCCACACTTCCCCCCAGAAACCCCTAAGATGTTTTTAGTTTTAAGAGAGTTGAGGCTGCAGATGGTTTCCTTCCTTTCCTGGGGTAGCTTTTCCTGACCTTCTGTGAGCATGAAGCTTCATTAAGTCACCCTGTGTTTTAAGGCATTTTAGTCTTGTCCAACTATTTGTGACCCCATGGACTAGCCCACCAGGCTCCTCTGTCCATGGAATTCCCCAGGCAAAAATAGTGAAATAGGTAGCCATGCCCTTCTGCAATGGATCTTCCCAATCCAGGGACCAAATCTGAGTCTCCTGCAGCTCCTGCATTGCAGATGGATTCTTTACTGCTGAGCCACTCAGGAAGCCCATTAAGCCACCCTAGATTATGATATTTGAAACTTTGTCTTGGGCACCTTAAATCCTTTATCAGCTAAATTGTTCAGAGATGGTTACAGTATCTTTGTCAGAAGCTTCCTTAATAGGGCTGATAATCAGAATATCATTAACACACTGGAGGAGAGTTTCATCCCCCAGATGTAGATCTTTTAGATCTTTAGCTAAAGTTTCCCTAAAGATGATGGGGGAATTTTTAAACACTTGGAGCAGGACTACCCAGCAGTATGGTTATTGTTGCTCATTTGGGTCCTGACACTCAACAGCAAGTATCTCTTGTGATTCTGTGGCTAATGGAATACAGAATAAGGCATGTTTTCAATCTCATACAGAACACAAGGTCCTGGTAGACAATAGAGTGCTCAGCAGGGTGTAGGAATGAGGAACCACTGGATATATCCTGGGTGCTTCATTGACTTCCCTGAGGTCCTATACAATCTAGTATTTCCACTGGGTATCTTTACAGGGAGAATGAGGATACTACAGGCTGATTGGCATGGTATAACAAGGCTGGGAAAGATTGAAGGCAGGAGAAGAAGGGGATGACAGAGGATGAGATGGTTGGATGGCATCACCGACTCAATGGACATGAGTTTGAGTAAACTCTGGGAGTTGGTGATGGACAGGGAGGCCTGGTGTGCTACAGTCCATGGGGTCGCAAAGAGTTGGACACGACTGAGCGACTGAACTGAACTGAACTGAACTGGACAAGGCCCTGGTCAGTTAGGTCCTGTATAACAAAGGCAATCCCAATAAGGCCTCTCAATAGAGAAGGAACTGCTTTCTTTCTTTCTTCCTTTCTTTCTTTTCTTTGGCCGCACCAAACAGCATGAGAAATCTTAGTTCCCTGACCAGGGCCCCATGCATTGAGAGCTCAGAGTCATAATCACTGGACAATCCGGAAAGTTCCAAGAGGGTACTGTTTTCTACTAGGCCATGTATATCTGGGTTTTAGATGAACTATCACAAGACTGGCTCCTACAGCTCATCCCACCATCCCTGGACCTAGACCTCAGGATTTACTCCATAGAGGTTGACTTGCTATGTCTGCAAGACTTGGTAGTAGCCATCCACAATATCACTTTATGCCCTTAGTCGAAGAGGGCATCAGTCTTCAGTTTGCCTTCAGTTAGGTGGATAGCAACCCCCAAGTAATGTAAGATACCTCTTCCTAACAGGAAGGGCATTCAGGGCCATACAAAAAGGAATGGGTGAGCTCATGTTCAACCAATTTACATTTTAATGGCTCTGTGGGTGCCCATTTTGGGGCCTTCCCTGACATTCCCTTAATTGGATAACTCTTGTGACTGAGTTTGCCTGATCTGGTGTTCAGAACTAAGTGGCATGGGTGTCTACTAAGAAACCAGCAGGCTTTCCCCTCATGTTCAAGGTCAACACAGGCTCTTAGGGAGTCAGTTGTATTGCCAGCTTAGGAGCCCTCTGGCCCCATCATTCTTCATCTATTTGGACCATCTGCCTTCAAAGATAGTGACCTGGATCTGTCATTTCCATCCCCCTTATGGGGGCAGCAAGGGCGTCTCTCCCAGTGTCTCTCTCGTTTTATTGGGTTGGTCAATAAATTCATTGGCCAACACAAAAAGTTTGGCTCACTGACTGGGTCCTAGTGTCCTTGGCATGCTATCCTTCATCCCTGTGTCAGGAACATCACCTGGAGTAGGAAATGGCAACCCACTCCAGTTTTTTTGCTGGAACAATCCCATGGACAGAGGAGCCTGGCAGGCTACAGTCTATAGTGTTGCAAAGAGTTGGACATGACTGAGCAACTGAGCACACATCCCTCAGAGGGGCACCAGGGGTCACTCACCAGAGTCCAGAGTCTGGGTAATTTGTCCAGTTTACCATGCCAACTATGAACATTGGAGGGCAATAGCCAGTAGGTGTACTTGTCTCTGGACCTTTTTAATCTTCTTACTTTTCCTTCTCTTGTTCAGTTGCTCAGTCATGTCCGACTCTTGTTGGACATGCTCAGTCATGTCCATTGTAGCATGCCAGGCTTCCCTGTCCTTCACCATCTCCTGGAGCTTGCTCAAACTCATGTCCATTGAGTCAGTGATGCCATCCAACCTTCTTGTCCTCTGTCATTCCCTTCTCCTCCTGCTGGGTCTTTTCCAACGAGTCGACTCTTCACATCAGGGACCAAAGTATTAGAGCTTCATCTTCAGCATTAGTCCTTAAATACCTAGTAGGCAACCTTGACCGGAGAGAGGTAAGGGTATCTGGTTCTATACCTATTTCTGACATTAAGACTGATGTTCAGGTCACTTTGGGAAATGAAATACAACCTCAGGACTGCATTCCCTTCTGATGGCTCAGGGTCAGCGGTACCATGGATTCAGAGACACTCCAGGAATGGAGAAGGGTTTCCCTTGGCTCTTCATTGATTTCCTTTATCTTATTCCAATTGACAGGTTTCTTTCCTGTTGCCCAAATTCCCTTTAGGATCCCATTTTTATAACAGGTCAGCCTCTGTCTTCCTCCCCTTTCTTTGTTGTTTCAGGTCCCTGTTGGGTTCATTTTCTGAGATTGCTTGATTCCCCCATCTGAAAAGAGCATGACTTGAGTTCTGTTCTCTTTGTCTGCTTCTTCTCGGGCTTTTTAAAAGACTATGGCCTTTTCTTCCCCTGTTAGGAGTACACTGAGGAGACTCTGGATGTCAGCCCAGGTGAGACCATGGGTCTGAAAGAATTCCCTAACCAGATTCCAGAATCCCACTGAATCTTCCTTCAACACCTTATTATGACTTTTCCAATTTTACAAATCAGAAAAGGTAAATAAGACATGTACGTGGATGAGCCCTCTTTCTCCATCAGGGACCTGCCTCAAAGAAAGTACTTTCCCTGGTGGTTTCTTGGACCCTGGCTGGTAATTAATTGCTGGACTGGGGTCTGAGGAATGGGGCTGCTGTGGAGGAGGCCCTCATGCCTGTGGCCCAAATTGGGACATATGAAGGAAGGGGGTAGGGAGGGAGCAGGAGGAGGAGGGTTAGGGAGGAGATCAAGGAGGTCCTGAGGGGAGGTCCAAGGACTGGTATTACCTCAATGAAGGAGAGCTCACGTCTCTTTTGAAGGCATTTGTTCTGATGTAAGGCCATAAAAAACTGGACACAGGGAATTTCATCCCATTTCTTTTGTCTCAAAAGTAACAAGCCTAATTGTAAAATGGTGTTATAATTTACAGACCCACTTATGGGCCAACTTTCCCCATTTCTAAGGTAGTATTGAGGCCAGGCTATATTACATAGGAAGATTAAAATATTTTGGGGTCAGAGGAGATACCTGAAAATCTTCCAGCTCTGCAGGATGCAACCTAATGGACTATCTTTTTATATGCATGCTAAGTCACTTCAGTTGTGACTGACTGTTTGTGACCCGAGGGGCTATAGCCTGCCAGTCTCCTCTGTCCATGGGATTCTCCAGGCAAGAATATTGGAGGGGGTTGCCATGCCTTCCTCCAGGGGATCTTCCTGACCCAGGGATTGAACCAGGATCTCCTTCATTGGCAGGTGGGTTCTTAACCACTAGCACCACCTGGGAAAGCCCATCTTTCAATATGGTGGATGTTTGGTTTCTCGTGCCTTAGGTATTCTGTCTTGGATTTGTTTCCAACTACAGAGGGGCCAGTTGGAATGATTTATTGACATGCAAATACCATGAGATTTGACCCCAAATAAGATTTCTGATTTCAGAAATTTGGAGTCAGTGCCAAACTGTTCATGAATTCCTAAAAAAATCAAAATAGGAGGTATCAAATGGCATGGACTCTGATGTAACTAGGGAGTCCCCCTTGAATTTGTAATGGCACATGCTTGAGATAGTTAGAATGTTCCACAGGACCACATCTGAGTGAAAGCAACTTAGTCATGTTAATTCTTGAACAACTTGGTCCAGTAGAGGGTGGCACGGTTGTTTAAGGGCTCAGATGATAAAGAATCTGCCTGCAACTCAAGAGACCTGGGTTCGATCCGAGGGTTGGGAGGATCCCCTGGAGAAAGGAATAGCCCACTCCGATATTCTTGCCTGAAGAGTTCCACAGACAAAGGAGCTTGGTGGGCTACAGTCGGACACAACCACACACACACACACACACACACACACAGCTGTTCAAGGTAGGGGTCTTCTCTTTTTCCCCCTTCACTCACAATAAAAACATAATTATGGCTTTTATTAAAAAAAAACAAACAAATTATGGTTATATGCTTTAATTATCTGCTGAGCAATGCAGGGTGTTTAGTTACCATGCAAGGAGATTCTGATTCAGCACATTGGAGTCAGGGTCTTAGGATTTGTATTTTTAACAAATACTCAGGTAATTCAAATAAAATCATCCTCAATCATTTAGAAACTACTTGTTGAAACCCTGTCCTCATACTTCTAGCCCACAGAAAGCAAACACTGGCCTACATTAGCTTGGCTCCTAAGGTCCAAAATGGACACAGAAAGAGTCCATCATATTTTATAAATTGACTAAGAAAGACACTAAATTCAAGGAAGATTAACAGGCAGTGATTAAGTGTGGTTTATCTACATGATGAACTGTTAGGTAGAATTTTTTTAATGTTCATTACAAAGAGTTTTTAATGGCATGGGAAAACACCTATCATACAATATCTAGAGAAAAAAGCATAATACTTAATATTGTGTGTGTGTATATAATGTGCTCTCAACCATGTGAAATAAACGTACGCATTAGTGACAAAACTAAGATTCAATGCATGTATTTTACATTTCTCATTCTCCACCCACTAATGGAAGAGAGGATGGGAAAAATAGGAGGAAGATTTAAGCAAAGAAACGAAATCTGTCAATATAATTAAGATCTGGGGAAGAGAGAAGAGAAAAAGACTCCAGTTGCAACAGAAAAAAAGGATCTTTTCAGAAGAGCGGCTGTCACTAATTACACTGGCCCAATCAGGACCTTTTCAGGCAATTCTAGAACTTAGATGATTCTCTCATCCCTATAGACATTGAAAAGAAAGCATGTAGACCAGGAACAGGTTTCCTAATGGCAACACTACTGACATTTTAGTCCAAATAATTGTCGTGCAGACTGGTCTCTTCTGTATACTCCTGGCCTCTACCTACTAAACACCAGTAGCATCATGCCCCTTCTCCCCAGCTGTATCAACCAAAAATGTCTCCTGACATTGCCAAGCTAAACAGGGTCAGGCCTGGTTAGTAATTGAATGGGAGAGCCACTGTCCTGGAGGAAAAGAGTGCCAATCTGGGAAAACCTGTAGCAAACTCTCTTGAGAACAGAACCAATTCAGGACAAGCAGAACTCAGAAATGGAGGCAGGAATAGAAGTGTTTCTGACTACTAGTAGTTTCCTGGTCACATTTTTTCTGCCCAAAAAAAAGCACCCCCTGAGACCACACTTGACCCCAGTCTCTATAGGAGCATATAAGTAACCTCCCTTCTCCATTTTGTTTTTTTGTTAGGCTCATTTAGGTTGAATTTTTTTGTTGCTTCCTCTCTAATGCCGTTAAAGTTTTTCAAGGGAATCAAGGTTAGTAGAGAAATGGGACAAAAGAATTGGAACCCCTAAAAACATCTTCAGCTGGTTGGAGGGATATATCATCTTCCTAAATTTCCAGATGTTAAAATGTCACCTCACAGAAATCAAAATCCCAAACTGGTACCGTTTGCAAAAGTGAATCCAAGTTCACAACCACTCATAAGATGCAGGAACCATACACTGAAAATTCAATATATCCACTAGCCTGAAACTCAGGAAATTTGAAGGGCAAACATGGGACCATCCTTTTGGGACGCTTTTGAATCCCAAGGCCATAGGTCACACAAAGAAAATCTGCTCCATTCAACATATGCACTCAGGGAGCAAGCAGCAAGGGAATCTGTTGTTTGTTCTCACTCCCCTTCTCCTGCAGCAGGGGCCCCAATAAAGACTTGCTTTAATTCCTTGTCTAGCCTCTGGTCAATTTTTATTTATTGGGGAAGGCCAAGAATCCTGGTCAGTATCAGACTTACGGTGCCCAACATGGGGCAGCTGTCTGCTTCCAGGGAGGGAATCTGGGCACCTCCGGGCCACTGAACACAACTTCCCTGTGAGTGACAAGTGGCCAACTGAAACTCTTGTTTCAGTGTCGCCGTGTTTGGTGAGTCTGCCTTTCTGGCCCTTGGGGGCCTCAGTACCCTCACTCGGGCAATGCTTTCCCCTCCTTCTTGTCCTTTCCCTCTCCCGGCATCTATTTCTCCTTTCTCTGTCCTCTCCTACTTTTGTCCTTTCGACAGAGTGGACGTTGGACAACTACAACATCACTCCTCTCAGCTTGTGAGACCATGCTCCCTCTGGCTGGCAATGGCTCACCTTGACAGGTGATAAGCAGAGGTGGGAGAGGCTCGCTTCATACCATACAGAACCTGGTCGAGCAGGTTCCCCCTGGGTTCTCCCAGATTTATGAAAATGACGGAAGTTTAAACCTCATATTGTGTAGTGGCTGGAACCCCTTCGTCCCAGTATTCTCGCCTTTATTTTCCTGCTCTCTCTTTCTCTTTTTCAGTCTTATGTGTCCCTCTTCCCTTTACCTCTCCTTTGATCTTAATACCTACACTCCCATCTCCTTCATCCTGAAGGAGATCCACAAACATTCTTGTTTGTGACTTTAAGGTTTTTTCATTGGTATCTTGTTTTATGTAGTTCTGTCTGTCCAACTGCTCCTGCAATTCTCTGCCAAAATTGTGGGTATGGTGGAGCATTTAAACCTTGAAGTACAAACGCAGCAAACACAGCCTACATTGCTTGGGTTACTTAGTGGGACTTTAAAGAACAAAAAGAAAAGAAAGGAGCTTGCATTTTTCTCTCCTCTGCTTTTGCAATGTAAGTATCCTTTCGGACTGAGCTGGAAGGGCTTGCATTTCTCTAGTCTGCCTTTACAATGTTACTCTTGTCTGGGCTCTCAGAAACTACCTGATTCTTCTGTAGTCCCCCAGACTGAGGGAGAAAAAGGGGGGCATTTTAAACTCAAGCAGGAAAACTATGAGATTTCTGGTTCTGTCTTTATGTAAAAAATAACTTGTGAGCTGTATTTAATTGGCCTAAAGGAAATTGAGTGCTTATATACATTCTCAGAAGTATAAAGAAGGCTCACCAGAATACATTTTGGTTTTGTGTGATCTGGAAAATATTCAACGGTATTAGAGCTAAAAAAAAAAAAAAATGTGCACTCAGTAAGAAATTCTTCAACAAGTTGAGATCCTATGTTGATAGATACAGGGTTCCCAAACAAGTTGTAAGGCAGCCTTCCATGCAGAAATTTCAAAAAAAAAAAAGTCAAGAACTAGTTCGAAGACTCTTATTAAACACCTTACCCAAATCAAGGAGGAGACTTGGGTATTAGAAAACAATATTTTTGGAGAGAGTTGCTGTTGTGCCAAGACCCGCTTCACACACAATGGGGAGAGAGAAAGGAAGGTAAGGGCAGACAGCATGAACTAGTGTCTGACTCCCACGTGAGAAATATAATGCGCAAGAAGCAGTCTGGTGGACTTTGTGGACAGATGCTCTGAGGTCAGCCTGCCTTCCAGAAAGTGTTGGGGCAAAAGGTGCATGCGTGTTTCCCATGCCCTAGATGTGGGCCACATGGGACAGAGAGTTGACAATTGGCATAAGATTCACCAAGAGGTATGGCCATGTTTCAGTGGAGAGCAACTGAGGGCACCACCCGACTCCAGGAGCCATGATCAGAGCAGAAGACCGCTGAAGGCTTCTCCATCACCCAAGTGGAGGGAATGTGAGATAGCTGGACAGGGAAGTCCTTGAAGAATCCACAAACGTGCCCAAAGAAGACAAGTCAGCTTTAAACAGTTGCCAGGCCCTGAAAGCACAAGGCCTTTTAATGACAAAATCAGTCAGTTAAGGAAATTCTTACCCCCCTCAGCCACAGAGAGAGAATATTCTCATTTAAGTGGCAGAAAAGAACTGGGGAAAGAAACAATCCAACCTTGCCCCCCACTTTCCAGGATTTTAAACTGCTGCAGCAGAAGGACAAGGTCATGACCTTTTATTGCAAATTGAAGTGCTGATTATTACGTGGGACTGGAGATACAGATATATATATCTCCATGAGACTGCTTTCAATGTAAAGTAACTGTAGAACCTTTTATTTTCTAAAAGTGAAAAATTGGCCTGGGGCCTGCACAAGTTTACATACAAAGGCACTCTAAAAACTAGCCCAACTGAGAAAATCTGAGAGAGTGGCAGAAATAAAAGTAAAGCTGCTTTTTTTTTTTTTTCACTACATACTGTCCAAAGTACCAGTTGTCTTTACAATTCATCTGATGAAACTAATCCCTGAGAGAGAGAGACAACAAAGGCAAAAACTTGCAGAATGCACACCTTTAAGAAATTTAGATAGTGGATCAATCTTTAAAAAAAAAAACAAAAAACTTGAAATAGAAAAGCTTTAGATTTTAAATATAAAGGAATAGAATTCATTCAACAAGACTGTACATTATCTTAAAAGAATAGGAACATTTGGAAAACACTAGCCAAATAGAAGTTTGAAAATAAGAAATACAGTTCATGAAATAAAAATAATCAGAGAATAGGTTAGACAGAAGACTAGACACTGGGGAAAAGAAATTTAGTGAATTGAAAGGTAAGTCTTAGGAAATCATCCAGTGCTTCTTTGAGCTTTTCAAAGATGCTGGCTTCCCATTAGTGGTGGGTTTTCTCAGAATCGACTGTTGCCCATGTTTCCCTTCAGACTCACCAGTTCATATTAGCCAAGTCCTACAGCTGGAGTTACGGGGCTATTTCCTCCTCAAGCAGTGACTGTATTTCCTGCCTTGGGCTGCTCTGTGACCTGATTTTACCTCTTGATCAAGAACAACAAGTAGCAAGACGTTAAGGAAGATAGGCTTCATCTCATGAGGCTTTGAAGGTTTATAAGCAAGAGAAGGCTGCCTTCCCCTAGCAAAGGAGAAATTCTGTTTCTGCTATCCCAGAGCTGCAGGAGAAACCAAGATTCTCAGGCCTGTCTACCCAAATGTCCTAATGCCAGAACTCAGTCTTCTCTCAGGGTGCTGCTTTTGGTGAGGTTGTACTTCAGTCTCTTTTGTAACGTCGCCTTCCTTAAAATTGGCCCCTGAGCCTGGATTTCAGCAATGTCTGCCCTACAGTTGCAAGAGATTAATCTCTTTAAAAACTGCCTTGGGGGCTTTCCGATATTCACAGTGTGCCTGAATTGACAGCTGAATTGAGGCTGCATTTTCTATTTTCATACATTCTGTATCAGTCAGGGTTTGATCAGAAAAATCAAACCACTAGAAATGATCTAGATGTGGGACTTATAGAGATTCGACCTTATGCACTTGTGGGAGCTGATTGTACAGTCTACATACAGTTATTGCCTCTGCATCACTACTAGTCTCCACATACTCCTCCAGAGTTTCCCCAGGATAGCTATTCCTGTTGCTCTCCTAAATTATACTAAACTCATCTGAAGACAAACCGCAGATGAAAGTGACCCACATAAATGAAGGGTCAAGATGATAACAGCAAATACCAGATATCTAAGTGACTCAGTTATATACATTTTATTGACTTAGGGCTAAGAGAATGAAATCAAGAAAGAGTGGCACTGCTATGAAGCAAGGGCCAGGGAGAGACTAGAAATCTAAATGTCGACTCCAGTGAATCATGCAAGAGTACTTCTTCACAGCATGAATCCTTCCCTGGCAAGTTCCCATTTTCGATTTTGTCTCTAAAGAACCGCTCAGGTGAAAAGGAAGGGCACTGAAGATGGGTTTATTTGAGAATTTTGACCTATCACAGCTCACCCATAGAAAGAGATTCTTTTTTCTTCTGCAGATACCTTAGAAATGTTTCCAGAGAGGGCAACCCCTCCCAGAAGATGTGTAATCCTTATCAGTGTGGCAGAGGGGCTATCAAAGTGGCAAAGATCACATGGCTGTTAAGATAAAGGTTTGGCAGTTCCTGGGTGGGCTTATCAAGGTTTAGCAGTTTAGTTTTGTTGCTTTGACTGCATTTAAAAAGTTCATTGATTGGTAGCTAATACCAAGATGTCATAGTTTCATGAGTAACAGCTTGTGGTTTGCAGAATCAAAGCCTTTTCCTGAATCAATAATAGCAGATTCACTGAGGTGGCCTGAGCATCTGTAGAGAGAAGGGGGAAGCCAAGAAACATGCCCTGGTAGAGAGAAGGAGTAAATTTGGTCAGACCACAAGTGGTTTATAAAAGAAAAATGACACTCTCTTTCCCAAAGCAGCAGAAATTGAGCCTTTTAAAAATTCAAACTGACCTATAAAGAGACTATTGTTTTGAAAACATTTATAGATTAAATATGTGCATATGTACATATAGTAAATTGACTCAAAGGGAGGGACAAGGCCAAACTGAAGATTTTTTAAAAGCTCATCAATTGGTTTAATCTTCATCAAGATGACTTTTCCACATCCTGAGCCTGGCATAACTGAGTATTTTTCTAGACCTAGCTTCTTGGAAAACATTGACCTCTACTTCTCTTTATTCGCCAGAAGAAAATATGCACGTGTGGGCAGGCACACGTCCAGACTTGCACACAGAAACCCATTATGTTGTCCCTAACTATACTAAGACATATTTCTAATAATATTTTAGTGTTGTGCTAGACTTTCACAGCATTTTCTCAGCCTGCTCCATTTAAGCTTCATAGTATCCATGTTGAACTGAGAGCTGTCATTCTTATCCCCTTTTGAATGAGAAAAAATTTTAGTCTTAGAATCAGAACAACTAGCCCAGTTTTCCTAGTGGTGCCCAGGGCATGCATGCTCAGTCGCTCAGTCATGTGCAACTCTTTGTGACCATACAGACTGTAGCCCAACAGGCTCCTCTGTCCATGAAATTTTCCAGGCAAGAATACTAGAGTGGGTTGCCATGTCCTGCTACAGGGATCTTCCTGACTCAGGGATCAAACCCTCATCTCCCCCAGGGAAGACATCACTAATTGATCAATGCGCTGTTTTCCAAGAAGCTCAGACTAAATTTTAGAATCCTTCCCTCAGTTAACCTCCAGGCAGTCACTATCAATTGATAAGATGACATGGAAAGTAAAGCCTAGTAATGTTCTGGACCCAAGTGACCTGCCCAGAATCATAGGACTACTTCATGGTAAAGTCAAGTAACACATCTCTTCTTTCCATGCTTTCTTTATGAGGTAGAAAGATTTTACCTCTCTGAGGTAAGTTTGCCTTTGTCACAACCAAAAGCTATGGTCACTTGGGGATTTTTACATTCTTTCTTACAACTGCCAAACCCTATTCATGCTCACTATTTTAGAAAGCTTAGGACAGAACAGAGAGCTCCTAGAAATTTCAAAATTACATACCACATATGATATGTGGTTCATACCGTATTTCTAGCAGACCATGTTGCTCTAAATAATATGTAGCTGTCAGAATCTTTCCAATCAAAGAATAGTATTAAGACTAGTACTGTTTTTTTGTTTTTGTTTTTTGACCATGTGGCATGTGGGCTCTTAGTTCTTCGACTAGGGATCAGACCCACATCCCCTGCCTTGGAAGTGTAGAGTCTTAACCACTGGACTGCCAGGGAAGTTCCTAAAGACTAGTATTCTTTAATTTAAATATCTGTTGAGCCCAAATAATTTCTGAGAGTGATAAATGCCAAGAAAAAGGTGAAGAAAGCAGAGTAAAGGGATAAAGAATGACGGTGGGGATGGAGTGAGCAATTACAGATGGGGTAATCAGGGAAAGTCTCTTTGAGGAGGTGAACACTGGAGCAAAAACTTGAATGAAGTGAGAGGTGTGCCATCTGAAGAGCTGGAAATAGCAAGAGGAAAGGCCTCAAGGATAATAACTTGTATACGATTGAGAAACAGGGTGGAGAATGTACTGGGAGATATCAGAGAGGCCATGGTGAGGAGTTGCCATTGTATTCTGGGCATGATGGGAGGGCTCTGCTGAATTTAAGGCATGTAAGTCATGATTCAGTTTTAAAAGATTACATGACCAAATATTTATTTTTAAAGATCACTCTGAGAATAGTGTGAACAATGTACTCAGCAGAAAGGGGAAAGAATAATGGTACAGCAACAAGCTGGGGTCCGTCACTGCAAAATTCCAGTAGAAGTTATCCAGTAGGAAGATAAGCCTGATGATCAGAAGGGAGTAATATAAACAGAGACTGACTGGGGGTCATTAGCTGTGTAGGCTTGGGTCTTCCTAGAAGCAGACCTGTAGACAGAATTACACATGCAAGAGATTCACTGACGGAAATGGCTGTGAAACCCTGTAATTCAGATTGGGACTTGAACCCATGGTCTTTTAACTGAGATCACACACCTGGTTTCAGGACTTAGTGAAGCTTAGGTTCTTGATGTCTCATTGCAGAAAGCGGTGAGAGACAAACTGGTAGATAAGAGGTGGATTTATTTAGAGAGAAACATACTCTGCAGACAGAGTTTGAGCCCTCTCAGAAGAAATATGACCATGGTTATTTTTATGGGCTGGTTAATTCCATAGGCTGATGAGTGGGAGCATTGTTCCAACTGTTTTAGGAAAGAGCAAGGGATTTCCAGAAATTGAGCCACTATCCACTTTTTGGTCTCTGATGGTTGGCCTCAGAACTGTCCTGGAACTGATAGTATGTCATTAAGCTTGTGATGTGTTACAATGAGTGTGTTTACTGAGGCTCTAGGTCTAGTCGAAGTTGACTCATCCATCATCTTGGACCACTCTGGTTCTAATCAGTTTATGTCATGTCCTATGCTTTTGAACTGTGGTGCTGGAGAAGACCCTTGAGAGTCCCTTGGAGAGCAAGAAGATCAAACCATTCAATCTTAAAGGAAATCAACTCTGAATACTCATTGGGAGGACTGATCCTGAAGCTGAAACTCTAATACTTTGGCCACCTGATATGAACCTCCAAACTCATTGGAAAAGACCCTGATGCTGGGGGAGACTGAAGGCAGAAGGAGAAGAGGGCGACAGAGGATGAGATGGTTGGATGGCATCACCGATTCGATGGACATGAACTTGGGGAAATTCCAGGAGATGGTGAGGGACAGGGAAGCCTGGCGTGCTGCAGTCCATGGGGTCGTGAAGAGTCAGACATGACTTGGCGACTGAACAGCATTGGCTGCGTCATTCTTTTAAAGTTTGTGCCCTATAAAGGATAAAAAGGAGGAGGCAGACAAAGTAGAGAGAGCCTTCAGGCAACAGGGCAGATGGGGTGCTTGCAAAGGAGTAGGGGAAGGAAGCTTTGACCAGAGGAGTCTCAGACTGCAGTGCAGTTCCAAGCAAGGTTTATCAGAATAACTCCTGATGCCATAATTGCCACAGGAATGGCCCTGCCATGCTTAGTCATTTATCAGGAAATACCTCTGGGAAGCATGCCTTCATCAGGAATGTGGAGGTATATACAGAAGGACAGCAACTGAGGCCATCAGTCAGTTATGCTTCCCACAGCAGGAGATAAGAGCAGCTGGTTTTCATGGCCACCTTAGTAGCCAGAATGTGGACATGCCCATCCCATCTTCCCCTGCCTTCTCAGGGACTTAGCTCCAACATCTTCATCCTATTCATCTCCACTCAAACAAGCTTCAGGAATATGCATCTTTAGAAACCCTCCTCTTAATCTCAAATCCTCTTCCAGACAGTGCTTTCTCTTGTCCCCATACACATCCATGACAACAAGTCCACCAAAGATGCTTCTACTTTCTCATCTCCATTCACTTGTCAACCCACACCTCTCTCTTCTGCTCCTCCAATGGCACTGAGGCTTTAAGACCACCAGCAACCTCCATTTTGCAACCTCTATTGCTGAATCCAATAGAGACTGACTTTCTCTTCTTACCTAATCTTGGCAGCATTTGATGAGGTTGATTATTCACTCCTTAAAATACTTTCTCTTTGCTGGTTTCTATGATACCACATTCACAATATTCCTAGCCCTCTTCTCATTCCCTGCTGGCTCTACACTCCCCAACCTTCTCACTGTATTTTCCTTCAGTTTGGAAGAGCTTATCGCCTTCCTTTGTGGTGGGAAGCTGCCTTTACATCATATCTTTCATCCTTTCTTCTCCTGGGGCTTGAAGTAAAAACTCTGTGCTCAATCCTCTAACTTGAACCTCTTTGGAAACCATAAATCTTTCTTCTCTCCACAAAATCTATCCCTTGCAAATGAAAAAGATTTATTTTTCCTACCATTTTTTTTTTTTTTTGGCCATACCTCACAGCATATGGAATTATAGTTGCCTGACCAGAGATCAAACTCCAGCTTCCTGCCATTGGAAGCACTAAGTCTTAACCTTTGGTGGTGGTGGTTTAGTCACTAGTTCATATCTGACTCTTGCAACCCTGTGGACAGTAGCCCACCAGGCTCCTCTGTCCATGGGATTTCCCAGACAAGAATACTGGAGTGGGTTGCCATTTTCTTCTTCAGGGGATCTTCCTGGCCCAGGGATCAAACCCACATCTCCTGCATAAAGGTGGATTCTTTACTGTTGATCCTGTAAGGAAGCCCATTTTAACTAACTGTTGGACTGCCAAGCAGCTCCCCCTACTTTTTTTTTTTTTTTTTTTGAGTGATCTATTTTGAAAACAAGGCTAATCCTTATCTCTGTTCTAAACTTTTTCTGCCCTTCCCTGAAGCAATGGGATGTCTCATCTTCAATGGTGGGGAGTGTGGGACAAACCAAATTGCTGCGAATGAAATATCTCAGCACCAAACTGTCCATCAAGCATATCCACTTGTTTGTCTCAGAGGCATAGCAAAACATTACCTGCTTAAAACCTGTGATCCTCCCCATAGCCAAATCTGCGCTGTCTTCTAATCCAGCTCCACGAGAGAATGCTTTCTCTGTTCATCCAGTCGCTCAAGTCACAAATCTGGGAAGCAGGTTCCTGTTTCCAACCCCTCCCTTTCATCCGTCACCTCCAGTGGAAGACCAGACCGTGCCCGTTCTGCTATTCCCACCCCACATTTTCTCTCACCTGTGTTCACTTTTCTCCATCTCTACTCTCCTGCCCAATGCTTAACCATCAATATATCTTCTCTGGATTACTGGAATAACCTTCCACTGGTCTCCCTGCTTCCCTTCTTGCTTCTTTCTGATCCCATGTAGACGCAGTTGCTGAATGATCAGACAAAGCCCAGCAGGTCATGTGAATACCTTGTTCTATATTCTTTCAATGGTTTCCCATTGGACTTGCAATAAAACACAAGATGCTTTATGTGGCCTACAAAGCTTCTGTCTGCTATCTCTGTCTCTAGACTACAGCAAGCTGCTTTGTTGCCCCAGGCGCCAACACAGGTGTTCCCATATTCTCTGAATACCCTGAGCATTTTCCTCCCTGAGACATCACAAAGGCTAATTAATGCCTTTTTCTCTCCAACATCCATCCTTTACCTTCTATTCTACTTCCTACCTCAGACTCCTCAAAGGGAATTTTCCTCAATCCAAATTAGATCCACAAATTACACTCATGGTACCCTTTTCTTTTCCATCATGGCAATGATTATCACCTGTGGTTTAAAGTCATTTATGAGATTTACCTATTAAATGTTTGCATCACCACTAGACTTAAGGGCAGGAATTATGTCATTGCTCATCAATTAGCACAGTCTCTAACACAAAGTACAGACTCACTATTGGCTAAATAAGTAAACAGTCTCGTATAGGTTGAATAACAAAGGAAGAAGGAAGAAGATGGAACCTTAGGGAAAAAAGAACATGCAAAGGGCTTCCCTGCTTGTCCAGTGGTTAAGAATCCACCTCCAACGCAAGGGACATGGGGTTCCATCCCATGTGTCCGGGAAGATCCCACATGCCATGGAGCAGCTAAGCCCGTGTGCCACAACTCTTTGAGCCAGTGTTCTAGAGCCCATGAGTGGTAACTACAGAAGTCCATGTGTTATAGAGCCCATGTTCCACAACCAGAGAAGCCACCGCAATGAGAAGCCTGGGCACCACAATGAAGAGTAGCCCCCGCCGGCCACAACTAGAGAAAGCCATGCACAGCAATGAAGACCTAACACAGCCAAAAATAAGAATAAATAAATGAATAAACCTTTAAAAGAGAGAGAGAGAACCTGTAAAGAGGAAGCAAAGGAAGAGGAACCAGAAGAGGAAATAGAAAATTGTAGAGTCAGAAGAGAAAAAAAAAAAACTTATGATTTTGAAAGAATTGCATGTTGGAAAACTGGGCAGAGTTTCTACTATATGCCCCATACAGAAAATACCAAGTGTTGGTGAAGAACAACTGGAGTTATCACACATTACTGATACAAGTGTAAAATGGTACATGCACTGTTTGGCAATATCAAAGCTGAGCATATGCGTACTGACTGCACCAGCAATTCTACTCCCAAGTTTATGCCCAAAAGAAAGAAGTATGCACATATGCTCACTATAAATACATGTACAGGAATGTTTATTGCAGCACTGTTTATTGTAGTTTAAAATTATTGTTGTTGTTGTTGATTTTAGTTGCTAAGTCATGTCTCACTCCTTTGTGACCCTGTGGACTGTAGCCCTCCAGGCTCCTCTGTCCATGGAGTTTCCCAGGCAAGGATACTGCAGTGGGTTTCCATTTCCTTTTCCAGGGGGTCTTCCCAACCCAGGGATCGAACCCACGTCTTCTTCATTGGCAGGCAAAGTCTTTGTCACTGAGCCACCAGGGAAGCAGTTAAAAATTAGAATAATTCAAATGCCCATCAACAGTAAAATGAACAAATAATCATATATTCATGCAATGGGATATTATATAACAATGAAAACGAATGAATTACACTACACACAATGACCTGGGTGTATCTCACAAAGTTACTGTTGTGCAAAAGTAGTCAGGCATAAAAGAGTGCATAGTATTTGATTCTATTTGTTTAAAATTCAAAACCACGCAAAACTAATCTGCAGTGTTAGAACTCAAAATAGTGGTTGCCTTCGGGGAGAGTATGAAGTGATGGGGCACAAGTGGGATTTTGGGGAGCTAGCATGTTCTGGTTCTTGACCTGGGTTTAGTTTGTGAATATTCGTTGAACTCATGATTTGTACATCCTATGTTAGACTTCAATAAAAGTTTACTTAAAAAGACGACTTGGTAGTCTTCTATTTAAATTGCTTAGCTGCTAGCTACTAATAGATTATCACAGAATCTTTTCAGGAAATGAAAGTGTTGGTGTGTATGCCTCTTAGTGTGTATGTATGTGTGGGTGTTGAACATTGAATATTCTTCAGAAATGCAGTCAGGTGAAAGGAAACATCAAATTTATTATGCTCTCTTAAATAACTTGGCTTATATGCCACAATGTTTCCATAAACGGTTCTCTATTCAATGAGAGTCAATCTACTTGTATTGTTAGAAGGATCTGAAGTAACCCCAACCCTATCTACATCTATCAAATTTCATTTTACCCTCTCCTTTTATTCAGTAAACCATTCAATCACTGAGCATTTTCTCTGCACCAATCCCAGTGAGAGCTGGTGGGGATTCAGAGAAAACTCTGTATCTCCCTTTCTTATCTCTTTTCTTAGGGCCTGAGGAATTCAGCAGGGATGCTTGCCAAGAGTGTCTGAGCCTCAGGAACAAGGGCAAGACTGTGTGAGGTTTTCACCTAGAATAGCTGGAAACCGTATAATCAAAGGGGCAAGGGAAACCAGAGTCCACTGGGAGAGAGAATTGGTGCAAAGAATCTGAAATGGTAGGCATGCTGACCTCAGGAAACAGATGCTCAAGAGATCAGGCACAGGTCAGGAAATAGCTGTAAAGATGACCCAAGAGGACTTCCCCGGCAGTTCAGTAGTTAAGAGTCCCTGCTTCCACTGAGCAGGCCAGGGGTTCCATCTCTTGTGGGACAACCTAGATTCCACCAGTCGTGCAGCAAAAGAGATAACCAAGGGCTTCCCTGGTGGCTCAGTGATAAAGAGTCCGCCTGCCAATGCAGGAGACGTTGGTTTGATCCCTGACCCAGGAGGATCCCACATGCCGAGGAGCAACTAAGCCCATGTGCCACAGCTGTTGAGTCTATGCTCTAGAGCCAGGAGCTGTAACTATTGAGCCCATGTGCTGCAACTTCTGAAGCCTTGCACCCTGGAGCCTGTGCTGCACAATAAAAGAGTCCACCGCAATGAGAAGCCTGTGCACCACAATTGGAGAGGGGCCTGCGTAGCAGCGAAAAGAATAGCACAGCCAAAAAGAATAAATAAAATTATTAAAAAAAGATGGGCCAAGATGACAGAGATGGCAGAGAATCAAGAGTGGCAATAGGTGGGATCCATACTGGGTGGATTTGTAAGGGGTGCATGGTCTCCAAAAATTTAGAAACAATGTTAACTGACTAAAAGTCTAGCAGCCTTCTGTTATCCCTGCGTGCATGCTAAGTTGTTTCAGTCGTGTCCAACTTTTTGTGACCCTGTGGACTATAGCCCGCCAGGCTCCTCTGTCCATGGGTTTCTCCAGGCAAGAATACTGGAGTGGGTTTCCATGTCCTCCTCCAGGGGATCTTCCCTTGCACCAGCAATCCTTAAAACAATGTTTGTAAAATACTCCAACCTCTGAATGCTCACTGCATGTTACAGTCTCTGTAACAGTGAAAAAATGAAGGCAGCCTAAATGTCCCTCACCTGAAGAATGGATTAATGGGTCATGATATATTCATACAGGGCAGTAGAAGCAGAGGACCCAGCACTCCATGTATCAACCTGGGCAACGCCAAAGTATAATGTTACTAGTTGCAGAAATCTACACTCTAATGCCATTTACAGAGTTTTAAAACACGTAGAAAACAAGGGTTGCCTGTGGATCCAGGTTGTAAAAGTCACAGAGTGCATGGGCATGACCATTGCTGGAGAGGGAAGCGACCCCCAGAAATAGGGAGAAAGGAAAGCGACCAGAAAGGGAACATAGTACATATATTTGTAGTATTTCTAAGCTCAGAAGTGGAAATCCCAAGTTCATTATTTTTACTACCTGTTTTTTTTCCTACATGTCAGAAATATTTCATAAATACAAAAAACTTTTGAGCCACACACCAAAAAAGTCCTGCCTGCCTGACCTTTAATATACCAGTGCAGGTGAATGAATCACAAAAAACCTGACATAGGTATCAAAGATATCCAGAGCCCATTTCTATTGGTGGCAAGAGGGGTCATGGAGCCAGGTTAAAAAAAAAAAAAGAAAAATCTGGCTTTCTGGGAAAGAAGCTTTGGCAGTATGTTATCTGAAAACAAGATGACATGTTCTTAGCACTGATGCGGGGTTAAAAGGTTAACATCCGTGTGAAAACCTGCCCAAACCACCACATCCAGACCCTGTTATATATAGGCAGGCAGGCAGGCAGGCAAGGATGACTCAGCTCTCAATAGCTGGAGTCTGGGAAACAGCATGCCCGCAGAACTAGGCGCCGTGATGTTTTGGAATATGTGTCGGTGAGGTTCTCCATGTTAAGTAGCTTTACATGTTGTTATTAGAATCACGTTAGCGCAGCACTACAGCAAACGTCCCACGTCCACAGATGATTCTTTCCTAGAAACCTATTGGTTTGCTTTTCTTCTCTTTTCCTTCTGAATAGCGGCTGACAGACAAAGGCAAGCTGGCCTGGGCCTTTGATGCCAATGCCAATTGAACAATAGCCCTGCTTGTGGCAATCACCCTCTTTGTTCAGCCAGGAGAATGCTGAAGCTGTTGCTCTCATTGGATCCTGTGTATGTGGGTGGCCAGAGCAAGGTGCATTTGGCAGCCAGATGTAGATTCTGGGTGGTATGAGCTGACTGTCCACATAGCTAAAGCTGGGGACTTGGCTGGGACTCCCCTGACCAGTGCAATCAGAGAGACCAGATGGACTCGCCTCCTGGTCCTTTGAAGATGGTATCCTTTATTTAGCTAAAGGGGAGAGGCAGCCAACCATCTGACCTGGAAAGCGTTCTCGGGCAGCCTGGCTCTTTCTGTGCACATCTAAAAGAAAGGGAAAGGGCACTGTTGAAAGGAAATTTAGGGAGTGCCTTTGCAAGCCACTGAGGAGTTTGTAAAATCACACTTAACAAATGGGCACCAGAGGTTCCATTAACTATTGGCAACTTCCCATTTATTTTCCTGGGGGAGCTCCACTAAGAAGGCAGATGACACTACAGGGAATTTGTCACCATTTCTAGGGGTTTTCTTGCTAGGGCTACTATGGCCACCAGAGCCATTTCTAGCTGTGGGAGCTGCTCCTCACTGTAGATCACCCTCCTTAGAAAGACAATCTGGACATGACTGGTAGGTTGGGGTACAAGGGTTTTGCTTGCCACACCCTTGTTTGTGCTGTTCTCAGGTGGAGGTACTGAGTTCTTCTCACACTACCAAGGGGATCCAGTTATGACCAAGGTGTGTTGTGTTAGCCAGTCAGTCGTATCTGACTCTTTTCGACCCCATATAGCCCGCCAGGCTCCTAAGTCCATGGGATTCTCTAGACAAGAATACTGGAGTGGGTAGCCATTCCCTTCTCCAGGGAATCTTCCCGGCCTAGGCATCAAACCCAGGTCTCCTGCATTGCAGGTGGATTCTTTACCATCTGAGCCACCAGGGAAGCCCTATGACCATGGTGGGCTCAGGATAGAGCTCCACCCTGCCCACATCAGGTCTTGGGATTCCTCTAAAGTGCAACTAGGGCTAGGCTCTCTACTCAACAAATCCATTTGAAATCAACCAACCACCTTGTGTTTTGAACTCTAATCCAGTTTCCACACTGTGGCTTCATACTCTTTGACTGGCTAAGCCCTTTCAGATAGTCTACCTAATTGGATGGTATTCCCAATTTGGATGAGTATTTCATCCCTAAATACAAACTCTTTACCCATAGAACCTCCTCTAGTATCCTGCTCAACTCAATACTTGTTGGAGTTGAGGTGGAAATATAGGAGCACAGGGCCACTGTGCTCAGTTGCATAAGTTATTCACTGCACAAAGTCTTCCAGACAAGATGGTGAATGGGGACGGAAATACCAATTAAAGAGTCCTATGGACTTACAATATCTCCATCTCATCAATACCTAACTCGTGCAAGTCCCAGTGTTAGTGTTTTACCTAATCAAATCAACACATCTTTTTTTAAATTTAATTTTACTTTTTTTGCCCACTGCAAACGGCTCTCGGGATCTTAGTTCCCTGAAGAAAAGTGAAAGTGAAAGTCGCTCAGTGGTGTCCAACTCTTTGCAACCCCATGGACTAAACAGTCCTTGGAATTCTCCAGGCCAGAATACTGGAGTGGGTAGCCGTTCCCTTCTCCAGGGGATCTTCCCAACCCAGGAATCGAACCAGGGTCTCCTGCATTGTAGGTGGATTCTTTTTCAGCTGAGTTACCAGGGAAGCCCTTGAAAGGGGAAGTTGCTCAGTCGTGTCTGACTCTTTACGACCCCGTGGACTATATAGTCCATGGAATTCTCTAGGCCGGAATACTGGAGTGAGTAGTCTTTCCCTTCTCCAGTGGATCTTCCTGACCCAGGAATTGAACTGGGGTCTCCTGCATTGCAGGCAGATTGTTTACCAGCTAAGCTACCAGAGAAGCCCCCTCACCAGAGATCATACCCACACCCTGGGTAGTGAAAGCTCAGATTCCTAACTACTAGACTAATTTCTTTCTGTTACTAGTGTTACCTATTTTTATTCCACTGTGATTTAAGAACATACTTTGCATAATTCCAATCCTTTTAAACTTATTGAAGGTTTTTTTATGGCCTAGTATATGATATGTATCAGAGGATGTTCTATGTGCTCTTGAGAAGAATATATATTTTGCTGTCATGTGGAGTATTTTATAGAAATTTGTTATCTCTAGTTTGTTTATAATGTTGTTCAAGTTCTTTATTTCCTTGTCGAGCTTCTGCCTAGTTGTTCTATCCATTATAGAAAGTGGGGTGTTGAAGTTTCCTATCATAATTATTGAATTTTCTGTTTCTCTCTTCAGTTCTATCAGGCTTTTGCTTCATGTATTTTGGAGCTATGTTTTTATCTTTATTGTTATTTATTTATTTTTATTTATGTTTTGGCTGCACCCCACAGCTTGCAGGATCTGAGTTCCCCAATCAGGAGTCGATCCTATACCATCAGCAGTGGAAGTGTGGAGTCCTAACCACTGGACTGCCTATGATTTTAGATGCATTTATGTTTGAAATTGTTAAATCTTCCTGATGAATTGACCTATTTATCATTATAAAGTTTCTCTCCTTATCTCTAGCAACATTTTTGTTTTAAAGACTATTGTATCTGATAATAGTATAGCCACTCCAGCTTTCTTATAGTTGCTATTTGCATGATATACATTTTTCCAATCCTTTTACTTTCAAACTATTTGTATCTTTGAATCTAAAGTATGTGTCCTGTAGACAGAATATAGTTGGACCTTGTTTTTTATCCAGTATGTTAATGTCTGCCTCTTAATAGAGTTATTTAATCAGTTCACATTTAATGTTATTACTGATACAGTTGAATTTACATATGCCATTTTACATTTTGCTATCTATATGTTTCATGTAATTTTCATTCTTCTCTCCTCCTTTACTCCTTTCTTTTGCATCAATTAACTATTTTCTAGTAGAACATTTAAACTTCTAATGATTCTTTCACTATGTACAGTTTTAGGACTTAATAGGAATACCAGACCATCTGACCTCTCTCTTGAGAAACCTGTATTCAGGTCAGGAAGCAACAGTTAGAAGTGGACATGGAACAACAGACTGGTTCCAAATAGGAAAAGGAGTACGTCAAGGCTGTATATTGTCACCCTGCTTATTTAACTTATATGCAGAGTACATCACGAGAAACGCTGGGCTGGGAGAAACACAAGCTGGAATCAAGACTGCCGGGAGAAATATCAATAACCTCAGATATGCAGATGACACCACCCTTATGGCAGAAAGTGAACAAGAACTGAAGAGCCTCTTGATGAAAGTGAAAGAGGAGAGTGAAGAAGTTGGCTTAAAGCTCAACGTTCAGAAAACTAAGATCATGGCATCTGGTCCCATCACTTCATGGCAAATAGATGGGAAAACAGTGGAAACAGTGTCAGACTTTATTTTTTTGGGCTCCAGAATCACTGCTGATGGTGATTGCAGCCATGAAATTAAAAGACGCTTACTCCTTGGAAGGAAGGTTATGGCCAACCTAGATAGTATATTTAAAAGCAGAGACATTACTTTGCCAACAAAAGTCCATCTAGTCAAGGCTGTGATTTTTCCAGTGGTCATGTATGGATGTGAGAGTTGGACGGTGAAGAAAGCTGAGCACCGAAGAATTGATGCTTTTGAGCTGTGGTGTTGGATAAGACTCTTGAGAGTCCCTTGGACTGCAAGGAGATCCAATCAATCCATCCTAAAGGAGACCAATCCTGGGTGTTCATTGGAAGGACTGATGTTGAAGCTGAAACTCCAATACTTTGGCCACCTCATTGTGAAGAGTTGATACAGGAAAAGACCCTAATGCTGGGAAGGATTGGGGGCAGGAGGAGAAGGGAATGACAGAGGATGAGATGGTTGGATGGCATCACTGACTCAATGGACATGGGTTTGGGTAGACTCCGGGAGTTGGTGATGGACAGGGAGGCCTGGCGTGCTGCAATTCGTGGAGTCGCAAAGAGTCAGACACGACTGAACAACTGAACTGAACTGAACTGAGTTTCTCAGTGACTTACTATATACATCTTAACTTATAAGAATCTACTTCAGATTAACCTCAGTGAGATATAAAAATGTTCAGGAAGATTCCCTGGAGAATGAGATGGCAACACACTCCAGGATTCTTGCCTGCGAAATCCCATGGACAGAGGAGTCTGGCGGGCTGGGTCCATGGGGTCACAAAAAGTTGGACACAACTTAGTGACTCAACAACAACAACATACAGCTCTATTCCCTCCTCCCAAGACCTCCTCAGACTTTCCATTCTGGAATGTTAACTCCAGAATACACTTTGAAAAGCTGCATAGCTTTATATGCCTCTTTTTTTTTTACTTAATAATTCCCTATATTATTACAAACTCTTCATAAATATCATTTCTAATTATTTCTTTATTTGGCTGCACCATGGGGCTTGTGAGCTTCCCCTGTGGCTCAGCTGGTAAAGAATCTGCCTGCAGTGTAGGAGACCTGGGTTTGATCCCTGGGTTGGGAAGGTCCCCTGGAGAAGGGGAAGGCTACCTACTCCAGTATTCTGGCCTGGAGAATTCCATGGTCTGTATAGTCCATGGGGTCGCAAAGAGTCGGACACAACTGAGCAACTTTTGCTTACTCACTCATGGGGCTTGTAAGATGTCAGTTCCTTGACCAGGGATTGAAAACCAGGCCATAGCAGTGAAAGCTTGGAACCCTAACCACTAGGCAACCAGGGAACCTCTTCATTTCTAATTATTGCACAACCAGTCCATCAGGTTGAATATACCACAATTTTAAAACCTTTAAAAAAAAAAAAACTTTTACTTTGTATTGGAGTATAGCCATTTAATAATGTTGTGATAGTGTCAGGTGGACAGCAAAGGGACTCAGCCATATAAATTTTTTATTTTAGAACAGTTTTAGATTTAGAGAAAAAATGGGAAGATAATACAGATTTTCAATATATGCTACACCCAGTTTTACCTCTATTGTCTATGATTTACTTTTGTTTGCTTCTAATTTTTCACAATTTTAAGTAATGCCATGGTGAATATCTTTGCATTAGTATTTTTGTATTTTAAGTTTTTTACATCAGGTAGATTTTTTACAGAGATTCAATTACCCAGTCAAAATATTTTAGAATATATTAGACTTTATAAGATTAAAGTTCCAGGCTTGGGTCTGTTATCACAATTCTGCTTGGCATCAGCATAGTAATTACATTATGATTTCTAGGTTTGTTCACGTGAAAGGTGTACTTCTTAAGTATAGTCTCTAGTGTAAGACTGTCATGAAACTAAATAGTTTGTACGAATTGACTGAGGTCCTTGGTATGAGATGATCTAAGCACCCCCAAATAGACCTGTTCAAGTCTAACCATGCCAGTCACACTTGCTGATCAGCCTAACCATAATTAAATATATAACAAGGCAATTAGCCTTTTCAATTTGACCACAAGATAGAGAATTCAACAAAAGTTATTTACATTTGGTCCCATGTGGTAGAAAGTTGGTCTAGACCAGTCAGTCATTCTCAAAGTATGGTCCCCAGACCAGCAGAATCACTGGTCTGGAGAGACCAGATAGTGAGGAATGACCTTAACATTCAGGTGCAGGAGTCAAAACCCCTAAACCTTCAAATCTGACATGCTTAACCTCACATTCAGCCCCAAGTACTTGTGTGTGTTGGCTACAAACACTTCACCTTTCCCCAGTTGATAAGATAAAGGACAAAGGAAGGATATAGATAAACATCAAGATAACCATTTGGGAGTGATCTGACATAGGAAAAGGAGGTAATAAATCACTGACGTTATAAAACCACTTTTCGGTATTCAGGCCAGGCTGACTATGGCTAGAGTTGAGGTTGCTTGAGCTCAAAGCCCATAGCAGGTAAATTCAATATTCTCTCTCAACTGGCATTTGAGAGAAAGGTCTTGGTATAGCCTGTTCCTCTCCTGCCATGAGCAACTCCCAAGACGTAGAGAAAGCACAAGTTAGAAGGCTCCTGGGACTCTTTATTATTTTTTAAAATTTATTTATATGTTTTTGGTTGCACTGGGTCTTCGTTGCTGTGCAATGGCTTTATCTCATTGCAGCAAGCAGGGGCTACTCTCTAGTTGCAGTGCAGAGGCTTCGCACTGCAGTGGCTTCTCTTGTTGCAGAGCACGGGCTCTAGGTGTGTGGGCATCAGTGGTTGTGATCTGCAGGCTCTGGGCCACAGGCTCAGTAGTTGTGGCGGCCCACAGGCTTAGTTGCCCGCAGCATGTGTAATCTTCCTAGACCAGGGACTGAACTCACGTCCCCTGCATTGGCAGGTGGGTTCTTAACCCCTGGTCCACCAGGAAAGTCTTGGGACTCTTGAACTTGAAGGCTACAGAGGCTACCATGCCACCTGAATAGCCATTGGCCAATGGCCCACGGTGAGTGACACTGTGAAAGAAGGGAACCATGGTCACATAGCCTGGGAGAGTCATCTCAGAGAGAGCATGAAAGTTTCTGAGGCTTTGCAGAAAAGCTGCACCAGTGTGCTTTCCCTCACCCACCCTGGTGGCGATGAGAACGTGAGTGTTGTAGTATGAAAAATGGGGCTTATTTTGCATGCCTTGTGTTCATTTTTAAAATCATATAAAATCTGGGGAATTATAAATACTTCAGAGCATAAAGGATCAAGCCAAACCCTACCAAGCTGAGTGGTTCTCCTAGAGTTCAGGAGCTCCAACTTCTTCCTCATCCTGGGAGCAGGTGATTGGCTGTGGGGTAGTCAGAATATAAATGAGGATGAAGCACGGCAAACCATGGAATGGCCCCAGATCCTTCTCCCAGTCCTGTGTGCTAGAAGTTGAGGCAAGGAATAAGGAAGAGAGGAGGAATAGAATTAGCCATGCTCAGGTCTAAAGGAAGCTGGAGGTTAAAAGAGACCTTGTCACCCGAAGAAGGACAAGTTTGGCCAGGGCCAGAGGGAGGTTTTATTGTTGTTCAGTTGCTAAGTCATGTCCAACTCTTTGTGACTCCATGTACTGCAGCACACCGGGCTTCCCTGTCCCTCACCATCTCCCCGGGTTTGGTCAAACTCATGTCCATTGAGTCAGTGATGCCATCCAGTCATTTCATCCTCTGTCATACCCTTCTCCTGCCTTCAACCTTTTCTAGTATCAGAGTCTTTTCCAATGAGTTGGCCCTTCACATCAGGTAACCAAAGTATTGGAACTTCAGCATCTGCAATCAGTCCTTCCAGTGTTGATTTCCTTTAGTATTGACTGGTTGGATCTCCTTGGAGTCTAAGGAACTCTCAAGAGTCTTCTCCAGCACCACAGTTAGAAAACATCAATTCTTCAGTGCTCAGCCTTCTTTATAGTCCAACTGTCACCCTCTAAGTAAAGAGGGGGACCACCTGATGTGAAGAACTGACTCACTGGAAAAGACCCTGATGCTGGGAAAGATTGAAGGCAGGAGGAGAAAGGGGCGACAGGGAATGAGATGGTTGGATGGCATCACTGACTTGATGGACATGAGTTTGAGCAAGCTCCAGGAGTTGGTGATGGACAAGGAGGCCTGGTGTGCTGCATCCATGGGGTCTCAAAGAGCTGGACACGACTGAGTGACTGAACTGAACTGTCTGATCTATGACTGAAGGGCAAAGAGGGGAGAACAAAAATCTCTAGAAGACCCCCAAGTATAGGAACCCCACTCCTGGGTGGGCAAAGTGGAAATATTAGGTCTAAAATGTACAGTTCCCACTTCTGCTCCAGAACTTAATAATTGTTAGGAACTACTCAAAAAAGGGGGAAAGACCCACATTTCTTATTGTAAACCCAAATACTTTCCAGGTTTACCAATTTGAGGTACTTTAGCAGATAATCCCAAATGTATCTAGTGCCAAATTCCCACCCACATAATTGTCAGACCTCTGACCCTGTGGGCATTTCCCCTCCCAGTTATGATCCCTCTGGAGCACTCAGAAGGTCTTCCAGGTGCTCCTGTGGGAGCCTGGCCCACCACCTGAGCCCTGCTCCAAACTGTGACCTCAGCCTTCCCCTTGGGCCAAGAGCTCTGGCAGCCTACTCACAGCTGGCCGCCCACAAGGAAAACCGTTCTGGGACACCCTGTTACTCTACCAAGAGAAGCAAACAACTCTTTGTCACTTGTCTTGTTTGGTCTGGGGACTGGGACAGATTAAGATATTCAGGCCAAGGAGCAATCTGGAGTTCAGAAGACCAGGCAGGTCAGTTTGTACAGCATTTTTATGGGCACAAATAAGTACTATGGAAACTGGCATTACTAATAATTGCCTCTGATGAACAGCAGTATGCTACAGTGATCTGTGGTTTCATCGTGGATTTAATATTAAGAAATACTATATAACTTGCACATGAAATTTTTCAGTTTTTTTCCCTAATTTTTGCAGATTGTCAGAGATGATAATGATTAGTGTTCACTCAGCTAGCCCTGGCCTGGCAGAAGATTGCAGAAAGAAATAGCCTAACAGAGAGATTAGCCCTTTACACTGGGTTCAGAGGGCCTACCTATGGCCAAGGCCAGGGTATGAAGAGGATCATTAAGGATGGGCTGCTTTTGGTAAACTTGTCCACATTCCTAGCGTTAGTGTTAGTCGCTCAGTATGTCCAACTCTTTGTGACCCCATGGACTGGACTCCGCCAGGCTCTTCTGTCCATGGGATTTTCCAGTTGAGAATACTGGAGTGGGTTGCCATTTCCTTCTCCAGTCCACATTCCTAGGAGAAAAATCTCATCCAATAGACTGATCAGTTCCCATGATGGCATGGGTTAGCATGTTTTTACATTAAAATTTGTTTGCCTTTTAAACCTCTACTGATTTTTTTTTTTACTCAAAAAGTAATGCATTGTTTAAGCAAATCAAACAATTTGAAGGCATTTAATAACCTCTCCCTTTTCCTTTCCCTTTATTCCATCTAACGTTTCAATGGCACCATGTTGAGTTTGCCATTTTTCCCACATTTCTTTAAATGCATCAGAACATATTTACAGGTTAAACATATATATAGGTTTTGGTGTTTTTTTTTTTTTTTTAATATAACAGGTCTAATTGTTAGATACTGGTCTGTATTCCTCTAGTGCCAGGAAAACAAACTCAAACCTGTGTTCAGAGCTGTACTAAGTAGCCAAAGTTATTATGTTGCTGTTGTTCAGTTGCTGAGTCCTGTCTGACTCTTTGCAGCCCTGTGGACTATAGCATGCCAGGCTCCTCTGTCCTTCACTATCTTCCCGAGTTTCCTCAGATTCATGCACATTGAGTCCGTGATGCTATCTAACCATCTCATGCTCTGCCCCTCCCTTCTCCCTTTGCCTTCGATCATGTCAAATCGTAATATCTACTGTGTGAGAGACAGTGTTCTTGGGTCCTTAGCTGTCACCTTATTTATCTCTTACAGCAAACCTATGAGCTAGATATTATTATCATCTCCATTTTGCAAATGAGAAAACTGAGGCCAGAGCAGTTAAGCAGTTTCTTACTTGACCATAAGCTTTGTGAGAGAAGAAACTCTGGTTTGTTTTTCCAGTGTATCACCAGCATCCAACATAGAGTTGACATGTAGTAGAGCCTGGTCCATAGATTTTGGCTATGCTATGGTTGTGTGAGTTCATGTAGACAGCAAGTGGTGAGGCAGGGTCCGAACTTGTGCTACTTTGCTATCTTTGAAGTAGTGGCACTGTGAAGAGGGTACTGAGCTTTGCATGCTGGGGCCTCTCTTTAGTTCATAGGGATCACAACAAAACACCCCCTTCTGAGCCTGTTAAGACTAAGCAGGGTGGGTGAGGTGTCTACCTGAACTGGCAAGTAGAACCACGCCCCCAATAGAATTCCTTACTCAGGGCAACTGTCTGCAGTTTTATTCCATCTAATATTCCTGTGACTTAGTGTGCAGAATGTCTATAAAAGCCGACAAAGAGCAAAGCTTTCTGGAGACTGGCAAGTGGCCAGTGCTTCTGCTTTGCTGACTGAGGAGAAACAAATGAAAAATGAATGGATGGATATGCTCTAGACACTCAAGCACCAGGCACATTCACCAGCAGTATATTCAGTTTGCTCCCTGAATGGCCAGTGGTTTTGTGAATGAAGATACTGAGATTCAGGGAGGTATAATGATGGTCCACAGCTCTAAGGGGCCCAGACCCTATATGGTTGTATAGACTCTCTCACATTTACCCTTAAAAAAGACCAACATTTTAAAATCTGGATTTAAATTGAGGGTGTTTGTTTCTGAGCTGAGTAATGTTTTGAGGCTGGCTGGTACATTTTTGTAGCCAACCCTCTCACAGCCTTCTGTCCTGTTCTTCCCCCACTTCTGCCTGCCCCTTCACAGCGCACGTGTGCACAGTCCCACACCTGGCACTTCTGCCCCTCGGGTTGCGTTTTCTTACCTTCCCTCAATCAGTCTTGCCAGAATTAAGTGAAACCAACCAGTCCTAAGGAGGTTCTTTGGCTGCTCTTTGGCTTGGCAGCTTGTTAATTCTGAAGGGGAGGATTGCATTTGAGTGCAAGTATTACCTTTATCTTCTTGTGATGCTGTTTTGTGATTTCCCTGCCACTGCTGTGAATAGTAGGTATTGGAAAAAAGAAAAAAAAGAAAGAAATGGTTAACCTCTTCATTGGCCTTCAGCGTGATGGCTCCAAAGAGCTGTTGTGGATAGCTCTTGGTAACAAATGGGTTTACATTCCTCTTCATCATCCACCCTTTTCACCCCAGTACAGTAGCAGTGCTGAGACCTTCAGGGATCACATCAACCAAATCCCAAGTTAGAGGTATTTTAAATTCAAAAATCCATACTCAGTTGCCCCTGTTCTTTCCTGGCTAGAGTGGTGAACTTGGGCTTTGCATCTAACTCCTTGAAAATTTATTTTAAAGTGAGTGGAGGCTTGTTTTGAGGTTGAAAAGTTATTTAAACATGCATCCTGGACAGCATGGCTGAAAGTGGAGTATAAATGCATCAGGATCCCCACTTGAGATTTTCGTTTTAGCCCAGTGCATTCAAAGCAATAATCTACATTGTGCCCAGCCAAGTAGTGAGTGACTATGCTAGGAGGATTAAAGGATTATTATTTTTTTAATCCACTGGAACCCAAGCCATGGTCCCTCTCTCAGTAACATTAATAACTATGATGGACTACATTCAGATACCTCTTTTCTTCAAGATTCTCAAAATGTTTTGTTTTGTTTTTTGCCAAATGTAACTTACCAAATCACAGGTTGATTTTTAAGAACTAGAAAGAGCCTCAGAGATCAAACCAGACGAACTCCTTATTTAAAGCTGATGTTTGAAGCCCAGGGAAGATCGATGACTCGGTCTCTCATAATCCACTTACTGACAGAGCAAAACTCAAACCCAGACCATCATATTCTTAGCCTGTAGTTTTTCCTCCCACATGCTTGTCTTTCAAGATATGCCCTGGGGATTTACCACATGGCATCACCAAAGAGCTTGTAAGAAAAGCAGAATCTCAGGCCCCATCTGGACCTGCTGAATCAGAACCTGCGTTTTAACAAGAGCGCTCCTCCAGTGTCCATGTGCATATTCAAGCCTGAGAAGCCCTGCCTTCCATCTCACTGCCACTGCCCACAGCTCTGTGACCTTTGCATTTGACATCAGACCATTTTCTGGACATGCCCAAGAAAGTGCAATAAAGTAAGTACAATAATCCTGTGGAAAGAACACGCCTTAAGAAAAGTGTTATATATAGTGACATCTGACCACAGCAATGAAAGAGAAAGATCAGAAGAGAATCCCTCTGGCACTTTTGCGGAGAACTTCAGCTGTGCGCTTGGAAAAACAGGGTCCCTGCTCCGAATAAGCTTATCATCAGGTGAAAGAGAGAAATGTAGGGTCCAGGAAGCAAAAATTGCATTGAACTCTAAATCAGGATGCAAAGAGTTTAGGAAAATTTTCCTACGGGACACCCCTAATTCATCCTCCTCCCTGTTGCCAGAGAGAAATTTCTATACAGCAACGTTGACCAACTCTTGTCCTTCAGTGATCCACCACTGCCTGCAGAATGAAGTCCAAAGTCCCCTGAGCTGTTCCTGAGGTTCCTCTTCAGCCTCAGCATCCTCTTTCCACATCACCCCTTCTCATACCCTTGTGCCCCAGGAACACTGGTCTGCCTGCAATTTCCTAGTCGGCCATGACTTCATTCATCTCAAAGACTCCTGAATAATTCATCCTCCCTTCCCCATCCCTTCATCCAGCTAACTGTTTTTCATCCTTGTGGTCACTGACAACATGCCACCAAGAAATGTTCTTCAGATTTTAGATAGATGCCCCTCCTCTATATTCCCATTATGCCCTGACCTGTGGACTAGATGTTTGTATCCTCCCAAAATTGATGTGTTGAAGCTCTAACCACCACCCCACCCCCAATGTGACGGTTTTTGGAGGTGGGATCCTTGGGAGGTAATTAGGTCTAAATGAGGTCACCAGGGTAGGGCCCGCCTGTGATGGGATCAGTGCCTTTACAAGAAAAGGAAGAGGGCGTCCTTGGTGGCCAGTGGTTAAGACTCTGCCTACCAGTGCAGGGGACACGGGTTGAATCCCTGGTCCAGGAAGATTCCACAGGCTGTGAAGCAACTGAGCCCATGTGCCACAACTACTGAGCCAGCACCCTAGAGCCGGCGAGCCTCAACAAGAAAAACCGCTGCACAAAGAAGCCCGTGCACAACTAGAGAGTAACTCTGCTCGCCCCTAGAGAAAGCCCATGCAACAACAAAGAGCCAGAGCAGCCCAAATAAATGCGAAAATGAAAAGGAAGAGCCACCAGAGCGCTCTCTCTGCCATGTGAGGACACAGCAAGAAGGCAGCTGTCTGCAAGCCAGGAAGCAAACTCTTACCAGAAACCAAAGACTCAGGCTCTCACTAGGAAGCAAATCTGCCAACACCTTGACCTTGGACTTCCCAGCCTCCAGAACTAGAACTAAATGTCTGTTGTTAAAGTCATCTTGTCTCTGGTATTTTTTTATGACAACCTAAGTAGACTAAGATACTCTGTGCGCCAACCGCCCCCCCCCCCGCTGCCCCGCCCACTGACCTGCTGGCTGGTTATTCCTTTTGTTCCACAAACAGCAGGCTCCTTGAGGGCCAGGGGCATGGCTCTCATTGTCCATCCCCAGAACACTGGGCTGTCAAACGCATTCCACAGACGCTTATGAAATGAATGGGGGAAAGAAAAGCATGTGTGAATAAATATGTGCTTGCAGGAGATGGAATTTGAGCTGAGCCCTGAAAGATGGATTTTAGTAGCTATGGGGAGGAAGAAAGGAATGAATAGAGGCACAGAAACAAGGACAAGGACAGTGACGAGTGAGTGCACGGAGAGAATTAGGGAAGCAAGAAGGATGGGAAGTTTTGTCTAAGGCAATGATGAGAGAAAATGGGGTTTGAGGTCAAGCAAAGGAAGTTGATTTTCTACTGTTATTGATGTCAAGTTTTCTTTTCTTTTTTTTTGGCTGCCAGGGCATACAGGATGTTAGTTCCCCAACCAGGGATCAAACCTGTGCCCCTTGCAGCAGAAGCACAGAGTCTTAACCACTGGACCACCAGAGAAGTCCCACTGCTGTCAATATTTAAATATTTTTGTTTTAAAGTGTAACATAGATACAACAAATTGCAGGCATCTTGAGATTATAGCTTGATAAATTTTTACATAGGTACGCTGTTAGGGGCTGAATCGTTATCTGCCCCCAACCCCCCGGAATCATGTGTTGAAGTCCTAAGCTCCCAATACCTTCAAAGGGTCTTTAAAGAGATATTTACATGAAAACAAAGCCATTAGGATGGGCCCTGGTGTCCTTATAACCAAAAGAGATTAGGACAAAGACACACATAAAGGGACCATGTAAAAACAGAGAGAGAAGATGGCTGTCTATAAGCCAACAAGCGACTGAAGCAACTTAGCATGCAGCACATAGCTCATCAGTGGTAGATCTGGTTTCAAACCCAGATACCCTGACACCAGTTCATCCAAGTTCTCCAAGCAGAGGTAACCACCTGAACTCCTTTTTATCTCCCAGTCTCCAAATACACTGTGTGCATGGGTGCTAAGTTGACTTTAGTTGTCTCCAATTTTCTTTGCGACAGTATGGATGGTAGCCCTCCAGGTTTTTCTGTCCATAGGATTCTCCAGGCAAGAATACTGGAGTAGGTTGTCATGCCCTCTTCCAGGGGATCTTCCCAACTCAGGGATCAAACCCGTGGTTCTTAAGTCTCCTGCATTGGCAGGCAGATTCTTGACCACTAGCACCACCTGGGAAGCCCCCAAGTACACTGGCCTAGTGTTATTCTATTCCATGGTTTAAAATTCCTCAAGCTGTGGTGCTGATGTCTTCAGAGCTGAACAAGTCTTTGCCATCAGTAAGTTCTTCCTGACGCCTAACCTGAAACACCCTGGTTGGCTTTTAATGAAGGATGTGGCCTTCCCTCTCTGTTCTGCTGCCTGGGGAGTTTGGATCAGCTGCCTGTCTTCAATATTATCTTGCATCCTTGAACACAGTATATTTATTAGCAACTGTTCAAATTTCTTAAAAATGTGAGCTTCTCATACTCTCCCTGCACTCTGGCCCTTGAGTCCAAGCTCCTCCTACACAGTCTCTCTTCTCACCAACAGCTCAGGTTTCTTCATCAATCTAGCACATGGAACCCCAGTATAGCTCATAGTCCCTGCATGTCTAGGGGAAGACAAGATTACATTTCCACGATTGTGCTTCCATGCATATTTCGCAATTTCAGAGCTGTCCATAAGCCTGAAGAAATATCTTATACTGAAACACATAAAAGACATTGACAGGTGCAAAACTCTGAACCACCAGCATTTAGCCAAAAGGATTTCTAGGCCTTTCTCTTCAAACAATTTTGTTTCTTCTCCTCTTGTGCTCCAGATTCATCTCTCTCTGTGTTATTTTTTAAAATCTTTTCCTGATAATTGTGTGTTTATAAAATAGCACCTCACATGCACCCAGCAAATATGCAAACTGTTTCATAATTAAAGAGAGCCCAGTTCCCCCAAATATGGCATGTGTGGTTAAAACACATGATTTGCTCAGTGTTTTAATGGAATGTGTGGCTAAAGTGCTAGAGCCCCACTCAGAATCACCAGCCGAAATGATGCTCAGAGCATTCAACCATTATGTTTGTAGTCTTACATTTGCCTTTATCAAGTTATTGTATTTATTTTCGATCAAGAAAAATCCACTCCTCTTATAAGAACAGCAGAATTCTTTGGAGAGACAGAAAAGAGCCATGTGGGGAAAACAAAATGCTAAATTTAGAAACATTCTGGATTTCTAATTGTCCCTCCCTCCCACCCCGAATCTTCTGAGAAATGTGTCTTATTCCATAGCAGATATCTGGCCATGCACATAATAACCTAATTAATCATTGTGGCTATTTATAGGTTTGACTTGCATGTAGGATGTTAATAATAATCATATTGACCATTACTATTAACAAGAAGGAATTGCACATGTATTGAGGGCTTCCATGGTGGCTCAAATGGTAAAGAATTTGCCTGTAATACAGGATACCTGGATTCAACCCCTGGGTTGGGAAGATCCCCTGGAGAAGGGAATGGCTACTTATTCCAGTATTCTTGCCTGGAGAATTCCAGGGACAGAAGAGCCTAGTGGGCTACAGTCCATGAGGTCGCAAAGAGTAAGATACGATTGAGCAAGTAACACTGAGTTGTATGATTTACAACTACGTTACAACTATTTTAGCCTTTCCAATGCCCCTGAGATAGGCGATGTAGGTTTTAGTATCCCCACTTTATAGTTAAGAACATGTAAGCACAGAGAGAGTTGAAGTGAGTATACAGTTGGAGAGATAAAACCTTGCAGGTCACATTTACTTATAGATTGACAGGAGAATGAATATAATCTCGAGTTACAATTGATCTACAGAATTTATGTACTTAAGCTCTGTACTCCCAGTGAGTATCTATGTCATCAAGTGAACAATCTTAAGACCCAGCTCGCTGTTTCCTGTCTTGTAGATTATATCAGCTGAGAAACTGTCCATCACATCTGCTATCTGAAATGCCCAAATTTGAAGCATGTAATGGTCTGTTTCAGTTTTGAGGCTAAAAGTCCTCAAACTTCCGCTATGTGATAGGCCATTTTTACCTCATTTAGGTGATGGGGTAAAATGGTTTTAATGTATTCTTCCCATGATAAATGTGGGTGACCCATTTCCTTCACTGATGTCAATAATTCACATTAACATTTGGATTAGCATCTTAGTTTGTCAAAGCATTTTCACTTATAATATTTGATTCTGCCTGAAACCCTATGATCCAGATCGGGTTCATGATAACATTCCCCTGTCCAGGCAAGAAGACCAAGGTACAGTGAGTAAGATATTCAAGTATTTATGGTATGTCTATTATGAGGCAGGCACTACACTAAGTGCCAGGGGTGATGACAATGATGACAGGAAAAAACAGGTGCAATCCTACCCCTTAATGTTTATAGTCTAGTCAGTGAGTAGACAATCAAATAATCATAACAACCAATGTAAAATTTGAACTGAATGTAATAGTCCTTTCATCCACATAGTCCATCGAAACATTGTACAAGCCATGTGTTTTAAAAACATGTAAGGTTTATACTTCCCTGGTGGTCTGGCGGTTAAGAATCCCTCTTCCAATGCAGGGGATGTGGGTTCAATCCCTGGTCCAGGAAAATCCTACATGCTGCGGGACGACTAAGTCTGCACACTACAACTACTGTGGAAAACAAACAAAAAAAAAACTCATTAAAAAAAAAATGTGAGGTTTTAAGAAAACATACCAAGTTTTTATAAGGAGAAGAATATACTACTCTGGGAACCTCAAATATGGGGATTTGGCCTTTTCAGACCCAGCACAGCTTTCCTGGGAAAGTAAAATGATCTCAGGATACAGAAGATAAGTGAATGGAAAGTGAAGAGACTGATCTTGGAGGAAGAGAGAGGAGCATGTGAAAATGCCCTGTGATGAGAAAGAACTCAGCATGACCACTGGAGGTCAATGTGATGGGATGTCAGAGCATGGAAGAATACAACTCGCCACAAAGCTGAAAAGGCTGCTTCTATGTGACAGGTTTGAAACTTTTATTCTAATGACTCTATGAGAAGCATAAAAGATCTTCAAGTATGAGGATAGTGGGGCACAATTTGGTCTGTGGTTTGTAAAGGATATTCCAGATATTATGTAGAGAACACAATGAAGAAGGCCAAGATGGATGTGGATTGAATAGTCAGATGAGTATTGCAGAAGTCCAAGTGAAGAAGGGTGGACTGTGAATTGAACTTAGACAGAAGATGGATTTGAGAGATTTTTAGTAGGGAAACTTTGGAACTAAATAGTGGATTGAATATGAAGATTAGTATGAAGCAGTAAACTGAGAACTTCCAAATGTACAACCTGGATTTAGAAAAGGCAGAGGAAATACAGATCAAATTGCCAACATGGATCACAGAGAAAGCAAAGGAATTCTTGAAAGACATCTACTACTGCTTCATTGACGATGCTAAATCCTTTGACTGTGTGGATCACAACAAAATGTGGAAAACTCTTAAAGAGATGGGAATACCAGACCACCTGACCTCCTCCTGAGAAAATGTATGCAGATCAAGAAGCAGTGGTTAGAAGCAGACATGGAACAATAGACTGGTTCAAAATTGGGAAAGGCGTATGTCAAGGCTGTAAATTGTCACTCTGCTTATTTAACTTCTATGCAGAGCACATCATGCGAAATGCTGGGCTGGATGAAGCACAAACTGGAATCAAGACTGCCAGGAAAAATACCAACAACCTCAGATAGGCAGGTGATACCACACTAATGGTAGAAAGGAAAGAGGAACTAAAGAGCCTCTTAATGAGGATGAAAGAGGAGCGTAAAAAGGCTGGCTTAAAACTCAAATTTCAGAAAACTAAGATTGTGGCATCTTGTCGTATCACTTCATGGCAAATAGAAGGGGAAAATGTAGAAACAGTGACAGATTTTATTTTCTTGGGCTCCAAAATCACTGCAAACGGTGACTGCAGCCTTGAAATTAAAAGACACTTGCTCCTTGGAAGGAAAGCTATGACAAACCTAGACAGCATTTTAAAAAGCAGAGATATCACTTTGCCAACAAAGGTCTATACAGTCAAAGCTATGGTTTTTCCAGGAGTCATATATGGATGTCAGAGTAGGACCATAAAGAAGGCTGAGTGCCAAAGAATTGATGCCTTCAAATTGCAGTGCTGGAGAAGACTCTTGAGACTGGAAGGAGATCAAATCAGTCAATCCTAAAGGAAATAAACCCTGAATATTCAATGGAAGGACTGACACTGAAGCTGAAGCTCCAGTAATTTGGCCACCTGATGCTAAAAGCCCACTCAGTGAAAAAGACCCTGATGCTGGGAAAAAATGAAGGCAAAAGAAGGGAGCAGCAGAGGATGAATGGTTAAAGAGCATCACGGACTAAACGGACATGAATCTGAGCAAACTCAGTGAGAGAGCACAGGACAGGGAAGCCTGACATGCTGCAGTCAGGCACGACTTAGCAACTGAACAACAACATGAAGAAGTAAAAGGTGACCCCAACATTTCAGGTTTGTGCAAATGAGTCCATGGCTGTACCATGGAGAATAATATAAAAGTCCAATTTGTGGGATGGAGATCATGAGTGTGATTTGACATGTGTTAAGTTTGAGATCCTAAGACATCCAACAACAGGGCCAAGAAGAGTTGATTTATGGATGTGGAACATAGAGATCTGGGCTAGGGATACAAATTTGTGAGTAACTCTCATGTAGGTGATAATTAGAGCCATAGATGTGGACGAGACAAGATAACTAAGACAGAGACTATGAAGTGAGAAAAAAGAGGGTCTTGGAAAGAGCCTTAGGTTATTCCAACATTTAAAGGCCAGAGAGAAAAAGGTGAGTCTATAAAGGAAAGAAAGAGTTGCATGAAAGTTAGGAGGAACACAAAAGACCTGGTTTAATGGTAGTTAAACAGAGATTTTCAAGAATGAGGGAACTGATGAGTCAAGTGGTGCTAAGAAGTTAAGTAATATAAGAATTGAAAAATATATCTATTGGGTTTAGGAACACGGAGGTCAATGTGAACTTAGGACTGGGAGTCAGCAGCCAGATTGTGATGGATTGAAGAGAGTGGGAGATGAGGATATGGAGACCATGAACTAGACAATAATTTCAGAGTTGGTTTTCAAGCACACTTAGGCTCTAAAGCACATGTAATAAAAAATGTATCAATAAAATAATGAAAGCCAGTTTTTACTTTGAATTTGAAAATATGAGATAAGCAAAGTGAATTTTGCTTTGCAGTTTCTCTCACCTTCCTCTTCTGCTACCCTCTCTTCTAGCATTCAAGCTGCTCTCAGGCTTCCCACTCCAGCTTCTTTAAAATATTTATTTGTTTGGCTGCTTCGGGTCTTAATTGCAGCATGAGAGATCTTTGTTGTACCAGGTGGGCTCAGTAGAGCAGTGGCATATGGGATCTTAGTTCCCTGACTAGGGATTGAACCCAAGTTCCCTGAATTGGAAGGTGGATTCTTACCCCCTGGACCACCAGGGAAGTCCCTTCCCACTCCAGTTTGATTTTCCAGGTTGACTTCATGTCCTCTGTCCTGAGGACATTGGCTCCCAGCCTCTACCACTTAGCATCCCCAAACTGCTTTTAGAGAGCTGTCGTACTGGGAAAGGAGCTGGTAAACTAGTTCTCATCAAGTTAAAAATGAATGATTGCTGTTATGTAGTAAGACTCTGGTCTAAGGTTTTGCTTTTTCACCAGGGGCAATTCCATAACAACTCTGAGGGTTTGGAGATAGTTTAGGATGGACAGGTATAAAGTGAGGGACTTTGATAAGGAGATCCTGTTGTGGAGTAGAAGAAGTACTAACTTGTTTGATAATCTCAGATAAGTCATTTCATCTCTCGAGGACCCCCATTTTTCATTTGTCAGATCTGGTAATGGATTATATCTCCCAGCCCTTCCAGTCCTGGGATTGTAGGTCTCTGTAGTAAACCCAGACCCAGGTGAGGGTGTGGCTCCTTGGAAAGGGGGAGAAGGGAAAGAAGGGGTGCAGATGGGTACAGAGAGGGAAAGGAAAAGCGAGAGAGAAAGGAGAGAATACAGCATTTCTCCTGTCTCTAGGAAGAAGGTTTAAAGTTAGGTTAAGCTAGAATAGAATCAACTGAGGTGTGTAAACCAGATCACATTTTAAGTGCTCAGAGAAGCTGCTTTTTTTTTTTTTTTAAAGAACTCCTGAAGGCAATCTTGAGTAAAGTGAAGAGTCCTTTTGTAGAAGGCATAAATGCCCCTGGATTTACCCCTTTTTAATCACCTAAATGTTGGCCTATCAGGTTTCCATAAGCCACTAAGTACATTCATGCTTAATAACAACATGCAGTAAAGGAATGGTTGAGATGCTCGGATAAAGATTAATGCTTGACTTCCTCTTTCGATTCTTTTCTTATACTGCATTTCTCATTGAAAGCCACTTTCCCCTTGCACTCTAGCTTTTGAAATGTTCCTTGTGAAGTCGCTTTAAGCTGTAGATAGGGGAGAAGATCTGCTGTTATCAGAAATGGGGTGCGTGACATGTGTCCAAAATACCTTCTCTAATTAAGAACCAAAGTCTGGAGACAGACGGATGGCGTGTGACAGGTGAGCAGCTCTGTGTCTGAGCTATAGATCGGGGAAAGGCAGTAAGCTTTCCAGGAAGCTTATTCTCGTAAGCTGTATGAGTGAGACCTCTGTGTTTCTGTCCTTGTTGGCTTCCCCTCCCAAAGCTGGCTAACAGGCTGGCCTCCATTTAGAGTCACCACTTGGCTCACTGGGAGAAGACAAGCTGTCCAAGTTAATCCATTGGTTAGCCTTCTGCATTAACACGAAGCACATGGTGCTCCATGCTTCATTAGTACAGACAAGGTGTTCCAGTCACTGTGTCCCTGCATAGAGCATACTGTGGCGGCTGCCCTCAACTGAATGGCTTCACACTCTGTACCTTTCCTAACACGCTGCCTCAGTCCACAGCCGCTCTCCGCACTCAGTGAACCTGGACAAAGCCTTCTCATCTCCTGCCAGTAGCTACTTCCGTGTTGATTAATATTTCCGTCCTGCTCTGTGCCAGGACAAACGGAGCTGGGTTTGCCTCCTCTAGTGTTTGCTGACCAACCAGAAGAACAAGAGCTGTGCAGCTGGACAGGTCTGTCGCCCAGGGCTAGCCCCAGAGACGAGATGATTAGGGAAGATAATGATGAATGAAAGACTCCCAGGTGAAAAATGACTTCTTGGGACACCTTATTGATCTGCCAGCTGAGGTCTTTTTCATGTGGAACCTAAATTTGACATCTCAAATTGAACCTGACTCTTGAATAGTTCATGCAATGTTAGACCTGGCAGTGATTTTAGATGGAATCTAGGGCTTAGCCTAAATGGGAAAACTGAGGCCCTGAGCATGGAAGTGACTTACCCCAAAGTAACACAGAGAGTCAACGGCAAAGTTAGGGCTGAGGGACTTCCCTAGTGGTCCAGTGACTAAGACTCTGCACTCCCAATGCAGGGGGTCCCACTTTGATCCCTGGTCTGAGAATTAGCTCCCACACACTGAAACTAAAGATCCCATGTGCTGCAACTAAGTCCTGGAACAGCCAGATAAAAGCAGAAAAAAACAAAGTCCGGGCTGGGACTCGGGTCTGATGCTCAGGTCATTACCACAGGCTGCAGGGTCATTTTCTTAGGCAGGACCCAGGTTCTGTCAACATGCTAATATATCCCGGCTGGTATAAGACAAGATCAGGCCACACTGCCTGATAATTTAGGTTATAATTCTGCATGTCACTGTGTGAATCACTCATAGCATTCTACTTTTATGGAACCCTCTGTTTCCAATATAGCTTATAATTCTTTGGGGGGAAAAAAAAGATCAGGCTACATTGGTCTAATCTAGACCTTGGCACCAAACGGAGTAATAAAAAGAGGATGGACAGAAGGAGGCGTAGGGCTTGGGGAGGAAAAAACCAACTCAATAAGGAGTAGCCAAGAAAACAGCTTAGCTGTTTGGGCTTCCCTGGTGGCTCAGACAGTAAAGAATCTGCCTGCAATATAGGAGACCCAGGTTCAATCCCAGGGCCATGAAGATCCCCTGGAGAAGGGAATGGCTACCCACTCCAGTATTCTTGCCTGGAGAGTTCCATGAACAGAGGAGCCTGGAGGGCTATAGTCCAGGAGGTCGCAAAGAGTTGGACATGACTGAGCGACTAACACTTTCAGTCACTATGAAGAAAACAGCTACTTTTACCCTTATTTATGTGGGCTTCCCTGGTAGCTCTGTTGGTAAAGAATCCGCCTGCAATGCAGAAGACCCCAGTTTGATTCCTGAGTCGGGAAGATCTGCTGGAGAAGGGATAGGCTACCCACTCCAGTATTCTTGGGTTTCCCTGGTGGCTCAGCTAGTACAGAATCCGCCTGCAATGTGGGAGACCTGGGTTCAATCCTTGGGTTGGGAAGATCCCCTGGAGAAGGGAAAGGCTACCCACTCCAGTATTCCAGCCTGGAGAATTCCAGGGATTGTATAGTCCATGGGGTCTCACAGAGTCAGACACGACTGAATGACTTTCATTCAATCACTCATGTGGGCTGGAGGAAAAGCATGAGACGGTGCTGAAAATGCATAATTTTCTTTTGGTGAGAGCTCTTTTTCTGAGGAAAAATTGCACCTTGGGGTTTATTTTTTCCATGAAGTGAAGAATCGGAGGATGGAATGAAGAAGTGCTACCAAGTGGGCCGCCAGCAGTCAGAGGCAAGGGCGGGGTGGGGGGGGGTACCCTCTCTTAACAGGCAATCCAGGAATAAGACCTGCATTGGGGAGCAATGCAAATTGCCTGGAAGCACTGCAGGGCATGCCCCTCCCACAGAGTAGGAAAGAGCCAGATTCCCCAATTCAAACGCAAACCACACTGGGAGCCCATACCTGCCCTATCTCAGTGATCAGTTAACACCCTGGCAGGCATTGTCACCACAGGGTCTGTAGCCTGCAAATAAATGGATGGTCGTGATCAAGGCTAGGCAAAGACCCACTCTGCCTGCTTCACATAACCCTGATGTGCATATGCTCACATAGCACATATGCTTCACATAGGTGTGCACAACTCCACAGACTGTGGAGCTCTGGTCCACAGAACACAAAGCATCACCCTGCCTTCCCTTTCTCACCAAAGGCTCTCGGATCCTTTTGCTAATGAGAAAGGAGAATCATTAAGCGGCCCGACATACAATAGACAGTTACAACGTACTGTTGTGTGCCAAGTACTTCAAAACAACATACATAATGTGCCAAGTACTGTGTAAACACTAGAGCTATGAAGGTACAACCCTACCTGAGTTGGGCATATCTAGTGGGGAAAACAGATGCCCACATTGCTAACTAATGAAATAGGATAAGGGCTATTCAAAAAGGAGGGAAATGAGCTAAAATTTAGTAAGCTACTATGATCCAGTAAGTTTAATCCACCCTTTCATTAGCTCATTAAATAGACATGTATTAAATATCTGCAGGAGCTGTGCTAAGAATACAAAGATGAACAGAACAGATCTTGCCCTTGAAGAATCACATATCACAAGGGAAAGATGAACGGATAAATAATAAGTTTAAAAAAAATTTATAATTGTTATTTCAAGTCTGCACATGCACAAAATATATTCAAAGGAGTCAGTTTTTAAGCATCTCAAAGTATCTCAGGTTTTGCACCAAAGAGTACATACTATTTGAGTCTATTTATATGAAGTTCTACAACAATCAAAACTAATCTACTATGAGAAACACTGCCTTTGAGTGCGGTGGGTGGTACTTTCCTTGACTAGGGGTTGGGTTATACAGTTATATGTATTTGTCAAAACTCACTGAGTGGTCCACAAGATGTGTGGGTTTCATTGCTTGTAGATTTTACCTAAAAAAGAACTCTATGCAAATATTGAATTCTAGATAATGATATATATGATTAATTTTGGGGAGAGGTGTGCTGATATCTGGGCTTCCCTGATGGCTCAGCAGTAAAGAATCCACCTGCAATGCAGGAGACACAGGAGACAGGAGTTCATTCCCTGGGTGGGGAAGATCCCCTGAAGGAGGGCATGACAACCCAGTTCAGTATGCTTGCCTGGAGAATTCCACAGATCAAGGAGCCCAGTGGGCTACAGTCCCTGGAGTTACAAAGAGTCCGACATGGATGAAGTAACTGAGCAAGCACGTACTAACATCTGCAACTTACTTTGAATTGCATCCAAAATATAAGATGAATAGCAATGTGTTAGAGCAAACATCAATGGTAAAGAATCTGCCTGCCAATGCAGGAGACAAAGGAGATATGAGTTTGATCCCTGGGTTGGGAAGGTCCTCTGGAGAAGGAAATGAAAACCCACTCCAGTATTCTTGCCTGGGAAATTCCATGGACAGAGCAACCTGGCGGGCTCCATTCCATGGGGTCACAAAGAGTTGGATACGACTGAGTGACTAAGCACTCACAAAACATAGCAAGGGACTTCCCTGGTAGTACAGTGGTTAAAACTCTGCCTCCCAATGCAAGGGGTATGGGTTCAATCCTTGGCTGGGGAACTAAGGTGTCACATGCCTCAGGGTGTGGCCAAAATTTTTTTCTTTTAATTTTAAAAATGCAAATACTGCAAAATGTCAGTTGTAGAATTTAGGTAGCGGATGTGTAGTTGTATACTATACAATGCTTTCAATTTTTCTGAGAATTTGAAAATTTTCAAAATAAAATATTAGTGGGGAAAAAATGAGTCTTGAAAGTTAAATAGGCATCCCCCAGCAAACAAAAGACTTCCCTGGTGGTTCAGATGGTAAAGAGTCTGCCTGCAATTCAGGAGACTTGGGTTTGATCCCTGAGTCAAGAAGATGCCCTGGAGAAGGGAATGGCAACCCACTCCAGTATTCTTACCTGGAAAATTCCATGGACAGAGGAGCCTGGCTGGCTACAGTTCATAGGGTCACATAGCATCAGACACTAATGAGCAACTAATACACATACATAGGCAAAGAAGATGAGAAAGGTCTAGGCTAAACCCATTTCCATTTTTCCAACCCTCATCTGCCTTTCTACCTCCTCTATAGAACTCAAGGTAACAATATTTACTTATCTGCTCACCAATTTGAGTAGCCATATGGCACAGTTCTGGCCAATGAAACATTAAGGGAAATTGATTCATTCTTCTGGGAAAGCTTTTGCTTAGTGGTGCTGCGCTTTCCTGACTCAAATACAGACATGACACCTGGGGCTGCCGCAGCCTCTTGGAACCACGAAGGCAAATCTAAAAGAATCAGGCTCCTGCACTGACTTTACCAGGTCGTGGAGCCGGTGTCAGCAGCAGACCATCTCCAGGCTTCCTGCTGTGTTAAAAAAATGAAATCCTTGTTTGTTTCAGTCACTGTTGGTCAAGTTTTCTGTTACTTGCAGCTGAAACATTATGAGCACCGAAGTGTAAAACAGCCTGGTTTTCAGGTCATTGCAAGCAATCTGATGGCTGGATCCAGAGTTCGGGGAGGAAAATGTGGAATAGACAATGTAACTGTACAGGTTAGAATAGTCCGGGCTCTGGAGGACTCTTCATCCAATACTAAAAGACTGGATTCTCTGAAAGTGTAGAGCAAGGGGGTTACCTGATCAAAGCGCCTTTTAGAGTAGCCATTCTAGAATTTTATGAATATTAGAATCATCTGCCGTTAAAAATGCAGATTCCCAAGCCCCACGTCCAGAGAGTCAGATTGTAGGAGACACTGAAATCTTCTCTTTTTACCAACAGCTTCTGTGACCAGTTTCATACACACTGACAGCTTCCAGTCTCAGAAGCATCTGTGTGCACCCGCAAGGCAGGCTAGAAGTGTCAGGAGGTGAATGCTCCCAAGAGCAACCTTTGATCAACGAGGAATAGGAAGGAACTGGTGGATAAATATCCAGCTTCCTCGCTTATAGGTGGAAGAATTCTGAAGTGTGTGCCTAGCAGCCTCTCAAGTCCCCGTAGGGTTGAGTCCCACTTGCCCCCTGTGATAATTCTCTCATTAATATACCTTTTACTGATTTTCCTTCCCTGTCTCCCTTCACCAGACTCACTACCAGTACAAATCCTTGTCTGAGGTTCAGCTTTTGGCAGAATTCAAACTAAGATGTTGATTCAGAAACCCAAGGTGGGGCTTGGAAATATGCATTTTAACCATCACCCCTCTAAAAGTATTCAGAGTGAAATGAATCTCAGTCCCTCTAACCACAAGAAACTTTCCTGTTGACAGTGTCAGAGGAATTTGTAGATTAGAGTAAAATTCTTTGGTGGCAAGCAGATTTTTCAGTTGAATTGAGACCAAGAGATTAAGCAAATTCTCTAGCTAATTCAGTTAATCTGTGAAAAGTTTCCAAACATAAGCAATTTCAGAGATAAGACCTAACTGCAAGGGCCCCAAATCAGCTTAGAACATTGAAAGAGACAATCAGGAGAATGTCGAAGCCCCACCACATGAGTAAATAAGACAAATAAAGGATCCTAATTGTTCCTTACCTCATAACACGCAGAATAATTTTCTGTTTAAATTTATTAATAGTATCTATTCACTTAGTTGGTTTCAACTGAGGAATTTGTGTTTTACTGAAAAAGAGAGGAAATCTAGATCTTATCAGTTGAAGCAATAATTTTAATTGTGTTTAGGGGCCAGGTAAACCTGTTGTTTTAATATTCCCTTACTAGGAAAGAGATTGGTCAAATGTGTTTTGATACCATTTTTACCCTCAAATTAGAATCCTGGAACGAGGAGCTGATGGATAAGAAATGGACTCACTGGAGGGGCCAGATCAGGTTATTGGGTTCCTCTGATGATCCCATCTTAAGAGCCATGAGCATCAGCCTCCTCCTCAAAAGCTCAGGTAAGGTAACCAAAACTTCCTTGGTGGCTCAGTTAGTAAAGAATCTGCCTTGCAATGCAGGAGACCGTGGTTCGATCCCTGGGTCAGGAAGATCCCTTGGAAAAGGGAATGGCAACCCTCTCCAGTATTCCTGTTTGGTAAATACTATGGACACAGGAGCCTAGTGGGCTGCAGTCCATGGGGTCACCAGAGTCAGACATGACTTACTGGCTAAAGCACCAAGGTGACCAAAACAGGAAAGATAGTGTCCCCTTATTGTAAGCTGCAGTTCATGAATTTTTAAAAAAGCATCATTTAAAGATGTTTCCAAGAACAGTTCCAGGGAGTCAGTTATTCCCACAGAGGAAATTTTTAGACTTGCCTGAATTACCAGTACCTTATTAGTGATGGAATTCAGCCATGCCATTCCACATACCTCCAGGGTGCCCCAGTTTTGTACTGGGTAGGACAGCCTGGTCTCTGTGCCTTTGTCAGGTGAAATCACAGCACCATGACCCTGCTGGTATTATTAAAGTTATCCTAATTCCACTGATGACAGACAGGTTGTTAGAGAACCTTCCCATCAAAATCTTCAGGAGTTAGATGTCTCTCTTCAAACTCATCTGTTAATATCATTTCATGGGCTCTTCTTGGGGAAATGAAGATGCAAGTTGTCAGAAACCTAAATATGGGCAAAGCTGCCTGCCATCTGATAGAAGATAAAAGAGAAATGCAAAAATACCACCGGATCAGCTTTTCTTTAATCCTAATAGAAGAGACATAGGGAAAGTCTACATATCTACACTTTGGATTAGTGTTCACTTGTTGACTTTCTGTAGCTAAAAAGTGAGTTTTCACTCCAAGGAAGCATGCGATGCCACCTAAGAGTCTCAAGTTGGAAAACAGGAAGAGAGTGTTTTGACACTAGAGGAAAATAGAAACAATTTTACCCATACCTTGAGTTATAAGAGAAAAGATTACTTATTCACTGTATGTATGTTTGTGTGTGTACTCAGTCGTGTCTGACTCTTTGAGACCCCATGGACTATAGTCCACCAGGCTCCTCTGTCCATGGAATTTCCTGGACAAGAATATTGGAGTGGGTTGCCATTTCCTTCTCCAGGGTATCTTTTCTTTTCTTTTTAATAAATTTATTTATTTTAGTTGGGGGCTAATTACTTTACAATATTGTAGTAGTTTTTGCCATACATTGACATGAATCAGCCATGGGTTTACATGTGTTCCCCATCCTGAACCCTCCTCCCACCTCCCTCCCCATCCCATCCCTCTGGGTCATCCCAGTGCCCCAGCCCTGAGCATTTGTCTCATGCATCGAACATGGAATGGTGTTCTGTTTCACATATGATAATATACATTGAAAATGCTATTGTCCCAGAACGTCCCACCCTCACCTTCTCCCTCAGAGTCCATAAGACTGTTCTATGCATCTGTGTCTCTTATTCTGTCTCGCATATAGAGTTATCGTTAACCATCTTTCAAATTCCAGGGTATCTTTTCAACCCAGGGATCGAACCCACGTCTCCTGCATTGGCAGACAAATTCTTTACCACTAGCGCCACCTGGGAAGCCATCACTTTTATTGCTCCCCAACCACAAACAGCTCTTTGAAAGTCTACTACTACTCTATGCACATGTGTTTCTGGGTAATACAGAGATTCCAAGAGCTAGAGGGCACAGTCTCAGCCCTTGAGAAATACACAGTGTCCTCGAAGAGAAAAGACAAGAATCTAAAAGATAAATAACAATCTGAACATCCATATGCTATGTGATAAATGACAACCATATGAATCAATTGGAAAAGACCCTGATGCTGGGAAAGATTGAGGGCAGGAGGAGAAGGGGGTTTCAGAGGGTAAGATTGTTTGGATGGCATCACCGACTCAATGGACATGAATTTGAGCAAACTCTGGGAGATATTGAAGGATGGGGAAGCCTGGCCTCCTGCAATTCATTGGGTCACAAATAGTTGGACATGACTTAGCAACTGAACAACAAGAAGTCAATAATATTATTATAAGGCTCACATAGATATCTCTTAATAATTGGATAGACATCCCTCTTCCTTCGGATATGTTATTATTGGGGGAGTACAGGGAAGATAGGAATGTAATTGTTTAGAGTAATTTTGATGTTTGCACATAAATGCATAATGATATTATTGATCCTGGATACAAACTATCAGCAGAAGCCATTGTAAAACCTGATGGAAGCTTGCATCTAGCAGCCTGGTTCCTCTACTCATCAAGGAGCCAAGGAAAGAACCCAAAAGTACCCAGAGCTCCCAGGATGAGGGAGTGACCTGGGGTGTTTACTAAATGGAATTAGGACTAGAAGATGAAGAATGTTTGAGGACAGCAGCATCAAATAGGGAGGATACAAATCAATATTATAAGCTGCATTTTATAAATTACCCCCTCATGGGAGATTGTGAATTGGCATTGAAAAAAAAGTTTTTCTTTTTTTTTTCTTTTGAGAAATCTATTCATTGTGAAATTCAGAAACTATTATTATTTGGTCCCTGAATAATTTGTCCACATTATAGCAATGAATACTCTGTTTATTTACTATAGTTATAAGAACAATGTCAAATTTCTTAAAAATTTTGATTAAAGTGTTTTTTTTTTTTAAGTTTTGATTAAAGTGTTTTTAAAACACTGAAAACAACAACAACATCTCCCAGAAAATAATGAGTTTCTTCCTGTTGGCTGTCGAATCATTACTCCCATATCTGAATAATAACAGCACATCAAAGCCAGCAGTGGTAATTAAATGATTTGTGAACATAGGTTAACAAATTAGTGCATCGTGATGTGTCATTGTCTAATTAGGGTAAAAATGCTAGTCTTACCTAAAAGACTGACAAAATAGTAAAATAAGAAGGAACAGGTAAAAAGATATCATGCAAAAGATTAGAACATATGTAATGTCATTTTTCTGCTTACTACTTTAGAGGGGTTATGAGCATCTTCCAGATCTTACAATGCAGTGCATTCATGCTATTGTGTCCAACTTTTGCATCCCAATGGGCTATCTACCCTGCCAAGCTCCTCTGTCCATGGGATTTTCCAGGCAAGAATACTGGAGTGGGTTGTCATTTCCTTCTCCAGGGTTAACTTCCCGACCCAGGGATCAAACCCGAATTTCCTACATCTCCTGCATTGCAGGCAGATTCTTTACTGCTTGAGCCATCAGGGAAGCCCCCAGATCTTACATATCCAAGCTATACATACCTTGGATTAGTTATGTTTTTCAGGGTGAATGGGAAGCTGTCTGCATGCGTGCGTTCTCATTTGCTTCAGCAGTGTCCAACTCTTTGTGACCCTATGAACTGTAGCCTGCCAGGCTCCTCTGTCCATGGGATTCTCCAGGCAAGAATACTAGAGTGTCTACATGACAAAGACACCTAAGGGAAATCTTCTTTGAATTCCCCTCTATGTATCAGCTAGATATAAAAAGAAAAAAGAAACCCAGGACTATTCATCTCTCACTCTTATTATTAAGAATTTTCAACTTAGCAACCATTTATTCAGTACATATTTACTAGGCACCTACTATATGCCAAGCAAAGCACTAGGTTTTTTTTTTTTTTTTTTAATAATTAAAAAGGTCTTTTTGTTTATTAATTTTTGGCTGCTCTTCATTGCTATTCATTGCTTCAGTGCTATTTGCAGGCTTCTTATTGTGGTGGCTTCTCTTGTTGCAGATCACGGGCTCTAGGGTGAGTGGACTTCAATAGTTGTGGCACATAGGCTTAGCTGCCCTGTGGCATGTAGAATCTTCCCAAACCAGGGATTGAACCTATGTCCCCTGCATTGGTAGGCAAATTCTCAACCACTAGACCACCAGGAAAGTCCAGCATTAGCAGAGGCGTGAAGCTGCATGAAACAGACCTTCTCTCAAAGTTTTTTTTCAATTAGAGAAATAAGGCATACAGTTTAAATGTTAGGTAGAGACAAAGTACTGTAAGATTTCAAGAGAGGAATTAGATAACTTCCACTTGGGGAAATGAAGCTGCAGTGTCAAGAGCTTGGTCTTGACCCATAGGAAGTGTTGGGGGCAAAAGGCTTTGCAGACAGAGGAAATGGCCAGCACTAAGGCACGTGTAATTTATCATTTATTCTGCCACCAATTAGGAAGTTTAATCCCAATTACATCCCAGAAAAGAAGCCACTTCTGGACTTACTTCCATTGACAATGGAAGTATTGGAGAGCTGAAAAAAAATTGCTCTCAAAACAGCCAGTAAGTCAGTGACCCTACGGGGGTTTGGAGGCCCCCAAATTCTTTTAACCCTCAGTGATCATTTAAACAATCAAGTCTCCTAATTATGTACATATCTCATATTTGAACTGATTTTGAAAAATAAAAAGGCTGTGAAATGCACACCCTACTCTTTCAAGTCTCTGAGCAATGCTTGCAATATTGTAGGACAATTTGGGTCCTAGTGATACAGTGATAGCTTTTGGGAACAGAGAAAGTCCTCCATCCTTCTGTCGTTGGTGTCCACGCCACTGACACCTCCTCCCTGCAGCCTTGGGAAATAGCCTCAGATGGCTAGCTAAACACACAGTATAGATGTGTTGAAGGAAGTTTCCTGCTTTTCCTATCAGTTTCAAGAATTGTGTGCATAACTGTAAATGTTATAGCAAAGATCAAACTGGTTATTAATCCAAGTCAGGGCAAAGAGGAAGAAGCTATCAGCAAAGAGAAGTGATTTCTTTTCAGGCTTTTGCTCTGAAGGCTAAAATTTGTTTAATTAAATGGGACCTTCTGCCCTATTACTGACATGGGGACATTTCCACTTCACACCAGGGACCTCAAGGCAAGTGAGCCATTAACACTCCGTCTCAAAGCCTAAACCTGCCATCATTTCTGTTATCCTTGTTCATTCACACCTCGCCTGTGGGCCACTGTTGTTCATCTCTTCAGCCTAATATCATCAGCTGATTTTCATTTTAACTTTTCCATTAAAATATTAGGCATGCTTTTAGAAGAATGCATTTTTTGATAGGAGTTATCTGAGTAAAGTGAGATGTGAAAATCTTGGAGGTGATTCATATGGGAGCCACGATGGCTAAAAGCATGTAAAATAAAAACATTTCTTTTGTGTGAAAGAAACTGGCTCAGGAAGACTGGGGTAAAAACAGGCATGATCTGACACTGTTCTTGAGGGGTACATGTGTGCTAAACCCCTTCAGTTGTGTCTGACTCTTTGCAACACTATCGACTGTAGCTTGCCAGGCTCCTCTGTCCATGGGATTCTTCAGACAAGAATAATGGAGTGGGTTGCCATTTCCTCCCCCAGGGGATCTTCCGGAACTAGGGATTGAACCCGTGTCCCCTGCAGTAGCAGGCAGATTCTTATTCACTGCACCACCAGGGAAGTTCTCCTAGAATCTTTTGAGAGTGAAAAAAAATATAAACAAAGATAAATTCTGTTATCTGTCACTCTAATTTGTACATAAATTTGTCTAAAATCAAAATAAAATTTCTGTAATAAGCAAAAATAAACCAAAATATCATCAAAGAACACAGCGAGACTAATCAGTCAAAACTATATAGAGAATTAGGCATTTTTACCTCCATTTTAAAATATTTTCTATTTAATTTCTAGTCTATAACATAAATTGTGTTACTGTTAATTCTGACACAACTTTAAAAAACTTCAGCCTAAGCCAATCTAAGATTCTGTAGTCTGAGAACCTAGAACACACACATCCCATAACTCAAGTGCTCAGAAGGTGTGCTTTCAGCATCTCTAAATTTGAGAGATCAAATGTGGTAGAATGATTAGCTCATGGTTGGTTTGGGAGTTAGTTTTTGGGATTTTACCATTTCACCACCCATTGAACATTTTAAAGTGAGAAGTTTAGTGATTTATCTTCTATACAAGTTGCTTTTCTGACAATATTATTGTTGATATTAAAGACCTCCTTTAAAAAGCAAGTCTGAGAACACTCAGAGAATCTCAGGATAAAGAAGAACATTCTAAGGACCAGAAGTTTCCAGCAGTGAAACAGACCCACCTGTAAGAAGGGAAGTCTCCATCACCTGAAGTATTTCAGTGGGTACTGGGTGGCCATCCCTTACGGTCACAATGGAGACAATTGTTTCATTGAAGGAGAGGCTAGATGAGGTGGCCTCTGAGGTACTAGCCACTTCAAAGAATTCCCAGTTTTGTGATCCTAGAGTTCATAGGATTCTGACTCTGAATCAGTAACTAAAATATCATCTAACTTTGTCCCCTGGAACAGTGCACTTAACACATTAACATCTTCCTGTAGAAAACTACCACCCTCAGTGTCCTATGCATGCTGATGTTAAATCGCTTTCCTGATACTTGCTCCAGAAACTGAGTTTTATTTTGAGGAAAGCAATTGTTTTAAAAAAAATTATTTATGATTTATTTATTTTGGGCTGTATTGGGTCTTCACTGCTGCACAGGCTTTTCTCTAGTTGTGGCGAGCGGGGACTACTCTCTAATTGCAGTGAATGGGCTTCTGATTGTGGTGGTTTCCCTAGGGCAAGTGGGCTTTCAGTAGCTGTGGCTCCTGGGCTCTAGACTACAGGCTCAATAGTTGTGGCGCACAGGCTTAGTAGCTCCGCAGCATGTGGGACCCTTCCTGATCAGGGATTGAACTCATGTCTCCTGCACGGGCAGACAGACTCCTCAGCACTGAGCCACCAGGGCATCCAAAGAAAGCAACTTTAGTGCATCTGAGAGAAACAAAAATATAACACACCTCAGGTCTAAGAAAAGAATCCGTTCCTACATAGCCAGTCCATAGCGAGAAAGGAGCATCTTGGTACATAAAAAGTCAATGGCAGTCATTTTATATTTAGTGAAAGGCCTGAGGAAGTAAAATCAGACCTGGATTCAGTTCAACACCTGAGTCAGTGGTGCAGTGTGGGCTAATGTTGAGAGCTTCCGTTGGTTTACATTGGCAGATTTCCAAGGCTGTTCCACATCTGTGCGGCTCAGCCTCTGTAGGCGGGCAGCAAGGCAGAAAACATGCAACACTGTGGTGCCACTTCTGGGGTAAAGAGCAGGGCTGTTGCTGAGTGGACTTTGCACTGGTTACGACAAACTCCGTTACTCAGGGAAAAACCCATCACACTTCTGGAACTTCAGTAGGAAGAGGAAGCAACATACAGGAGGGTGAAGGGGTGAGCTATTAATAGAAATGACTCATCACTGTTGGGGGGCATTAGATGGGGTCTGCCAAAGAAATTAGCTTTACAAAGATAACTCAACCTTGGAAAGAGTACTCTTTTCTTTTACAGGGCTGCACACTAGATATAACACATGATGGTTTATAACAAAGAGTGATATGAATGCCAATACTTTTCCTTTTGGGGCTTCCCTGGTGGCTCAGTGGTAAAGAATCTGCCTGCCAATGCAGGAGACATGGGTTCAATCCCTGGGTCAGGAAGCTCCTCTGAGGAAGGAAATGGTAACCCACTCTAGTATTCTTGACTGGGAAATCCCATGAACAGAAGAACCTGGCTGGCTACAGTCCATGGGATCCCAAAGAGTCAGATACAACGTAGTGACTAAACAACAACAACAATCTCCCTCTTTGGTCAGAAAATAAATATATCCTACATGAACTTTGACATCTCTAGGAATGGTCTTCCTACAAAATGTTGAAAGTAAAGGGATTCAGCTGTTCTCTTGAGTCATCTCTGAAATGGGCTAACTACCTCATTTGGTTGTCACCTAGAATGTCCCTGGAAAAATGAACCAAATCAAAGACAGGTAACAAATTAACTGCACAAGAATGAACTGTACTAAACAGATTTATTCAAGTCCAAGTATAAGTATTCTGATTTGCAGGCTGTTATGGAATTTTGTGGGAAGATATAAAGTAGTCATTCTCAAAGGCTGATACTCACAGTGGCCGTGTTCTCTACAGATATATGGTAGTCATCTAGCAGAGAGACTGAAATAAGGGCCTTCAACCTAAATCCACCTCTATTTGGATAGTAAAATCTGTTTGGACACCCATACTTTAAATGAATGTCCCTGATTGGAGAACTAAAATGATGCACGGTGTGGCCAAAAAATCGATTTTACTTGGTTTCGATGGCAATTAAATTTCATAACTCATCTACTTATTTGAAAATTTTAATGAGCACTTACACTGTGCCAGACACAAGGGATCTAAGTAGATATTCCTCCAAAGATATACAAATGCCCAATAAGTACTTGAAAAGCTATTCAATATGATTAGCCATCAGGGAAATGTAAATCAAAACCACAGTCAGATACCATGACACATCTACTGGATTAGCTATAATCCAAAAAATAATAAAAACTATTGATGAAGATTTGGAGAAATAAAAACATTCCATACACTCCCAGGAAAAAAATGATGCACAGGCAAAGGTTAAATCAGATTTTACTATGAGTTGGCAATTAAAAACCACAGTAGTATTCCACTCCAGCAGGAAGGAAAACATATGCCTTCAAGGAGACTTTATGAATGCTCATAGCAGCATTATTCATAATAGCCAGAGAGTAGAAGCAACTCAAATGTCCATCACCTAATGAATGCAAAAAATGTGGTATATCCCCACAATGGAATATTATCTGGCGATGAAAAAGAATGAACTGTTGGTATGTGTTACAATATGGAAAAACCTTGAAAACATTATACTAAGTGAGAGAAATCAGTCACAAAAAGACCACGTATTTTATGATTCAATTTATGTGAAATGTCCAAAATAGGCAAGTCAATAGAGACAGAAACTAGATTACTAGCTGGTTGAGGATGGAAGGAAGTTAGGGAGGGAGCTCAGGAATTAACAGCTAAGGGCTGTAGGGTTTTTTTCTGGGGTGACAAATTGTTCTAAAATTGCTTGTGGTGATGACTGTACAACTGTTTAAATATACAAACATTTTAAAATACTTATTTAGCTGCACAGAGTCTTAGTTGTGGCACATGGATATTCATTATGTCATGCAACACATGGACTCGCTAGTTGGGGTGCTAGGGCTTAGTTCCTCTGCAGCATGTGGGGTCTTAGTTTCCCAACCAGGGATCAAACCCGTATCCCCTGCATTGCAAGGCAGATTCTTAACCACTGGACCACCAGGGAGGTCCTGAATCATACACTTTAAATGGATGAATTGTGTGGTATGTGCATTGTATCTCAATAAAGCAACTGAAAAAAAAAAAAAAAGGGATGTGCCAGGCAATTTGCTAAGCGCTCAATACATAATGGGTGTGAAATGAACATGAAGTGTGCTTAATAAATACAATGCAAACACATAATGCCTCATTTACTTTGAATAAAGGGGAAAAAGAACTTTTTAAAGGAATACAAGTGCATGTGAAATATAAAAGCCTAAATTAATGCGCTAATTAGGAATAAAGTAACCATAACTAAGGCCTAACAGCACGTAGTATCGTACTGGGATATCATTAAACCGTACTTTAGTGTACAGTAAGGTAAAGTCTTTAGCAGCAATCATCTTTGGTAATACACTATTGAGTCATAGTGTTATTTAAACAGAAAGTGAAGGCCATTATAATCTACGCCTGAGAATCAAAGACAAAGAGATAAAAAGGCCGTTTATTGCTAGGGAAGAGATCTGATGGGGAAATTATGCTTCTGTCTCTTTACCATCTTGGCAGTCATATGTTTTTTCTTGTAAGTTTTAAAATTTATTTATATAGAGTTGTGCTGGGTCTTCATTGCTGTGAGTGGGCTTTCTCTAGTTGGGGAGAGCGGAGGTTGCTCTCTACTTGTGGTGTGCGGGCTTCTCATTGCAGTGGCTTCTCCTGTTGCAGAGCACTGGCTCTAGGGCATGTGGGCTTCAGTAGTTGTGGTGCATGGGCTCAAAAGTTGCGGTTCCCAGGCTCTAGAGCACAGACTCAAGTAGTTGTGGCGCATGGGCTGAGTTGCTCCATGGCATGTGGGATCTTCCCAGACCAGAGATCAAACCCATGTCTCTTGCGTCGGCAGGCAGATTCATTACCACTGAGCCACCAGGGAAGCCCCCTGGCTGTTGTAGTCTGAATGCACATTATTCCCCTACTTCTCATCTCCAGCACATAATCACCCTAATATGGAAAACAAAAGTTGTGCCTTTCCACATCTTGGCATTTAAGGAAACAAAAAAAACACTGCATACTTCCCTATTCCTTGACCTTTTTCATTTTCTCTTTATTAGCCTCTTTGTTAGCCCCAAGAGGCTATCTTTTGACAGTGTAAAAGCCAAGAGAATCCTCAGAATTATTGATGAGCATGGGTTCTGTGGAAGAAGTCACCATCTATATCCTGCAGAAGTAAGGCATGAATACTGGAGAAAGATACTAACATCTATCTGATCTTTCAGTGGCTCAAGATCTTTTCATCTCAGTCTAGGCTTGACATTACAGATAGACTAGGATGTACTAGGGTAGCACATTAAAACAAGCAAAGGCAGATTGGCAGGATGTTTCAAGTGGAAGTCAAACATCTTAGAAGGTGTCATTCTGGAGGAAAGAGCTAGTGCTGTCCTGATTCCAATAAGGACCAAAACTCTGGTGGAAAACACATGTGGGTGCATGAAAAGTTTTCTTCAAAATGATAGGGGCAGAGACTACCCTGGTGGGCCAGTGGCTAAGAATCCACCTTGCAATGCCAGGGAAAAAGGTTTGATTCCTGATCAGGGAACTAAGATCCCACACGCCACTGAGCTACTGAGCCTGCATGCCACAACTAAAGAGTCCGTGAGCCGCAATGGAGGATCTCTCGTGACTCAACTAAGACTTGACACAATAAACAACTTAAAAAATACATTTTTAAATGATAGGGGCAAACTTCTTTGGTGCCTCAGTGATAAAGAATCCCTGTCAATGCAAGATACACAGGTTCGATTCCTGATCAAGGGAGAGCCCACATGCTGCAGAGCATTTAAGCCTGTGGGCCACAACAATTGAGCCTGTTCTCTAGAGCCCCGGAGCTGCAACTACTGAGCCCACAAGCTGCCACTACTATAGCCTGATCACCCTAGAGTCTGTGCTCCATAACAAGAGAAGCCACTGAAATGAGGAGCCCTCTCACTACAATGAAGAGTAGCCCTACTCTTCATAACTAGAGAAAAGCCCGTGCACCAAGGAAGACCCAACACGGCCAAACATAAATAAATCAATAAATCATTATTTTTAAAAAATGATATGGCAATAAAGAGAGACCACTATGTGGGGTAGACCCAACACCAAGAAAGAAGAGTAGAGGATAAAGATAAGAAAGGAAGGGAGGGAAGGAAGCCAGGATAGAGAAATAGTACAGTGGAGTCTGTTTGTACAATTAAAAACTATCAGAGAGAGAAATTTTAACTTTATCCACCAAAGAGGTAAAGAACCTATATCAGGTACACCCCTTTCATAAAACGAAAAGATGGCAAGAAAAAGTGAAATATCTTAAAAATTAATATATGTTAAGAAAAAAATAAGGTGCTTAATAGAGGACCGAGATGACACTTCAAAGCACTAAAGAGATAATGAATGGGCATAAAATTATTCATATGATATGACAAGGGGATTGGAGTTGTGTGCCCAGAAGAAGGCCATGACAAGGACTGATGTGCAGCAGTGGGAACACAAGGAGGACAAGAGTGAACCATGCAATAAAAACTGAGGCCAAATCGACTGCACAATGAATCTGGCTAAAAGAGAACAGTCCAGAAGACAGTAAAATCAGATTCAATGACAAGAGTAAGAAAGAGAAGAGAAACTACAGTGCACCCCATGTGCAAGCAGATTTGAGTGAAATTCCAAAGCATTTACTAAAAGACTTACCTGATTTTGAAGAAACATAAAGCATAACTATTTAGTTGGGAAGACCAAGAACTTGGAAGTAGAATGCAAGGTCTAAGCCTGAAAAACAAAACAAGTCATTTTGCCTCTTACAAATGTTTGTTATCCTTCTTTTTATTCACTAATTGTTTTCTTTGTTTGGCTTTGTAACTGGGAAATACTTTCCCACAGCAGCAATGTGGTAAGTGGTGGCTAAGTTCCAAAAGTGGCCCACCAAATTCTGTTCAACGACTAAAACTCTACCTTCACAGTAATTCTGCTAGAATCAGCCTTAGTCCTGAGACCTGGGAGGAAGGAGTGGTAAAGTACAAGAGAGAAGAGGAAGAGAAGGAAGGAGAGGGAGGAGGAAGAGATAAAGAAAAGAAGAGAAGCAAGAAGGGAAAAGATGATTGGAGGTTTTCTTTTTCTCTTGGACACGGAGTTTCAAACCCTGACTTTAGTCCTGATGTCTCTGCCAGGTATTAGGAAGCTGTCAAGCTTGTGGTCGAGTATATGAGATCTATGATTAACACTCCTTAATTTTCCTAGGGAGAGATCACTGGAGTTTTAGAAAATGTGGAAGAAGATATTTGGTAGCAAATTTCCTCTAGTAAAAAAAATCTGTTCTCCTAATTGTTCCTATTACTCATAGCCTCACGCCTCCTTTGCCTCTCTGAAGGATCCAGTGACTTCTGATGAGTCTTGGTGTACAGAGGTGAAAAAGTGAAAGTGTGAGTGGCTCAGTCGTGTCCCACTCTTTGGGACCGCATGGACTATAGCCTGTCAGGCTCCTCTATCCATGGAATTCTCCAGACAAGAATAATGGAGTGAGTTGCCATTTCCTTCTGCAGGGGAGATTTTCCAGGCAAGAGTACTGGAGTAGGGTGCCACTGCCTTCTCCTAACTAGACACTACTTAAATCTTTTAATATGGGGAAGTACTTAAAATATAACACATCTCAAAGCACCTAATCAACAGCTGAAAAATTGTGTGATTACTCAGAAATCTATAAGGGATGCCATAATTTAAGGATGTAGATAAATGACAGATATTTAGAAAAAAAGGGGGGAGTCAATTTGAAAATTAGGTTAAGGGAAGAGGCAATTGAAAAGTCATTGAAAGAAGACAAAAATGATCAGAATTAAAAGCCACATTTGCATAACAAAGAAAACAAGATTAGTCAAGCTATGAAGAAGAACAGCTTAGAAAGAATGAAAATGAAAAGAGTGGACAAATCGCCAACAGATTAGGTAATTTCAAAAACAAAGGAAAAAGGAAAAACAGGACTGAGACCAAATAAACCTTCAAAGGGACACAAAAAGTGTTTTAAGTTGTAAAGGTGTGTGTTACTTTTACAGGATGAGTAAATGAATCTGTGAGAGGATTAAAACTTTTAAAAATGTCATTTGCCCTAATGAGAACCTACTACATTGCATGGGAAAACCTGCTCAACACTCTGTTAAACTCAGTGGGAAGGAAATCCAAAAACCAGGGGATATATGGATACATATAGCTGATTCACTTTTCTATACAGCAGAAACTAACACAACATTGTAAAGCAACTATACTGCAATGCATTTTTAATGTAATTTGCCAATAAAAGGCTTAATTGGTGACGTTTCTGGGGAGACCCCAGAAGGACAATGAACTATCATAGATGAATTTTTAGTGTTTTAGCTGAATATGGGGGGATGGGTTTTTTATTTGATTTTTTTTTGATGTACTGTCTCCACTAGGGTCATTATGCCTCTAAATTGCATGAGTAAAGAAAGTAGCTACAAATGGAAAAGTTTGCTTCCTAAGTTGCTTATTTTTAACTATCCAGAAGTTATTTTTATTCACCTTATTTCCTAAGAAGCTCGGCAATTTTCTGATTTATCATTAACAACATTTAATTGAATACTTTATTACATATAATTGCTAGATGTCTGCTCTCAGAAAATAGAACTGAGAACATAGTTAACAAACCAAGTTCAAGCCTTAGCTCTGTCATTTACAAAGAGCATTTAGTAATTGAACCTCTGGAGCTTCCCTGTTGGCTCAGCTCGTGAAAAACCCATCTGCCATTGCAAGAGACTCAAGAGATGTGGATTTGATCCCTCGGTTGGGAAGATCCCCTGGAGAAGGAAAGGGGAACCTGCTCCAGTATTCTTGCCTGGAAAATTCGATGGACAGGGGAGTCTGATGGGCTACAGTCCATGGGGTCACAAAGAGTCAGACACGAGTGAGCAAGCACTTGCACACACACAATTGAACCTCAGTTCCTTCATCTTTTTATAAAATAAAGGTCTTGAGCGCTTTTAAGGTAGGCTAGGCTGAGCTAGGATGTTTGGTAGGTTGTTGTTTAGTCTCTAAGTCATGTCCGATTCTTTGTGACCCCATGACTGCAGCATGCCAGGTTCCCTGTCCATCATCAACTCCTGGAGCTTGCTCAAACTCATGTTCATCGAGTCAGAGATGCCATCCAACCATCTCATCCTCTGTCATCCCCTTCTCCTCCTGCCTTCAATCTTTCCTAGCACTGGGGACTTTTCCAGTGAGTCGGCTCCTCCCATCAGGTGGCCAAAGTATTGGAGGTTTGACTTCAGCATTGGTCCTTCCAATGCATATTCAGGGTTGATTTTCTTAAGATCTCCTTGCTGTCCAAGGGACTCTTAAGAGTCTTCTCCAACAACCGCAGTTTAAAAGCATCAATTCTTCCGCACTCAGCCTTCTTTATGGTCCAACTCTCACATCCATACATGACTACTGTAAAAATCATAGCTTTAAATATATGGACCTTTATCAGCAAAGTGATGTCTCTGCTTTTTAATATGCTATCTAAGTTTGTCATAGCTATTCTTTTAAGGAGCAAGCATCTTTTAATTTCATGGCTGCAGTCACCGCCTGCAGTAATTTTGGAGCTGAAGAAAATGAAATTTGACATTGTTTCCACATCTTCCCCACCTATTTGCCATGAAGTGATAGGACTGAATGCCATGATCTTAGTTTTTCAAATGTTGAGTTTTAAATCAGCTTCTTCACTCTCCTCTTTCACCTTCATCAAGAGACTCTTTCTGCCATTATTTGATAGGTTAGGTGAATTAAATGCATTTTTTACTTAATATTTTTAACTTACAATTTGTTGACTGGTTACAACCCCTTATAAGTTGAGAAAGATCTGTATATGCTGGCATATTAATATATTAATAATAGCTAGTTAATAGTGATCATAGCTCAGAAAATACATAAATGTGTCAAATGGGATGTAATCGTTATAATAACACTATGTGATTTTTGCTATTGTTTTCTTCACAGATAAATGTCAGATAACTTACTCTGAGGCTTGGAGATAGCCTCAGATCTTTTCCAAGATCTCACATACTGAATAGCAGAGTCCAGAGCCTTTTACTGCTCAAGATGAAATATTACTATATACACTATTTGTGATTTACTTTTCAAAGCAAAAACCAGCATGTCCTACAGGTTCATGAATTTACTTTAATAGCTTCATTTCTGAAGACTATGATTTTCTATTGTATGAATGTACCATAATTTATTATTTTTAAAAAAATTATTTATTTATTTATTTATTTGGCTAAGCTGTGTCTCAGCTGCAGCATGAAAGACCTTTTAGTTGTGGCATGTGGGATCATTAGTTACAGTATGTGGGATCTAGTTCCCTGACCAGGGATCAAACCCAGGCCTCCTGGATTGGGAGCGAGGAGACTTAGCCACTGGACCGCCAGGGAAGTCTCTATAGTTTTTAAACATTCTCCCATTTGGAAGCATTTAGTCCATTTCTAATTCTCTACTCTTTGCAGGTGAATCTTTGCATATGACTTTATTCCTCAGAATAAAATTTTAGACACAGAAATGCTGGGCCAAAAGCCATGAATATTTTTAAGACTTTTTATACCAACTATGTATTCTATGTTATTTCTTAAGATGCAGCCTTCACTTCTCTGAAGTCGTCTAAGAGGTTGTTAATTAAGCACTTTGTTGTTTATTGTTAAAAGTTCCCTTTTGTGTTTCTTATTCTGCCACTTAAAGGAAAAATTCAAGCAGGTGAAGAGATATTTCAGTGGTTCCCAACATATAAAACGATAGAAGGAGAAATTTTTGATTTCCTTATCCTCTGGGAAAATGACAAAACTGACAGAGAAAGTGCCAGGAAAGAAAATGATTCCCACCATGGGTGTAGTACTGGGACTAAACAATACAGAAGAAAAATGAAACAGTAAGTCCAAGTATTGTAGTACCAAATAGTTTTATAACTGGAGAAGTCTAGCTATTTGACCAATATTTTTAAAAACCCTAGAAATTCAGAATAGAGCTTCCCTTGGGCAGGCCTTACGTTGGGATTTGGCTGAAGAGATGAATGGCAGGAGGAATGTCCTTGAATGCTGAGAATATTGTATGTCTCGGTCTAGATGACTGTTGTTGTACAGTCACTAAGTTTTGTCCAACTCGGTGACCCCATGGACTGCAGCAGGCCAGGCTTCACCATCTCCCGGGGTTTGCTCAAACTCCGGTCCACTGAGTCAGTGATGCCATCCAATCATCTCATCCTCTGTCTCCCCCTTCTCCTCTTGCCCTCAATCTTGCCCAGCATCAGGGAATTTTCCAATGAGTCAGCTCTTTCTATCAGGTAGCCAAAGTATTGAAGCTTCAGCTTCAGCATCAGTCCTTCCAATGAATATTCAGAGTTGATTTCTTTTAGAAGTGACTGCTTTGATCTCCTTGCTGTCCAAAGGACTCTCAAGAGTCTTCTCCTGCAACACAGTTTGAAAGCGTCATTTCTTCAGTTCTCAGCCTTCTTTATGGTCCAACTCTCACATCCATGCACAATTACTGGAAAAACCATGGTTTGACTGTACAAACCTTTGTTAGCAAAGTTATGTCTCTGCTTTTTTAATACACTGTCTAGGTTTGTCGTAGCTTTCCTTCCAAGGAGCAAGTATCTTTTAATTTCATGGCTGCAGTCACTGTCCTCAGTGATATATATATTTATCTTATACATATATATATGTATAAAAGTTCATCTAGCTGTACATTTAAGATCTGTGTACCTTATAGTATGTATGATGATATAGTATGTATTGTCAAATAATCCAGATTGTTGGCATCATGTAAACCAGATGTCTAGGGTCAACTATGGTTTTCATTTTATTCCCATGTATTTTCATATGCTTTTGCAGTCATTTAACCTTATTACATATAGGCAGTAAACACATAAACAAGTTGAGTCAAGCTTTGGCAAGCTAACAGACTTTTTTTTCCTTTTTCTAAGTTTAGGTGAAGTCCCCGTTTCTAGTCCCTAACAGTTGGATATTTAGGGAGCCTCTGATTTTTTGCTATTATCATTCCTTGTACACAATTTTTTTTAATTTAATTTTTTTATTGACACCCCCACCTCCCACTGTAACCAATATAAATAACTGTGTTTTTTCTTCCAGGACTTTCTCTATAATCTTAAATTTTTACACATGTGCACACACACACACTGTTAATTGTTTAACAAAAACAGGATTTTTATAATGTACTTTCCTGGATCTTCCTTTTCTCACTGTAATTGCATCATTCTTTTCTATGACTATCTAATATTCTGTGCTCCAGTTGGTTGACATTAATTCCCTTCTTTCTGCCACTACAAACGTTGCTACAGGGATATCTCTATATATACCTTATATACTATAGATTTGTTGATCATACTGGCATTTTTATTTCTTTTTTTTGTTTTTTTGTAAATTAATTAATTTATTTTAATTTGAGGCTAATTACTTTACAATATTATAGTGGGTTTTGCCATACATTGACATGAATCAGACATGGGTGCCTTGTACACAAATTTTTTTAAAAAGTTATGTATTTATTTTTGGCTGTGTCAGGTCTTAGTTTCTGCACACAGGATCCTTCCTTGTGGTAAGTGGGCTCTCTAGTTGTGCAGCGTGGGCTCAGTAGTTTGGACGTGCAGGCTTAGTTGCCCTGCAGCATGTAAGATTTTAGTTCCCCAACCAGGGGTCAAACACATGCCCCCTTCTCTGGAAAGCAGATTCTTAACCACTGGACCACCAGGGAAGTTCCCTTGTACATAAATTTTTGTGTGTATCTTTAGTTATTAACTGAAGGTAAATTTCCAGGAAGCTCCCTTTCAGTGAATTGAAGAGAATATGGCATGAAAACCCTATGCCAACAGTTTCCTAGAAATTAAATGTGACATGTCTCAAAATAAGATGACTATGATTAAACACTATTTAAACCACTTGGACCAACTTAGGGTAAAAGGCTCAGGTTGTAGCATTAGTTTTATCCTTCAAAAGTATTGGAGTTTGGAGTAATCCAAAAGAGAATATTGAGCATCTTAATATTCTACTTTTCCTAACCATGTGCTCAGTCACTCAGCTGTGTCCAACTCTGCGCCCCCACGGACTGTAGCTCACCAGTCCTGTAGGCTCCTCTGTCCATGGAACTGTCCAGGTAAGAATACTACAGTGGGTTGCCATTTCCTACTCCAGGAGATTTTCGGTACCCAGGGATCGAATTCACGTCTCATGCATTTCCTGCATCGACAGGCAGATTCTTTACTACTGCGTCACCTGGGAAGCCCAGGTTAGTAACCATCTAAATATTCTACTTTTACTAAGCATACTCAGGTCTAATTTCTCTCTCTAGAAACTCATTCTTGTCTTTAAATTTTAAAGGACAGATCATAATGTTTGGGGACTTTTCCAAAATTTTAGATACTTTAAAAAATGTTGATCTAGCTTCTGATAAAAAATGCATCTCTCATTATCAGCTATATTAAGATATATAAATTGAGATCCAAGCTCTTTTTAATTTGAACTATGTTGTACAGGCAGTATTTTCATATTACTGAGTAATTACTTGATTGCAGGTGTGTTTACTTTGACATTAGTTAGATCTGCTTTCTCTCTGCCCTTCAAAACCCATTCCTTTTGTTTTCTAGAACATATATTGTGGTTGGCAGCAGCAAGGGAAACCTCAGCCTCCATCTGCATTTCTCAAACCTCTCAGCACAATAGTGTAGACATTTGTTTGTGAACACAACAGCGTAAGATATCTGTATTTTTGGTAGGAATCCAGTTCATCTGTTACAATTTAGGATGTTCTAAGCTTTTACTTCCATTTTGTAGACCCTGAAATGACTTCATGTCTTGGCTGAGCTTCAGAGTTTCAACATACACAGACAGATCTAGACTTTCTTATTCCCCCTACCATGCTGGGCTGTTAACAGCAGTTTCTGGGGCATGAAAAACACCCAAACTGGCAAACTTCAGAAAAAGCAGGCATTTTCTTTCCCCCAGGAATATTTTGCTTCATTGTGACAAAAGGCCAACCTGTTCCCCTGTTGAAAATATGCAGTGGAGTTGTTTTAGCTTCTGAAAATTTCCATGCTGAGTAAGAGTATATATTGAGAAAAAGGGCGGAGGGTGGGTAAGAATCCTATCAACTCGTCTAAGCTAAATAATTGTGTGGTGCTCTGAAGCCTTCAACAGTGGTCTGGATCCTTGCAACCCTCACCTAGATAAGTGCTTAGGTTGCTAGTAGTCAAACTTACACCTCTATTCTCCCCACAATCATTCTGATGGGAAAGGATTCTTCTCTGCAGAAACTAAACAGCTCCAGAAAACAGATCTACAGATACTAACATTTATAGGTCTGTCAGTAACAAAGCTAGCTGGAAGACTCATCACCTTGTGATGAAGCTCTCCAGGCACCAATGGAAACTGGTATTTCCAATTAGCTTTTTATGGCCATATTCTTTAGTATGAACAGACAGCCAAAGAACCAGACATTGGAGGAAAACCTCGATGTGAAAGACAGAGACCAAACAATGCAGGATGAGGTACAGGAATGGGGGATAATGAAACAGAAGTAAAAAGACTCAGAGAGTAAAAAGGAAACAGTGACTAAGAAAAGCGTTAGAGAGAGGAACCAATACAATGCATGCACAAAATGAAAATGAGAAGCCTTAAAAATGGAACAGAGAAAAAGAAATAGCTCTTGGAAATTAAAAGCTGGAAAGCAAGTTCAACAGAAGGCTTTCAAGACAGAGCTAAAGAAATCTCCCAGAAAGTAAGACAAAGAGATGGATGATGTGAGATAAAAAAGAGGACAATGAGAGGATCAATTCAGGAAGTTCAGTTCAGAAGATCAGATCGGAGGGGAGGAGAAGGGAAGGTGAATAGGCAGAGCAGAGAGGAATTTGGGGCCGGTGAAGTGAAATACTCCATATGATACCTAACAGTGAATACACATCATTATACGTTTGTCCAGACCCACAGAATGTACAACACCAAGAGTGAACCTTAAGGTAAACTATGGATTTTGGCTGATTATGTTGTGTCCATGTAGGTTCATCAGCTGTAACAAATATACCATTCTGGTGGAGATGTTGCTAACCAGGGAGGCTGTTGCATAGGTAAGGATAGGAGGTATATTGGTACTCTCTGTACCTTCCCCTTAATTTTGCTGTAAACCTGAAGCTGTTCTAAAAAAATTCTTTTTAAAAAAGCCTTAAAAAAAAGAAAAAAAATCTTGCAGAGAGTAAAACCAGATCCCATATAATGCATTGGAAATCTCAACGGCAATGGCATCAGACTTCTTCAGTGGCATCAGAAGTCTTCAAACTTCTCCATGAAGCTTACAGCAAATGACACAATGCCTCAATATCCTGAAGAGAAGTGATTTACAAACCAGAATTCTGTCCCCCGGTAAACCGCCAATAAAATATGAGGATAGGATAAAGATATTTTTAGCCATTCAAGAATTTAAACTATTTCCACCCTACTAGACTACCAAGAGTTACCATATGATTCAGCAACTCTACTTCTCAGTTCAGTTCAGTCGCTCAGTCGTGTCCAACTCTTTGCGACCCCATGAATCGCAGCACGCCAGGCCTCCCTGTCCATCACCAACTCCCGGAGTCTACCCAAACCCATGTCCATCGAGTTAGTGATGCCATCCAACCATCTCATCCTCTGTCATCCCCTTCTCCTCCTGCCCCTAATCCTTCCCAGAATTAGGGTCTTTTCCAATGAGTCAACTCTTCGCACGAGGTGGCCAAAGTATTGGAGTTTCAGCCTCAACATCAGTCCTTCCAATGAACACCCAGGACTGATCTCCTTTAGGATGGACTGGCTGGATCTTCTTGCAGTCTAAGGGACTCTCAAGAGTATTCTCCAACACCACAGTTCAAAAGCATCAATTCTTCGGCACTCAGCTTTCTTCACCGTCCAACTCTCACATCTGTACATGACCACTGGAAAAACCATAGCCTTGACTAGATGGGCCTTTGTTCTAGGCATATATCAAAAGACTTGAAAGCAGAGACTCAGATACTTGTACTCCAGTGTTCATAACAAAATTGTTCCCAGTAGCCAAAAAGTAGAAACAACCTAAATGTCCATCAGCAGGTAAATGGATAAACAACATCCAATACGATATTTTTAAGTCTTAAAAATAAATGAAATTCTGATACATGCTATAACATGGATAAACCTTGAAAACATTGTGCTAAGAAAAACAAGTCAGACACAAAAGGGTAAATATATATGATTTCACTTATATGAGGTACCTCAGTTCAGTTCAGTCATGTCTGACTCTTTGCGACTTGGTGGACTGCAGCCCGCCAGGCTTCCCTGTCCATCACCAACTCCCAGAGCTTGCTCAAACTCATGTCCATCAAGTCAGTGGTGCCATCCTACCATCTCATCCTCTGTCACTCCCTTCTCCTCCTGCCGTCAATCTTGCCCAGTGAGTCAGTTCTTCCTATCAGGTCAACAAAGTATTGGAGTTTCAGCTTCAGCATCAGTCCTTCCAATGAATATTCACGACTGATTTCCTTTAGGATTGACTGGTTGAATCTCCTTGCAGTCCAAGGGACTCTCAAGAGTCTTCTACAGCACTATAGTTCAAAAGCATCGATTCTTTGGCGCTCTAGAATAGGCAAATTTGTAGAGATAGAAAGTAGAATAGAGGTTACCATGGGCTGTGGGAGGAGAGGGAATGAAGAGATATTGTTTAATAGGAACAAAGTTTCTGTTTGGAATGATGAAAAAGTTCTGGAAATGGATAGTGGTGACTTATACAACATTGTGAATATACTTAACAACACTGAATTATACACTTTAAGATGGTTAAAATGGTCAATTTTTTGTTATGCATATTTTACCACAATGTAAAAGGGTTGTAAAAGGAAGACGATGTGGTCATAGTAGTCTACTTGACATTACCAGATCTTTGGGGCTTTAAAAAGTAGTCAGAAATTCAAATTAACATAGGATATCTCCAGAGTTTTAACTTGTAAATTTTCATAACACTGAGTCAGACAAAAATAATTCTGCAGTCATTTAGGCTTAGTCAAGACTTCTAGGGAGATATAGTAGCAGGCTATTATGATATGGTGGAAAGACTGGGATTGAAGAACTCCAGATTCTACTCAATGCTTTAAATTACTTTATATCTCATTGCTTGTGTTTTCCTGTAAAATGGGATAAGGAATGTCTGATATCTCATTCAAAAGTGTTGGAGTAAATACAACACTGTCACGTAGTACAGTCAACTTCTTGAAAGATGCCTTACACGAGCCTCACATCTGATGTCATTGTGTGAGTAAATTGATAAAGAAAATGTCTTAGTCTCTTACTTAAAAACAGAAAGCTATTCTCTCATGTCATACAGAGATCATATTCTGTTTGAGTTGGTGGTGTCAGTTTATTGAACAAAAGTCAAGATGTTAGGTTTCACAGGCTTGTTCTAGTATTTAAAACACTTTTTATTAGGTAATAAGATTCTTGTTTTACCCTTGTTATTTGGTAAGATGCTTAGGTATTTAGAAAGCATTTCTTCTAGTTCTAATGAAATGAAAGTCCTCTCAACCTCACAGAGCCCCACTTTCTTCATCTGTAAAATGATGATATGCTCTACCTTGCCCGCTTGACAGGGTTGTTTTGAGAGTTCCAAAGAGGTCCTTTCGTTCACCTATTTATTTGGTAAATATTCTCTGTGAGCTTATGAACTATAATCTGGGATGTTGAGAATGTAATGCTCAGCAAGAGACATGATCCTTACCTTCCTGAAGTTTCCAGTTATGTAGGATTGAAATGTATGTGAAAGCACTTAGAACAGTGCCTGGCACGTCAGCAGATGTCAATACATATCATTTCCAAATTGATGGTTAATTTTGTGTGTTAGTTTGACTGGGATATGGGAGACCTAGATATTTGGCTAAAGATTATTTCTGGGTATGTCTGTGAGGTTGTTTCCAGATGAGGTTAGCATTTGAATCAATAGATTGAGTAAATCAGATGGCCCTCCCCCAGTGTGGATGGCATCATTCAATCTGTCGAGGGCCTGACTACTGCACTGAGACAGTACTCTTCTTCTGCCCTTGGACTGGGACTTCTATCATTGGAGATCCTGTTTTTCAGGACTTCATTCTCCAAACTGGAACTTACTCTATGAACCCTCTGGTTCTTGGGCCTTCAGACTTGGACTTGAAATTCTATCACATTGATTCTCCTGGTTCTCAGGTCTTCAGACTCAGACTGGAATTATACCACCAGTTTTCCTGGGTCTCAAGCTTATAAATGGGAGATTGTTGGAGATTTCTCAACCTCCATAATTTCATGAGCCAATTCCTTCCAATAAATCTCTTTACCTATATACATATGAATTTGTATATACATATAAAAAAGTAGTGGGCCACTTTTGGTAAGCAGAACTGGATATAGATATGCACTGGTTTTCCTGTTGGTTCTGTTTCTTTGACAAACCCTAATTAATACACTAGGCTTGAAATGTTGTCGTTGTTCTTTAGTTGCGACCCCATGGATTGTAGCCCACCAGGTTCCTCTGTCCATGGGATTTCCCAGGCAAGAATACTGGAGTGGCTTGCCATTTCCTTCTCCAGAGGATCTTTTCAACTCAGGGATTAAACCTGTATTTCCTGCATTGGCAGGCAGATTCTTTATCACTGAGCCACCAGGGAAGCCCACCCTCAAATTTATCCATGCACACCCAGGTCAGTGCCCTGAAATCAAGAAGGTGGACTTCAGCTGCAACTCGGTTGTTTATTTTGTAATGTCATATTGCCAATATTTATGACACTCCTAGGCCATTGCTACTCATTCTTTAAGTATAAGAGTCATTCTTTTGCCCTATAATATAAAACTTCAATGAGAGAGCAAGTCATCCAAATTATATTCCCCAGAGAGCAGGCAAATGCAATTTTATGTCCAGAGCAGAGAGGATTCAAAAGTTTACCAAAGTTCTAGGAACTTAAACGGTAGGCAGAGATAATATTGCTGTTCATCACTGTCTACTTATTTTCTATTTAAAGAGTTTTATCTTCTTAGTAGAGGGGGTTGGTTTAATAGAGTGTCAGGGGAAATGTCTAGTGAGTGTATTGATTGAATGGATGATGATAAATGTGGGCAACTTATCTCCTAATCTTCCTCTAGGTTTGCCTAGCTGAGGATGAATAAAATTATTTTTAATATATCCCAGAAAGTCTTTTTTCATTGTCTAGGGATTTTGGTGCCATACATATGCCTAAATGACTTTTTTACCCAGAAAGAGTAAGAATTTGTAGATTGGCACCAGGTGGAAAATCTTTAACACATGGTACTTTATGCCTAAATGTTAAGTTTCATTATCTCAGCTAGAACAATTACCCTTTTGCTTGCTTGAGACAGATGCAGTGCTGAAAACGTTTTTACTCTGATGTTGTAGCTGGAAGTGTACTTCTGTCATATCCAGAGTGACTAATACTTTTCAGGATGATCCGTTCAAATAATAGGGTTTCCTTGCTTTTAAGGTCACTTGGGCTATAATGTTGTTATTGTCCTTTCCTCTGCTCTGTGGTCTCATTTTCACAAAGGATTGGTAGAGAAACAGAGAGGCTATTGGGTGCCCCTCGTTCATGGGCCCGATGCCACTCTTACCCTGTCCCTGTGGTCCTGTGTCTTCTTTCTGATGATGGACATGCGTGCAACAGGGGTCTTACAGGGGTGCAGTGCTTGGGTTTCAACATGGATTCAATAGCAACAGCAACAACAGAGACTGACTCCTGGGTATTTTTCCTTCACATCAGAAACTCGAGTGGAAATACTTAAAGAACATTTGTAACTCAAGAAAATTTGTGGCACTAGAAGTGAAAACATCATAGGTTATATTAAACAGTGATAGAAAAAGTTTTTTGAAAAAAATGTAACTAAATTTCAAACAATTTTTAATTCCACTGAATATTAAACCACATCTCAAAAAGTGTAATAAAAAATTCACTCAAACTATTTAAAAAGAATCATCTCTTTCTAGTTCCTTTAAGTTAACTTGAATTTCTGTTCTGTCACTTTTATGTAAGGAAACACATGGCCTCAAACTCTGCTTTCTGGTTATAATAATTTCCTGTTGTAAGTTTGTCTTTAGTTAGTTTCCAAAAATCTTATATGCCTAAGGTTTTGGAGCCACACACATTTTTGCTTTGTAGTCTCATTTTCATAGAGGGTAGGGAAAGAAGAGAGAGATTGTGTAGTTCTTATTCACAAAAGAAATACAAGCTTTTGGTTAAACTGAAATAGTTTGGGAGATTCTAAACTGACTATTGTTGTTGCTGTTGTTTGGTGGAAGTAACTAAATGAGGAAGCTTTAAACAGTTGATAAAACATAGGACTCCTGGGTTCTAAAGTCCCTCTCTGTCACTGTGTCTCTATGTGACACTGGGAAGGTACCATCCCTCTCCGGGCCTCTTGACTTATTTGTAAATTGGGTATCTTGACTAGAGTATGTCTAATGATACATAATATATAATTATATATAAATGGAATATGATATATATCGCCTAAAACAAGTGTACAAAACAGTGTAGTCTATAGAACAATGTCCTGTGGTTTGCTGGCCTAATCCCTCCTTATGTTATAGTCATGCTTGGGCCAACACATTTGGAGTCCTTTGTATTTTCTTGTAGGCCTGAAGAAAAGCATTTTCCTATACTGTATTAACTTCTGAAAATGAAAGATTTTGGCTTAATATGTTTTCCCCAGCTTTTTATTTTATAACATTTCAAACCTTCAGAAAAGCTTCAGGTATGTTCAGTGAAGAGCTGTATACCCCTCACTTAGATTTACCAATTGTTGACATTTTGCAAAATTTGTTTCATTTTTATTTCGCTTTCTCTACTCCTTTCCTGGATATAAAGGCATTGCTGAACCATTTGAGAATTTATTGCAGGCATCATGACACTTCATCCCTAAACACCATAGCATATATCTCCTAAGAAAAAGGATATTCTCTTACATAACCACTAGATAATTCCCTGAGGATTTTAACATTGATTCGACACTATTATTTAAAATCCACTATGTGTTCAAATTTCCCCAGTCATCCCAATAGTGTCCTATGTAGGTTATTTTTTGTGGCTTAGCATCCAATCAAGGATCATCTGTTGCATTCCATTGTCCCTCGATTCACCCCTCCCTTGTTCTACAGTCCCCAGCTTTCTTTGTCTGCTTTTCTTCTGGCCGCACTGCGTGGCTTGAGGGATCTTAGTTCCCTAGCCAGCAATTGAATCCAGGCCCTTGGCAGTGAAAGAATGGAGTCCTAACCACTGGATCGCTAGGGAATTCCTAGTACTGACATTTTCTGAGGAGTTCGAGTCAGTTGTTTTGCAGAATGTCCGTCACATTAGATTTGCCTGCGCGTGCTCAGTTGCTCGGTTGTGTGCGACTCTTTTCGACTGTCTGGACTGTAACCCGCCAGACTCCTCTGTCCATGGAATTTTCCAGGCAAGAATACTGGATTGGGTTGCCATTTCCTACTCCAGGGGATCTTCTGAACCCAGGGATCAAACCTGTGTCTCCTGCTTGGTGGGCGAATTCTTTACTACTGTGCCACATAGGAAGCCCTAGATTTGTCTAGTTGTGTCCTAATGATTAGTTTCAGGTTAAACTTATAAAAAATATATTTAATTATTTATTTTTGGTTGCACTGGGTCTTCCTTGCTGCGTGCAGGCTTTCTCTAGTTGCAGCAAGCGGGGGCTACTCTTTGTTGTGGTGCGTGGACTTCTCACTGTGGTGGCTTCTCTTGTTGTGGAGCACAGGCTCTAGGTGCACAGGCTCAGTAGTTTCGGCACTTGGGCTTAGTTGCTCCATAGCATGTGGAATCTTCCTGGACCAGAGAGCAAACCTGTGTTCCCTGCATTGGCAGGAGGATTCTTAACCACTGTACCACCAACCAGGTCCTCAGGCTAAATGTTTTTTGGAAGGGATAGTATGTAAGTATTGTGTCCTCCGTGCATCACATCAGAGGTGTGTGATGTCATACTTGGTGCTGAGGTGTGATTATTTGGTTAAAGTGGTAGTTACCAGATGTCTGCAGTGTTACAATTCTATTTCCCCATATAATTAATGAGTGATTTCAGGAATGACAGGCTTCCCAGGTGGCACTAGTGGTAAAGAACCCACCTGCCAATGCAGGAGACTAGGGGACATGGGTTTGATTCCTGGGTTGGGAAAATTCCCTAGAGGAGGGCACGGCAAACCCACTCCAGTATTCTTGCCTGGAGAATCCCCATGGAAAGAGGAGCCTGGTAGGCTACAGTCCATGGGGTCGCAAACTTTCAGACACAACCGAAGCAACATGCATGCTCAGGAATGACTGAGACTTTGTGGATGTCTCATTTCTTGAAGGTTTTGGCATCCATTATTAACAATGACTGTAAAGTTATCATATTTTGATTGTCACAGACAAAGGTGACTTGGGGTAATCAACAGATCTCTGGCAGAATGGAAGAAAGAGTTGGTCACTGTGAACCGAACCACAAATAAGCCTTAGTGTTTGTGTGTGTGTTTGTGTGCATGAACATGGGCATGCGCATGTTTGAAATGAAAGTGTTGAGGTAGAGAAACTTTGACATACCGTTAGGTAAGGTTGGGATGCCTAACATGGGGAATCCAAGAAAAGTTAACTTTTGGTGAATGTTGAACAGAACATACTTTGCTGTTACTTTCTTTGCAATTTCTCTACAGTATGAGACCTAAAGCTTGACAATAACGGGTACATATAATACCCATTTAAAATCTTTGTGAGTTTTTTTATGGTGAGTTACAGCTTCCTTTCTTTTTTCTTTTTCATTTTTTCCCTGTTATTGTTTTGGTTGCAATATCACTATATTTTGTTAGATAAGATTAAGGTATTATCAATAGGAAATACAATTATAAATTAATAATGTAAGAGAAGCAGAAGTTTGCAAGGGATTTTGCAGGAGGTGAAGTGCTTCATCCCATGTGGTCAAGTGAGAGTAAACAAGAATCTGAGAATACCTCTGTTTTTATCTTGAAGAATTATGCCACAATGCATCCATATATGTTTTTCTAATGTTTCTTTGAATTATTGGAGTTAATTTTCAACGAAGGCAGAATTCTATATTAATTGTGGGACTAGTTATTAATGATATGGAGAACAACAAAATTTTGCAATAAAGAGCATATTGTATAGAAGAGCAAAAATAAATAATAGCTATAGTCACTTGTTGTTTAGTCGCTAAGTCATGTCTGACTCTCCTGCATTGGCAGGTGGATTCTTTACCACCAAGCCACCAGGGAAGCCCAACAATAGTCATGGTGATGATCAAAGATGTTGATGAGCTTTGATGAAAGCTCCCAGGAAGCAAAGGTATTCTAATGATAGAACAGTAACTGGAAGAGAGAGCATGGAAAGTGAATTGTGCCAGGGATTACATTTTAAATGGCAAGGATAATCTGGCATAGGAAATACAACCATAAAACAATTGATTCCATGTATTTAAGCAAGAGAAATGTAGAAGTCCAAGAAGAGCCCTTTTTGCCTCACAAAATTATACTAGCATATGTCTTCTTTCGTTATCTTCAGATTTCTCTAATTTATCAGATGATTCGAACCCAAAGCAGGGAGAACAATGCTCTACTATGATGTCAGTGCTTTAGGAAAAAAGAGCCAGGAATTTGAAAAGTAAGCTTTTTGCAAGTACAAAGATATCATTGTTGCTGCTGCTGGGCTTCTAGAATAACTGTGCGATTGTTAATTATGAAAATATAAAATAGTCGTGAATACAATTTGTCTTCTAATAGGAGTGCTATGCCACTAATTCATACACAATGGAGATTACAAGAACAATCCACAAAGTGCAGGATATTGGGACATGTGTGTGTGTCTGCTCAGTCGTTCAGTTGTGTCCAGCTCTTTGCGACCCCATGGACTGCAGCCTACCAATCTCCTCTGTCCATGGAATTTCCCAGGCAAGAGTACTGGAGTGGGTTGCCATTTCCTTCTCCAAGGATATTAGGACAACTTACTTTAAAACCGCAGTACAGTCAAAATATACTGTTCAGAACACAGAATTGTCTCATGAGTGAATAATGAAGTAGCCATGATTTATTAGCTTTATTTAAAGCTATCTACAAGTTGAACAAGCTTTTAAAGCACTTTTATTTTTTAAACACCTCTGCAATTTCCTGGAGCCATAATTTCTTTTATTTTTTTTCTTTGAGCCACAGTGGTTAATCAGATTTTGGTGTTTCAGTAATTATGTCAATTAATGTATGCTGAGAGTAATTTCATTTGTTGAAACAGATACCAGGTGAATATGTAATTAGTGGAAGGTTGTCTCTTTAAGATTTGGTGTGCAATTTTCCAAGATTAGCCACAGTATGGAGAGTATAGTTTCAAATTGTAATAATTTCTGGTTAGGGACCAAACTAGTATCTAGTTGATTTCTTGACAACTGAAGTAAAATGAGAGTTTCGTCCCACCTTCTCCCAGCAATCAAAGACACGTTATAGGGTGAACAATCATCCCAGTTTGCCCAGGATAGTCCCACTTTTAGCACTAAATGTCCTCTACCTAGAGAATTCCTTTGCTTCAAAGCAAAAAAAGGACAGTCAGTCACCTTAATACACACATCTCACTTGAAAATAAATACTGTACTTAAACACAGTTTTTAGAAGTCATGGGTTTCCCTCACGGCTCAGCAAGAATCCACCTGCAATGCACGAGACACAGGAGATACCAGTTTGATCCCTGGGTCGGGAAGATTCCCCAGAGAAGAAATGGCAACCCACTCCAGTATTCTTGCTGAAAAAATCCCATGGATAGACGGGGCTTGGGGGCTACAGTCCATGGGGTTGCAGAGAGTTGGACACAACTGAGCGACTAAGCATGCACACAACTTATAGAAAAGCAATTTAAAAATAAATTTCCATCCATATTGTCACTAAAATAAAGCAACTGTGTATGTAGTTTTCTTCCTTCTAAACTTTATATAGAGAATATATAATTTAACAATCAAAAAAAGCAATTGTAGTCACACATATGTACAAGTCTATGTCATTGATTAACAAATACATATCCTCACAAAACCATATGTATAATTTTAATGAATCCATAAAATTGTAGCATGTTTCCATGTTATATTACTTAATTACTCTTTATTGTAGGACATTTATTTTGTTTTTCTGTTTTTTACCCATTACAAATGATAATGTTATACATATCTTTGTATATATAATATTCTTCTTTTAAATTTAAGAAATATAACTTTGGGAGAAAACATACATATGGTAGAATTGTATTGACAACATATAAACAGTTCAAATTATAAATATTTTCTTCTGCTAGTTTCTTATCAGCTACCCTGCTATTTAAATAACTGTGTCATGAAAAATTCCTGGTCATATGAGCCCATTCTAGAAACTGGCTAATAGTCTTATTTGGATAGTTGAAACAATGTGTTTATTTGTTTGTTCTGAATGTCAGTAAATTTTCATCACAAATGAAAATGTTGTTTCCTCTTTTTAGGATTTTTCAAAAGAATAATTGCACTTGAAGGAAAACCAGGTCACTGGGTAATCACAATTTCATAGAGAAACATCTACTGTGTTCCAAAATTGACAGAGGCATCGAGGACACAGAAATATTACCAAGTCATTTTTGAAGACAGATGTTTGGTAGGAGCCAGTTTTTGCACTAAGCCTGACCAATGAACTCTCCCTTGATGCTTCCCTTTAGTATTTCTGAAGTAGAAGTGTGAAAATCTAAAAACTCAAGTCCTGTTTTTTACTGTAATTAAAAAACAACAGCCTGAGCCTACAAAATCTAAACTTAAATACAGAACGGGTAAGTCATAAAATCAGTTAACATTTATTGGGTAACCGCCATTGCCTGCCCAGTCCCTATCTGGTAGAGTTTATCAAGTGATAGAAAAAAGTCACGAGATGTGTGAAATAGAAAATTATAGAATAATTTTAATTAGAAAATAATAGAATAATGTGGTAAGTTTTGTAACAGTAGTGTGGAAAAAGATGGCCGTGTTTCTTTGTACACCTGCTTATTTATTTAATATGTATTTGGCTGGACAGTCTCAGTTGTGGCTGGCGTTTCCTGATCAGGGATCAAACCCAGGCCCCCTGCACTGGGAATGAGGAATCTTAGCCACTGGACTACGAGAGAAGTCCCAATCTGTGTATTTATAATGACAAAAACTGTAAACAACCTAAATGTCGGTAGACAAGATATAAATAAGTACGTTATGAAATAATCATACACTGGGATACTAGGCAACAGTGAAATGAATGTATAGGAACTATATGTATCAACTCCAATAACTCTTACAAATAAAACATCGGATATCAAGAGCACGTTTTAGAAGAATAGATTTAGGTTGATATCATTTATGTAAATTTTGAAACATGCAAAAGAATATGTTGCTTAGGGATACTTCCAATGAAGCAAAAATATACAGAAATGCATGCAATGATAAGCATGGAATTCAGGATAACGATCCTCTGTTGGGAGGGTGGGGCAGGGGGGAGGCGGGCTAAGGAGTGGAGAGGGAGGAAGACCCAGTACCAAAGGAGATACATAGGAGGGTTCAAGTATTTTGGAAATGTTTTATTTCTCAAGCTTCTGGGAGAGTACATGATTGTTGATTATATTATTTTAAAAAATATAACAATACATTGAGATATACATAAATCAAAGTGCCACATAAGCAGAGAAGAGGCTGCTGATTCTGAATGGAAGTAGCAATCTGCATAAGTTTTTTGGATGAGTTGGCACTGATGGATAAATTGGTCTTGATGGATGAGTAGACATTCAGTAAGTCCAGATGGCAGGAGAGGAGATTCTGGGGTGATGGACGAGCATGGGCAAAGGCATGGAAATGTTCCGTGCAAGAGATGACTTAGGATGCACAGAAATATATATGCTGGAATAAAGGAAGTTAATAAAGGAGGTCAATACTGTAACTGGGACCAGACTGTCAAAGAGCTGAAATGTAAATAATTTACTAGGCTGAAATGTAAAATAATGTAAAATAATTTACTAGGCTTTGTAAATGTGTGTGTGTGTATGTGTGTGTGTGTGTGTGTGTTCAATCGCTCAGTTGTGTCCGACTCTTTGAGACCTCATGGACTCCTCTCATGGACTCATGGACTCACCAGGCTCCTCTGTCCATGAGATTTCCCAGACAAGAATACTGGAGTGGGTTGCTATTTCCTTCTCCAGGGGACCTTCCTGACCTGAGGATCGAACCTCAGATTCTTTACCACTGAGCAGGCTTTGTAAATAGATGTTTGCAAATGGGTCTGGACTATAATTTATTATATTTTTCATGTAATTCCAAAGGATTGATAATTTCTTCAATCAAGATGTTATCTGAATATGATCCTTTTAGATCTATACTGCTCTTCAAATAAAAATAAAATCATGAACCAAGTCATCTACCAAATCCAATTGAGAAACTGATCTGAAAGGTCATTATAACCAGTAATAAATACAGAGATCTCCCATTGGTAGCATTAAAGAGTCATTTAAATTTTTCTTATGATTATCCATCAATTTCCCCACCTGACCATGTCAATGACTCTTTAAGTAGAAAGGATTGCCCTGAGAAGGGATGGGAAGATTAATTGGTTTTGTGAACATCGATAGCTTGTTAAATTTGCCAGAACTACCTTTCATATGACCATCATTTGGTCACCAGCAGGTATCTTTCATTGGCTTCATGTGGCAGAGTCTGAAGATTATGGGTTGATCAGCTTGTCAGTCATCAGGGGGCACCTGCAGAGATGATGAAAGTTTATTATATAATACTATGAAAGCAGCACAACATATAGCAAATTGAACTACATGTTTTCTCCCCCCACTCTTTTTGTACATTAAAACTGCAGTTTGAAAAACAACTTCCAGCACAGAAAAAAATTAAAACAGCAGGTGATAATTAGGGCAAAGTTACAACAATGTTACTGCTGATGGGCTACCTGTCAGTTAATGCAAGCTATCACTTCTCCCTAGGAATAGTTATTATTAAAAACGACTTATGAGTGTTAAAGAGGGACATTAAATGTGTTAGTCTCCTTATTTGCTCATTTGGAAACGGTGTAAAGTTAGGTCCATTAACCAGCCTAGTTCTACCTTGGTCTAGGGGCAGACACACACACAAAGTATGCAACTGAAAGTTATTAACGACCAAAACATAAACCTTAGTGCCTTGAGTTAAAAATCAATTTTCCTAATAAATTAAACTCAAACACTATATACTAGTATGTAATATCAAGAAGAATGTATTAATAATTGCCATGTTGGCAGAGTGCAAAGTGCAAGACTTAGAAGGATATAAAAATTTAGTAATTTAGAAAATCTGATACCAAAAAATAGCTACTGCTGCTTTGGAAGGCTCAGAGTATAGTTCAGTTGTTGAGCTATAATGGTATTCTCTGACTAGTCAAGGTTGAATGTTCAAGATGTAGATTGAGTATTAATCATTGATTCAAATAAAAGATTACACAACTGGAGAGGCTCTCCTGGGTTAAGTAGTTTATTTCTAAACACAGATGTAAGTTTTTTCCTTTGTGTATTCCAGAAGTACTTGAGTGCCTTCCCTGCTAAACAAGCAACCTCTTTTGGAATTATTTTTTTTTTGGCTTTACTCTTTATCAACTACAATCTTTTAGTTGAGAATTCACCGAAGCTCTTGATGACATGACTTACCAGCTAATTCAAGATGCCCATTTCAAGTTTAAGCTTTATCGTTTGTTCTGCCTAGTAAAAAATCTGATAATATGCTATGCTTTATTCTGGTTTACTTGCAGTATTCTCTTGTATAGTCACACTGCATGGCATTGTGTGAATAAGCCATAGCTTATTTATCCATTTTACTGTTGATGAGCATTTGGGTAGTGACATGAAAAAGATGAAATATTATATAAGTACTCATATGTACACAAACAATATCCCCACACAGCATTAAATTTTTCTTTTTTTTTTTTTTTTGCTGAAGGGTAATATAGAGAGAAGGGTAATTTGATGAAATTTTACACACTGAGCACACATGTGCAACCAGTACCAAGCCCAGGAAACAAAACATGACCAACTCCCAGAAGCCCTATTTATGCCCCTCTCAGTCATTAGCTCTCTTCAAGGGTAACCACTAGCTTAACTTCCAATAGCACAAATAAGTTTTGCTTGTTTTGTACAAAACAAACTCTTGTGTGTCTCACGTTTTTACTTAGCATCATATGTATGAGATTCATATATATTACTGCGTTTAGAAGCAGACTGTTCATTCTTAGTGATGTATAGTGTTCCGTTATATATCACAAAATTTATTTATTTATCTACTTTGCTGTCAATGAACATTCTGGTTGTTTTCCACTTTGAGGGTTATGATAAATAATGTTGCTCTGAGCTGTTTAATAGGTATCTTTTGGTATATATTTGATATTGGTATATGCCTAGGAAACTAATTCTGGGCCAAAGCATTTTCATGTGTTTAACTTTAGTAGACACAGTCTTTGATCTCTTGAGGAATCATTCTGAGAAATTTGTTTCAGTATAACCATTATGAGAACAACTTTTGGAGTCACTCAGACCAAATTTAGCTTATCATGAAAGAGTCATACCACTTTGTGCTTAAACTTATTAAGCTTTAGTTTACTTACCTGTGCAATAGGTATAATAAAATCTTTCTCAAAATATGAGAATTAAATGAGATATTTATTTTAATGCAAGTTAGAACAATGCCTGGCACATAGTAAGTGCTTAGGTTATTATATGGTGGTTATTAATCATTAGCTTTTACAACATAGACAGTATGGAGAATCTGAAACAAATATGGGCAATATAATCCACAGTTTTAATTCTCTGATGGAAGAAAATTGAGACTCTGACCCGAAAGGCATTACCAATTCCAGGGAGCATTACACTTGGACCCTGAAAAAAAAAATCATTTAAACATTATCCCAAAATGCATTTGCAAATTACTCTTGCCAGAGGCAAGGTTCTTGGATGCAGTGCATTAACATCCATTTTTTTTTTTCCCCTACCAGACTTTACTCTTTAAAGTTAAGACTGCCAAGGGCTACTCTGGAAAGTCACTAGTATTATACTTTTTATTATATTTGCCAATTTCACACTTTCCTCAACCCAACCCCCAAAGTTGTTGAAAAGTGACTGTAAGGACATTAGCTCTTAGTTTTCTTTGAAACTTACCAGTATTTATGTTCCACATTCTTAAAAATACTAAAAATAAGCCCAGATCCTTACTTAAATGACAGAGACCTTGCCTTTTTTTCTTTCCTTTTCTAGGATTGTGCTTGATAACCTCAGGGTGGATTTCAGCAGCTCCTGTGACAATGCCTGAGAGTTACCACGGAAGTTTCACTGTGTAGCGAGGTACTGTTTAGTTAATGGCTTTAGGGGCAGCAGATTCAGTTATCTTAGGCAGGTAATTTTGGAAGGTGGCACCCTGTTCCTGATAAATTGCATCAGATCTCATTTATCAGTTACTAGTTTCAAGAAATTAAGCAGTTAGTCTACTTGAAGGTATTCCTTTTGATAAAGCCAGAGGTAGACCTGAAAGGGGACTTTCTGAACACTTAATAACCTCTTTTGACTTACAAAACTAGTCATTCAACAGTTTTGCCTAAAGTCAAATGGTTTGTTTCCTGCACAGACATCAAGCTAGAGCCTTATTCCCAGTTTAGGGGTCACTCTCCTTTGCTCTTGCTTCTTGGTGGCCACCATCCCCCTATCCTGTCCTGTCCCACCCTCTACCTCAATTTCATAAAAGTCCATACCTGGGGACTTTTGAATAAGTTGTGGAACTGAACAAGTTGTGCCTTAAGGGAACGACCATTGTCATTTGAATTAAATTGTTTTAAGTGCAAAATGAGTGAGGTTTTTCTGCTAGAACATTAAGATCCAAGAAGGAAGACCTTGTCTATTTTCTGGACCACTGTATTCTCAACACCTGTGCCTGGTACAAAACTGACCCTGATCAGTGTTAAATGAGGAAATGAATGAATAAATCTCGGGTATGTCAGGTTGTCATGTCCTTTGTCTTTTCCACCTCTTTCCAGTTGTACTAATAAAAAAGTGCATATTTAGATTCTAAAGAGGAGAAATCATGAACAAAGCGTCCAGTACGGTGCCTGATTCACTGAGGGCAATTAAAAAACGTCGGATGATTTTCCTTTGCTTCCTTCCCAAGTGTAGGGTACTCGGGGTAGGCGGTGATATGCCATGGTGTTTATGTGCCTGGACATAAAGTGACGTGGGTAACTAACAGGCTGGGGAGAAAGGACTGTCGACGTCTTTCTGATCTGTATCATAAATTCCAATGCCCAGAAAAATGGACAGCTATTTTACCTAGAGAGGCTCGTCGCATTTGTTGATTGATTCTGGGCTGCAGTCAACTCTTAATACAAGTTTTTATAACCATCAGCTACTTTGCGGCAGGATGAAGGGCACTGACAGGAAAAGAAGGGACCCCCCTCCCTCCTCCACAAATAAAGGAACTACTCTGTGGCGGGGGCTGCGTTTTGCGCGTCTAACGGGCCCTCGGTCAGGGGCGGTCCCCACCCCTCCAGCCCCGCCTCCGCGCCCTTGGAGGCGGCAGGCGAGGTTCAAGTTCGGTCCCTGGACGCTAGCTCCCCGCTCCGAAGCCGCTCGCGCATCTCTAGGCTTCCCTCGCCCCCCAACCCCGCAGACTAGGAGGGCTCAGAGGTCATTCGGGCGCTGGGTCACTCGGCCACTCGCTGTGCTACCACGTGGGAGAAAAGTTTCCAGCTCTGCGGTGGGGCCTCCCACCAGTGCCCCCCGGCGGAGCAAAGGTCCGCACTTCGGCACCCGCTCGCTTTTTTATCGCTTGCAGTCGCAGCCCCCTATCTGGGGGACTCCTCCCGGCCCCGCTGTAACCCTTCTCTGAAACCCCTCCTTCCTCGCTGCTCAAGTCGCCCTAGGAGAACACCCTGGGGGCCTCTGGAGAAGGCGGCCCGAGCTCCTCCCGCGGGCCTGGGATAGGGGGTCCAAGGACAAGTGTCCCGAGGAGCGCGCGGGGGGCGCGGCGCTGGGCTCGCGGGGTATAGCTGGTGACAGCGGCCCGCACGGCGTCCCCAGCGCAACTGACGGGAACATTCCGCGGCTCCCACACCCTCGCGCGCCAACTCGGGCGGGTCGCAGTAAACCCCAAGCTAGCTGCCCCCTCCACGCCCCCCAGCCGCCCTCACTCCCCGCTCCCGGCTCGCCGCCGCCCCCAGTGCGCAGGCCCGGCCGCCCCAGCGCGCATGCCCTGGGCTCGCGAGCGCGGCCAGCCCCCAGCCTGCTGCTTTCTACACACTCTACAACTGGGGAGGGGGCGGGGGCGGAGGGAGCCCTGCCGGCCGGCCACGTGATCCCGCCGGCCGGGGCCGCGGGGGCGGGAGCGCGCGCCGAGCGAGGCGCGGGGAGGGCGGTGTGCGTGCGCGCGGCGCGCGCGCGCGGGCGGGCGCCGGGCTGGGCTGAGGCGGGCGGCGGCGGCGGCGGCGGCGCGGCAGTGGGCCGGCCGCGGAGGGGGAGGAGCGGGCGCTGAGCGAGGCGGGCGGGCGGAGGATGGGGCCGTGCCCGGGCTCCAGCTGCAGCCGCCCGGGGACACGCCGTGCACCCTCCGGCTCGGGGCTCTCGCGGCGGCATCTGTGGCAGCGTTAGCGGCGGCGGCGAGAGCGGCGTTCCCGGCGCTTCCTGGCAGCGCTGCTCCCTCAGGCTGGGCGGAGAGAAGAGGCAGCGGCGGCGGCGGCACACCGGCGTCTCTCCCGCTGGACATTTCTTTCTGCTTTCCTCGTCGACTGGCCCCCTCCCTTTTTTTGAGGAAGGGTGACCTCTTCTTTGGGACTGGAAAAAAAAAAATTTGAGGTGGGGGGAGGTGGGTGGCAGCGTCAGGGGCTGCTTCTTCTCTTCTTTCATCGCCCTTTCCTTCCCCCTCCGAGCCCGAAAAGCAAACCCCACAACTGCTCCAGCATCCTCCTTCCCTTCCTCCACCGCTTCCAGGTTCGCCCTCTCCCCATCCTAATTATTTCATTATTATGCTCCCCTCTCTGGGGGGTCTCGTCCCTCTCCGGTCGCTCGGAAGCCTTGGCCTCCCCTGGATGCGTTTCTTAAAAATTTTGGAGCCAGGGAGTGAGTTTTCTCCGAGGCGTGTGTGAGAGGCGGCGGGGGTGTTTTCCTGCGCGAGGGGCGGGTGAAGTTCATTACCCCCACTTTTCCCGCGACCTTTTTCGGACCGGATTTGGAGTCGCGGGGGGCGGGCAGGCGTTTTCGGGGGGCGGGGGGCGCGGCGGAGAATGGCCGCGGGGAGGGCTCCCCGGAGCCTCCCAGTCTCTTGATCAAAGCATTCCGCTATTCTGATTTATTGCCTGCTTGGTGAGTTATTTTTTTTTTCCCCCTCTAAAGGAGACCTGTGTGTTCAGCCATTACTTTGCTCGGCGCTGCTCACAGGAATCTCCGACCCTCGGTGCTGTGGGCAGCCCCGCACTTCGGCTCCTCGCCTCTCGCCCTCGCTCCCGTCCCTCCTCCCTCTCTCCGCCCCTTCCCCCTTTTCTTTCTCCTCTCTTTCTTCCCCTCTCTCCCTTCTTTCGGCCGCCGTCTCCCCCGCGCCCTCCTCGGGGCGGAGGGAAGCCGAGAAAGGGGGAGGGAGGGGTTGGTGTCAATTTTTTTGTGCGGCCGCGGCCGGAGCCTGTGGCGGGCAGGCGGCGAGCGGGGAGACCCCGGCGCGGCAGAGCCATGGATGGCCCGACGCGGGGCCATGGACTCCGCAAAAAGCGGCGGTCGCGGTCACAGCGAGACCGGGAGAGGCGCTCCCGGGGCGGGCTGGGGGCCGGCGCGGCCGGCGGCGGCGGGGCCGGCCGGCCGGACCCGGGCGCCCTCGCTCGCCTCGTCGTCAGGCTCCGACAAGGAAGACAATGGGAAGCCCCCGTCCTCCGCCCCGTCCCGGCCCAGACCCCCGCGGAGGAAGCGGAGAGAGTCCACCTCGGCCGAAGAGGACATCATTGATGGATTTGCCATGACCAGCTTTGTCACTTTTGAAGCGCTGGAGGTAAGGGGGACCCCCCTCCCCCCCGGTTTCCCTTTATAGGCACGACACCCTCCCTCCTTGGCTGTGCTCGGCTCTGCTGCCTCCCCCCGCCGCGCTCCGGTCGGTCTGGCTGTCTGTCTGTCTAGGCTGAGGTCTTATTGTTGGGGGGGTGGGGGAGCTGGGGGCGCGGGTAGACAGGCAGCAGGAGGGAATCGCCAAGCCGTGCCTGGTCTCCCGGTCTCCTCGTTCTCGCTCGCCTTCCCCCTGCGCCCCCTCCCCGCACCCCCTCCACGGCAGATGGGCAGAAAGAAAGGGGTTCAGGCATCACAACAATGCGCCCCCCTCCACGGAGAGCTCTGCCCCTACTCCTTCCTCCTCTCCCTCCCCAATCATGGCTTCTTGGCTGGTGGAAGTCTCTTTGCTGGGTTTGGGGCGCCTGTGGACGGTTCTCTGTGTGCTTTCTACAGCCATATGTCCCTGTGTGTGTCTCTGTGTAGGATAGACCTTTCCTGGGTGTCCTCGGGACCGGAGACGGACGGGGTTTTGTGGTTCTTTGCCCCCTTCCTCTACCCCTCTTTTTTTCTTTTCTTTTTTCTTTCTTTCCTTTTTTCTTTTCTTTTTTTGGTGAAGCTGGGGAAGGGGGCGTTTTCTCCCGGTTGGGAGAAAGGACGGAGGAGGGGAGGGAAGAGAGGAAAGGATGGAATATCTTTCAGTGTCCGTTCGGGGCTCTATTACGGAAAGGGTTAATTGTAATATTATCTGTACACATAACATGCACATGTGTGTGTATATGAACAATTCGTTTAAAGGCAGAAAAAGGTACACCAGGGAGGACGGGTGGGAGGAAAGAAGACAACCCTAGCTGGTATCTGAAGGGCTTGTCACCCAATTGTCCCTCTCCTTTTCCTTTTTTTTTGTGTTTTCTTTTCTTTTTCTTTCTGACTGGCTTTGTGTGTGTGTGTGTGTATATCTGTGTGTGTCTTTCTTTATTCCTTGGGCACCTGCAGCGTTGATTTCCAAATGCACATTTTCCTGCCAGCTAAAGGGCTCCTTGGGGGTGTTGGGGGGGGTGGCAAATAGAGGGAGATTGTCCGGGGGTCAGAGGAAAACTCTCTTCACCTGGACGGATCTGGTTTGGTGCTGGCATGGGTCACTGGCCTGTATAAATGTAACCCCCTTTTCTCCTCTCCCACCTTCCTCTCCCCACCCCCAACACACCACACACACACAGGCGCTTGGAGATTCTGCAGAGTTGGCCCGGCTTTCTTAAGCACAAAACCAAGATAGGAGTTGGTTTCTAGGCTTTCCTGCACCTGATGTGATGGTGTGAGGTTCCTGAAAGAAACTTTTCCCTTTCCCTTTGGTTTTTGCTGTTATTATGGTATTGTTTGCAGTGCTCAAATGCAAGATTTGTTGATGACAGCTTAAATCTCACATGCAGTAACTGTGCAGGTTTAGATTGCTGTGTGTGTGTGTTTGGGTGTCAAGTTTAAGTATTTTTAAAAAGGAAGCCTTCCTGTTAGGGTTATTCTTTTCTGTTTGAACTGCTTTTTGGTTGGGCTTCTGGTGGTTATGGTGGTGGATGGTGGCCAGTGTTTGGGGAGGAATGGAGAGTGGTGTTGGTGGCCATAGATTGTGATGTTAGTGATTGAATCAGTTATCCTCTGGTTCTAGAACTGGTACTTGATTGGCTAAAATGGATCTTACACAGTTCTTTTGAGTGTTGAGGCTCACCACTTATTAGGATAATTCTAACTGTGGCTTCAGCTTTGCCAGTGTGGGAGGGTACTGTAAAGCGTGACCTCTTTCTCCCTGTCTCTCTCTTGCTTTAAAATAGGAATTGAAATGGTCATATGTATTCTAGTATGTGAATTAGAAAATGCTGCCTAAAATTTGGTTGTGATCAGTGGTTGGTTTAGGACAGCGTAAGAGCTGCTTACAAGTGGTTTTGCTTCCAGCATGGTTATCCTGGGCTCTGTGTGGCCCCTCACAGTAAGTAAGCAAGAGGGGCCTGCAGGTTGCTATAAACGTTTCTGAAGGTCAAGTAGAGATAAATATAACACATGCAGTTATTTTTGGTGGCTTTACTTTTAATAAATACTTGACTGGGCTTGTGTAGCTATCCATTTGGCTTTTGAGAGAAAATGTGCCCATTCTAGTTTCTTTTGGGTGTAAAAAACTTTTAATTTTTAAAGAAGACCAAGTTTGAAGTGTACCATTAATACCATTCCTTTTCTTGCTGTGATTATTTTTCTGCTGTTTTTCTAGATTCAAAATCCAGGTTACTTTGGTTAGCTGAATATTATAATACCTTCATATCTAAGTATCATCTGCATATCTCTGGTTATAAAGGTCTAACTTTTAAAAAAGTTTCTTTAAACTTTATAGAAAAATGTAAACATATACAAACATACAGTATAACAAACTCCAAGGTGCACAACCACCTAGGTTCAACAGTTGTCTTTCTAAGTGGTAATGACTCAGGGGAAAAAAAAAAAAAAACGAACCAAACAACCCACCCAAACCCATAGTATTATCACAGCTAGGTGAATTAACAACAGTTCCCTAATATCAAATATCTTCACATGCATTTATGTTTAGGAGTCCCAATTTTTGTAGGAAAGCTGCAAATACACTTTTCAGGTTAAAAAAAATACAGTGGGGAATAAAAGTCATCGTGCTTCTGTGGGACAACATAGATCTCTTTGCTGCTTATCACGTTTGTGTCTATGCTTCATAGGCATATGTGTGTGGTGATCATTAAAACCTCTGGTGTCCTGTTGTCCTCAGTTTGGAAGATCTACTTGAATTATCACTAAGAAATGTGAGGGTTTGTTAGGAAACAGGCAACTAAACTATGAACTTGAACCTGAATGTATAATACAAGAGTGCTTATAAATGTTAAGAATTATCATATATGATAAGAATTATCTTAAATACATACTATGTTTTTGTGTCTAGAAATGAAATCAGTTGTCACCACAGATCATCAGAGTTGCTGCTGGTATGATGTTGTGATAAGAAACCAGAAATATTGGCTTGCACAGCTAGGCTTTTAAACTTAGGCTTGATTCAGAGCAGTAGCTAACAAACTGTGGAGTGTATACTTTTGGTGTTAATGGACACATCATTTGACTCCATGGTTTGGTTTGTGTCTTGAGTGGCTGATTTTGACTTCCCTTTTAAAAAAAGAGGCTCCTAACTCATAGTGAAATGTCCTAATAAAATTGTTCCAGACTAATGATTTTACTCACAATACTGGAGGAAAAATAAGAAACTTGTCTAATGAGAACCATAATTTTTATGTGGATTTATTTTTCACTCTTGTTAGTGTCTTATTTAAAATGATGAAAGCTTTGGACAATTTGAGAAGTCCCACACTTTATACAGTGAAACTAGCAGAGGTAGTTTTATATTCTGCAGGGACACTTGTCTTGAGTAATTGTGCCCTGAAGTTCAAGTATGTGATTGTGAAGAGTCTTGTGATAGAAGATAAGAGGGTAAGTGAGGAGGCTAAAGTTGAACATGGTGTTCTTTTCATTATGCATTTGAGCAGCAGTATTATCATTTGGTATGGTACTATTTACTTGAATATTCTTTGAATGAGAGTGACTATCCCCAGATATCAAGCCTCATTAAAAAGTGGTTTTCAGCAAACAAAGTATAAATGGGAATGTTGGGATCTAGTACTGCCAGTGTACCCTGATGTGCCAGATAATACTGCCTTTGTGTTATTTGCATTTTTTTTTCCTCTGTGTAATCTTGATTACGAAGCCATGTGAGCACTATGGCTGAAAACCTGCAAATCCATTTTTTTTCCCCTTCACTTGGCTGTTGTGCCCTGGTTTTTTAGGGCAGCCTCCTTATATACAACTGACCAAGGGAAACAGAGATGAAATGGGAGGGATTAGCAGATAGGAGGCCAGTTGGAGCTTTGCAGGCTTGTGAAAATGAAGGAAGACTCATTTCTGGTGGATGGAGGATCTAACCAAGACTTTCATGGGGTCTTCATTTCCTTTGTGTTTCAGGGCTTACCCACACATTGGTAGTGTAAATAGGCAGTACAGAATTTGATGTACTTATAGCATATCAGGCTCTGATAATTTACTGTGGTCAAATCTCACTTATTCAGTTTAAAAAAATATTAATCATGTTTCTTGTATCAGTCTGCAAATATTTATGGAGTGTGTGATATGTGCAAAGTACTAGAAGTGGGGGAAGTCTATATATGTATATAATATATTATATATATAGTATTTTTGAAGGAGTGTGCAGTTCAGTTGGTAAATTAAGTCTAGCACTTACAGTTTTGAAACAGGCACTCAAATGCCTCATTACAACCAAGTGCAGTGAGCTTTCAGAGAAGGAATAGTGAGATAGGCTGAAGTATTTGAGAAGGCTTCCTGGAGAATACATGGGTCCTCCTAGGCTGAAGTGATTTGAATAGACAGAGGGAGTAGGGATTGGGGAGGGGATTCCGAGATGAGGGAATGGTGAACAAGGCACAGAAACAAGATGAGTGACTAGGGTTTGAGGGGCAAGAAGGGGCTGTAGAAATGAGAACAAAACTGTGTAAGTAAAGAGTGCTTGTGTAGAGACCCACCTTCCAGGCCTGGCTGTCCTAACTAGTTGAGTTACATTGGGAAGCTACTCTCTAAAAGAATCCTTTTCTTTTTCCACAAGTTGAGAGGTTTAGAGTAGTTTTAAAGCAAAGATACCCAAGCTAGAAGGAAACATAGTTCTCCAGATGTTCATAGGTTGTGGTCCAGACCAAGAAATGTGATCTTTGCTCAGTTAATTTTGGAACTTGATGGGCCAGACAGAATTAAATGGGTAACTTGTTCTGCAAGGATTAGAAATCTTTTGTAATGTATATGTGAGTTTTGAATGTTAGAGAAAGAGATGTGATGTGTCTTATTTCCTAACATCTGACCACAGGGAACTTTCATTCTTGTCATCGTAGTTCCTAATCCATAATCCAGTATGAGAATTGCTGGAAAAGATCTCGGAGGTCCCTTCCAGATCTTGGAACTTGGTAATCTCTGAGTATGGTGGCTGATGATAGACAATTTGAAAAACCAGGCACAAAGTTTGAAATCAGGGTGGAAGCTGCTGCTTGAGTGGGAGTGGCAAGGGGAGTGTGAGATGTAAATAATGAGAGATGTGAATAATGATGATTAGTCCATTTCTCCTTCTTCCTTTTCCTGCCGGGTGTCAGCCCTTTCATTGATTGTTAGCAACCCCACCATGAGGTGAATATTGGTGAGTGGTTTTCATTAATGGTTGTTTCAGTGTGATAGTAGCCCAGTTCTGATGCTACAAAGCTACCTTCCGGCCAGAGGGAGTTTTTATCCTATCTTGGTTCCTTCTGGTTTCTTCTATTGCTGCTTTTTAGCAAGCTGGGAAAGAAGGCTGGATGAGAAAAGGAGGTTGACACTGACGTTAAAATAAAGGTTTTAAATTATCTGCCTTTCGCTTGTTTATGTATGAAGTGTTCATTCAAGAAAGGTCAGAACCCTTCGTCTGCTTTGGAGCTGTGTTTATGTTACATTTTGCGCTTTCTATCTTGGAAAGTTTGAGATGGTACTACAGAGTAAATGGGTCAGTTCCAGTATTTCACTTTGGGCAGTTTGCATAGCTTTAGGATCTGAGGCGTTCCTAAGCGGTGAGAAAGTTTATAGAAGGAAAAAGGACTGTGAATAACGTGCTTGGTTATGAAGTCAAGTATTTTACTATACTTAACTGAATTTCAGTATTTCACTGTACAAGGCAGAGCATCACTTCAGGAGTATTTATGTGAGATGAGGTAGAATACTGTGATATGGTGATTCCATGCACCTTGTTTTAGCTGTTGAGATGAATTGCTTTATATCTTTTTTGGAAGTAGGGTATAAATGAATCAGTAAATTTAAAAACTGAATCATAGAGTTAGTGATTCACCTTTGATCCTTTCTGAGAGAGTTTTTCTCTAGCTTTCACCATTGAAAAAGGGTTAAAAAAGAACATTCAATATGATTCTAGGCGATTCAAGGAGCATTGAGATGATAAAAAGATTCTAAGGCTCTATACAACATTTCTATTTGCTGTCAAAAATAAATGACAGTTATGTAGTTTGAGAGAATGTTAGGATTAGAAATAAAGTCCCCAAGCTAAAAAAAAAAAAAAAAAATAGTTGAGAGCAACTACTAAAGAATAATTTAGGTTCCACTTGCTAAATTTGAAAGCCTTTGGACATAAGGTCTGCTGCACTTTTTGATATGGAATGAGTGAGTGAGTGAGTGTGTGTGTGTGTATATAGAGGGTGGATGGTGGGTTAGTGTTTTTACATTTTATTTTACCCCTATGCTGTAATACACTAATATACTAAATGTAGTCTAACTTTGTAAAAGTGCCTCATGCTATTTTTTCTCTCAAGAAACAACACTTTTTTCAGGGTCAGGATTAAAGCCAATATTTTGTTGATACAGGAAAAAAGTAATGGGATAGCAGCTATTCATTTGAGAAAGTTGTGGGGAAAAAGTCAGATTTAACAACTCTCAAATAATTGAAGTTTGGAAGAGCAGGATGGGAATTAATCAAAACTAATTTAGGGGCATTTAGCTGGGTCAGAACAAGTGTTTCTTACATAATGTGTACCTGTTCCATGAATAGATGAATGCAGATTTTTCTTTCCTAGAAGTGGGGCATAGAGTTAAAGGCTGTTGAGACCCTGAATTTGTGTTCCTTCTTGCAGATTTGAACTGTGTTCTTCCTTCATTTCTTCTAATAAGCCTTCAGGGTAGGGGGTATGCAGTCAGTACCTTTCTTTCTAAGGTCACAGAAAATAGGTTCCTCTTGATGCTGTTAGTAACTGAGGAGGGGAGAGGTGGCTTTCACTTTGTCTGGGTTCCTTTGCTTGCTTAGGAAGAGACGATGATGGCTCAGGGGATAAAGAATCTGCTTGTAATGTGGAGACACAGGAGACGCAGGTTTGATTCTTGGGCTGGGAAGATCCCCTGGAGGAGGAAAATGGCAACCCACTCCAGTATTCTTGCCTGAAAAATTCCATGGACAGAGAATTGGTGGGCCGTGGTCCATGGGGTTGCAAAGAGTCGGATATGACTGAGCAGCTAAGCACAGGCAAGCACAGGCTTCTGTGTGTCAGCCCTTTTCAGTCTCTGTTCCATATTTTGCAAGGGGAGTTGTAGCCTGAAATTGTTTGTATGGCTGCTGTCTTTATAGGTTTTTATTCCATATGCTAGTGCATGTGTCAGTCTCATCTTAGGATCCAGTAGGTTCCCCACCACCCAGTAAAATGGAGTCACAAGAGGAGAAGGAAAAAGCCAACAGTTTGTAAGTAAAGGACACAACCCATCAAGTTCATTCTGGATTTCTGCAAAGTTTCTCATGGCAGTGATATTTTAGAGCTTGTAAAGAGGATTTAAGAGAGTCTGGTATTGAAGTGATTTCTTGATAGTTATACTGAAGTAGACTTGTTTGCTAGGTTCTCTGTTCAGCCATGCTTTCTAGCTAAATGTTACTGGTGATTTAGTGAATAGTTTTCCATAGTTAGAAACTAAGGGGAAAAAAACCCTCAGGAAATAAAGATATAGATGGAACAATAGTTGAACATTAGGTTATCACTTATTTTCCAGCCACATACTAGAAATTGCAGTGTTCCACCCATTCTCCCTATACATGTTCAGTGGGCAAAAATAACGAAGGTCCTGAATTGTGCTATTCTAAGAAATGATTTTATATAGTTCAAGTGACATTATACTTTCACTGGGGCAAAAGAGGAAGCAAGCATTTAATATCTTGCATTGCTGCGTATTGCGAGTTTGCTCCTGCCACATTTGTTAGGCTGATCAGTTTATTTGGGAAAATTACAGTTTTGAGATTAATGCCCAGAGCTACAATCCTCAGGGGGGTGTTGTCCTAAAGTTAGGACCTCAACTTTTTCAGAGCAGCCTTTTGATCCATTTTACATCAGCTATTGTTGACTGATGTGCTTTCTAAGCCAAAGCAGCATTAGAGGCACAGATGTTGTCTTTAGAAACGCTGTAGTTCTACCTCTCATTTTGCAAATGAAAACACAGCCCAGAGGGGTTAATTTTCCTGCTTAAGATCACACTGGGAGTTAGAGGCTCTCACTAGTATCCAGTGAAGCTAGAGGACTGTCTGCTTTTCTGTAGTAAATTGGAAGGCTGAAAAAAAATACCACAAATGAGGGTGATTACCCAGGTTGTAAAGATTCCCAGTTTTTCTAAGAAATGTTCTGATTATTGTTCAGTATCAAGAACCTTTTAAAAGCATTCTGCTTCCCCCCAGTGCACGGTTGGCATTTCTCTGCAGGTCCATTATTAGACTTTTTTAACACTCTTCCCTCCCCTCCATAATGAGGATGTAAAAGAAAAAACAAATATTAGGGTGATGATATGAGAGTTTCTCATCCTTGACTATCCAACGGAAAGATGAAATAATTATTTGGATGTAAGATGATCTTAATGTTGGCCCACTTAAAATTTTAATGTAATTTTTTGAGGGTAGAATATTTTCTTCAGCTTGGTGATTCAGAGACTCAGAGTAACTTACCAACGTTGGTAGCAGAACATTTTTGAAACAAGTGAACTTTGGAGTATGGTTGAATTGAAGACTCAATCAAACTTTTCTTCTGAAGAAGAAAGACTCAAAATATTAAATCCACATGACGTGTTGGCTAAGGCATCTTGCCTGTTTATTGCTGAACCAGAAAATTTATAACAACTGTTTGTCATGTGTATATATTTATAGCCATTCATATAATGAAAAGAAGTTTTCATGAGATTGTAATAACATATCAAGATGGATGTAATTAAAACAGAAGCAGATTGACACCCTGAATTAAATGCAAACCATAAACCAGGATACCTGAGCATTGGTGCCTTACGTATTTGCTGCAGGGGGCAGTCAGCCAAATATGCAAATAAAAAGACATGGATGAATTTCCCTGGGTGTGTGTGTTGTGGTTGCAGAGAGCTCAACTATTTTATTAATGTTTTATCAAGCATTGTTTAGATTGCAGCAGCAATGGAATGTATTAATTTGGCAGACCAAATAGCTTAGGACCAGAAAGTAGGAAATAATAAGGGGAAGACATGATTGATATACTGTCCTATAAATAACACATGTGACTGACAAAGGGGCTGAGTAATCTTTAGATCTGTGCTTGATGTCACTAATGGAGTTGTTAAACCAGGATGTTTGAGTTGAACTTCAATCAGAGAGGCTGCCTCCCATTTAAAATGCAGGTCTATCTCTAGTTACACCTTGGACGGATGTGTTGACAAAATTGTTGTAGGTTGAAATTTTTTTAGGTTGGGTGAATGTGCTGGGGCATCTTACTGTGAAACATATGATTAAAAAAGAAAATCGAGTATGATTCTTCTCCCTGCAGAGCAGCTTGAATTTTGGTAGTGAGTCTCTTTAGAAGGGCATTGCTTTTCCTGAGACACTTTTCTGCATGTGCTCCGTGTATTCCTAGAAGAAAGTGACTGTGAGATTTGCATTTTTCTGTACAGGTTTCATACCTCACTTGGTCAGGGCTTCCAGGAGTAATTGGTGGTGGTTTGAATAAGCCCGCATCATTCAGATTTCAGAGGTTGGTTTTCAAGTGCATGCTAAGGAGAGCTTGCGGCTATGAATACGGAGTATGATTTCCGTATCTGTTCCATTGGGGAGTCCAGGCATGTCATAACCACTTCAGAGTCATGATTGTAAGGAGACACCCTAGCTATAATTTTTCTATATGACAGTTCAGTTTTAAAATTGTAAAGATGCCAAGTGCAGGGCTGTATTGTTATTGGGGAAGTCGGTGACATCTGTTATATCTTGTTAACCAGGGGAGGAAAATGCTTTAATCAAAACATCTAATTATGCCCTCTCAACTGATGAGAAATCTTTTGCTAAATTTTTGGAATTGGCCTTAATGGAAGAACCGGCCTCTACAGGAACTGTGAAGTAAATTTACTCTTTTTATTTGAAAAATATATATCGTTAACCATGGTGACATAAGGGTATTTTAATTTTATCAAATTGCTCTTGTGCTGTGTGTTGAAAATAGACATTTTCAGAAGTTGTCTAAGCCAGCATGAGGTTTTTGCTTTTGTTCTCCCTCTCACCCTCATAGCATATGAGGCCCCAGAAGGAGTTTGTACTTCCAGATAGGACCCTGGGAAGCTAAGAGTTGGTTGAGAGCCACCTGGGGAGGGAGCAGCTGATAATTACAGGTGAGAGGCTGGGGGATAATTCAGCCTGTGTGCTGGGAAGTGCGATTTCACACCTGAGTGTTAAAACCTGCCGTGTTAGACAGTTGTTTTAAAATTAGTTTTATTAGTCTAATATAGAAATGGCCCAGATTGTTCCAGGTTACCTTCAGTTGAAGGAATATAACTATTTTAAAGTATCGAATATATAATGTGATTCCAGAAGTATTTCCTGTGTTAAAAGTAGTTTCAAGTCATATCTGAAAGATTCCAAAACTGTTTAATTCATCACATCCACAACAGTTCTAGTTCCCTTGATCACTTTATAAAAAATTGTTAAATATTTTGACAATCGCTCAGTCTTCCAGCCTGTCTAGTAAAGCCAACCTTTATCTGTATTTCAATCCAGAATTAATTTTATCTGCAACAATTCTGTTTCCAGAATCAGAGATAATAACAACATACTACATAATAATAGCAGTAGTAATAATAATAATAAACTTATTAAGAATCTTAATGCTAACCTCAGAGCAATGCTTCTTGGGTTTCAGAGTATTTCATCTTTTTGAAATGATTTTCCCATGGCTTGATGGGGACAGCCTTAGGGTGTTTTTGAAGTGTTGACCTGACATAGTTTACTCTGTGTTTTATTTGGGTTCTGGTGGGAAGTTCAAGTGCTGTTGATTTTTTCTTGGTCTGTTATATGCTCTGTCATGACTCACTGTGTATAACTTGGGGTATGACTGGCACTTTGGAAAAGAGAGAGCCAGAGTTACCTTCCTGTATTTCTAATGCATTATTTATTTCCCTCTATTTCCTAACTTTAGTCTCTGTATTCCCCCTACATATATCCTTCCTGGGGTATTTGATGCTCTTAGAATTGTTGCTTCTTTTACTTAATAATCCATGCACAGTAGATAGTTAGTGCTTATTTAGAGTTGACCTATTTCCACAAAAATTCCATGAAAAGAAATTTTAGAAAAGGGGGCTAGTGTTTACTTAGTATTTACTCTGTGCCAGACATGGTGCTTGGAATTTTGCATTCTTTGACTCATTAGAGCTATGCTGTGGAAAAAATGAATGGTATCCTCGTTTTAGAGTGGGAAGACACTGAAGCTCAGAGAGGTTAAGTCAGTTTGCTCAAGGTCAGTACAGAAGAGGCAGGAAATGCAGTTGTTTCTGCCTGACCTGAAAGCTCAAGCTCCTCATCCCTTCCATTCTTCCTTTATACAGATTCATTTTGTGAGGGAATCCCAAATGGGACTCTGGTAGACCGCATGTATCTGTTCCTTGTCCCTGCTGAAAATTGTCTTGGTTACAAAGGATTTTCTAGGTCTAATAATAAGATTTAGGGAGGGGATACTACCTCACCATCTTTTTGGAAGTTCTTTATTTTCTTTTTAAAAGCTGGAACTTGCATAGGAGCCTGCCATTCATATAGTACATCTGTAGCATATTTGTTGTTGGTTTGATTCTTTTTCCTTCTTTTTCTTTCCTTTGGTCCCTCTCACTGTTTTTCCCTATATTAAAATCTGACCTTTTTCCAGGTCACAAAGCTCAGGTAGATTTTAAGCCTTTGTCAAAGGCAAGGGTTCAGGCTTATAATATCGAGGGTAACTGTGTGCCAGTCCCTTTACTAAATCCTTTCACATACTCATCTCACTGATTTCTCACAACAGCCCCGTGGAACAGAAGTGTAAAATTGGAGAAGGGGCTGGCACCCCGTCAATTGGTCACTGTGGGTATAAGCTTATTTTCTACTCTAAATTCCTAGATATTTTGTCTGATTTTAAAACTATTCCAGGAAGTAGCACTTCTCCTGGCAATATATTCCACAATAAAACAGACCTTATTGGTAGGTTGTTTTTTTTTTTTTTAACTAATAGGTACTCTATTCTTTCTGGTAAAAGAACATACTAAATAGTTGCTTGCTTTTCTTGATACTTTTATCTCAGTTATTTCCTCTGTCATTGTTTTCCTTTCATTATTCTAAGCACATTCACAAATTGTTCACCGCTTTTCCCCTCTCCACCCTGTCAAGGTTTGTTTATGCTACGAAGAGTATGCTAATGAGTCTGACTGTTAAATTTGCTTCTCATGGAAATCCCAACTGTGATTACAGTACTGTACCTTCTAGAGAAGTCCCCTCTTCATTTCCTCTGGGCCAAATTGGGCCTCCACAGAACTCACCATCTAGTACTTGGGTATTCAGACTTGCCTGGTGACGATCCCTTAAGGAGTGGTATAACATACACACACATACACACATACACGCCATGCCCTATTAGTCCTGAAATCTCAAGAGATTTCTGGGTGAAAATACGAAGATCAAAGTAAACAATTCTGTGAAAAGTCTTTTTTTTTTTGGAGAGAGGAGGTAGTTTCTTCTCAGAATCATTATGCTCTGAGACCTGCAGTCTTGCTCCTTTCTGTCTCCAGTTACCATGGAGCACAGTTACCCTTTTGGACATCCAAAATATAGTAGATTCCAGTTTTTAACAGTTCATGACTATAGGAGAGACCCAAGTCAAAGCATGTCCTTTGAAATTTAACTGTAAAAATCTAGTGTCATAGGCTCCACACCTTTTAGTCCAGAGTTTTAAAAGCAATCTCTTAAACCTAGATTTTATATATTTATACTATATGAGTTCTGTATTGCTCTTTTTCTCTCGGGCCTGTCACAGATTTTGACTGCTAGGTAGGATCTGTGTATTTTAAACTTTTCCTTGTGTTGTTCCTTGTCTGTCAGGTGGTTTGTAATAGCCCTGTTGTGATGTTTTCTGTTAGGACCAATAGGGCAGTGGGTGCCCTCTGTTTACTATTTTTAGATGAACATTACCTTAGCTTTCTGTTACAGATTTCTAAGTCAGCTGCCCATATTTCATCTGTACTCTTATTTCATTTAGTGTAGCGTACCTGGGATTAAGGATAGAGAAATATGTATGCTCAGGCTGATTTGGAAATTACATTGTTGAAATACAGCCCATATGGCCATTGTAAAATGGTTAGTACTGCATATAATTGCCTTCCCAATGATGTGTTTTGTCATTACTTCCATCTTCCAAGAAGCACTCCTGTAGCATGCTGACAGCAATGGCGTCATTAGAAAACATATGGACATGCAAAAGCATTAAATTGTCTTTAGTTTAAGGATTAGATTACAGTGTTAGAGGATGGGTCTCTGTGCTTTCAGTCGGTAACTCGCGCACTGTGAGGCTGGATGGTAGAGCTTTGCAAAGGTCCTGTTGATGTGTTTGCTGAGTATGTTTCATATCTTCCCTGCAGTTTTGAGGAGGTCTTTGAGCTGTGTGTAAGATCTCATGGTGATATTTATACTGTAGTCAGCTGGCTTTCCTGGGGTTTTTCTCCCAACTGTTCATGCCTTGTGCAGAGTTCTTTTCTAGGACATGCTATTCCCTCACCCTGTGTTTTCCTGAATGTTTCCTGAATGTAAGTCCAAAGCCGGCTAAGGCAGGAGGTCATTTTGATGTAAAAAGAGACTAAAGTAATGGAGTCAGGAAATCACCAGGTGGCTGCCATGTTGCCCAGATTTATATCCTGCATTGTGCAACATCTGTTTCCATGTGGGTCCACCACCCTTTCTTCCTTACCTCCTTGGAAGCAATGAGATTTTTGCAGCCTTGGAGGCTTAGCGATAGGTCCCAGAGGCTCAGGGATGATGTAACAGGGCATGGAAAGAGACCCTAGCCTCCTCCCCGCCTCCTCCCATTGTAGGACGTGACTGCTTTTTGGCTGTAGATGTTTTAGGGATGGAACAGTTGTGGAACGTGGTACGTTTTGAATTTTTAGGATACTTTATGCAGCTGCCAGTGAATAATAAGTGGAATTACAGAATGGAAAGTCATTTATCACATTTAACATTTCTCGTTGGAGTCTCACAGAAATAACATGGACTTGGAGACTTTCTAATAATAAGTGACTTTGTAGATGATTTGGGTAGTGCTTTTGGGGAGCTTCTCAGGGAACATTGAGTCAGCTGAGGGCAGGTCCTGACCTCATTCAATCAGAGCTCCACCTTTACCTGTTTTATATATTAAGGGTAAGATTTTCTTTGGGAAGAAAAAGATAATTGCATTTTGTTCTTTCATTAAGGAAATATCTATCAGTTGCTTGTGTGAGCCAGGCAGCACTGTTTCGGGTGCAGTGGGTGCTGTAAGAGAAGTAGATACCTGCTCTCATAGCGTTTATCTTCTAGCAGGGGTGAAAGACATGCTGTGAAATCACAAACAGATACATACTGTGTTAAGTAGTGACAGGATTTTTAAAAACAGGGTAAGGATATGTTAGTGAGAATTTGGTATGCGTATACAGATGTGGTTTAAGTGAGGCTTCTTAAAGGAGGTGATATTTGAGCAGAAACCTGAAGGAAGTGAGGGAGCAAGCAGTGAGGGTAGCCAGGGGCAGAGCATGCCAGCAGAGGGAAGAGCAAGATGAAGACTCTGAGGGAGGAGAGTGCTTGGTGTGTGAGTAACTGCAAAAGTAAGACAGTGAGTAAAGAGAGGGGCAGAGATAAGGAAACTGAGGTTCAGAGAAGTTAAATAACTTCCCCAGGTTGTAGAGCCAGAATTAGAGCCCAGACTGTCTGATTTCAGGGCCTGCACTGCCTCCCTGGGCTTCCTAGGTGGCTCAGTGGTAAAGAAGAGACGAGGGTTGGATCCCTGGGTCGGGAATATCCCCTGGAGAGGGAAATGGCAACTCACTGCAGTATTCTTGCCTGGGAAATTGTCATGGACAGAGGAGCCTGGCAGGCTACAGTTAATGGGCTTGCAAAGAGTTGGACTTGACTCTGTGACTAAATAACTAATAACAACTGCCTCCTTGATGAGAAGGAAGTGGGTAGGCTTAGGATAAGCATTCATGTTTAGTAGATAAATCTTCACTGGAATATGCTCTGCCCCCACCCCATTTTAAAAAGATGTTCCTAGAGCTGAGTTCTGGGAGTAATACTGTCTTAGTGCAACCCACTTTGGTGTTTGATTATATAAAGGATTTCATAGCCAGTCTGACTTAGTCCTGGCAACTTGGCTGATTTTAGGTGGATTGTTGGTTAAGCAGACAAAGCAGTTTTACAGAATTCAGACCAGTGTTTTCAAATAAGCAGACTCATTTGAATTGGTCCTGATTTTTTTTTTCCCCCTCCTCAGTGGAGTAAAAACCCCAGACACTATCAGTGCCGGCACTCCTTAGGATGTGCTTTTTAGGACCAGTATATGATAAGCTTGCTTTAAAATACATTTGTGTAAAAAATGTGTGTATGTGTGTATGTATAGGACTATGAAATAGTTTTTGGCTTTTATATGAAATCTTTTATAAATATGGAATAGTGTAAAGCACCACATGACCAACATCCCTGGCCCCACCACCAGCTTCAAGAGACCTTAGCACTTTCTTCAGACTGGGCTAATTTTTGTGTGTATTGTCTGAGGAGGAAGTGAGTCATCTGTAAGCCTTAGAGCAGGGGATTCTTCAATCTAGCTGCATATTAGAATCCTCTGGGGAATTTAAAGAAAAGTCCCTATACCCATGGGAGAGGGGAGGGATCCCCCACCCCATTACCAGAACTTTAAAAGCTCCCCAGGGGATTGTGTTGTGCAAGTCAAGGTAGAGACATTCTGTTTAAAGACGGATGTGCCAGTTTTTCTTCACTGGGTTTTCTCAGAAGCCCAATACCAAGCTATGTTTACTGAACTGCACTCCTAGCCTTTATTTCTCATTTTCTCTATTGGGCTGTTTAGTGTGGTCTGCTTTCCAAGAGTTTGAAGAGTAATGTCCTGGGATGCTCCTCCTCTGATGCTGTCTTCCTCCCATCCATAACTGAGAGAAACTGGGGTTATGTTTACATATTTAATACAAAGCCTTTTAGAGACTAGGAAGGAGGCAACAGAAAGGGACTGAGAAATTCAAAGGTGCTTCTGTTGAAAGTGTTTGGGATGGGATGAAAGTTGTTATAAAATTACCATAGAGGTCAGTGGGGACACAGGATTTCACGTGCAAAACCGCACATCTTTACAGGAAGGCTCTGAGCTGTTGGGTGGCAGTTGAGGGCTGTTTCGCCCTGAGACACAGCTTGATCAGGAACATGTTGGGTAAGATGTACAGTAAGATGTGGCCAGTTCTCTGGGTGTGGGTACATGTGAGGCTGTGACATCTTTCAGAAGTGCTCTCACCTTTTGATTATTCAGGGCCTGATTTTCTCGTGTGGGTCTTGTTAATTCACTGGGGTACCCACACCCCTTCTGCCCACTCATCCATTTAATAAATGTTTACTGAGCTTCTTGTCTGTTCCAGGCACTGGGGGTGGGTGGGTGGGGGTCAACAGAACTCCTGGCTCCCAGAAATGACATTCTGGGTGTTACATTCTGGTGTCATGTTGTTGTTCGGTGTGTCTGACAGAGACACAAGGTGTGGAGGGACTGTGGTCATGCCCTAGAAAAGCTCTAGGGGACCATTCGGCAGTGTTGTTGCCTCATTTTGCTTAAATTAAGTTTGTTGGTTCTGAGGATTTTGATTACAAATGCTTTCATGAATGTATTTCTTCCAGGAAGTTTAAACATTGGGGCAGTAAAGTTTCCAGGGAGTTTTGGAATCGATTGAATTTTATCTTATTAGTTACCAGCTTAACATGATGGGAACGAAATAGATGTACAGCTTAAGGTTCAAGCTTAGTGAAGATGCTGGAGAAATAATGATACTCGATTTTCTTTCTGCTTCAAGTAGAATCTCCTAATCCATCTGTGTGCTCATAAATTTGAGGGAAAGGAAAGCAGAAAGGGAAAGTTCATTTCCAGGTCTCTATACTGGGCCAGGCTATCAGGTTGCTTTCTCTGGGAAGACTTAATCAGAAGTGAAGCTTAAATCTGTCACAATCTTCACAGCAGTCAAGGAATTGGACACTGATGAATACCACTGGATCCCCGAAAAGAAGGGATGCACCAGAGATTAGGTTTGGAGTCAGTCAGTAAAACAGATCGTGAGAAAGAAACTGTCAAGTTTGAGTGAAAAAAGTGCTGAAAAAGAAATCCTACAGCTTTTGGGTTACACAGAAGAAAGAAAACAGTGGTTGATATGATTTCCTTGCTGGATCATCATCTTCACCAGATACAGTTGTTGGCTAAAGAGGGAAAACTAGATTCCATTAGTCTTTAGAGAACCTAAAAATAATAAGAAAGCAAGTATGTGTTGTTTTCATCAGCTTTTGGGTTGCTAAAGTAAACTTTGACTTCAGTGTGTGAAGGGTTGTGTGGGAAATGAGATTTTTCAGTTATTGTTGTTCAAAGGACTTTCTCCATCTAGCTTTGGCTTTCCCAGTGTGATTGGACATCTGTGGGTCCTTGGAGACTGTATGTAGGTGAATAAAGGTTCCAGTACTTGTGTACCTGCCCAGATCAACAGGTTTGAGAATAAGGGGCAGGGACTTCTGAGGATCCATGGAAGTTTTGCGCCAAAACTCATATAAAGATACAAGATGTTTTTGTCTCCCTTTTGATTAGAAAGGACATGAAGGTACTTAACTGTCAACTTTATTTCTGCCGTTAGCTCAGTATTGATGTATTTGATAATTATAATGAGAACTAGCATTTACTGAGTGCTTACTTTGTGTCAGATACTGTTCTAGTTGCTTAAATCAGTTCGTGTAGTCTGCACACAGTGGTCCTGTGGGGTAGGTGCTGCTGTGAACTCTGTTTTGTAGGAGAGGAAACAGCTACAGAGTTTGCTTACACCCAAGGTGTAAGAGCATGCAAGTGGCCAACCCCATACATACTGGCTTCAGAGCCTGGCTTGAACCACTGCACCACAGAACTGTAAATCAATGCTTCTTAAGAGTTTTATTCTGATGTTGTTTTAATGGTACATTTGACCCTTCCTTAATCCCTCCTCACTTCTGTGCATGTTTTCAGAGTTGATAATATATTCCTTAGGCTTTCATCTATTGGAGATGAGAAAACAGATCTAGAAAATTTCATGTTATGTAACTCCTCTGTACAACCTACAGTTAGTGGTAGGACAGCTATGTGGAACCCAGGTTTCCTAATATATAGGTCACTGCTTTTCCCACTGCTCTATATTGGTTCCATTAAATTTTTTTAAACTGAACTAAAAATTTTGATGAATTTGTGTCATTCTTGCAGAACTAAGTTAATATAGCTAAGGACTGTGTGATTTTGCCTAAGGGAGGAGGGTGGTAGGCATTTTAGAAGCTAATGTTTGCCTGTGGGGTTATCTGACCTACTCTGGAGGACATCTTTCTAGTTTTTGGTAGGTTTTCTTAAAAGTAGAAAGTATCTGGAGTGTAAGAATCATCCTAAGACTTTGGTTTTGCATGATTTGAATATTCCTGGAAGGGCATGTAATTTTTGTTTTTCTTTTTTTTTTTTAGATTTAAATTGGTTGAGTGTCCCATTGGAGGTTAAAAAGACATGAATGGGAAGAAAGAAAAAAAAAAAAAAGTGGGGAGAGCTCAATGCCAGCCTTCCTTAACCACATTTCCCAGTCTGGCAAATAAGACTTTAAAAGAGGGTGGAAAGAACCACCTTGATTCTCAGTGTTTGGCTTTTTGTTTTTGTTTGTTTTTTCTTTTGCTCTTGTGCTTCCTTTTGTTGTAACCTCTTTCCTTGGCTAATGCTTTGTTTAAAAACAAGTGCTCTGGTATTCTAAAACAAATGATCCAGCTGGCTCCCCGATTGTGCTCTCAGATAAAAGACCCTGGGGTAGTGCTCTATCTTTGGATTGCAGTTGCCTATGCATGCCCAAAAGCAAAATTCAGCTTACTGTGGAGCTTCCAACTCCGATGAATGTGGTTATCTAAGAGTAGAGAGTATACATTTGAAAGGGGAAATGTGGATTGGGGCTTAACCCTTTAAAGGCCTCTGGTGGGAAGCTGCTGTAATAGGCGATAGAGTTTTGTCTGGGATGAGAAACTGCGGGCTCCAGTGCGTCTTTGAGTCTTTCTGCTAAATGACTTTGGTTGTGTCATTAACGTCTGGAAAGCTAAACTCTCAACAGCACATTAATGATAATGAGAATGGGGGGCAGGCTCCCAGACTGTGCTGGGGAAAAGCACATGTTCAGATTTTGCCAATGACCCCGAATCCCATGTGGCCACAGACTAGTAATTTGATTTCACAGTTTCTATTCTTAAATTTGCAGGATGAGGTTCCCAGTAGGAGTAACTTAGTGATTATAACATCAGATTCCTTTTAGGGGAAATATTATAATTGTGAGAAAAATATCCATGAAAGCCTTTGCCAAGTGTGTGTGTGTGTGTGTGTGTGTGTGTGTGTGTGTGTGTGTGTTTGAGTAGAGTACCCTTTGAGTTATCAAAGCTTCTGCAGAATTTTTCCAGATAATTACACTTGGTCACCCTTGTTGGTTTAGAGAATCTGAATTGCATGGTTTTGGATGGTTGCAACTTGCAAGTTATTCTTGCCCTGGGTGTGGTTTTCAAGCCCAGTTGTGTGTCTGGAACTAAAAGGAGATTGTTAAACATACAGATTCCTGGGCCCCATCCTTGGTCTCCTAACAGTTAATTCTTGCTGCGTAGCTCTGGGATTTCACAGGCTTCCCAGGAGTTCTTTTACTGCCAGGTCAGGTACAGAAATTTTGGAATCACTAGTCTAGAAAATATTCTTGAGTCACTTCCTGGGGTGGCAATAATGGTGGTGGTTTAAAATGATTAATTTCTATAGTACCAAACCCTTTCTGAAAAATAAGACACTCATGCATGTTTGGTTTTAAAACTGTACATATTGTGAAATAGAACACATCCTGAAATAAGTAGTTCACAGCTCAGGGTGAGTTCTTACAAAGTGAATTACCCAAGTAACCAGGACTCAGGTAAAGAAATAAAACATTGCACAAAATATTTTTTATTACATTTTCATCTTCTACCCCTTCTCCTCAAATCCCAAGAAACTAGGAATGTAAGTAAAGGTTGACTAAACAGTTACAGGTGTTTTTCACCTTTAACTATATGAAGCCTATAGGCTTCATTCACCTCTGGTGCAAGTGTAAAAAGCATCCTGCTTTTCTGTACTGCTAAGTCACTTCAGTCGTGTCCGACTCTGTGCGACCCCATAGACGGCAGCCCATCAGGCTCTGCCGTCCCTGGGATTCTCCAGGCAAGAATACTGGAGTGGATTGCCATTTCCTTCTCCAGTGCATGAAAGGGAAAAGTGAAAGGGAAGTCGCCGAATCTTAGCGACCCCATGGACTGTAGCCTACCAGGCTCCTCCGTCCATGGGATTTTCCAGGCAAGAGTACCGGAGTGGGGTGCCATTGCCTTCTCCCTTTTCTGTACTAGATGCTTCTTAATCATTATTGTTTCTGTAAGTCTTTGGTGATGTTAAATTAAGTTTGTGTTATTCATCTGTGTTTTGATTCAGACTTAAATCAGTTCCTGACAATGCCCGTGTATTAATGTTCGCAGCATACATCAAGATTAAGCTCAAAGATCTGTCCTTTCTGAAATCCGATTTCCTGAAAATATTCTCATGATAGTTTTGAAAAATGTATAAGGACAGATTACCAGCCCTGGCAGTTACGACTTCGGTAAACAAATGAGCCTTGTCATTACTGCCAGGGTAGACTAGTAAACATGTCTCTGTAGCCAAAATGTCTTTATCTTGGTGCATGAGGAAAAATAGCTTCTTGGTTAACAAAAATGAAAGAGGTTCTGCCCTGCTCTCTGTCCATCCCAGAATAATCTCTCCCCTGATCAATTCCATTCAGAGCATTTAAAGCCAAAGGTAATCAAGTTTCCCAGAGGGTTTTTCTTTCTTTCTTCTGTTTCCCTTTTCTTTTGACACTGAAGAATCATTCGCTTCTTAGTGGGAGAAGTCCTGTCTGTATTAAACAGCAGGATTTTCTTTGGAAGGAGATGCTCACGGTAAAGGGACTGCGGCGAGCCCCGCACAGGAGCTGTGCCCAAGTGGAGAGAGCGAGCTGCAGCGGCTCAGGTCTGGGCCTCCCTGGCGGGCGGCGGGCTCTGTGGATGTCCAGCAGCCCCTTCCCCGCCCCCGCCTCACACACCCCTTCTTGGCTATCTCCAGTATCAACTGAGTGGGTGACAAGACTCCAGTCACCTGTTCTGGGTGGCTTTCCATCTTTTCAAAAGTACACCAGAGGCTTGTTTTGATACAGTGCACTGATTAAATAAATACTCCTGTTATGGCACTCTGCAGCTCTCTGTCCATTAGTAGCAAAGGAACTACTGCCCATTTTTCTTTCCTCCTGCTCCTTTTTTTTCTCTTCACCACCAAGATTCTCAGAGGTGCAAGAAACAGATAAATTATCCAACGTCCTCTTTCAGACGCGTGTGAAGCTGGGGGCAGGGGGTGTGGTGGTGTCCTGCACTTGGATTCGGCAAGCTGTTGGCGCAGTACCCAAGGTGTATGGATAATGAAAGAGCTTGAGTAATTTAGGTTAGAAGACACCTTGCTTTGGGATGTTGGACCTTTGTTTCTCCGCTAGACTATTAGCAGACGCGGATTTAAGAAGGTCTCTCCAATTAGCTTGTCTCTCTGTTAGAGGCAGGGTGCTTCTGGCACTAAAGTAGTTCTGAGCGTCTTCTGTCAGACATGGAAGCTGCAGAGACTCTTTGAGAAGTGGCCCCATTGTGTTGTCTGTTTACAAGTTCCCTTCAAAGGCAGTGGCCAGAGGGGACACTCACCATTAGTGCAGGCGGCCATGATGGACAGTGGGGTGACAGGAATTCCAGCCCTGGTGGCGTGGTACTGGTAGGTTTCCTTTATTTTGGGGTGTGGGGTGCAGCTGGTTAGGACGAATTAAAAACAAGACTGATTTATTGGTAGAAAGTTATTTGTAACCTTTTAAGTGTAAGCTCAAGCGCCTCCATAATAATAATGATTTGTATACTAAGTATGAAATGATGAATACTTTCCTCTTCATACAGGGCCTTAGAAAAAGGGTCTGGGATGGGGCGGGGGAGGGAGGAAGGAAGGAGGAGAAAGACTGAGAATGGAATATAGGAAATTAAGCTTGTGGAGAAAACACTGTGCACATTGTTTTGGTGTGAAGGAAGTGTCATGCAGAGAGAGTGTGACCAAAGGGAGGTGTTGAAATGTTAGCAGCTCCTAACGTCTTCTGCTAATAGGGGGACTCCTTTGACAGCAATGAGATGGGTGCACTTGTGTAGCTGTGACTTCAAAAAAATATGAGGAGCCTTGTACCTGTGTTGATGGCACAGACACCTTAAGCAGGAAAGACTGTTGGAGTGGGCAAAGTGAAATCTCTTAGTGTGTCTCTTCCAACTGACTGTGGGTAATTAGTTGGAAATGACATTAACCTGAGCTTAATTGTAATTTTGCATAGTAACAACATACCAGCTGTTCACTGTATTCTTTCCTGGTGGTGCGATTTAATTATTTTTTGCTGTCTTTTAAGCTCTAATTTTCTGTTGTGTTTTCCTTTAACCCCTCCTTGCTGCCATGTCCACAACCCCCACAGCTTAGCCGTGGTGTCATTACTGTTGCGTTGGTGCCCACTCCACGCTGAGGATTTGGGATGATCTTGGTGTTGCTAATCAGCTGGATTTATAAAAGGACACGTTGGAAAGTTACCAAGATGAAACACAGGTGATTGCAAACCTTGTTGTGTTTTGGACTCCTCCAAAGATTTTAGCTTATGATATAAATAACATGGATAATTCCAGGCCTATCAGAGGTGCTCAAAATATCAAGTGAACAAGCCCGAAAGAGAAGTTAATTACTGAACAGTGATTGCTCTGATATAACCAATTATTGGATCATTAAATGTTTATTACCTTTTATATGCTCCTTTCCCCCATAAGGGCAGTTTCTTTTTTAAGTCATTAAAACAGAAATGAGATTAAAAAAAAAAATTCTGCTTAAAAAATTTCCACAAGACTGAAGTATTAAAAAGGTCTTGTGTGATCTGACAGCTGAATAGCCTGTTTTTCTTTGGTCTGTTGAATTAGTAATTAATGAAATGTATTGCCTGAGCAGAGAAAATAAGATTAATTTTGCTTAGAAAGAAAACAAAAGCAAAACATTAACACTTAAACGCAGGTTAATATTAAAGTGCACTATACGAAGTGTAAAAAGAGTGAAACTCCTCGAATGATAAGATTCTCAGTGGTAACACTCATTTAATTAATTCATTCATCACTTTTCTTGAGCAGCGACATTATGTTTAGAAGGACTGGGGTTATGTAAATACTGAGGGGATGAGGGGGCCTGTCCTTAAGGAGACCCTGGGTTAGCAGAGCAGTTACACCAAATGCTTTAGTGACCAATAGTGAAATGTCAAAGCAGCAGTGTTAATAGCACAGGTGTATTTATGTGGGGCGGGTGTGGTGGTTATGAAGAGAGGATTTACTTTTGGAGGCTGAGGTATCCTGTGGATTAAGCGCGGGGGGAGGGTGGTTATGAAGTCAACAAGTCTTGCTCTTGGAGGTCGTCGTGTCCTGTGAATTAACAGCAGGTTCTCTGGAGCCCCATCACTTGGGTTCAGATCCCAGTTTTACCATTCGCCAGCTCCCTGTCCTTTTACCTCGGTTTCCTCATCTATAAAATGGAAAATGAACAACGAAGGATTGTTGTGAGGAGTACATGAGTTAAGTGCTTACGACTGTGTAGCAAATGTGAAACATCTTACGCGGTAGTGTCATTTTTTTTTTTTTTTTTGGATGGGATAATGCAACAGAATTCTTTCTTAGGAGAAATGGTAATTTAATTGGATGCCGAGGAAGGGAAAAGATGTTTCAGGCATTTCTCGTATTGTCATGTGTAACCACGTACTTAATTTATAATGCCTAGAGTAATGTGTGCTTATGTAGCACCATTGTCAAAAGATTACAAAGGGTATTTACAACCGTTTATTCTCGGAACAGCCCTCTGAAGCAAGAAGATTGTTTGTGCACATTCTGCTGAGGTGTGAAAGGCTGCAGAGAGCATGGCACTGCCAGCGACTGTTCTTTAATTGAGGTGTGCGTGGAGCCTGGATTTATTGTGGGTAAATTAGACCAGTGGAGAGAGGAAACGTCTTAGACGTTTTTTGTTTAGGGACTTCCCTGGCAGCCCAGTGGTTGAGAGTCTACCCTTCCACTTTGGGGGTCCTCGGTTTGATCCCTGGTTGGGGAACTAGATCCCATATGCCATGAGGCAGGACCGAAAAGAAAATGTTTTGGGGGACAGCTATGCTCTGTTGTGGTAAATAAATCACAAAGACCTTTTCTGTAGTCTTTAAGCAATGGTGAGACTTTGTTTATTCCTAACAGTACCAGATCGCACACAGTTGAATTTAGAGGAAGTTTATATGTATGCTGATCATAATGAATATTTGTTGAGTACTTACTGTGGTCCAGGCACTGTTAATTGTCATAACTCTGAGGTCATTGCTCTTATTATCTGCATTTTGCTGATGAGGAAGCTGAGGCACTACAATGTTTAGTAATCTCCCTGAAGTAATGTAGCCTTGTAGCCTAAGCTCTTAGTCACATTTGCTCTAAGTTGTATAAAGTATAAACTATTTCATTTTGTTTTGTATGTTTTACAACAGCCTTTTGAGAAAGGGAGAGAGGAAAGTAGTGTATGCGAAGCTAATGGGGCAACATGGTGAGTTTAGTTGGGACTGAAAAATTGGAGGTGGCTGTTTTTATGTTCTCACACTATTCCAAGCAAGACAGTTTACTTCTGGGCCTTGGGATCTATAAAATGAGAAGATGACATTCTGTCCCGTGGACTCATCCAGTGTTAGAATTTGGAGGAAATTTTGAATCTGTACAACTCTTTGAGTCTGTGCAATTCTTGCGTGGTTTGGACTCAGATTTATACCCGAGTCTTGGGCCCACCAATTACAGATGTGTCAGTTTACCTAATTCATCCAAATATGTCTTACCTGTAACACAGCACTCTAGTTCGGCCTCTGCTCAGATAATGTAGTAATATTGTAAGGTAATAATATACCTAGCTCTCAGTCTACGGTAGGTAAGTGGATTCTTTTAATTGATAAAAAACCAGGGGTCACACAGGAAGCTGGCCTGGGTTAGATCTATACCCTCTTGATTCCCCTGGGTCCTCATTCTATCTGGCATACATGCCATGTTTTGCTGGGAATGAGGAAGAGGTTATCATAATGAGATGTGCCCTGACTTAATAGAAACTACAGTGTTGATTCTTTCTCTGGACTCCTCAGGTTGTCATCTCTATGAAATGCAGTGGCTCCAGTAAGGATTTTGTTGTTTTCATGAAGTATAGCTGTAAATAGCAGACGGACGGAGAGCAGGGGCCTGCTGTCTGCAGTTTATGCTGTGCAGGGGCTGGGCTCACTGGCACTGGAATAGGGCCTAGCATCATTTATCATGTGAATGAATGAATGAATGAATGATCTCATGGAGGTGTGGAAAACAAAAACGAGAAGGGGAATAGGATTTTAGAAATCTCACCTCTGTGGGAAAGAGGAAACTGAGACACCTGATTGGGCAGGTTAAGCCTAGTCCCTTAATCACCAGGTCTTACAAATTGGACATAATTTATACCCTTGAGGTATTGCAGGGCAGTGCCCTTCTGTTGAGGACTTTTTTTTTTAATGGTGGAACAACATTTTATTCAGGTCAAGAGTTTCTTCTAAATTAGAGCATATTCATTCCTATTTTGTGGTTTGAGTCTGTGGAGTCGAAACTTGTCAGGAAGGTTTAGCAAAACCGTGCTTCTCTAATGATGTGGAGATCTCACTGGCAGCTGTGCCTCTTGCTGTAAACCAGCCACAAGTCATCGTCTGGTTGTGAATCATAGCATGACCTTTCAGGGAAAACAAAACAAATAAACCACCAAACACGCTAATCAGATTTTTTTTTTTTTTTTTAGTATCAGGATTGTAAACTCTGACACTTAACAGTTTGTCAGGCCCACTTGGAGCAGTTATATTCTATTTCTGTTTGTGCAACACAAAGATGTATATATCCTTCTTTAACAGCATATTAAAAAAAAAAATTAAAGCTTTTCTTCCACTGAGTTAAGGTACATCTATGGGTTTACTAATCAGGGGACTGTATACAAATGCAGTCGCCAACTGTCACTGAAGACCTATTGAATCTGTATCTCTTAGAGGGCAGGACCCAGGAGCACCCTGAATGATTGTATGGTTAATCAGATTTGGAAATGACTAACAGAGCTACTATGTAGTTTTCATCCTTCCATCTATTCTTAGCCATTTATCCATGTCTTGAGTATATGACAATTGGTTACTCTTGGGACAATGGTTATCTTAGAACTGGGCATAGAAACCAGCATTAGAACATAATCTCTGCCCCATGGGGTTCACAGTCTGGTTTAAAAGTTTTTAACTCTGAGTTGAGCTTTAAAGGATTCACAAATGTCCCAAAAGTCATGGGCAGAAGATTTTGTGTACACACGTTTTTCTAGCTTTCATCAGATTCTCTAAGGGGTCAGTGACCCATAAAAGGTTAAGAACCGAGGTCTAGCACTCCTACAGCTGTTCTGAAAACAGTGGCAGAGGGCAATGTTTCTGTTGCCACCTACAATGTTTTTGACCTTTTGAGAGGCAGCAGCAGTTTGTGAATTGCACCTGTTTTCTGCCCCATTTAAAATATTTAAAAAGAAGAGAATATAGTGTAACACCTGGGTCGCAGTCAGAAGTGATATAGAAAGGAACTATTTGGTGAATTGCTGCAAATTTAATGTCAAGTTGCTGCTTACAGAAAAAAAATAGCCCAGTGGTCAGTCTGATGGAAGAACCTTTTAAACCAGGATAACACAAGCAAGGCCCACTCCAGTTTCTTTACAGTATGTAATTAGCTGAGTTACAATGACAGTTTTCACCCCATGGATATAAAAAAAGACTAATTGTCTTATTTTTGTTATGTTCAGTCAGTCCCCAGCATGTCCATTGAATTGCTTAATTCCAAAATAACATTACCAGCTATACTTCTGGCTTATCCTTCCTTAGGTCCTAAAATCTCCAAGTAACACTGTTCATCACAGAACAGAATTAGTTATTAGAGAGGTCTGTCTTGAACTGCTGCAGAAGTTTTACTTCAGCAAAATACTAGAGCACATCGTGTGTAATATTCTTATCCCTAAGGATAATTTTATAACTCCATTTTAATTAAAGTCTTCTCTTCCCTTTTTGTGACTTTATATGTTTCTTTGGAGAACAGAAATTCTTCAAATTTTGGAGCTCTAGTGATGCTGCATTTTACGGTTGGATAGCTTTGGAAGAAGAGGGCAGTCAGTGGAATTAAATGTTATTAACTGATAAAATTCCTTGTCCGTTTATTTGGATATTGTTCTTTTGGGGGCTTGGAGGGAGTTAGAGGCCTATTTCATTGTCAATGGAGTCTTATAAAGTCTTTTAATGCTTTTTAAATGTCTGTACTACTTATTTTGAACTTGTGTATATATTACCTTGCATTATTCATTATTCTTTTTAAAATGCTGACTATTTTATCTAAGTAGATTTTAACTTACTGAATGATGATTATATGTTCTAGGTCTTTATAGTCTTGCCATCATTTAGCACACTGAGTCATAATAGACACTCAGTAAATAAATATTTGATTAATTGGGTGTTTATTACCTTTGAGTCTTGCATCCCCCAGAGACCAGAAAATGGACTAAATCTGCAGTTAGAACTTGATACATGCTTTGAAAGGTTGGAATGTAAAAGTGAACTGTCAGATCTGTCCTTAGGCTCATTCCATATTCTCTTATTATTTTTTATGTTCACATATAGACAAATCAGTTCATATTCTGTCATTCTTTAAAATCTTAAGTATATAGAATTCCACAGTTTTTGTGCTAGAGCCACAACACTTAATTTTCATTTAAATACTAAAGAAGTGAAACTTGACAGAGGTCTTTTATTAGTTGCTGCTGCTGCTGCTAAGTCGCTTCAGTTGTGTCCGACTCTGTGTGACCCCATAGACTGAACCCCACCAGGCTCCCCCATCTCTGGGATGCTCCAGGCAAGAACACTGGAGTGGGTTGCCATTTCCTTCTCCAATGCATGAAAGTGAAGTCGCTCAGTCGTGTCCGACTCTTAATGACCCCATGGACTGCAGCCTACCAGGCTCCTCCGTCCATGGGATTTTCCAGGAAAGAGTACTGGAGTGGGGTGCCATCGCCTTCTCTGTTTTATTAGTTACTGCTTTTTAAATAGAAAGGAGATCTCACTACAGACATGATCACTAAAAGATACCTACTAATCAAATAGATATCACACTTGTGTGCTAAGTCTCTTCAGTTGTGTCTGACGCTTTGCAACCACATACATTGCAGCCCGCCAGGCTCCTCTGTCCATGGGACTTTCCAGGAAAGAATACTGGAGTGGGTTGCCATTCCCTTTTCCAGGGAATCTTCCTGATCCAGGGATTGAACCTGTGTCTCATTATGTCTCCTGCATTGGCAGGCGGATTCTTGACCACTAGTGCCACTTGGAAATCTCATCACCCTTAACTTGTCCTAATCAAATACAATCTTATCAGCTCTATTTAGGTGGAGGGAGGGATTATTGAAGGATTTTAATGAATGAATGAGTGTCATCGGTTCAGTTCAGTCGCTCAGTCGTGTCCAACTCTTTGCTACCCCATGAATCGCAGCACGCCAGGCCTTCCTGTCCATCACCAACTCCCGGAGTTTACCCAAACCCACGTCCATCGACTTGGTGATGCCATCCAACCATCTCATCCTCTGTCATCCCCTTCTCCTCCTGCCCCCAATCCTTCCCAGCATTAGGGTCTTTTCCAGTGATTCAACTCTTCGAATGAGATGGCCAAAGTATTGGAGTTTCAGCTTCAACATCAGTCCTTCCAGTGAACACCCAGGACTGATCTCCTTTAGGATGGACTGGTTGGATCTTCTTGCAGTCCAAGGGACTCTCAAGAGTCTTCTCCAATACCACAGTTCAAAAGCATCAATTCTGCGGCGCTCAGCTTTCTTCACCGTCCAACTCTCACATCCATACATGACCACTGGAAAAACCATAGCCTTGACTAGACAGACCTTTGTTGGTAAAGTAATGTCTCTGCTTTTAAATATGCTATCTAGGTTGGTCATAAACTTCCTTCCAAGGAGTAAGCGTCTTTTAATGTCATGTCACCATCAGCAGTGATTTTGGAGCCCCAAAAAATAAAGTCTGCCACTGTTTCCACTGTTTCCCCATCTATTTCCCATGAAGTGATGGGACCAGATGCCATGATCTTAGTTTTCTGAACGTTGAGCTTTAAGCCAACTTTTTCACTCTCTTCTTTCACTTTCATCAAGAGGCTCTTTAGTTCTTCTTCACTTTCTGCCATAAGGGTGGTGTCATCTGCATATCTGAGGTTATTGATATTTCTCCCAGCAGTCTTGATTCCAGCTTGTGTTTCTTCCAGTCCAGCGTTTCTCATGATGTACTCTGCATATAAGTTAAATAAGCAGGGTGACAATATACAACCTTGACGTACTCCTTTTCCTATTTGGAACTAGTCTGTTGTTCCATGTCCAGTTCTAACTGTTGCTTCCTGACCTGCATACAGGTCTCTCAAGAGACAGGTCAGGTGGTCTGGTATTCCCATCTCTTTCAGAATTGTCCACAGTTTTTTGTGATCCACACAGTCAAAGGCTTTAGCATAGTCAATAAAGCAGAAATAGATGTTTTTCTGGTACTCTCTTGCTTTTACGATGATCCAGCGGATGTTGGCAATTTGATCTCTGGTTCCTCTGCCTTTTCTAAAACCAGCTTGAACATCTGGAAGTTCATGGTTCTCGTATTGCTGAAGCCTGGCTTGGAGAATTTTGAGCATTACTCTACCAGCGTGAGATGAATACAATTGTGTGGTAGTTTGAGCATTCTTTGGCATTGCCTTTCTTTGTGATTGAAATGAAAACTGACCCTTTCCAGTCCTGTGGCCACTGCTGAGTTTTCCAGATTTGCTGGCATATCGAGTGCAGCACTTTCACAGCATCATCTTTCATCATCAGTTATCTGGAAAATCAGGGTTTGTAGGTTTGAGGGAGAGAGATCAGACTGAGAAGGGATTTATCGCAGACCATACTGTATGAGAAGAGGATCTGAGAATGTTTCTCTTGTAGAAGAAATGGCTCAGGGTGATACATGGGTGGCTGCCTTAAAGTAGTTTCAGAGCAGATTTCAGAAAGAGGGGTTTAGATCCAAGTGGTTCCATTAGAGGAACATTTTGACATTCTGTGTGAATAGAGTAGATTTCCAGTAGTGCTTTCTGGAGTCTTGGAGTTCATTTGTTAAAGGCATTCAAACTGACTCACTTGTCACCTGGATTATCGGAGTGGGGGTTTAGCACCAGGAATTAGTGACCTTTGAGGTCTCCCCATCCCAAAGATACTGTTAATTAAATGATTTTCTAGCTAGAGTGTTCTGAGTAAATCTAGTCATGGTTCAAAATACAGGTCTGCTCCTTGTGGATTCTTTTTAAAGAGCTTGGTCTTGGATGCTGTTTACTTAGTATTTAATCTCAGGACCATCATGTGTATTGAACTGAAACAATACCAAGTTTATCCAGTCCTCCTGGGTCTCTTCTCGTAGTAGTCTGAGCTCTTAAAGGTGAGGCCATTTAAAAGTATCATCTTGGCATTATTCTTATTGCCTGTGTGTTTGCAAATCAAAATATGAATTAAGTTCAGTCATTTGCAATATACTGGTTTTCATTTCAAGTCACTTAAGTGATGTTTTTAAGAAAGATAGTCATTCTTTACTTACCTTAGGGCTACCCCATCTCTTTTCTTAAAGAAAAAAGAAGCTCCAATTATGAGACTGAAAAAGTATTTTGTGATGGCTAAAAATATGCTTGAGAGTAGTAATATGGTCTCTAGTTAAGCACAATTAGGCTTGGATTGGTGAGGCATCGTTATAGTAAGTAGATATTTTGTAAAAAAAAATATACATATATATTTTTTTCTTTGGGTAAAAAAAAAAAAAAAAAAGCAGGGTGGGGGGATGTGTGCAGGTGGGGTCAGTCTTACCAGGAAAGCTGAAATGAATTCTTCAGCCTTGCAGTACCAGAGGGCACTGTGGATTAATGTTCTGGCCCTAATTCAGCATCCCGTCTCTTCAGACACTTGGCTCAGATTCTTTCGTCTCAGAACTGAAATCTTAAGGATTAAGAGGAGAGAGAATGGAAATGCATCATTTTCTCTGCCAAAGGAGGTACTTAAACTGGGAGAGGAGGAGGGGGACGTTAACAAATCAAGCCTTGGCAAGGAAATCTGTCATGAATCAGCAATGACTTGAAAAGCCTCTGTCGCTGTGTTTTACAAAACTAAACATTTGCCACTACCAACATTTGTCTCTTGCTTACCTTCAGGATAAGCTTCAGGTTGTTCTATGGAGGGAATGAATTCCTTTTTTTTTTTTTTTTTTTTTTTTGCCCATTTTGACAACATTAGGTAATTAATTTACAACTAGCTCAATTAGACTCCGGCCCATAGAGTTTGTGCGTGGCCTTTTAAAAAGCCTTTGTTTTGACGCTAATTGAACTGGTTATAGCAGAGACAGCCAAACAATTTACATTTATCTTTGGCAGGACTCAAGAGCTCTCCCTTGGTATGGACAGCTGCACATTCTGTTTCTTCTACAAAGTGTGGTACTTACGTGCTTTATTTTAAATTTCTAGTTAAGAGACCTTTGCAAATGATAGAAGCCACATATATTATTGTAGACAAGTTGGAAGATTTTCACACATAATTTTATTGCCACGAAGAGAACCGTTCATAACCTGTTATTTGCCTTTCTATACTTTTCCCCCTTATAAGAGAATGCATGCATCTGTATACATACGTTTTTTTATATGTTCTGTTTTTACAAATGTGTAACCACACCATACAGAGGAAATTGTGATCCACTTTTTTCCTACTTAATAAGCTGGAAACATTTTGTCATTTCATAAAACATTCTACAACATTTTAAATGGTTGCATGGTATTCCATTGTGTGGATGTACCAAAAAATATTCAACCAGTCTGTTGTTATAAGCTTGTTTCAGGTTTTTGATATTATAGTCAGCACTGTGATATATATTCTTGTTACTAAATCTTTAAGTTCTTAATTATTATGCAGCAGATAAATTTCTTGATACTGAATTACTTGGACAGGGGCATACATATTTTAAAACTTTCTGATGTGTATTGCCGAATTGTAATTCTTGAAGGCTGTACCCTTTTCCACATTCACTTGCACTGTCTGATAGCTTCATTGTGCTTTTTCTTGGTATTCAGGAGAACAGTATTGAGGTATTGACTTGATGTGGGTTAAATCCTGATCAGTGATTTTGTTGTTGCTCATTAAATTTTTGTCAACCTTATAAATCTTATGTTCCCAGTATCAGGTGAAAGAAGCCAACTTACCTCATATAGTAGAAGAGGGTTTCGCTTACTTTAATAATGGTATGTTGTTTTGTTTTGAAAAGGTATAAAGAAGTAAGTAGCTACTTCATTTAGACAGAATTGGTTTGTTTTTCCTTAGGGAAAATTCTGAAACAATATTTTTCATATGAATAAAGACCAACCTAAAGAAATTGACTACAATCAAAATAAGAAGTGGATAGCTTTGCTTAGTATATGAGGGAATTTTAATACCTTCTTGAGGTGGCAAAGCCAGTGGATGTGTTGCCTGTCTAACCTGAGTCTAGAGAAGCAGGATAAACTGGAGTCTCCATCAAGGGTAGCCTTGGAGAAGCCATCACAAGACACTGTCTAAATGTCTTTCTTTCTTTCTTTTTTTAAAAACTTTTTAGCAGTGTTCTGCAGCATGTAGGATCTTAGTTCCCTGACCAGGCATGGAACCTGCGCTCACCAAATTGTAAGCTCAGAGTCTTAACCACTGGACTGCCAGGGAAGTCCCTAACTTTCTGTTAAGAGTAACTACTGCTTTGTTCTACAGTCTCCTTACTTGTCTAAACTGCTAGGCTAGAATTCACAGCAGTTGATGTTGAATTTTCTGTGTTAACAATACCTGAATGTTGGACATGCAGTCAGACAAATAGCAGGTACTCATTGTTCACTGGATGAATAAATGAACAGATATTCAGGAGAATTGAAATTAAAGAATAAGATCTTTCAGATCATCTGGAACTGCCCCCACTCTCCTCCCCAGTTTTATAGCAGAGGAAACTGAGGCTTAGAAAGATTGACATCTTGCTCAAGAGCAAGTTAATGATGCAAGCAGAAGTTGGAATTCTCTTATCAGTGTATTCCCCAGACTCTTATAGTGCTAGTAGGATTGTGTGTTTTGCCCAAGATGGTACTCTGTATGATTGTGTTTAAAATCAATAGTAAAATTCTGATTTCCTATACTGTACAGCTTCCCCAACTCTTTTTCTTCACTAGTGAGGTCAACCTCCATTTTTGTGTTGAAATTCAGCATACCCTTAGCTCACATTTCTTTTTTCTTTTCTCTCTTTAATATTCTCACTTCTCTAATTTCATTCTTAGTAGACATTTTAATTTACTCCCGGCAGTATTGCCATCTAGATGTCAAAATGCATTGAGTTGACCTCTTATCTGGAGAACCAGTGAAGGTCTCACCTGCCACAGAGGGATTTAACCAGGAACCGAAGCAGTTTTAAAGCAAGGCCCAGGTGCTGCCGGTCTGCTAGCCTGTACTTTGATTCACTTATAGGGTGTACGTGTACACATGGTTTACTGTTAGAAAGCAGCTTCTGAGTACAGTTTCTTTTTGAAAATTTTCAGTTTTCCAGTGCAACATATTTTCTGCAGCAAAAGTTGATTTCAGAGTAAATCAGAGGTAAAGAAGAATTAGAGAGAGGTTTTTTTTTTTTTTAAAAACCTTTCTGTGCTTTAATTTTTTCCCTGTGACTTTAGCCTTCTCCCCTTCTTAGTGAATTATTATAGAGTTTTATTAAAGTTATAAGTTCTAGAAATTAGACACCATAGTATTTAGACCAGCATGGGATACTGTACTCTTAGGTTCAATAATATTTCAGAGAACATCTCTTTATTGTATATTAAATGATAGAGAAGTATAATAAAATGTGCCTTGAGAGTACTTATCTGCTTTATGTCCTGTAATGTTCAGTACTTGATGCAAATGTACCAGATCTCAACTCAAAAAGGAACAAAACTGGTTCTAGCCCAAGAGAAAGATTGGCAGGTTCCTCTTTGATGGCATAAGTTCAGCAGTCTTAGAATTTGAAACCTTAAGCGATCTCTATAATATCTCATCCAACTTTTAGTTTTACGCATGGAGAAAGAATTAGCCACTGGTCCAGGGTCATTCAGCAGGTTAGAGAGCGAGCTGGGGCCTGAACCTAGGACTGAATGCCCACTCTGCTGTCTCAGTTTCTGATCATAGTTGAAGCGTTTAGTCTAATCTTGCTTTAAAAGAGCATACTTTTTGATGTTTCAGACATAAACCCTGTTGTGATGCCTATGGGCACCCAAAGTCTGACCCTGTTGTTGATTTTTCTTGGTTGCCTACATCATTCTATGCTTTTCTGAGGGTGGACTTGGGTGTGACTAGAATGAAAGATGTCTTGAGACAGAGCTTAGATATCTGTGTCTGATGAAATGACTTCTTATTTTTCTAAGAAAGCAGTGAAAAGATAGTAAAAGGACTTATTTCATGAAACTGTTGACTGTGGATGAAGAGAAGCCCATGTGGTAAGTGGTCACAGCCCTTGGCAGTTGCATTGCTGACTTTGCCCTCTCCTGCAGCCTTAGATACCTGGGAGCCTGTGCTTCTTAATCTTAACCTATATTCCTATATTCACTGTATGGTCTTGGTCAAGTGCCTCACCTCTCCAGCCTTATTTTCCTCTTAGGAGATTGAAGGGGGCTAAAGCAGTTGATTTCTAAGGCACCTTCCAAGTCTTGAATAGTTATTCTGAAAATGATTATCTTTGTAGAAGTTTATCCACATGATCAAATAACCAAACATGTATTTCTCACAGTCTGCTTTCTTAGTGTTTTGATTTGTTTTCATGAGAATTTGGAAAATGTCTACAGACTTTACTGTGATTAAGCTGCTAGCAATTATTTACAGAACACCCACCAAGTGATCGAGGGCTATAAAAGAAATAGTGTCCAGCCTCAAGGAGACCACAGAGATTTCTTTATCTTCCAAGCTGGGGATGGAGGGCATTCTTCTCTTCCAGTGGATTTAAGCTCCATGAGTGCAGGGCCTTTGTCTTTCTTTTATAGTGCAGGGCTCAGCAAATATTGGTTGCATGAATGAAACAGTGAATCCACTTGTCAGTCTTGCTTCTGTTTACTGAAGATGTCCCACTGAGATTTTTTGTTTTCTTCAACCTGTAAGTGCTGTTAACTTGAGTAAATTTCCCAGGAAATAGTCTCTACCCTCCATAGAAGAATGAGACCAAGATGCTCTGAGGCTAAATGAAAAAAACCCCGTGAATGCTGCATCCACTTTACTCTCAGCATATTGAAAGCATTGAGATGTCTGTCTTAAAATAACTTTGTTCAACCCAACATTTCCCAAACTGATTTGAACTCAGAGTCCTATCCATTCCACTCACTGATGGAAGAGTTGTTAACATCTTGCAAAACTTTAACCTGTGAAAGAGATCGTTTTGTATACAGAGTAGTAATGGGAAATATAACAGAAGCAGAAACATTAGTTAATTCAGTGTATGACAGAGTATGTATGTTAAGCATTGATTCCGGCAGTCCTGTGTGATAGCGTGGTAGACTTGTAGGGTGTTTTTTTTTTTTTTTTTTTTAAATGACTGTGCTTCTTTGGAGATTTGAGGTTTGCTGGTAGATGAAAAGAAGTTGCAAGGATCTAATGACTAGTTTATAGTTATGGAAGTTGAATGGTGGAGTTTTAACTTATGTCAAGGGCTGCGCTGTCACATACGGCAGGAAATAATGATGAAAGGAGTCTGCGTCTGCTCCTTTAGGAGCTGGCTGTCCAGTGGAGGAAACAGACATGTAAACGGATTATAGCAATAACGTGCTCAGATGTGTAATGAACAGAAATAGGACAGAGGAGGGAATGGTATGTTTCCCCTCCGGTTTAGAACAGTGTTGCTGTTCATACCATAAGCCAAAACCAAGCTAACTGAAATCCCCCTAGATCGCCCAGACAAAATTCTCACACATCAAGACTCAAATGACTAGGCTGTTTGTGCTTTTCTTGATTCAGCTTAATTGTATTGTCTGTGGTCCCATCAGAGCCTTGTTTACACCTCTGTCATAGGTCTTATCACAGTTGTATGTGAGTGACTTCAGGGCACAGCAGGGTCATCTTTGTCCCTGTATTTCCAGGGCCTTGCATGCACAGCATTTATCTTCCAACACCCACAGTGCATATTGGCTGTTTTGTTTAGACTTGGGTTAAAGCATTGGGGCTTGCTCACTTTTAAGTAAATTCAGGAAATACATTTTATATGAAACATAGACTGGGAACATAGTAGTATTGTTGAGAGTATGACTCCTTCCCGTAGCATTTTTTTCCCCCTCAATGTCTGCATATGAATGAAATTTCAAGAATTCAGTAACATTTTTGTAGGAACTCAGTAATTCCACATCATAAAGTGTTTTTATTTCATGGGAGTGTTTTGTAGTCATTTCTGTAGGACTTTTCTCTTACATCCTGTACTTCATCTGAAATATTTTAGGCTAAGTTCAGCTTGATATTCTATTCCCTGCTAGTGGTTGTGTTTGAGGCCCAAGGTCAAGGTGTTGATTGATGACATTTCCCTTTAAAGTGTTTGTATCCATCTGCAATTTGGGGGTAGAGTGACTCCCGGTATGGTGCAATGGAAATAACTGAATGGAATTCAGCCTGATACGGTTTGAAGTTCACTTTCTTTGTAACCCTGGGCAGGTTCCAATAACTGAGGAGATTCGACCAGAATAGCACAGTCCCTTTTAATACTGACATTCTGTGATTCTCCAGGGAGGATTCATTTCTGTTGAAGGGTTAAAAATGGATAAATTTTTAGGTTAAAAGGCTTTGCTCATTTTTTTGTCCCTTAGCCCATATAGGAGCAATGAGACTGCTTATCATGCAGTAAAACTGAATTACCTAGAATTCTCAAAGGCTGCAATTCTTATCCTATTTTTTGTTTAAGGAGAAGAAAAAAATGATTGTAAAACAAGCTTGTCTTTATCCACGAATCAGGAAAAATTCATCCCATTTTCTTACATATACAGTATACATAACCACATTCAGTGAAGTGCTACAGAGTCTTAACTGAAAATGAAATTGGTTCCGTTTTTCATCCAAAATCTGGGAAAGACTATAGTTGATAGATGCATTTTGAGTACTTTCATCCAGGGTTAAGCAGTTGCCTTGGGTCGAAAGGCCGCATGTATAAGAAGTTGACTCACAGCTTTATGATAAAGATACTGGGTATTCTTGGATATGTCACTGAATCTTTCTGAATTTCAGTGTCCTCAATGATTAGATTTGATATCATTCTGATTACCAACAGCTCTGTGATTAGATAATTCTAGGCATTTATTTTAGGCTCCTTCCTGTTCATTTCCTTTAAAGATAACAATATTACCATCTCCTCCCCCACATAATACCAGACAACTGTTGATTTGTGAGGGAGAGGGATCTTTTAAAACAATTCAAATGGTATATGCAGCATTAGTTACCTACCGGTATATTGCAATATTAGCAGTATTACCATAAACTTAAATTTATTTCATGGCTTAAAATAATATATATTTATTATTAGTCTCACAGTTTCTGTGGATCAGGATTCTGGGCACAGCTTAGCTGAGTCCTTTGCAAGGATGCAGTCAAGATGCTGCCCAGGGCTGGAGTCTCATCTGGATGCTTACCTGGGAAAGGATCCACTATCACGCTCCCTCAGGTTGTTGGTGGAATTCATTTCCTCGCAAATGTAGGACTGAGGTTGTTATTTGTTTCCTTGCTGGTCTGGGGCTTCTCTGCTCCTGGAGGCTGCCCACAGCTCTTGCCACATGAGGTTCACCGTACAAGCCTGCTTCCTCATGGCTAACAGGAGAGAACAAGGCGGATACTGCCATCTTTTGTAATGTCATCACGTAATCATGTACCTCTGTCATCTTTGCTGTATCCTACAGGTGAGAAGCAAGTCACAGGGCCCTCTGGTACTCAAGGAGAGAGGCTCATATGTGGGAGGCGAGGATCATGGGACCACCTTGAAGAGTCTCTCAACCCACATATGAAAGACAGAAGCCATATTTGAGCATTTTTGTTCTACTTTCTTGAGGATCTTTGCTTAAACATCTTATGCTGTAGTAGAGCCTCAAAAAACATTAAGAATTCTGTTCAGTTAAAGCTTTGGGCCCACTGTTTTGTTTTGCTTTGTGTTTTCTTTAGCATGCCCTTGTTTTTTTTGTGTCCACATATATTGGTAAAGGTAAACTTTGAGGCTTCTTCATTCTTCTGCCTTTCTGCCCAGCACTGTGCCTGCAGATGTTAGGTGCTAAAGTGTTTGTTGAAAGATTAGAGAAGTATTGAATTAATTTGAAGAAGGTGTCTGACACAGACTGAATTATTCTTCCTTCTCTGTATTCATATCTTGAAGCCCTAACACCCAATGGGTTGATGTTTGGAGATGAGGCCTTAGGAAGCTCTTAGATGAGATTGTGAGACTGAGGCCCTCATGATGGGATTATTGCCCTAATAAAAAGAGGCACCAGAGAGCTTGCTCGCTTGCTGTCTTTAACATGTAAGAACATAAGGAGAAAGTGGCTGTCTGTTCGCCAGAAAGACAGCTCTCACCAGAAACTAACCATGCTGGCACCTTGATCTTAGACTTCCAGCCTCTAAAACTGTGGGAAGATAAATGTCTATTGTTTAAGCCACCCAGTCTATGCTACTTCCTTATGGCAGCCCAAGCTGACCTACACTACCCTTGTTCTCAGTGTAATAAGAGATAAATGTCCAAGTACAAAGATTGCAGGATGGTAGTGACCCCCTGGTAGCCAGTGAGCCAGAGAGAGTGGTATTTAATTGCAGCTGTTGCCATTCTTTACTGAGTTTTAGTCACAGCTATTTGTAGAGACCCCTAGACTTTTTTTCACCCACCCTGGGTATAATGATGATTTAAAACATACTGCCTTTGGTATTTCAGTGTTGGACTGCCAAACAGGAACACAGTGAAAACAAAATGTTGGCTCTTGAAAAGCTTTAATGGTGGGAATTTACATGGTAAATTCTTAATTTCTTCTTCTGGAGTCTTAAAAAAAAATACTCATTTACTTACGTATTTTATTTTTGGCTATACTGGGTCTTCGTTGCTGTGCAGTGAGCGGGGGCTACTCTCCAGTTGTGGCGCTTGGTCTTCTCATTGCAGTGGCTTTTCTTGTTGTGGAGCATGGGCTCTAGGCACTAGGGCTTCAGTTGTTGTGGTTCATGTGCTTAGTTGCCCTGCGGCATGTGGAATCTTCCCAGATCAGGAATCAAATTGGTGTCCCTTGTGTTGCAAGGTGATATATTCTTAACCATTGGACCACCAGGGAAGCCCCTGGAATCTTAACTTCAAAAAATAAGTTTGTTCATTCGTGGGTTCATTCATCCGTGGAGACGCAAAGGGCTCAGTGTCCTTTCCTCAGTTTTCTAGCTTTCTGACTCGGGTTAACTTGCTTTATCTCTCTAGGTTCTCCTTTGGTAAAATTGGGATATTCACATCCATCTAAAAAGAAGGAAATAATTAGGTAAAGCTCCAAGCATGTAATAGGCCCTCACTGAATGACAATTTGACCAACTATGGAGGAATGATAACATGTTACATTTATTTATTGTTTCATTCATCATAGCAGCAATGGCATGGTATATAATACATGAGAAGTCTCAGTGAGAAAGAATTGGAGTGGGAAAGTAACCAGGAAAACCTCAGCATCTTCCTTCTGCTTGAAAACAGGTCTTGAATTCTTAAGCAGGGAATTTTTTGGATATTTTTAAGCTATGTAACACTTGTTTTTAATAATTGTAGCCAAATTATCAAGCAGTGAGAATTGGTTTTGTTTCTGACATGGCACTTAGTCGTATCAGAAGGACACACAAGTGATTTAGAGGGAGGATCTTAGAATTTGAAAAGTCTGCCTGTTTCATTAGGAGGCACAGCGCATCATGTGGTGACCTGCAGTCCCATGGAAAAGAACCAACAGGAGTCATACATTTTATCTTTTATACAGACTCAACATTTTCAGTAATTCTGTTCAAACAAACTCTAAAGAAATTTAGACCTGTGAACCCATGGGTCAGCCTGACCACACACACCCCTGCCCCCACAAGGCATGCTGCATCTCTCTGCACTGAAGAGATTGAATAGCTGCATTAGGAGGCAGGTGTCAGACCCCCTCATTGTTAAAAATTCAGTTCTAAGTTAAAGGTGGGTTTTTTTTTGGGGGGGGAGGGGTTAGGGGAAGGGGGGAGTGGAAAAGAGACTTACAGCCTGGGGCTCCTGCTGTTCACTTAGGGGATTTAGGGCCTGTAAGAACAAGCTGAGGTCTCCCAATGGCAGCACATAAATAACAGTGACCCTTAATTGAAAGGGAGGAGACCAAGTGAACCAGAGGCCAAGACTTGACAGTGATGACTAGTGGCCTGGGGGTGTTAGCTGAAATGGTCTGGATTTTTTTTTTTTTTTTTTTTTTTTTTTAATTTTTCTTCTAACTCTTGCATATCCCCCTTCCCAGGCTTAGAAATCCAGGAAAGGAGGAGAAGGGACAATTAACAAAACTAAGGTGTGATGAGGATGGTCCCTGGGTGGACTGAAATTTCAGAGAGGAAGGGCCCCCAAGCCTTTTTGAAACTAGTGTATAACAACCTGACTGCTATCTGCAGTTTGCCAATTACCCAATTATGACAAATTTGCACATTAAAAAAAAAAAATAGGCTGCTACTATTCTTCCTTATACAAGGATTTTAGTCACTGTACATCTTGTGTCTTTAAATAATATATTAGGAACATTTTCAAGTCTGTAAGTGCGTTTTTAATGAGAGTGTGAGGATTTTAATGGGACTAGATTGCTTTTCATGACATTTCAGAGTGACTTAATTGTAACAATGTTGAGAGGCTGTATTTTAAAGTTTGCTAAGTATGTCTGCTGTGGATCTTAGTCAGACACTTACAAGGACGGATGGATGGATAGTGGAACCAGATAGATTTTTCCTCACTACTTTCCTCCAGATATTTGCTCTTTGGAAATATGGTCACAACAAAAAGGGCTCTCTTGAATGTTTTAATTTTATATGGGAACAGAGGCCAATACCTGAGGCTGGCGGGGATAGTTTGAGACCAGTTCTTTACAACTTACTTGGGCAATGATGCTTGTTGGACAGCATTTATTATTTCTTTTTACAGAGCCAAACGCCAGAATATCTTTGTTCATACTCTCTTGTTAGTCCCTGAACTCGCTTCTCTGTTGGCTTAAAAAAGTACCTGTCTTGTGTCTCATTTTTTCAGATATTTTAGCGTTTCTAAAATATTACTACCAAATAACAGTGTACTTTTTTAAGGATAATTTCAGACTCTTTGTGAAACTTAATTTTTTCTTTACAACATTCACAGGTCTTTACAACACTCATTTTGAATTGAGTATTACAGTTCAGAGGTCTTTTCCTGAGTAAATGCTCTTAGGATTCTAGAACCTGTGGCAGACTTCTCTAAATTAGATCAGATGGTCAGACACTTTCAGCCCTACTCTTAGAAGGGGTTTGTGTTAGTTTCCTAGGACTGTGATTGCCTAACAAAGTACTGTTTTTGAAAACTTGTTGAATCTTTTTTGGCTGCCCTGAGTCTTTGTTGCTGTGTGCAGGCTTTCTCTAGTTGTGGCGAGTGGTGGCTTCTCTACTCTCTAGTTGCACTGTGCAGGCTTCTCATTCCAGTGGCTCCTCTTGTTGTGAAACATGGACTCTAGGGTGCTCAGGCTTCAGTACTTGCAGCTTGTAGTCTAAGTAAGTGCAGCTCAGTAGTTGTGGTGCATGGTCTTAGTTGCCCCGCGGCATGTGGAACCTTTCCGGATCAGGATCAAACCTGCGTCCTTGCATTGGTGTGAAGATTCTCAATCGTTGTACCACCAGGGAAGTGCAAAGTACTACTTTAAAAACTTAATGCAACAGAAATGTATTCTTTCACTGTGCTGGAGGCATGAAGTCTGAGATCAAGGTGTCAACAGGGCCATGCTCCCTCTGAAACTTGTGGGGGAATCCTTGCTTGCCCTTCTTAGCTTCTAGTGGTTTGTCTGCAGTCTTTGGAGTTCCTTGGTTTGCAGCTGCTCAACTCTGATCTCTGCCTTCCTCATCACATCGTGTTTTCCCTCTGTATCTCTGTCTTTCTGTAAGGACACCAGACATATTGGATTAGAGGCCCACCCTATTCCAGTATGACCTAATCTTAACTAATTACATCTGCAATGAACCTATTTCCAAATATGGTCACTTTCTGAGGTACTGAGAGAATTTCAACATATCTTTTTTTTTCAGGTCATACAGTTCAACCCATAACATTTTTATACTTTCAAAAGCACCTAGGAGATTCTGATGGAGGCTACATAGGTTCGCAAAGCATGGTTCCTGGCCTACTGGCACAGACAGAATTCGCTAGGAGCATTAAAGCAATTATATATATATATTTGTTTCTGTGTGTGTGTGTGTTTATATATATGGTTTAAAGAAGAAAAATAAGCTCCCAAATCATGTAATCACCACCCAGCTTAAAAAATAAAACTTTATACTTTTGAAGGCCTTGGAAAGCCTCAGATGTTTAAAATGCAGATTCTCCTCTGAGGGGTGAGGTCAGAGACATTCTGAGCAATATGAGTATTAGAAGTCAGTAACTTGTTTTTTTTAACCACAAGGTGTGTTTTAAGTTCTAGAAAATTAAACTTTGGAGTGGGATGGGTTTTGTTTTTTAATATTACAGAATAAAAAAGCTGAAGGAAAATTTATTAATTTTTCACAGTGTGGTGGGAATATCATTACTTCCTCTTCTGTTTGGCATGGTTTCCTGGAAAAAAAAAAATCTCTCCTATAATTTGCTGAATTAGTTTAGATCTGTGGTTTAGAGAGGTTTGTGGGAGGAAGGTGTGTATGTGTGAAGGTAAGAGTTCTGTTATTGATTATGTGCCTTACATTTTTGTCCTTTTCCTGGGAATTCTGTGAAGATTAATATCTGCTAGATCATTTTAAGTTTGCAAAGTGAGTTAAGTTTCCTGGGGGAAGTGTTACATAAATGTAAATAATTTATGTAGCACCTGAATTTGGTTGTTCATCATTTAAAATTGGTTTACATACTTTCAGATTCTGTAGACCTTTATAATTTTATGGAGTGAGCTGGAAACCTTTTTTCTTTCTTAAAACCTTTTTTTTTTTTTTTTCAGATTCTTTGGGGGCCTGATTCTCTAAGGGAACCGTGGGAGAAGACATTAACCCACAGCTCAACTCAGCAATGATGGATACCCAGAAGAAGTCCTGTTCATTTATTCCTTCTTGGGTTCCAGTCTAAATGCTGTTCATACCTACTTATTTAACCATGTTTGAGTGATTAAGGCCTTTCCCCACCTATCCAACTTTAATAGTGCTAAGTTCTTAATTAAAACACACTGAAAAAATGATGAACAACCAAGTTGCAGGCTCTTAGAATATACAAGGGACCCTAGCCTCGCTATGGTGTTTCAGAGTGACATTTCAGCAAAATCTAGAATGATCACTGGGAATTAGAAGGGAAGAAGGAAGAACAGGGGGACATTGTCTTCTAAGAAGTACAAGGTGGAATTGTTTTTCCTGTTCCTTCCTCTCGGCTCTTTTCAGTCCCCACATAATCTCATGTCACGGCACGATTTCAGCCATCCAGAGTGGGCCAGTAGCTTTGCTACACTTGGATGATTGGAGGTCAGGAGCTACAGGAAGGGGCTGGTAGTTAAAGCTGAACATGAATTAGACAACAAGAGCTGGTGTAGTAGTCTTGTTTTACTGGTATGGTTAACCCATTAAATTTCTTGGTGTACTGTTTCTCTTGTGCTCTGGTGACCTTTTTGGAAGCCCGTGTTGTCCTGCCGACCCTTGTATATCTGTGATGGGTTAAGGGTTTGGGAAGAAGGTACACATGCCAAAGGAGGTCCTTCTTGGCCCACTTTCTTTCTGTAAGAGGTAACAAAGTTTTAATGTATCTTTTTAGGTATCATTTCTCAAACTTCTGACATCAGGTTCACTAGGAAGCCCGTTAAAATACATATTTTTCATAGACTTTTTCCCCCAGACCTACTGACTTAGAATCTTACCAGTAGGACTCCTGGCTGTCCTCAGGCGCTCTGTTGAGAGCCGCTGGGTTATTCTGAGTTTACAGATGAGGACTTTCATCTTTGCAGCCCCACTGGGCCCCTGCTTGATGACCCACCATTGCTCATCATCAGTATCAGCTACATAATTTGAAGGGCCCAGTGCCAGGTGAATGTGCAGCACTCCTTATTAAAACATTATGAACAAGAGGGCAACAGCAGAGCACTGAGCCAGGTGTGGGGGGTCCTGAGTGCAGGGCCCCGGGGGGCGCACAGGCTGAAGCTCGTGAGGCCGGCCCGAGCACCACTTCGTTTGCATCTGAAAGTGGCTGCTCATCGCTCCCCGGGTCCTGCTGTTCTTGGCCTTCGTCTCTGAGGTCTCCCTGAATGAAACGCCGTTTTTCATCTCCTCTTCTCACCCGGGCTCACCTCAGTTTTCGCATGGACTTATTAGAGTCCTGTGCAAGTTCACTGCAAGATGATGTCCTCTGAGGGCTCGCTGGTCTGCATCCTTGAATCCCCTGCCATTAGCTGAGGCTCTGCCACTGCTTCCTCATATATTTGCTGAATAAAATACTTTAACCTCAATACTTTTCTTAAAACTTAATTAGGTTACAGTCCACTGGAAATACAGATCTGGTTCACAGGGAGGTGTTGGAGGCAGTGTTATGTGAGGAACCAGGGCTGCCTGGGCATGACTGGCGTCAGTGCGAGGACATCTCTGGCAGCTTGTGCGTTGTTCATGGTTGACATCTTTGGTGGCTGTTATCTTCCCTCTGATAGTCTGGGTTTCCTCTCTGGATTTCTCACTGACCTTTGAGTTCTTGAAAATAACAGCTTTTCCGAAGCCATCTAAGTTCAAATGTGCTGTTAGTAGAGCGTGAGGATATGTTTCTTGTGGTAGAAACGTGACTGTTTTGCTCAGAGGTTACTATTTGAAACTAGACATTCCTGGATTGTTTGAGGTACTATGTTCTGGAGAATTCCCCAAAGCTGGAGGCACTTGGTAAGTGAGGTTGTGGCTCTGTAGGCAGAGAATCAGTCCCTGCTGCTACGCTTAACTGGACTGGCTATTCCTGCCTTAACCAGAGGTAGGCATTTAGGCAAGAGGTCTGTGAAACGTCTTCATCTCAAAGATGGACAAGCAACTAGAAGTTTGGAGAAATTACAGAGCACGTTCAAGGTTGATTCAGATGTTTGGTGCCTGAGCTGGCACTGAAATCTGTGATTCCTGTTCCTCTTGAGGCCTCGGTAAATATTTGTTCAAAGATTGTTTTATTCTTTCTTTGAAGATTATCATCTGGCCTTGACCTGATGGAGTTAATGGAATGAAATATGTACTTCTCTTTTGAAATTGTTTCAAGGAGTTAAAGTGAACAGATTGTCTGAAACAGTGCCGTCCGATTGAAATATGAGTCACACATGCAATTTAAAAGTCTTTAGTAGCCACATTAAAAAGTAAAAAGACATGAATTTAATTTTAATTACATAACCCAATATATCAAAAAATTTTAGTCGTTTCAATATGTATTCATACATGTATATATTGGTAGGTTGTTGTTATTTAGTCACTAAATCCTGTCTGACTCTTGCGATCCCATGGACTATGGCTCCGACAGGCTTCTCTGTCCATGGGATTCTCCAGGCAAGAATACTGGACTGGGTGGCCATGTGTTCTGAAGGGGATCTTCAGTATCCTGCTTGGCAGGCAGATTCTTTACCATTGAGCAACTGGGAAGTCCATATATTGATATATTTCTATGTGTATCAGTATAAGAATTGAGATACATATGTCTTTTTTCCCAGTGTAGCTACTGCACTGGACAGTACAGGTCTAAAGTTACTAGCTGATGCATTTAATTTTTATTTTCTCTGCTTTTTTAGGCTGCTTTAACCCATATTAGTTAGCTTATGAGCTTATTACTGGTGTGATAAAACAGCTCGGGAAATGAGGATCTGGGACATAAGCTAACTTATTAGTTAGCATGCCAGTTGTACTGGTCAGGTGAACTCAGAATGCTCCAACATGGATTTGCTGTATATCTCTATCTTTGTGCTGGGGAGAGTGCTTGCATTCTCTTAGGGGACAGAAACCACCTCGTGTGGAGACGTGCTGTCAGTCAAGGAGAATCTCTGCTGTTGAGCAGCCTGTCTGCACAAGGGGCCTCCTGCTGAATTTTTGCAGATTTTTGCTCCGCTTGGAGCTGGGAGGGAAAGTGTGAGTTTTTTGAGTAACATTGCTGATCAACATGTGAAATCTTCCTCGGGCTGTATAATTAAAGTCTGTACATCAAATAGATCCTATAATCATTTCTCAGCCTAAGCAGATTATAGAAGCTAGCAAATTAAGGCATCATAAGATCCACACACAAAAGATCCACAAACATCAGGTTTGCCCTCATTTCTAGGTAAAGGCTAATATGTATATGGTCTGTGGGGTATGATCTGAATGGAAGTTTTCCCTTCATTTTTTAGATCACTGCTCAAAGTCTACTGACAGAATACAGGGAGACAGCCTTGATTAGATTAGACCAGATTGGATTAAATCAAATAGTTAAAGCCTTTGGAGCCTCTAGCTTGTAGGAGACATCATAATGGCCTTCATAGCGTCCCTAAATCCTATTAGGTAAGTTAATCTTATTGAAGAATTTAGGTCTGCATAAAGTAAGCATTGCTCTTCATGGGGTGGTCTCTGTCTCTTAAGGTGAGCTGATGGTAACTTCCTTGGAATAGGTTGGTTATGTAGGTTTGGGGCAAGTTATTCTAAACAACTTGAAAGTAGATGCCTACAGTTGATGGAGTATCTCTTGTAGAAAACTCGTCTCTCCTGGCTGCTCTTTGGCATGGTTGCTAGTAGTGTCTGCGCCAGGGATGTTTTTAGCCCTGGTTTGGGGAAAAATGGGCTTCCCTGGTGGCACAGATAGCAAAGAATCTGCCTGCAGTGCAGGAGACCCAGGTTCTATCCCTGGTCACAAAGGTCCCCTGGAGAAGGAAATGGCTCCCACTTTCAGTATTCTTGCCTGGAGAATTCCATGGGTAGAGGAGCCTGGCGGGCTGCAGTCCATGGGGTCGCAAAGAGTCAGACACGACTGATCGACTAACACTTGGGGGATAGAGTCAGGAGAGAGGTGTAAATAGTTGTAAAATCAACTGCTGTGGCATATGGGGATGGATTGATGGGTGGGAGCTTTATTTTTAAGCTTTGTGAAATCATCTTTTATAGCCTGTATCAGTTTTAGAGGTTGTCAGTAAGAATCATGTGCTGAGTATATAGCATGGTTGACATATTGTATTAAATGTTGGGAATAAAATAAAGAATCTTGGAACTTGGGAGCTGGAAGCATCTTTGAGATTTTTCTGGTTGTGTTTGTAATTTTATTATAAGTTTGAGTTGGCTCTTGCCTGTTTCTGCAGATGCAGTGACCATATTTTTCTGAAGTAAAACATCTTTTTTGTCACAGAATTTTTTTTTTCCAATTTGTAAATTGTGGACAGGCAAAGTTTTACAAAGGCACATAAATTGTGTCAGATTTTATCGTAGATTTACTATCTTTTGGGAAAAGAAGAGAGTATAAGAAATCGAGACTGTCCAACTCTTGAGTGTGTGCTTTACTGCATTCAGTGAGGACTAGTGCGACTATGGGGGAAAAAAAAAGAAGTAAATTAGACTTACATCTTTGTTAAAGGTGGTCTAGTTAGAGATAGACAACTGTAAGACCCAGAAGTGATTATTACATACTGAATTGGCCTCCAGAGATGCAGGACAATTTTTTACCAGGCATCTTTAAAAATAAGCTGCATAGTGCTTCAGCTGGGAGCTGAGAGACCACTACTGAGATCCACTGAGTTAATTGGTTCGCAAGCAGAATGTGAGGCATCTGATGTTGCGTCTGGCTCCTCAGTGAATAACCATGAGAAGGTTCCTGTATCCAAGGGGTTGCGAAGACACTCACTCTGGCCTGGGAATTTCACTGCTGTCGTGGAGTGTAGACTTCCTTCTTGATAGAGCCTAGGGGACTTGTTAGCTCTGTGCTCTGCCTGTTCCTGGGCCAAGAAGTAAGTTAAGCTTAGTTCTTTTTAATTTTTTAAAAATTTATTGTATTTTTGGCTGTGCTTTGTCTCTGTTGCTATGCGTGGACCTTACCTAGTTGCAGTGCACAGGTGCTACTCTCTAGTTGCTGTTTGTGGGCTTCTCTGGTTGCAGAGTGTGGGCCCTAGAGCAGGCGGGCTTCTGTAGTTGTGGTGCCTGGCCTTAGTTGGCTTAGTTGCCCCTCTGCATGTGGAGTCTTCCTGGACCAGGAATCAAACGTATGTCCCCTGCATTGGCAGGCAGATTCTTAACTACTGGACCACCGGCGAAGTCCCTCATTTCTTTATTTAACCCCTCTGGTAGGGACAACTCTGCATCTGTGTTCTGTCCTGAAAGATTAAAAAGAATTTCAGGTGTGGACCAGATGGGAGTGTGAAGAACAGTTATCATGGATGAATGGTTTTGATTTGCTTTTAGGAAGGAAAGTGCAGTTAGCCCTTTGGATGAAGATAATATCTCTCTTCAGCCATCCTCTGTATCGAGTGTATGGTGTTCTCTGCCTGTATAGCACTTGTATTTTCAAGAGCTGGGGTCATTGACAGAACACTTCTCACTCTCGAGTTTCAGAACATAGCATGCGCGTCTGAAGCCAGAAATGTAATTTTCTCTAAGTGTGCTAAGCATTACTTTAATTCTCCTGATAGTGCATGCACGTGCTCACGCAGTTGTGGGTTTTTTCATGCTCTTTGAAGAGGAATCGCCCCCGTTTTACTTTATTGGTTCTTGATTGCACACTTCTCAGGGTTACCTTTGTTAGGAAGCAGCCGCTGGAAGAGTGTGTGCTCATTTTGTCCTTCTGACCTTTACTCCTGGGCTCCTCTGACCCTGGGCTCACCCTTCCTGCTCTCTCATCAGCTCAGCTTTGTTCTCCTGGGCTTCTTGTTCTTACTTTATGAAGGGGGCATCCTTACTTCTCTCCGTTTCAACTAGTGTCCATTCTGTTGAGGCAGTTCTAGATGGGAAGAGGTTGGGAGGGGATTTGAACAAAGATTGGATCTGTTTAGGAGAAGTTTATAAAACTTCGGTATTCAGTGCTAATCGTTTTCAGATGCTTTGAGATCACAATATGCTCTGGTGGGAGACCTTTGAGAGCAGCTTTTACCAGTCATCAGACAGACCTGTCTGCTTTTTTTCTCTGTCCCATCTCCATTTTTCCTGTCCACTTTGCCTGGAAGAGCCTACCAGATCTTTATAAACTCACTCATTCTCTTCTTTCAAAGACTTCTTGACTTCTTTCTCACATCAGCTGCTCCCAATCTTGCTGAGTCCGTTCGGGAAGGAGGAGAAGCCATTCTGTCCATAATTTACAGACCCTTCCATGTCCTGCCCCAGAGCTTCACAGAAAACAATAATAATGCCTAAGGCTTACTTATGTACTTAAAATGTGCCTAGCGCTGTGACAAGCACTTTGCATGGATTATCGCTTATAATGAAGTCAGCCCGGTGAAGTCTGTGTGCTGTCACTGTCTTCACTTTATATATGGGAAATCGATGCCTAGAGAGTTTGGTAATATGCCACTGTGTTCACAGCTGGGATCAAGTGATGGAATCAAGATTCAAACCAGATAGCCCAATTCCAGGGCTCCTGTCCAACTCCTCAGGGAAGGGCTGGAAGTTAACAGCCAAGAGAGCTATGCTCATGGCAGCTTTTTAAAATCTGAGGTATCTCCCTTTAACACAGACCCGAACACTCATTGTCTTTATATTTTCATTTCATTCAATAAGTTGGGTGTTCTCGTTTGGTCTTTGATGGTGGTAACTACGTGTTTTTAAGAGCCAGAAAGAGAAAGGTTAGAGATGGACTTCCTCAGCTATAGCTCCCCTTGACTGCAGTCAAATAACAGGACTTCTGACGAGGAAATAAGGTGCTAAGTGTTCTTGCTTTGAAGAGGTTAGTTAATTGGTAGAGGTTGTGTTTCTGTGGTTAATTTGTGTTCCTGTCTTAGGCACACCCACATCCACAGGCATCGGGAGTGTCCTCCAGCAGTCCCATAAAACAAGGCTCACTTCAGCTGGTACCAGTTGGTGCACCTGAAAGACAATAGGGAAGCCTGTTGACCATTTGGCACTTCACAGCCCAGTAATTGGAAACTGTAAAACAATAATACAGACGTGAAGCAAATCCTCCAGTTAATGGAAAAAGAAAAAAATCTACAATCATGCTTTGTGGCTGAGTGCAAAATCACAACCGGCTGCTTATACAACAAAGCAAACACTTCAGAATTTTGGCAGCTGTTTTATACATATAAAAAGCTCTAGGCTCTGTATTAATTTGGGGGCTGTCATATTTAAAAAGAAAAGAACAGTCACCTGGCTTTCTTGTTTTTTATAAATTCACAGCAATGATTCTCAAATCATAGTCCCTAAACTAGGAAGTATCAGCCTTACCTGGGAACTTGTTAGAAATGCAGATCTGTTTTTTGGGTCCCACCCCAAGCTTATTTAATCAGAAACTGTGGGGGTGGAGCTCAGCAATTTATGCTTTAACGAGTCCTCCAGGTGACTCTGGTGCTTTTTCCAGTTTGAGAAACACTGGGGAGTGGTAGAGGATTGGGGGATGGGCAGGGGACTCCCCTTTTGGGTCACCCAAAGGTGAGCATTAGGCTTTTGACCAGAGGTTGGACAGCTGGCCTGAGGGTATATGAAGGCCCGCTGCTCTCAGGAACGTGGAGGAGTTGTCTTAGGGAAGGAAGGAGCTCTGCCTTTTTTGAGGAACTGATTAGGAGAGAGGGCTTGGACTGTGGCTTATTACCAATTTTTAAGGAACCATTTCAGTATTTCATTGGCTTTCTGAGCTGTGCTGGTGCAGTCAGCTCTGACAGGCCCAGAGTGTACGGGCAGAGGAGAAACTTGGGGACAGAAAAATCTAAGCCCATCTTATTTCTTCGGCCAAGCCTTTGAAGGGCTGCTGATGCCATGGACATTAAAAAGGGAAGTTTAGGATGGGAGTAGGGTGGTGGCAGGACAGATTAGTTCTTTGTCTCTCATATCTCTTCCCTATCTCGTGTCTTTGCCTCCAGCTTTCTTGGCAGACAGGATTTGTTTAGTAATTTTCTTGGGGCCTCCTGACAAACGGCTCCTCTGCCCCTTCCCAACTGTGTGGTAACCGCAGCAGGGACACAGGGTCATTTCAGAGTCATTAGAAGTCCATGCACAGCTGACCTCTAGGTCTCTTCAAAAGGCCTCTTGGGAAATAAGAGCTTGTCACCAGCATGAAATGAGTTCTTGACTGGTGTTACCACAAACGCTCAGGTTCCTCACACTCCTTGAATAGCTTGATTGACTGTTGAGGACAAAACCTGATACAAACATAAACACCCAGCTTGCAGCTTCTTAGTTTTTGTCCAGATTTTAAAATTTTGCTCACATTTTAAAATTTGTTTATTTTGCTTACATTTTTTCCTGCCTTTTAGACCAGTGAGTTTTCTTATTCCTTAAAAAAAAGAGGCAGAGGATTGCTGGTCAGTGAGTGTGTTCTATTCAGTCACTATCAGCACAGGGAAGCAGTGAGGATAGAGGGGTGAATGACAGATAACCACTGTCTTCCCCAACCTCCAGACTGATGTCTGGGGGAGGAAACTAACCAAGAAAAGAACCACTCAGATCCTGGATTCACTTGATTCCCTGTGTTCTCAGGTGGGAGAACTTGTTTGAATTCCTGAATTTGATGTTGGGTCACAAACCCAACATCAGGATTTTTTTTTTCCTCTTGGGGGAGAAAAATTTTGTATTACCAAAGGTACTTCAAATAAAGGACACTTCCAAGCCTAATGCAATCTCTTATTAAGATACCAGAATACAGAAGCCTGCTGTCACATTAAAGCTGGATCTTAGTTATTCCATGAAATCTTAGGTCACTAAGACATCCAAGGGGGAAACTAGCTGCCAGCACATCTGGAATTCTGGTGGAAACTATGAATGTTTGGGCCGTTCATCACTGTGAAGACTTGTTTTGTACTTTAAGGAACTTGTGGCCTGTTGGCTGTTAGGAGGTGGTAGTTGTTCATTTTCCTTTCATGAGACTTTCAGGGCTCATGGAGAAGCCAAAAGCTCACACTGGAGCATCTGCCTTCCTGAAAGTCAGAAAAGATGGTCCTTCTGCCAGATGAGTGGATGGGGTGGGATGGGGTAGAAACCTTTAGCCACTTGGATTGTCTTGAGTGGTGTGGCCTTACTGTATTGGGACAGGAAGGCTGACCCACTATCATCTGCAGCCTGCCTGCCCTTCATCTTGCTTTAATTAAATACACAGCTGATGATGTCAGCCTGCTCCTGGCTCCCTCAGCTTCCCCCCTGGAAGAAAACATCCGGGCAGACAGTTGTGACAATTAAAGCCTCAAGACCCAAGCTTTGTTTGTTCTGAAGTAATTAAAATAAATCTGCCTAAATATCTCCAAATGCAGATAAAACCTAGTGCTGATTAGAAGTGACCCTCTAATAAACCTGATTTGATTAGGCAGAACCAGTGGGGTGCAGGCAAATATTTGAGACTCTGGCCAACCTGATTATTCCATTGACCTTTCACTTGGGGGAAATACTATTTGATTCTTTCTATCCCAGAGTACTTGAAAACTATTACCTGTGACAACTAAAGGACTTTGGTGAAATAAACAGGCAAGACCTGTGGACTTGACCTTAAGAGTCTCAGTCAGCTACCACCTGGGACATGCTTGCTTCCTGTCACATCAATGGAGAATGGATTTTGCCGGAGGTCCTGGTCTGGAACACTAATTAAAAAGGACGTTCTAAAATGCACCCAGGCATGTTCTGATAAAGTCTTAGCAGATGTGAGTGGTGAAGGCTTTTATTTTTTTTTAAGTCACAGTTTATTTATTAAGGTAACTTTTAACAATCTGTTTTGAATAGAAAACCAACATAGAACTGCTTTAGTGTTTATTGCCAGTTGAGGAGAAATTTCCATAATTGCTTGGTCTGCTGGCTCCTGTAATATGGGGTGCTCCTCTCTTTGTATTTATCACATTGTGATCTGATTGTTGGTTTACTTCTCTTGTTCCATCTTAGAAAACAGGGAGAATAGTTATTTCTTCTTGATAGCTGCCCACACGCCCGTCACATGGGGCCAGGTATGCGGATTGGCACACTGGCTCATAGGCCAAACTAGGGCACTACCTGTATGGGAATGAACTAAGAATGTTTTTTTACATTTTTAAGTGGTTGAAAAGAAATCAAAGGAGGAGTATTTCACCACATGTGAGAATTAACGTGAAATTCACATTTCAGTGTTCATAAAGAAAGCTTTATGGAACATGGAAGTATCCGTTCATTTACACTATCGTCTTGGCCTACTTTGATGCTGTAACAGCGGAATTGTATAGTTGCAGCAGAGACCTTATGGCCTGAAAAGCTTGAAATACTTACTATGTGATTATTTTATAGAAGTTTGCCAATCCCTTTCTTATTGTATATTGGGCATATCGTAAATTCTTATTGTTTGAATTGTTTCATATACAAATCTGAGTTACCAGATAGGATTATGGTGATCCTAAAAGTGTTCAGTGACTACTAAGTGAATGAATGACTAATTGACCTATATCTCTTGTGATCCTTTTGTAACCTTAGGTGTAGGTCTTAGTGGTGCTGGTTTATTTCCTGAGAGCTAGATAATTATTTCAAATTTCTCTTCTGAGGAACTTAAAAGAGTTGTGTTAGTCCTTATTGACTTTGCAGGTTCTGAACCTGTTGTATGGGATGCAGAGACACCAAAAGTTACCCGTGGTTAAACTGATCAGGTCGTACAGTAAGGGAATGGCATGACTCGTCATGTATTCACTTTTTTCTCTCTTTGCAGAGGCCATTCTTTGTGATGAAAGGTAATTCATATAAGCCCTAGTATCTCCATGAGCAGATTACTGCTCAGTACTGTATAAAACACTCTTACAGACATCAGTATCTTTGTTTGTGGGGTTTTCATTGCCACGAAAATTCATTTAGAAAAAATAAATCAATGATTTAAAAAGTAAGCACTGCAAGAATGATAGCAATTACCAATTGTAAACATTGTGGCCTTTGAGAACCGCTGTGAAATTGTTTACGAATTAAATTATTACGCTTTTGATAGTCATAAATGCACTTTCATTGACTGTTAAGGAATATGTTTCTGTAGGTAAAGTTTATTTTTAAGACACTAATGTTCTTAGGTAAAACACAACAGCAACTGGCAAATATACAGTGGCCTTGAAATCTGAATTTTTTTTTGAGAAAGTGTCTTTAAAATGACCAGTGCCAAATACAAGTCCACTCATGTGCAGTGAAATTGGAAGGCATTGTTGTGTGTGTGTGCTCAGCCATGTCCAACTCTTTTTGACCCCATGAATTGTAGCCTGCCAGGCTCCTCTGTCCATGGGATTCTCCAGGCAAGAATACTGGAGTGGATTGCCATTTCCTTCTCCAGGGGATCTTCCCAACCCAGGGATCAAATCCATGTCTCTTGTGTCCCCTGCATTGGCAGGCAGATTCTTTGCCACTAACCCCTGCCTCCCTGTCGGATGCCCCTGGGGGCATTGGAGTATTCAGGAATAAATTGAGAAATCAGTACCTTATAGAAAATTCCTAAATTGGCATGGTCTGCTGGAGTTTGAGAGAATGGAGGGATTTGGCAGGAAGGAGAAGGAAGGAAGGTTAGGAGATACACAGAGTGAAGAAATACGGATCAAAGCTACCCTAGGAATCTTAGGAAGCAGTGTTTTCCTCAGAACAGCTCCACTATACTCACTTACTGGGTATCCACCATGGGACAGTTAGCTGTTATACATTTTACCAGTTTTACAACAGTCCTGCATAGAGGGATAATACCCACATCTTATGGATGGGAAACCTAGGTTAATTGGCTTGCCTGAGGTTTTACAGTTACTCGCCCACAGAGCCCATTTTAACCCCAAATCTGTCTGGCTCCAGCCCCTGTGTTGTTTCTCCCTTCCCACAACACCCCTGTGCTTGTTTCTTGAAGATCTCATCATTGAGAAGAGGCATAAATCCAGCCTGAAGCCATACCTCACCACATTGTGGAAATGAATCTCTTTTCCATTTCACCTATACTCTTTCATTTCCTTTCCTTTGTACGACATCTTTGATTTGTGAGCTTCCCACGTCCCTTTTTGTGTTAACTATTTTGATCCATATCAAGTTGATTTTGCTACCTAAGGACTTCAGGTAGTAGATTAAGTATGGTACCAAAAACTCTTGGAGAACCAGTAACGTCCACCCGATTGAAAAGCTGTTCCGTTTGTCTTGGGTGGTGTGTTCCCTGGCACTCCAGGGGATTCTCAGAGGAAGAGTTGAGAAACAACATTCCAGGCTTAGAGTCCACATTCCTTGGGTTCTGTTGGAGGACTTCTTGGCATCGCTCAAAGGAGCCTGTGTTTTCCTAATTTTCTATCCTGGGCCACCTGCGTTCCCTTTCACGCTGTTTTCCTTTTGTACCTATGTGGTTGGTGCTCGTGGGGCTTTTTACAGAGGCTTTCATCATTTATACCACAGAGTTTTACTGGAATTTTTCATTTAAAAATTTGAAATGTGACACAGACTTTTATTTATTTATTTATTATGTGTTCATTACTGAACCTTTTTGGACTTTATGGTGGTATCTAGGAGAGAAAAAAAATTAATCCAGGCAAATTCTAGGTAGAGCCAGGAGGCAGAGGGTGTACGGTGGATAGAAAGCCATTTATTATTGATTTCTCAGCATGCAGATCCTGTCGGTAAATTTAGAATTTACTTATTTGGGAGCATAGTTCTGTAATGTCAACCAGAAGTTGATTTTGGAAAAGATGCTGACTTGGATGTAGCCAGTGAGCCAATGCAAGGAAATGGTGCATTTTTACTTTTCAACCTCAGTTGCACAGTTGTTCAGTCGCTAAGTCGTATTCAGTTCTTTGCAACCCCATAGACTGTAGCACTCCAGGCTCCTTTGTCCTCCACTGTCTCCTGGAGTCTGCTCAAATTCATGTCCATAGAGTCGGTGATGCTATTTACCATCGCATCCTCTGCCACCCCCTTCTCCTTTTGCCTTCAGTCCTTCCCAGCATCAGGATCTTTTCCAATGAGTTGAGTCTTCGCCTTAGGTGGCCACAGTAATGGAGCTTTAGCTTCAGCAACAGTCCTTCCAATGTATATTCAGAGTTGATTTCCTTTAGGATTGACTGGTTTGATCTCCTTGCTGTCCAAGGGACTCTCAAGAGTCTTCTCCAGCACTACAGTTCAGAAGCATCAATTCTTCAGTTCAGTTGCACAAAGAATATATCAATAGAAATAGCATTAGGAAGTGGGCAGCCTGCAAATCAAAGCAGTTGACAGGAATGCCAGCAACCTAGGAATGCCTGGTGTTTTGCATAGAGGAGACTGGTAGAAACTCTGTTTCACTGCCCATAGTTAGCATTCGTCTTTCTGCAGAGAATTCTGTGTATGCAGGCAGTGTTTCTGATCTCCAGAAAAATTGAGGAGACTAAACAGGAGTGAAGATTGCAAGTCTGGAAGGATTGATTGGTAAGGTACAAAGGTTCATAAAAGACCATTTCTTTTTTTCCTAAAGTTTATTTATTTTTTAATTGAAGGATAATTGCTTTACAGAATTTTGTTCTTTTCTGTCAAACCTCCTTATGAATCGGGGCTTCCCTGATTGCCCAGCTGGTAAAGAATCCGCCTGCAATGCAGGAGACCTTGGTTTGATTCCTGGGTCGGGAAGATAGGCTGGAGAAGGGATAGGCTACTCGCTCTAGTAATTCTTGGCCTTTCCTTGTGGCTCAGCTGGTAAAGAATCCACCTGCAATGCGGGAGACCTCAGTTTCGATCCCTGGGTTGGGAAGATCCCCTTGAGAAGGGAACAGCTACCCACTCCAGTATTCTGGCCTGGAGAATTCCATGGACTGTATAGTCCGGACACGACTCAGCAACTTTCACTTTTCAACATGAACCAACCATAGGTATACATATGCCCCCTCTCTCTTGAACCTGTTTCCCATCTCCCTCCCCGTCCAACCCCTCTAGGCTGATACAGAGTCCCTGTTTGAGTTCCCTGAGACATACAGTAAATTCCCGTTGCCTCTCTGTTTTACACATGATAGTGTAAGTTTCCATGTTACTCTCTCCATGCATCTCACCCTCTCCTCCCCTCTCCCCATGTCCATAAGTAAAAGACCATTTCTTGAAGGTGAGCTTGTTTTATCAAAATATAATGAACATGCTAAAGAAAAAGAAATTGAGTCAAATTGTAAGAAATTTTAAAAGGGAAAAATCTGAAAGGGTTTAGTTTGAAAATGGAAAGCTTCGTCCTTTCTGTTTTGTTTCCTATCCTATTAACTAGGGTGTTTCGGAGATGGAGCAAAATGTTTGAAACCTTTCTGTTCACCATCTTCTGGTGATCAGTTTACTCTTGTAAACACAGGTACTGTTTAATATTGTTTAGGACCTCAGCCATCTGGTGCTGGTATATTTTTTTTTTTTTCTTTCAATATCGTATGACCTGCTTCTACAAATAAATTGTGAATTAACTTGATGAGGATAGCAACTGGTGTGATAACTTCTTAGAATCTCTAGGCCCTAAGGTCCATGACCAAGAGGAAGAGAAGCTACTTTCTTTTAAAATCCTGAAACTCCCATTGTGTTTTCATGGTTTCACTAAAGAGAGTGTTCACTATATGATAGGTTAGGATTATAGCCTTGTCTAGAATTACGGGCAGTGCTGTCCTTGCGAAATGACAGAAGCATGCTGCCGTGCTCCATGTATGTTTGTGTCTTCCACGTGAAAGATGTTCTGGGCCACGTCTGTCTTTGCCATTTACTCATTACCTTTAATGGTGCTGCCCAGCTGCTCTGTGACAGTGTTATTTTAACTTGAAATAGCATGAGGGTTGGGAGACAGTACCTTGTGACTGTGAAGGGGGCTTCTCCTGGGCACCTGTAATTGCAGTGATTTGAAATGCTTTCACAGATTTGTAGGAGAGGGTAATTTTTCTTCTTTATTTGCTCCTTTTATCTTGTTCTAAAGCCAGTATCTAAAGCCCCTCTGACATACACTTATTATTTCTTCCTTTCTTTCTCTCTCTTTTTTTCTTCTTTAAAGAAACCCTTCCTATGAAGAATCAAAGCCATTTGGGGCTTCTGGTTTTTTTATTTTTTTAATGGTCGATTTGACTTCTTAATACTGTGTAGGGGATGGGAAGAGGCAGGGCCCTTTTGTTTTCATTGCTTCCTGGAAGAGTCAGCCGTCTATTACATGGGAGAGAAGTGTTCTTGGCACTGTTTTTTCATTCTAGGAGTGTTCGGGGTGTTGCTGGTGGTGGCAGTGACCTCTTCTTAGAGCAGGGTCCTCAGAACTACTGACATTTCGAGCTGGCTGTTTATTGTGTTAGGAGCAGGGAGTGTCTTGTGCAATGTTGGATGTTTAGCAGCATTTTTGGCCTCTGTGTCAGTAGCACCCCCAAAGTAAGATCACCCTGGTTGTAATCCTACCTTATAAGAAAAGAAGTGCCCTAGAAGCAGCAGATAGCTACAAATCTCTTAGGGCTGGAGCTTCATTTAGATGCTTTGGTATGTTGAAAGTACCTCTCAAATATTGGTGATAAGGGTGTAGTTGTATAGTTGAAATTCTTTTGTAATCTTTAAATATCATTTTAGCTCTTACCTTCAACTTCCTAGCACTAGTAGTGTGATATGTTATTTTTCCTTATTTTTAAAATAAGAGAGTTTGTAGTGAAGTTTAGTAATCTCACAGGTCTCTCCCAACCTCACATTTTTATGATTTTAGTTATAAAGCAAATCTTACTCAGTTATAGAACTTCAGAGCTGAAAGTTTATTTGTAATCGTCTAGTCCATTCCTGTTAGTTCTATCCAGTGTGGTTTCATAGGATCAGGCCAGAAAAAATAGTTGCTTTTTACACATGGACATTATTAAACACTCACATTTAGAGAATTTACCAGAACAGACTTTTGTAAAAATGATTACTTTTTTACTGACTGATTGGAATTCAGGTGATTGACTGTCTGAATCTTAAATATGTCTGTTGTTTGGGATTAGGATTTTAAATGTTGATGTTTGTTTTAGTTAAGTTTCATACTCAGGCTGGTATTTGTACTAAAACAGCTTTACGTTCTGCTACCCTCATGAGGGAAACTGACTTCTCAGAACACCTTGGCTGATACACTGGATTTAAATCGGTCAGTCTTCTAGTCCAACTGCTTTTTAAGCATAATGAGAGTAGAGAACTTTTTCTTTTGGCCTGAATGAAAGTTGGTTAAGAGGGAAATCTAATACCTTTTATGGATTTATATGGCTCACATGAGGTTGCCCAATCAGAAATAACAAGGTACACACCAGATGTGAAGGTACCCGCTAATATAATTATGCTGGGGATCATTTTCACCATTAGAGGGTTGAGGTATATTGAACTCATTTCTTCATCTCTAACAGAACTTAGTATAGTTGCTTACATTTGAATCAGGAGCTGAGATTAAGTACCTCTGTCTATGCTTTTACTAGAAGGGTTGAGTCATGTGTACCTTTTGTATTTCTAGAGCTTGATAAACTGTAAATCCTAACGTATTCAGATTCATGGCAAGGCTTGGATGGATGGGGATGTGTATTCTAGTGGAAGCTAATAGCTGAGAGTACTTCTTTGGGGGCTCTTCCCTGGAAAACAAATCTGAAGGTGTCGTCAGACACAGTGCTGTTCTTAAGCCTTATCGAAAATAACAGGTCTCTTAACCTGTGCTAAAAAGATAATTTTGCGTGCATTAAATATTCAACAAAGGGCGTGGACTGTGCTTACTTTGGCAAACAAATAGATCCCAAAATGAATCAAACAAATTGTAATGTGGAACAAATTGAAACACTTGAGGATTTGTCTTAGATGTTTAAATTCATATTTTATCCTCTATGTCTTCATAATACCCTGAGAAAGCAAAGAATCTTTTGGAAATGGCAGTGAAAGGGCAGTATTATCTCAAACTGCAGTTGTGGTTCTGGACCTGGTCCATGGGCTATCTTTCCTTTTACTCTTGGCCCTGTAACAGCCAGAAGAGAGTACTTAAGGTGTTTATTTCACGAGGGAGGATTTTTACAAAGAGCAGTTTTTAATGAAGCACTGCACATGGCATCATTATCATTTCTAACACAGAGAACTCATTTTCAATTTTGCTATCAAAGAAAAATGACAAATAGAGAATGTAAGAAAAACCAGATGGACTAACTGTATTAGGAGCTTAGTATGCATATTTTGTGTCACATATTAGCATTCATTAAGTCAAAAGGGAAAAAAAAATGAGTTTTGCCTACATGCATTAAACCAATAAGGCTGGCAAAGTGCCAAGCTAGCTCTTGTGGATTAATTGTTTTATAACTGTTTTAATTAAAATTGTTCAGTATATGATTAACCTAAAAGTTTTAATTTCCACAAAACTGTTGGACAAATGAGACATTAATATTTTACATTAACCATGGTGTTATTGCTGCGGTTTCCACAGCAACTGCTTGTTTGAGTAAACCAGGAAAAGTGGTAAGGTGGAAAGTGCTGTGTCTCTTGCTACAACCAAGAAAACCTGCAAACAGAATAACTTAGTGAAAGGACCAGTGTGACAAGGTTGTTTGTTATACTGAAAATTCCTTAGACAGGCATTGATGAAGTCAGCCTCCCCACTCCCGGACTATCAGTTTAGAGCTGAGGCTCAGTAATAAATTGTCATGTTGAGGAGGTTAACAGTGTAACATGGCAAGAATGAGTTTATTTTGTCTTTTGCTTCCATTCAGCTTCATAATAGTGTTGGTGTACCACAGGAGATGGTTGGTTTTGAAGGGCTTGGCCAGTAGGGCCTGTGGATTTATTGACATTAAGTTCTGTGGTTTTAGTTTAGGTGATAGGTACAAGTGTTGGTTTTGGAATCAAAGGGAAGATAGGAAAGGTTTGGATGACTCATCTCTTTTATTTTCTTGTGTTCTTAAGGTTGGCACCAGACTGACTTTGGAAAAACACATCCCATTTTGCAAATGGTAAAACTGAGACCGTGTAAAATGTCATTATATGTAGCTGTGGCTCCTTCAGTATACAGATCTGCATTTCTCTTACTGTTCTCCTCCTCACTTAACGCTCCCATTTTATTGTGTTTCAGTTCATTAAAAGATGCCTTTCTTCGCTTCTCGTCTAAGCCTTTTTTACTCTGACTTCACTCTGTGGGTTAAGGTCATGGTGCTATATAAATTCAAGGAGCTGGTGGTATTTGAACTCTATAGGAGCATGTTTTAAAAGATAAGATGGATACTGCTTAGTGGAAATGGTGATGACAAAACTCAAATTGTTCTGACTGTCCAGAAAGTGATAAATTCTTTAGGGTCCTAGGCTGAGTTCAGTTGTTAAGTTCTGTGACAGCTGATACAGGATTGTCTTTGCAGCATTAGCTCTGCAGAGTCTGGGGTGCAGCATCCGAACAACAGAAATACATCTGCCTTGAATGTACTTATTCAGGGTCATGTGGCATTTGATCTGTCCAGAGTTCAGCCCTGATTCCATCTCTGCGTTACCTTGTCCCACCGTTTCTTCCTAGTTCTCAGGGCTAGCCTTCCTCTCTGTCCCATATAATCAGCCTCCCTCCCAAATTCCTTCTGTTTAGCTTTTTAAGCACCAGCTTTTGAACATATTATTCATATATTCAGTATATTTGAAGTAGTTAATAATCAGAGTGTAATCATACATTTAATGGTTGTGTAATTGTCTGTACAAGTTGCCATATTTGCCAGAAACCAGCTCCTCACAGGTGATTTTCAAGATAAATGGTTTATCAGGCTTGCTGGTATCTGTTCATTTCTTTAGGCTCTCTTGAGTTCTATCACTGCGTGATGTTAGATCATTAGAAATGCGCATACCTGGACCATATTATATTGGTGCTTCAGAGGATTGCCATTATGGAGTTAGAGTGCAGTGTCTTTGGTAAATGGAGAGTAAGAACACTCAATTTAAGAATCTTATATTCTCAGGACGTCCCTGGCAGTCCAGTGGTTAAGACTGTGCTCCCAGTGCAGGGGATGTGGGTTTCATCCCTGGGTGGGAAACTGTAAGATCCCACATGCTGCATGGTGAGGCCAAAAAAATAAAATTCCATGTTCTGTGTTAAGAGAATGTTTCTATCCTTTGAAAAACCTTAAAATGAATCTGATATCTTAGTGCTACACACACACACACACACACACACACACACACACATATAGGGAGAGAGAGAAAAAGAGGGAGAGAGTGAGAGAGAGACTGCTTTATCTATCTGTTTTCTTCTTTGACAGTTTGGCGCAGGAAAAATTTTCTTTCTTCTGACCAACATCTGCATTCTTTTAACCCTCAAGTGTTATTTGAATAATGAGTACTATGTAATTAGGTAAGAGTACTTTTGCACTTCCCAGGAAATTGCAAACTTCGTTCAGTAACCAACTTTAGATACCCCAAGTCCTTGGTAGTCAGGTACTATTACTCTTTTACTTGGTGAGTACTGTTTTTCACCTACTCTTTAAGAGGTTTTTTGTTGGTTAGAAATGGTCTTTTTAGGCTAAGGGTACATCGGTACTGGAGACATGGATAGTCACTTCACCACTTTCCTCATAAAAGGGGAACAGTAATAGGAGTCAGGTATATGGTTTTCCTGACCTATAAGATATGAACTTCTTGCTCTTAAGACAGTACATGTCTAGCAAGAAAGAGAAATGGCCGGAGAAGGACTTTTCAGGAATGCCAAGAGTGGGAATAGCAAGATACTTCCATTCTACCTCTCTTCATTTTCTTACCTTTATAATGTGTTCTCGGCTCCCCTGGGTCCCCTTTCCAATCCAGGAGCAGGAATTACTGTGGAGGTAAACCTCCCAGCTTTGAAGTCACCTATTTTCTTGATCATCTCTGCAGCCTGCCTTCCACCTCTACCCCTCCATAAAAAATTATGCCTGTACTGCTCTTCATCAGCTACATGGCTAACGCTTCTGTCATTTGTTTTTCTCATGCAGCAACAGCCTTCCAAAAATACCACCAAGGATAATAATCCTTTTGCTGTTCAATACATCTTTTGTCTGAGGTTTAGTTACTGTCACAATTGATGGCATGCCAGCTGATGGTAAGCAACAAATGAATGCTTAAATAGTGTGTAATTCAACAGATGTGCCAATCCAGGTGATTTTTCCAATAGCAGCCACCATACACTGAGTTGGAAAGAGAGCAGTAACCGAGTGTACGGTGGGTTGTTTCAGATGTTCTCTGGTTTTAGTTAGCTCATTCCTGGTGATTATAGATTGACTTATTTTCCCTCTGTTCAGTTTTTGTAACTCTAGTTTGCTACTTTATTTTGGCTTCCACTTGGGGATGTTTAAGTTTCAGATAACGAAGAAAGTTGTGATGATAACACAGCTTTAGTAATGTCTAATGATTGTCACCAAATAATATTTTTTGGAAGCCTCAAGTGTATAAAATTCATCTTCGTAAGTGCACAGATGCATACCACACCCATCAGTTCAGTTCAGTCGCTCAGTCGTGTCCGACTCTTTGCGACCCCATGAACTGCAGCACGCCAGGCCTCCCTGTCCATCACCAACTCCCGGAGTTTACCCAAATTCATGTCCATTGAGTTGGTGATGCCATCTAACCATCTCATCCTCTGTCGTCCCCTTCGCCTCCTGCCTTCAATCTTTCCCAACATCAGGGTCTTTTCAAATGAGTTAGCTCTTCACATCAGGTGGCCAAAATATTGGAGTTTCAGCTTCAGCATCAGTCCTTCCAGTGAATATTCAGGATTGATTTCCTTTAGGATGGACTGATTGGATCTCCTTGCAGTCCAAGGGACGCTCAAGAGTCTTCTCAAACACCACAGTTCAAAAGCATTAATTCTTCGGTGCTCAGCTTTCTTTATAGCCCAGTTCTCACATCCATACATGACCACTGGAAAAACCATAGCTTTGACTAGACAGACCTTTGTTGACAAAGTAATGTCTCTGCTTTTTAATATGCCATCTAGGTTGGTCATAACTTTCCTTCCAAGGAGTAAGTGTCTTTTAATTTTATGGCTGCAATCACCATCTGCAGTGATTTAAGTCAGCCACTGTTCCCCCTGTTTCCCCATCTAGTACCATACCAAAGCATAGTGATTGTGACTGGCCCACTTTTAACGTTACTCAGGGAAGGAAGCGAGCTGTCTCTCGTTTATTGCTGCACAGTAGTTAAATGTACAGTCTGATACATCTTAGCACATAGCAGTCTTTGTGAAGATACCTTGTCAGTCAAGATAAGTAAGTCTTTTCTTTTCCATGAATCTAGCAGCCAATTTGCTAAGCAAATTGTAATTTGTAAAACTGTTGTTGAATTACTTTGTGGCTGGTTATGTCACTTGACTAGAAAAATGATGCTGAAATCGTCAGCTTTAGTCCTATGCTGCCCATCTTTCCTAACTTATGGTCAGCCATATGTTTAGACCAGATGAGGCAGGACGTATGGTTGGATACAAGTACATTCTTGGAAAAGATTTTAAAATCATATTCTACTAAAAGTGTGAATTAGGTTTTCCCCCCACATAGTTTCATACCTGTAGCAAGAACCTGCCACTTTTTCCCCCCGATCATATAAATATTAATAGTAGTTTCTCGGCAGTAATGATTAATACAAAAATCAGGAGAATAGGGGAGGTGGGTGGCAAAGGAGTTTTGATCATCGGAGGACACATCAGAGGCCTTTAATGGACTGTAAATGTTTTATTTCTTAACCATGACTGTGGTTACAACAGTGTTCATGTTGTTATTCTTTTGGAAAACATACATGTTTCATGCATTTTTTGCTATTTGTAATGTTTCACTGTGTATGTGTATTTACTGTATAAAAATATGGAAATACCAAGAAAGCACAAAGCAAAAATGTTTTCTTTAATCCTCCCATCAAGAGATAATCCCTTTTCTTTTTTGACATATATCTTTCCAGTGTTTTGAGAACAAATATATATCATATATTCTATTCACTTCCATGGCTTCAGATTTTAATAAAAGTATATACTTATATATATGTATGTATGTATCTAAGCCTGACTTTTTGATTTATTATGTTATAATATTTGGCATGAGGTTTCAGGATTCCGTTGAATTAGTTTAATAGCTACATAGAGGGCCATTGTTTGGATATATTATAGTTTATTTACCCAGTCCTCTATTATTTGACATTTAGGTTATTTCTAACATTTAAAGCTTACAGATAACATAAATAATATTTAAATCAAGTTTATCTTGTAGATATTTGAAATTAAAGGGACTAAGTTGGGCTCTTACTTGAAATTAAAGAGACTGAGTTGGGCTGTTACTTAGTATGTAGACATTTCATAAAAGGTAAATTTTGTTACATAACTCTGTCTTTAAAAGCTACTTGAAAGCTTATTATTTTCCCCTTAAAATTGGAAAAAAATTCACTTTTTTCCTTTTATGAAGTAGGTGTGTATGGTGTGTTGTATTTAAGTCGAAATGACTCCAACAGGTTTATACTCTTTTATGGGCTGGGTAGTTATTTCATTAATTCACGTATTGAATAGTTAGTTATTGAACACCATCGGTATGCCAGGTGCTTTGTGCAGCTCTGTGGATATAGGGATGGAGTCCTGGTTTCTGCTTTCACAGACAGGTGGCATAATGAACAGTAGTGCTTGGATGTTGTCTGGTCATACATAGACTTTTGAGTTTATGGATCTAAACATTTCTGCTTGGATGACTTTGCTGTGATCTGTGTTATTAAACAGATGACTTAGAAGCTTATATACCAGCAGGACTGCTAGCTTATCCTCCTTGCTTAAACCTTTGTCCCGAAACTGTATGTTGTTCTTTCAGGTTGAATCCTGGAATTCAGAACTTCGTGGGCAAGACCCAAATAGGACAGAAATTGAAATGACATTTTCATTCACAGCATGAGCATGACTGAGGAGGGGATGTATAGTAACTCCTCTCTGGTATTACTAAGGCTTTTCCAACTCTAAAATTCTGTGATTTTCTGATATTTGGGCCTGTGGAGCTCCTAGTACTGAATCTTTTCTCAAATGTTAAATTTGTAGTAGAAGGAAAAAAATTAGTTACCTCTTTTTTTGAGATACCAGCTGAATTTTAGAGTATAAATACACACTTCAAGAATGAAAGAAAGGAGAAAAGTACATTTGCCCATCTCAAGAAATCAGATGGAATTGAGAGGATGCCTCAGTTCATCTTCTGTAAACAAAACCAGTATCGTAATGATAATTTTCTCCCCTTCCTACCTCATCCTTCCAAAAAAAAAACAAAAAAACACAACCCATAGTTTTAAAGTGTCTATTTGGAGAGACGTATCTGTGGCTTGAGGCTTAAAGTTAGGAATATGATGGCACAGAAAAACCTGTGGGACCCCAGGAATATCTGGCATCATTCATGATCAGACAAAAATAAAATGAAATTTATTTTTTAGGTTGTATATTGGGTCTTGGAAGTACATGAGTGCTAAGTCACTTCAGTCCCGTCCAACTCTTTGCGACCCAATGGACTGTAGCCCACTAGGCTCCTCTGTCTATGGAGTTCTCCAGGCAAGAATATTGGAGTGGGTTGCCATGCCCTCCTCCAAGGGATCTTCCTGACCCAGGGCTTGAACCCGCGTCTCTTGTGTCTCCTGCATTGGCAGGCAGGTTCTTAACCACTACTGCCACTGAAAGTACAGTGGCTGTAAGTTCTTTTTTTTTAAATTAATTATTTTTGTCTACACTCCATCTTCATGGCTGGACACAAGCTTTCTCTAGTTGTGGCAAGCAGCGGCTACTCTCTAGTTGCCGTGTAGAGGCTTCTCATTGTGGTGGCTTCTCTTGTTGTGGTACACAGGCTCTAGAGTGGGGGCTCAGTTGTCGTGGTGCAGGCTTAGTTGCCTTGGTGCGAGTGGGATCTTCCTGGACCAGGGATTGAAACTATGTACCTGGTGTTGGCAGGTGGATTCTTAACCACGAGACCACCAGGGAAGACTGGTGGCTATAAATCCTTAAGCCAGGAGAATATAAAAGAAAAGGTTTGTGGACAGGTGTGTTCTCCCTGTTAAACTCTAGAGCATAATTAGTTAAGCTTTGTGGCTGTCTATTTCTTGTACCACCTTCTGCATGTGTCCCAGCACTCATTACCCTTGGACAAATCACTCAAGTTATCTGTTTCTTCACCTGTAGCATGGGTACCAACACTTGCCCAGCCTACTTACAACATTGTTAAAATAATCAAGTAAGAAAGCATATAGGAAAGTGATCACTATGAGGTAATACTTAGATATCAAAAAAAGGAATGAATAGGAGTAGCCCAAAATGACTAACTTTGGCCCCAGTGTGTGTATGTTGATCTCTGCCATCTTGAGTTTGGCAGCCTACTATCCAAGTGTGTAAGTTTGAGATTGATCTCAGGGTTTTGATTGATGATGATGAATGATATGGCCATGAATAAAGTTGTGAAGATGTCCCTTTAGGATAACTAAATTTGTCCCACTCCCTTAAGGTTGCTGGTCATTTGGGAGAAGCAGCAGTTTGTGTAGGGAATACTATTTATGAAGGTACTTTGTTCTGTTTTATTTAAGTTTTGGTGTCATTCGAGAAAAAGCTTTGAGCTGGCTTACCGAAACGTGTACAATGTGACAAAATTAAAATAAGGAAATTGGGGCAAAGAGGAAACACGTGTAGAGAAAATAGAGTAAAACCATGTTAAAGCTAATGGGCAGAGTCACACAGGGTAGGGTAGGTGCTTATGCAGTAGGTAAGAGGGGCAGAACAAAGAGGGAAACATTTCCGAACTTTTCCAAGAAATTTTCTTCGTGGAGAGGATGGAGGTATGAACTTCAAAATGCAAAATAGTGATTTGTGAAACAATTGTTTTTATACTCTCCCAGTGCATATTAATAAAACGGTGACAAAATAAGATTTGGGGAAAGAGTAACCATAGGAGTCAAGATCATGTGTTCCATAGAGGCAGCTCTGAAGGTCTGGCTTGAGCCAAGGACAACATTTAGAACACATCCAGGAGTGGATAAGCTGCCCGTCCTCAGGCAGTCCTCCACAAATATTCTTTATCCCAGCTGGGCTCTGGCATCACTTCCTGAATGGTTTCCAGTGATGTTATGGCACACTTCATTGGCCAGGATCCCAGAGACCCAGGCACGGAGATGCCCATCTTGTCTTGAGAGCTAAGTGTCTTCATAAGCTGTTGACATTTTCTTCTTTTTCTCATTTCCCACATGTCTGTTGCAAGGATCAGACTTGTGAATTGAAGTAGTTCTCTGCTAGAAAAGGCAGCAAAATGCCAGTTGTGATTTTGGGGCTCTGACTGTGCTGGGGACCACTGGGAATTTGTGGACTGTCAATAACTCACTTTATTTTAGCCACTGGGTGACCATTTAGTGACTCTTGATTCAATTCATAGCTCACGGTGACTGAATTCAAACCCATCAAGTTTCTAGAGTTTGTTCTTGGAATCAATCATTGGTAAGTGCTTTCATTAGAGAATTCAGCTTGAACCCTTTGCCTACTTTTCTGTTGCCTTGTTGTTACTAGCTCTAGATACTCCAAAAGAGAAAAGGAAAATCCTCAAAAGGACTGTGTGTTTTTAGAAACAGGGATTGTATTCTGCGCTTTAGTGGGACACAGAAGGAGACTGTCTGGTTAAGACAAGAGATTGTGGCACTAAAAAAGGAAATTGTCAGGCCTCTCTCCCTAGTACTTTTAGTAAGAAAAGAAAGGGGAAGACAGACTGGCCGGGGATACATTAAAGGAAGCGCTGATCGTCACCTGACCTTACATTCCCTGAATCTGGAAGGGTGGTGTACCTATGTAGTGGTCATTTTGGGGAGCTGACGACCAATTTATTCTGCTTCCCTCCATGTATGCTGCTGCTGCTAAGTTGCTTCAGTCGTGTCCGACTCTGTGCGACCCCATAGACGGCAGCCCACCAGGCTCCTCTGTCCCTGGGATTCTCCAGGCAAGAATACTGGAGTGGGTTGCCATTTCCTTCTCCAATGCATGCATGCATGCTAAGTTGCTTCAGTTGTGTCCGACTCTGTGCGACCCCATGTACAGCAGCCCACCAGGCTCCTCTGTCCACGGGATTCTCTAGGCAAGAATACTGGAGTGGGTTGCCATTTCCTTCTCCACCCACCATGTATATTTTGGTCCTAATGGAGAAATGGAAGCCTGTTAAGGCACAATCATGGCTGTTCTGGCATATTGCTTTCTTCCCCTTTGCCAGAGCCAGCTCCATCAATATCCGTGGCCAAGTTTGTGTCCATATAAGTTGCTCGTGACAAGAAGAGAGATTTTCATTAAGAATTTGGCCCTAAAATTGGTCAGAATAAGCCTATGTTTGTATTTCTGCCTGCCTTATAGGTAGAAAGGTCTTTTTATAATTATAGGGTAATATGTTAACTGGCTTTGATGTGGGTTACTCCAGAAGTTACATCAGTTGTTTGACGTCGGTTTGTGTTTTAGCATGTGCTTCTCAGGCAAAAAGTGGGTTGATAATGGACTGTTATAGCAAGAATGAGAATCTGATGTTGAGAACCTAGAAGCCTGAAATAAGAAGGGTTTTGTTTTGTTTTGTTTGGAGTAGTCTTTTCTTCATAGGTACTTCAAGTCCCAAAGTTAAGTTCATACTTTTCCTAAATATTAAATGTTTCTGCATATTGCAAATGCATAATTTATACGTTTACCATCTGAGCAAATTAGGACCAGGAAGCTGTATTCCTGTTTTGTAAAAAGAGAATCCAAGGCATACTTAGAGAGCAGCAGTGGTCACCCATTAGTGTGACACGGCTGAGAAGAGAACCATTTTTAGTCGGTTCATTTTTATTTATTGCCTAAAAAGGAACCAAGTAACAGGGAGAGCACAGTGGAACCAGGTATTCCGTTGTGTGGTCAGGGTGAGAGCTGCTTTATCTGAGCTCCTCTGGTGGAGACCTGTGCTCTGTTCACGGGTCAGTTGGCTGGAGAAACAACAGTTGAACTGAGCGCTCTGTTCAGACTGTCAGGGGCAAGAATGGGCCAGGACAGGAGGGTGTCTGGGGAGGCAGACTCTGATGGTTGTGCACGACATCCGGTATTTTTGGGCTCCCACGTAGTTTAGTTGGTTGCACGTGTTATTGTGTTAGTTTTGGTGTCTTCAGCCCTGTGAGTGATCTTGACAATGGTGTAGGTCTTTAATAAAGAAGAAACTGGTCTGACCACACTTTGCTCTCAATAATGCTTTGACATTTGTAATAAGATAGATGAAGAGAGGCCTTGCTTCTCTGTTCTGGGAACCTTACCAAATCTAATAAGGAGTCTCTGGTAGAAATAACCCCTTTTAAAAGTAGCTCAAGTGAGAGACTCTGACCTTTTTTTGAGTCTGTGGCCTAATTCCTGGATGAGAAGCCAGCTCTGAAGTTAGAACTTCTTCGAATTGCATAAACCTTAAGTTTCGATGTTTATTTTTAGTATTGCCTTTTAAAGAAATTAAGAGAAAAATATGTGAAGGAAAACCTTCTGGGACTTCCCCTGGTGGTCCAGGGCTAAGGCTCTGTGCTCCCAAGGCAGGGGGCGGGCCTAGGTTGATTCCCTGGTCAAGGGACCAGATCCTGCATGCTGCAACTAAAGACTGAAGATCCTGAGTGCCGCAACTGAGACCCGGCACAGCCAAATAAATAAATAAATATTTAAAAAGAAGAAAGAAAACCAAACCATATACTATACTTTGCCCATAAGACCAGTGACACTTATTAAGACTTTTAACAGATTCATGTAGCCACTTATTTCTCTCTAGGGCTCTGTCTTTCTCTTTCAAACAGAATTCCTGTACTTTGATCATTTCCCAGGGTGGTTTTTTTGGTTGTGGTTTTGACTCTGGAACTGAAAGCCAGATGATGTGTGTCTTTGTATGTGTATTTATTCACATCTCAGAGGACTGGCATCATCTTGGCAGATCTTTAAGAAAGTTTGAGGAGTAAATTTTATGTATTTTATGCTTTTGCAGACCTGGGTAAGGTACATATTGGTGAGGTGAAGGTGGACAGGAAGACTGAAAGGGAGGCTAAAACCTTCATGCCTGAGAAATGCAGTCAGCAGCTTCTGAGCCCAGGGTTGCACTGGTCAGAGATAACCTCCAGTTACTCTGAAGGAGCCGCGTCATCCTGAAAACAAGAGATTATCTGCAGCCACATCAGTGCGTCATGGAGAAGGCAATGGCACCCCACTCCAGTACTCTTGCCTGGAAAACCCCATGGACAGAGGAGCCTGGTGGGCTGCAGTCCATGGGGTCGCTCAGAGTCAGACACAACTGAGCAACTTCACTTTCACTTTTCACTTTCATGGATTGGAGAAGGAAATGGCAACCCACTCCACTGTTCTTGCCTGGAGAATCCCAGGGAAGGGGGAGCCTGGTGGGCTGCCGTCTATGGGGTCCTACAGAGTCAGACACAACTGAAGCGACTTAGCAGCAGCAGCAGCAGTGCATCATATAATTGACAGCATTTTAGAAGGGAAATGAGACACAGGAAATCAAAGAAGATCATTGTACACCTTTAAGTATAGCCCTGGGATTATCTAGGGTGGCTTTCATAGAAATTCTGGGATGTCAGCAGCCTTTCCCTTCCTTGAGATTACTTTCCTCTAATTCTTTATGCATTTAGAGAATTGTTGAGGAAAAGCCATGTTCTGCTTCCTTTTTGAAAATGCAGTTGTTTGCAGAAATGACCACACTCTTCAACTGAGTTCTGAGCCTCCTCTTGTAATTTTTCAGGCTGTGGTCTGGGTGAAGATAGAAAGATGGAGGTCTCATACCACAATTTGGTTGAAGTCAGCTAGATCAAGGTATCTTGACTTAAATAAATCTTACCTGGTAGCTCAGCTGGTAAAGAATTTGCCTGTAATGCAGGACACCCTGGTTTGATTCCCGGATTGGGAAGATCTGCTGGAGAAGGGATAGGCTACCCACCCCGTTATTCATAGGCTTCCCTTGTGGCTCAGCTGGTAAAGAATCCGCCTGCAATGTGGGAGATCTGGGTTCGATCTCGGGTTGGGAAGATCCCCTGGAGAAGGGAATGGCTACCCACTCCAGTATTCTGGCCTGGGGAATTCCATGAACTATACAGTCCAGGGGATTGCAAAGAGTTGGACACGACTGAGTGACTTTAAAAGAAAAAAAAAAAAAAAGAACAGTCCAGGTATTAGATTGGTAAGATCCTTTTGTGTCCCTTTTGTCATCAACCTGTCTTGGGGAGGGCAAACCTGAAAATAAAGGAGGATTAATGTCATTGTTCTTTAAATATCTCATTTCTCTTTAATGAATTTTTTTTCTAGACAGCTTTTAAAAAGATTTATTTATTTTTTAATTGAAGGATAATTGCTTTACAGAATTTTGTTGTTTTCTGTCAAACCTCAACATGTATCAGCCATAGGTATACATATATCTCCTCCCTCTTGAACCTCTCTCCCCATCCCACCCCTCTAGGTTGATACAGAGCCCCTATCTGAGTTTCCTGAGCCATACAGCAGATTCCCATTGGCTATCTATTTTACATACGGTGATATAACTTTCCATGTTACTCTCTCCATACATCTCACCCTCTCCTACTTTCTCCTCATGTGCATAAGTCTGTTCTCTGTGTCTCTTTCTCCATTGCTGCCCTGCAGATAAATTCTTTGGTACCATCTTTCTAGATTCTGTATATATGTGTTATTATATGATATTTGTCTTTCTCTTTCTGCCTTACTTCACTCTGTGTAATAGGCTCTAGGTTCATCCACCTCGTTAGAACTGACTCAAATGCATTCCTTTTTATGTTTGAGTAATACTCCATTGTGTATATGTACCATAGCTTCTTTATACATTCATCTGTCGATGGACATCTAAGTTGCTTCCCTGTTCTAGCTATTGTAAATAGTGCTGCAGTGAACACTGGGATACATGTGTCTTTTTCAATTTTGGTTTCCTCAGGGTATATGCCTAGGAGTGGGATTGCTAGGTCATATGGTGGTTTTATTCCTAGTTTCTTAAGGAATCTCCATACCATCTTCCATAGTGGCTGTATCAATTTACGTTCCCACCTACAGGGCAAGAGTGTTCCCTTTTCTCCACACCTTCTCCAACATTTATTGTTTGTAGACTTTTTGATGATGGCCATTCTGACAGGTGTGAGGTGATATCTCATTGTTGTTTTGATTTGCATTTCTCTAATAATGAGCGATGTTGAGCATCTTTTCATCCATTTATTAGCCATCTGTATGTCTTCTTTGGAGAAATGCCTGTTTAGGTCTTTTTCCCACTTTTTGATTGGGTTGATTGTTTTTCTGGTATTGAGTTGTATGAGCTGCTTGTATATTTTGAAAATTAATCCTTTGTCAGTTGTTTCATTTGCTATTATTTTGTCCCATTCTGAGGGTTGTCTTTTCACCTTGCTTATAATTTCCTTTGCTGTGCAAAAGCTTTTAAGTTTAAGCAGATCCCACTTGTTTAGTGTTTATTTCCATTACTCTAGGAGGTGGGTCATAGAGGATCTTGCTTTGATTTATGTCACTGAGTGTACTGCCTTTGTTTTTCTCTAAGAGTTTTACAGTTTCTGGTCTTGTATTTAGGTCTTTAATCTGCTTTTGAGTTTATCTTTGTGTATGGTGTTAGGAAGTGTTCTAATTTCATTCTTTTACATGTAGCTAGACAGCTTTTTTTTTTTTTTTTAATCTAAGTTTTTATTCAGACCTGAAACACTATTTTCCTACTATGGTTTGTATGGGGCAGCAGGTTTTCACTTGATTTAAAAAGTAAGCCTGTTGGTTTTTATGTTATGGATGTTTTTCAAGAACACACAACTGACTTCTCTCTATCCATTTTAACAATCCAAAAAAAAAAAAAATCACAAGGGGCAGTTTTGGTGCCTGTTTATGGAAAGTCCTTAAAATTATTAGCGGAGGGACTTACCTGGTAGTCAGGTGGTTAAAACTGGGTGCTCCCAACGTAGAGGGGACAGGTTCAATCCTTGGTCAGGGAACTAAGATCCCACATGCCAAAAAACAAACAAACAAACAAACAAACAAACAAATTATTAGTGGATAGAAAATTCCCTCAGGCAGATAGAAAATGTGGTCTACTCGGACACCTTCTTAAGAGGAGCTTTTTGCATATAAGAGCTTCTGAAAGTGTTTAGGCTGTCAGAGCTGGAAGAGTTTAGAGGACCTGGAAACCACTCTTGCATTATAAATAAGGAGAGCCCAAAGTCCAGAGAGGTGTTTCCTGAGTTTGAGAGTTGCAAGCCCCCACTAGTCTCTGGTAGCTCAGCTGGTAAAGAATCCACCTGCAATGCCAAAGATCCTGGTTGATTCCTGGGTCCAGAAGTTCCCCTGGAGAAGGATTAGACTACCCACACCATTATTCTTGGGCTTCCCTGGTGGCTCAGATGATAAAAAAGAATCTGCAGTGCGGGAGACCTGGGTTCAGTTCCCCAGTTGGGAAGATACCCCTAGAGGAGGGCATGGCAACCCACTCCAGTATTCTTGCCTGGAGAATCCCCATGGACAGAGGAACTGGCAGGCTATAGTCCATTGGGTCGCAAAGAGTTAGACACGACTTGAACGACCTAAGCACAGCACACAGCAGTGGTCTCAGAGCTATCATCACACTACCTTGACTAACAGTGATAACCAGTATATCCAACAAAGAATATTAAGGCCCAAGTTTTCCTGTCTTCTGAATCTTCAAAAGAAAGCTGAGTTGTATTATTAAAGTTCATGCTGAGGGTCTTTTATTATACTATGATTGTTTGAAAATTGTTTGTGTACTGTTGTAAAACCAGACTGCTTAACTAGAAAACCCAGCATTAACCTAACCTTTACCAAGCAGTAGTGAATATATTCCTTTGTATAGAGGTAGAAAGAGAAACTTGTCTATTTGAAAAATCGAGAGAAAAGATGGTATCTTGTCCTCACCAGGCGGCCCCACATGGATGAAAGGAGACTGGTTACTGCAGTTAGGGAAATGGTAATGCTCAGATGCTGATCTAATCAAGTTTTGAGTTTTGTTTTCAAAACCACCAATCTTTATTTTGGTGCTTTTCAGATATTCTTATAGTCTTCCTGGGGAGATTTATTTTTTGGAGACATTGCTCACATTGTGTACTCCTCTAGGTTAAGTGTATTAGGCCATCTGTTGTTAATTTTGTAGTTGTATTAAATTCCATTCTTTGCCTGGCTTGTAAGCACCAAAAGCAAACTTTGACAGAGCAGAATCATTTGCAAGTCATGTAACTTTGTGCTGAATGGTGGTTTTTCATAAGTGCAGTTTTCAGATGGGCTGAGATTTAATGCTGAGTTTTGGGACCAGTCATTTAAACCTAGGGATCTTTGCCAGGTCTCTGGGAGAGTTCTCTTTGACATCCTGGGCAGTTGTTGTTATTCCAAAGCAGGCTCTTGGGGTGAAGCTGGCAGTGATATTGATAAATTGCTTTTAAGATGCTTGGAGCTGAAGGACAATGATTTTGTAATACTCTTTCAAGTTCTCAGGATGACCTCTGAAATCTGGAAGAGCTAATCTGAAAGGCCAGCATTCTTCTGGGCAGGCATAGGAAAAGCCTGTCTTCTCCCTGATCCTCGTGTGAGTGTTTCTTGAAGCCAGGCCCATGGGTCTTGGCGGCTGGACCGAGGCTTTGAGAACAGTACTTCTGGCATTTTCCGTTTCCCCTGAGGCTTTACAGAACTTTTCAAGGAGAACTGAAAATTATCTCTCAGCTGTCCATAGCCTCTTGAATTGGCTTCTAGGTCTTGTAGATGGAACTGCTGTGTGAAAAAGCACAATTTATATTTTATTTGGGTCTCAGCATCAAGTTGCTCTCTTTCCAGTAATTTTTTGGTAAGTGGTAGTTTCTCTGATAAGATTTCCATTGCTAGTTGAACAAAAAAGATGACAAAATGGGGTTATTACCTAACCAAATTGCTTCGTGTGCAGACAAGCCGAACTGGTGCTTTGCCTGAAGTTGGCCTGGAGTTTTCAGAAACTCAATTGCTGCCTTTATAAGGCTGTGCCTGGGGTTGTATTTCCAATCTCCCTCAACTTTTGTTCCCGTGGAAGGGAGGAAGTGGAGCTGTGACAGATATATTGCCAGATAGCACACAATAGCACACAAAACGAGAAAGACATGGCGCGAGCCATTCACGGAGACAGATTTACACTCTGTGCTGCCCTCAAACCATAGATCCATCCATTTCAAAGAAACAACCTGCCCACTGTATTATATTTCAGACAGGGGCACAGCTTAGAAGAAGGATGCTGACTCTCTGTTTCGCTTTTGCCAGTAATGCTGCACATTTTGCTGTAGTCAATTACTTTTGTGGGGATGGGAAAAAGTATTTGGCAAAGAAAAGTCTGTCTCTGGATGAGAAGTTGAAGAAGAGAGAAATCAGGGGAAAGTTTTTGACTATGCTGTCACCTTAGTGAAGTGTATGTGTGTAGTTTTGCTGGTTTTTGTCATCATCTGGTCCTGTATTGTCAGGCATTGGAGGTATTACACCTATTTCACAAGAAAAACAAAGCTAGAAAGATTGTGATTGACCCAAGGCCATGGTGTTTGACATTCATGGTTTCTTTTTGGTTCTTTCCACTGGCCTTCCTAGAGATATGGCAGAATTAATATATGTGTTAGTTTTTTTCATCGCTGTTACATGGGCAGTAACATTACATCATGGTAAATGGTCTTGAGTTCTGGAACTTGCCTGCCAGTGTTCAGATCTAGGCTCAACCATGCTCTAGCTACATAATACTGTGCCTTAGTGACCTTACCAGTGAAGTAGGTTTTTCACACCTTACCTTATAAGGCAGCTCTGAGGGTTAAATAGAGTTTATATATGTAAGGCATCTAGAACTAAGTACTTCATAATCTTAGCTGTTACATTTTTGAAATGTGTTGATTTCATGAAAAATATGTGTGCTACCTGGTATATTATTCTATAAACATTTCAAATATAAAAAGTAACTCTGCTTGCATTAAAATTTATTTTCCAGATTGACAGTTTTAAGGAATGAAAAAATATTTTGATAGTAGTCCAAACTTGAAAGAAATCAGGTAAAGAGAGGACAGTGTGTGGGTAGTTTTACAGTTCTACATGGTAGGCTTGTAAAATACATATAGTTGACCCTTGAACAACACAGGTTTGAACTGCGTGATTCCACTTATACACGGATTTTTTTTCAACATTAAATATATTACAGTGCTACGTGATTCAAGGATGGTTGATTCCGCAGATGTGGAACCCTGGATATGGAGGAACCAAGGACACAGAGAGGCTGTGGATACAGAGAGCAGCTATAAGTTTTACTTGGATTTTCCCCTGCACAGGTGGACACTGCAAACCCCGCCATTGTTCAGTGGTCAGCTGTAATTGTATATCTTACGTTAGTAATCATTTATTGTGGGGAGGAGAAGCAGATATTGATTATATGCATCCTCTTCTGTGAAGTAACCCACTACAGTACTTTTGCCTGGAGAATCCCATGGACAGAGGAGCCTGGTGGGCTGTAGTCCATGGGGTCGTGAAGAGTTGGACATGACTGAGTGACTTCACTTTCACTTTTCACTTTCATGCATTGGAGAAGGAGATGGCAACCCACTCCAGTGTTCTTGCCTGGAGAATCCTGGGGATGGCGGAGCCTGGTGGGCTGCCGTCTATGGGGTCGCACAGAGTTGGACATGACTGACGTGACTTTGCAGTAGCAGCAGCAGCAGCTCCTGTGAAGTAGATTTTTTTGTTTGTTTTTTATTTGATTTTATTTATTTTGACTGGATGAGACAGTTAAGTACTGCTTCAGTTGAATGAATGAAAATGTTTTACTTTGCTGACATGTGAGGACCTTTAAATGAAATCAATCGCCTTTTCTTGAATAAACCTGTTTCAGTTTTATTTTTTAACTGTTTGCATATTTTTTACATAGATGCTGCATTGTTAAGTCAGATATACTTTTAGGTTATCACTGTTTTTTGTTATGTTGGAAAAATATAACTGTATGAGTATGTTATTCTCAGAATGAAGTGGGTTCAGGCACATTGCCTTGCACTAGTAGAAATCACTTAGTATTTTTTCTTCAGCAGTCATTCATTAATTTAAGTCATTCATTGATTTATTTGTGAATACCTGAGTAGAGTTGTGTAGGTAGGGCATTTTCAGGGTTGATTTTTGAGCATTTATAGCATTTGATCCACATGGCAAATACTCTGTGTGAGTTCAGATTAAGTCTAGTATGAATTTAAACAACTGTAAAAGATGACTAATCCCAGGCCTATGTTTTTTGATATCACACTTTTTTATTATTATTTTTTTATGTTGTGTTGAAAGATAAATTCCTTTTATATCTTAAACATTTTTAAGTGTCCAGTTCAGTAGTCTATAGTCCCATTGTTGTGAAACATAGCTTTTTCATCTTGCTAGTCTGAAACTCTTTAAACTGTTTAAACCCATTAAATGATAACTCCCCCTTTTCTCCTTACCTGTAGCCCCCAGTTACCCTGATTCTACTTTCTGTGTTTGTGAATTTGACTTGAGACCCCATTGAAGTGAAATCATACAGTGTTTGTCTTTTTGTGACTGGCTTATTTCGCTAGGTTCATCCATATTGCAGCATGTAACAGGATATCCTTCCTTTTCAAGGCTAAACGATCTTCTATTGCACTTATATATCACACTTTGTTTATCCATTCATCCTTCGATGAAAGTTTGAATCGCTTCCCCCTCTTGGCTGTGGTGAATAGTGTGCTGCTATGAACATGGGTGTGCAGATATCCCAAGTCCATGATTTCAGTTCTTTTGGATATATGCTCAGAAGTGGGATTGCTGTATCATAGGGTGTATCTATTTTTAATTTTTTGAGGAGTCTCCATACTGTTTTCTATAGTGCTTACACCATTTTACAGTCTTACCCATAGTACATAAGTATTCACCAGGTCTGTCTTTTAAACAGTGCTGTCCAAACTGATAGAGTGGTCCTGGAGAACAGTACAGTTGTGTAAGTTAGGATAATCAGCTTCCAGCTTGATTGAGCAGGCCTGTGGAATCAGCCTCATAAGTACTGTGTGATCATCCTTGTTAAGGTCCTACTGCTGGACTAAGGCCTGTAGATTGACACTTAATTGTGCACGGAATTGATCTGGGTGCTGGGAAACTTAAGCTGCGGTTGCTGTGAGTGATCTTAGATCACCTCAGTGCTCTGATGCCCACCATTATCATCTGTAAAATGAGGGCGTTGCACTTCTCCCTTATCCTTTTATCTCTTCCAAAGATTCCTGCTGGCCATTGTAGAACCCAGACATCTAGGAGATATTATGTATAGCTTGATGTGATGATTTGATAGATCCGATTTCTTTTAGCACCAATTTGGGTTCTATTTTTTTGTTTATTAAATATATATATTTTTGGAATTACCTGGTAGTCCAGTGCTTAGAACTTGGTGCTTTCACTGCATGGCCTGGGTTTACTCCTTGGTCAGGGAACTAAGATTCTACAACTTACCTTGGCACAGCCAACAACAACAAAAAAAACAAAAACTAAACATTTTTCTTACTGTTTTATTACCCCAATACTAAGCGATGTGGAGGGAGACTGGTGATTATGAGTGCTGGCAGTGAGTCAGAATGTCTGGGTGAAAATCCTTTCTCGTCCATTTACTAGATGTGTGACCCATGTGACCTTGGATAATTTAGTGACCCACTATGTCTCAGTCCCTCCATCTGAAATGGAGATAATGGTACCTGTGTCCAGTTCTTGTGAGGTTTAGGTAACCCTAATGCATGTAAGGTTCTCTGCATGGTTCCTAAGACATAGTAAGCACTCAGTAAGTATAAAGTCAAATCATCATAAAATATCATAGTTACGCGTGGAAAACAAGTGAGGCCATCTTCCGTTCCAACTCCTCATTTACACTTCCTGAGGAGACTGTTTTCTTACAGTGTTTTCTCTGTAGTGCGAAGGGTACACCTTTGTGCAGCTGGAGACCAAACGGCAGAGGTTATGTTTTATTTGACTGGGATTAAAACTTCAATTTTATGATTACAGCCCTTCTTTGCCAGGCATACTGCCCCAGACTTGCTGCCTGTAAGACCTCATGAGAATGGGTTTTAATATTATGATCTGGTAAGAGCTCCTCCTGTCCTCCTCACGTTTTGATTAGCAGTCAGCCTTCTAGATTGAGGGGCTTCCCTGATGGCTCAGTTGGTAAAGAATCCACCTGCAATGCAGGAGACTCCGGTTCAATTCCTGGGTCAGGAAGATCCGCTGGAGAAGAGATAGGCTACCCACTCCAGTATTTTTGGGCTTCCCTTGTGGCTGAGTTGGTAAAGAATCCACCTGCAATGCAGCAGGCCCTGGTTCGAACCCTGGGTTGGGAATATTATCTGGAGAAGAGAAAGGCCTACCCACTCCAGTATTCTGGCCTGGAGAATTCCATGGACTGTATAATCCATGGGGTGGCAAAGAGTTGGAAGTGACTGAGCAACTTTCACTTAACTTCTAGGTTGACCTGAGGTAGCATTGTTTAAGTTTCTCTGCAGACCAAGATCTACCTGCTTGATTCTGGCAGTTGGGAAAACATTGGATGTCTGTCTCTAATATACTCGCTTCTTTAGCACTAATTTAGTACAGCCACTTCAGAAACCTGGTTTACGTACTTAAAAGTTAGCCAGTCTTTTCAAAAGTGGCCGCATCTTGCGTTATGCCTGCCTTCTTGCGTGTAGCAGCAGTGCTGCAGTCACTCAGCTATCACAGTTCTTAGTCACAGATCTGTTAATCAGTATAGAGGCAGAGATGATGAGACCTAACCAGGAAAAACAAAGCGTCTGCTTGAAGAGTCCCCAACTCGTGTTTGACAGATGATGAGGAACACACTGGAACCTCACCTGGTCTAAGTTTCCCCAACTAGAATATAAAAGGCCTGAACCAGGGGATATTTAAGGGCTTTTCAAGATCTAAGGGTCAGACATCTTGAGATTGGTAAAAGCCCTGTGGATTCGAATGGCATGGTGCGTACTGTATCAGGCCTTTGGACCCTTTAATCAACAGAAATTGATGAGGCCAGATGAGAAATCCAGGCAAGGCTTTATTAGGACTTGTGCCACAGCACTAGGGATCAAAAACAAGTAACAGGTACCCTTGTTTGCTCCCTGAGGAGAGGGAGGGGGTGCTGGTTTCTTAAATGGCACGAGGGTAGGGGTGGATGATGGGTTGGGCAGGAGGGGTAGCTTTGGTGGTCTTTCCACCCCTTTGGTGGTGCTGTGTGCAAAATGGCAGTTGATCTGTTGCCTTTTTGTATCTTACTGTTCATAATTGCCTAAACTGCACATGCATGCAGTTAGTTTTAGTCCCATATAGTTTCTTTGTATTCTGTTTCTCCAGGAGATTTTTGTCCAGGTGCAAGCACTCTGGTAAAGAGTCCAGCTCCCAGCCTTATCTCATTATGAAGACACTCTTAAATATTTTAATGTGTGTGTCTTGGGGAGGAGGTGTGGGGAGGTAAACGGGTGGACATTGGGAGCAACTAGAAAAAGGAGAGACCAGGGAGGCTGTTCGGATGATCTGCTGTGACATGAGCTACCCCTTCTGGAGTGCTGGAGGGGCACTTGTTCCCTGAGGAGCCTTTCCTGATGGCTCTGCTGTGGTCCTCTGTAGGGCCAAGGCTTGCTGCCCTGGCTCACCACTGAGATGGAAGGACTGGTGGATCGTTGCCCCCTTCTGTTTTTTGCTAGCACTGTTTTCACACCCTGTTGCCATTTATGTTTTTTTGATGAATGATTAATTAGAAAAATAATCATTTGTAAATTGTGAGTGAACTAGACATTTGGCCCTGCCTGTAGGGAAATGACGCCTCTGAGCCAGGTCTAACTTACAGCCAGTACATCAGAGGAGCAGTATTCCCAGACCAGTGATGAATTTACATGAAGTTCCTTTGCAGCATGTTAATGACTGTTACAGCCGAGTAACTACTGAAAAATAATAGCAAATGGGAAGAGTAAATATTTAATGCCTCTATCATTTTTAGCTTACTGTAAAATATGCATTTTGATTAGGAGGGACATGAGGGACTCCTGGACTTTAACAGTCACTGCTAGCTTGTCTGAGTTTCATTCTGTTTTCTTTTCTTTCTTTGTACTTCATTAAATTAAAAAAGATAAAGTGAGTTGCTGCTGAGGTGGAATTCACTAGGGAAGTGGTTTTTCTGTAAGTTTTAGGTCACAGGATGCTTCTTTCCTGGCAGTTTGAATCTATATGTCCGGTCGGCATCATTGATTAAATGCCTGGTGTGTGTGTATAGAGGCCCATGCTGTCTCTAAAATATAGCTTTCATCATGTTACTTTCCTGCTTTAAAACTTAGTGACTCCTCACTGCTTCTAGAATGAAAGCTGGACTCCACAACCTAGCTGTTAGTGCCTCTGTGCTGTGACTCCAGCCCGCTTTCCTGCCTTACTCCCTAAGGCAGCTCCCTGAGGACCCTTTGCTTAAGTCAGAGTGTAACACACCTGAGAATTTCTCACCTATGTACCTCTGCTCAGGTCATTCTGGGGCAGAAATGACCTTGTATTTTTCTCTGCCTATCTAAAGTCTACCCTTCCTCCAAAGTCCAGTTCTAGAAGTTTCTCTGACTTCTCTGACTAGATAGAGAAAAAGAGAGAAAAATGAAAGTGAGCTACAATTCTCTGTCCTCTCCAGTTTGCCTCCTGTGTATTTTAGGGAGTTCAGAATGAGTCCTATTTTCTCCCATTTCTTGCTTAGTTATCTTCTAATTCTAGGCAAACTAAGATATTTGTATAGGTGAACATCTTGTTAGCGACAGCAATTTTGAGGATTAGAACTGAATTTAGTAGGAAAACTGGCCTCAGGGTTAGTGACATGTTTTCTGAAATCACAGAGTTTTGATGCAGAATTTTTTAGAAGAGATTGGGTTAGCAGATTGATAACATTCATAAAAAGTACTACTTTCTTTTGAGGCGGTAGAAGTAAGGTATTTAGAGAAAGGGTCCAGGCCTTATTCAGTTCAGTTCAGTCACTCAGTCGCGTCTGACTCTTTGCGACCCCATGGACTGCAGCACACCAGGCTTCCCTGTCGATCACCAACTCCCAGAGCTTGCTCAAACTCATGTCCATTGAGTCGGTGATGCCATCCAACCAGCTCATCCTCTGTTGTCCCCTTCTTCTCCTGCCTTCAATCTTTCCCAGCATCAGGCCTTATTACTCTGTTTTTAAAATTGTCTTGGAATGTTGAATTCAGAGTCAGATAAAATGGTAATATTCAGAGCAAGTGAGCAGGATGGGGAGGTGGGCCTGAAAACATGAAGGGTGGACAGAAGGAAAGAAGGGAGGCTGTGTTTTCTGTTTTCAAGTGTTCAGGAGACTGTCTTCAGAAGAGAGAAAATTAGACTTCACATATGGATCCATGATGTAAGAACAAATACTATCGTGGGGTAGGTTATAGGAAGACAGATTTCAGGTCAATATAAGAAATACTTTTCTCCTACTGTTGTGAAAAAGTGAAAGGGAGACAGTAGGTTTCCCAAGTGTGAAGGAATGGGAACACAGCAGGTGATAGTCTAATCTTAAAGGTATATATAACGTTACATTGACTGGACCATAGGTACTGAAATGGAATACCTTTAGGTTATTTTCTCTTCTAGAGTAAAACGTTTACCATAGGGTTTTGGATAAGAATTCAGCACTGGAAGGTAGTAAACCCTGCTGTCTCCAAAACTGGAAACAAATCCTAACATGGATCAAGAGATAAGAGGTACAGTTTTCTGAGTTGATATTGAAATGATGATGAAAGCAGTATTAATTCTAGAATCTGGGAGGTTCTTAACACTGGATTCAAGGACCTTGAGAGTAGTGTTTAAAAAGGAGAAGATCCTTGCAGAATTTCCAGGGAGTCTTAAGCAGTTTCAATATTAACCTTTATCTATTTGGGCAGTTTTAAAAGAGCTGCTATCTTAAACATAAACATCATAGAAAAGTAAGACCACAAAATTGTCTTAACACAAGTAATTTGGATTTATAAAGGCTTTATGAATTAAGAAACATGCCTCAGGATGCAAATTTAATGCACGTGTGTATGTTTCTGTGTAGAATATCATACGTTTTGTCCAATTCTCAAAAGTGGCTCTGACTCAGAAAATGTTATGAATTACTGAGCTGGAGTTGTGGTTCTCAAATTTTTGGATTTAACCCATTTAGTTGGGACAGAAGCTCCTTACTTCATCTTTACTGTCCAGCATCAAGATAACCAAATATTAGTATGGGCCATATATATATATATATATATATATGATATTTTATGAGCCATGTACATATGTGATTTTATGAATCATATATATATAATTTTATCTTATAAAAGCACTGTCCCATAAGCTTAAAATTTTTTTGTTGTACTTTCCTTAGTGATAGATGGCAAATGATTTAAAAAGCATAAAAATCACAGGTGAAGGTTTGTCATGCTAGCAGTTTTCTGGCAAGTGGGCTTGTCGTACATACATCTGCTTTAGCTGTAGGGGTTTGGATTATTCTTATTTTTAACCAGACTACCTATGTATCTTAAGGTCTCATTACTGAAAATCACAGGACAAAATATAAATCTGCATCACTACACATTGTGAGATTAACCAAATAATCTTCAACAAGTCAAATTTCTAATGATAAAATTGACCTAAAAGTAATTTAAAAGGAATAGCAGTGTTGCAAACTGTGACCGAACTCAAGACAGTACCCCTGCTACATTGATTAACTATCCTTCCTGAACGCTTGAGGATTCTGAGTTCCAGTGTTGGTGTGAGTGCCCAGTATACACTCCGCAGCATTATAGGCAGCCCAGGCTTTTGGTAGACCAAAAGTTAAGTTCTTTGTGAAAGTGTTAGTCTCTCAGTTTTGCCTGACTGTTTGCAACCCCATGGACTATAGCCCACCAAGCTCTTCTGTCCGTGGAATTCTCAAGGCAAGAAAGCTGGAGTGGGTAGTTATTCCCTTCTCCAGGGTGTCTTCTCAGGATTGAACCCAGGTCTCCTGCGTTGCAGGAAGCTTCTTTACCATCTGAGCCACCAGGGAAATTCTGCTAATTTGCTAATTTTAATTTACTAATACAGATTTTAGGATGCCTCCCCCCATCACTTATTCGGCAGCTGACGTATTAGGCAACTAGAAACTCTTGGTCATATTGAAGATGAGTGTCTGTGTACTTGCATATTTACATATTGAGAGTGAAAGAAAGGTGTATAAATCAGTTACAGATCTGTGGTTTCTAGTAGTTACAAGACCCTATTTTAAGGAACACTAGTCTACCAGATTAATTTATGGGTGTAGATAAATGTAGTCATTTTGAAGGAGGATTAATATCCAGGAGACCGTCCAAATAATGGCCTTTCTTTTCTCATTTCGTTTAAAAAGTTAACAAAAAAACATCAGCCTAAATGCTTCTGATAACCAGATACCCTTTCTTTTTAAATACCTCTTTATTTACCAAGTGCCCTGAGCCTGGCCCTGAAGTAAGATCAACAGCTGTGTGTGAGTAATTTTTTCCCCCCTCGCTTGCTGTGCTCCTCCTATCAAATTGAAATACCCTGGCACTTTCTTCCCTTTTTGAAAACACAAAAGAGGATTAGGCCATATAATGGACTATTTATGTGTCAAATTAAACGTTTTACTCCGAGGCTCTTTTTGAGTTATGTGAGCAGTAAAAATATGTATTAAGCTGCCAAGCCTTTTAAAAAATGCATATTATTTAGCTGATAGCCTGTAACAGTCTGATGGACCCATAATGGTGTTTTGAGTAAATACACATTTGAACAATTTATGAAACTTATGTTTACATGTGTATTAAACAGCCTGGGTAGGGAGTGACCAAAAGTTATTACCAGTTGACAGCTGCTGTCTGGTGACCAATTTGAAATGAATTGGTGGATTCCCTCCAGAGTGGAGTAAACAGGTTTCCCTGTCAGAGGAACAGGCTGTGTAATCTGCAGGATGTGGGGCCCCAGCCCGAGAGGCCTGCATGTTGGTCAAATGAGGCACTGGAAGAAAATGTCTTAACTGTAGTGAGCTGCACCTTAGATTTACATGTATGGCCTATTTTAATTTCATTTTTTATCTTGAAATTTATAAGTATGTTTACAGAACACACGCTGTGCATGACACAATGTTCTGTTCATGGGAAGAGGGACTGTGTTTGTTTCTTTGGGATCTGTCCTCTAGTGCAGTGATCTTGAAATTTTTAAGATCATGTGTCCCTGTCAAAAATAAACATTTTTAATATTCCCATCTAAATTGTACACATATTTACACTTAAAAAACATACACAAAAATACGAATTTAGAAGGGTGAGATAAAAAGAAGTGCACATAACTGATCTATTTTCGTTTTGTACTTGAGTGAATCCCCTTGGGCAGACCCTGGGATTACACCTTGTGTTGGAGACCAAGGCTGATACCTTGATATCCTTGTGTTGTGGAAAGGGCACCATGGATCGTAGAGCTGTGACTTGGGCATGGCATTCATAAACCTGGGCGAGTCTTTTAATTACCTTAAGCCCTAGTTTCCTCATTTGTAAAATACAGATAAGTACCTGTGGGGTAGTCATAAAGATTACTGATAGTAAGCATCATGTGTCTGCTTAAGTATTTGCTAGACATCATCTCATCTGTCCCTGACCCTGTCTAAACTATCTTCTCCCTCTCCAGTCACTTTAAAAAAAAAAATTTTTTTTTTTTTTCTTGATGTGGACTGTTTTTAAAGTCTTTATTGAGTTTGTTATAACTCTGCTTCTCTTTTATGTTTGGTTTTTTGGCCACAAGTCATGTGGGATCTTAACTCCACATTCAGGGATTGAACACGCACCCCTTCACTGGAAGCTCAGAGTCTTAACCACTGGGCCGCCAGGGAAGTCCCTTCAGTCACTCTTAATGCCTACTCTGCTTTACTTTTGTTGAAACAACGTTTTTTACCCTCTGAGTTAATATTGTTTAATTCTCTCATTAAACAATATTAAGAGACAATTAATTAAGAGACCCTTTCCGCAACACAAGGATATCAAGGTACCAGCCTTGGTCTCCAACACAAGGTGTAATCCCAGGGTCTGCCCAAGGGGATTCACTCAAGTACAAAATGAAAATAGCTCAGTTATGTGCACTTCTTTTTATCTCACCCTTCTAAATTCGTATTTTTGTGTATGTTTTTTAAGTGTAAATATGTGTACAATTTAGATGGGAATATTAAAAATATTTATTTTTGACAGGGACACATGATTAAGAGACAATTAAGAGACATTTTCCCCTTGTTCACTGCTGTATCCACAACTCCTGGAACAGTGCATGACACTCGTTAGCTCCTTAGTAAATGTTAGTTGAAAATGGAATGTTGGTCACTTAATGAGTTTATAGAGGTCGTTAATAGAGACTGTTACTACTTTCTTTGAGTGCCCTGCACATGGTTGGTATTTAGGATAGAAGTAGTAATTCTGTATGTGTGATTTAGTCTCAGTGGGATCCAATGCAGGAGATATTTTTCCTGCTGGAAAATGGATTTTTTTCTCTGTTACAGCCAGCTGTTTACCAGGGTGAGGTTAGAGGTTGAGGTTAGCCCTGGATCTGAGCCAAGTGGACTGACCCCCGTGTGGTTCTGATGTGTCACCTTGGCTTCATTAGCAACCTGCTGTGGCCCACCGTTCCATCCAGCTGAGAACTTCACAGGGTCAGGGGTGACGGGCCGTGTGGATGTACCTCAGGGAGGGCAATGGCATTGCCGTGTCAGGTCTCTCTCTTCAGAGGACAAACCTAATTTCTCACGTGGTTGACAGAGAGCGATGGAGGGGAAAGAACCACACCTTTGAAAGACACTTTTCTTGGCTGCTCTTTGAAATGGGTTGTTACAGAAACACCTGTTATTGTGAAGGCCTATCACTTTTAAGGTCACACTTTGGATTGGACTATGAAATAAAGGCATATGGAGTGTTGCTCTGGGGACATACTCATGTGGTGATTTAATCGGGAGAATGAATGAATATGAGGTTGGGGAGTCTTTACACGTATGAACAATTACATATGTAGTGGAGTAGCCTGTAAGCACTGAAAAATACCATTTATTGATTCCTTTCTATAAACCTTTCAGCTTGGTTCTTATCTGTTAACTCTTCAGTTGATACGGATTTGTGCTCAACTTGCCTAAAAGAGGAGATGGGGAAATATTTTCTGGGATCAGCTGATACTGCTCTGAATTAGACCACTTTGTAGGGTTATTGTAGGTATCAGTATGGGCTGTGTTGTAGATGAAGGATGGCGGCGGGGGAGGAGAGTGGTTTTCTTTGTCCGCTTCTGGCCCACGTTCTCTAACTGTCTACCTATTAAGAATGTTCTGGGCTGTGTAGAATGAACTAACACTGTGATCAAGCTCATCAGCTTGCCCTATCCAGGCTTGGAAAGTAATACAATTTAAAATTTAAAATATAATAGCCTTATAAATCCCCTGGAAGTTCTACCATTCAAGAGCTTATTGGGAAAAGCACTACCTGAAAGACCTCTTTTTTGAAGATGATCTCTCTCAGTTACCTAAAAAACATAGGAACCCTCATCATTTTAACTTAAGAAAAGGATCTCTCTTATGGTATTTTAAAGAGCCACGGTAGATGGAAATGATGGGGAAATCAATCGTTGCTGCATGCAAAGAAATTTGGAGTTGTGTAGACCTTAGCAGTGCTGGAGACCCCAGTTCGATCCCTGAGTTGGGAAGATCCCTGGAGAAGGGAAAGGTTACCCACTCCAGTATTCTGGCCTGGAGAATTCCATGGACTGTATAGTCCATGGGGTTGCAAAGAGTCGGACATGACTGAGCGACTTTCACTTTCACTTTCACTTTTCAGACCTTAGCACAAATCCTGACTCAGACAGTAATTATCTGTGCTGTCTTGAAAAGCTCTGTGAGCCTTGGTTTCTTCATCTGTAAAATGGGGATATATATTTCATACCATTGTGAAGAGTTAATGTGACAACAGGATGTGAAAGCATTTGTTACTGCCCTGTATATTTTTGACATTTAATAAGTCTTAGCAGCCCATTTCTCCCTTTTGAGGGTAAAACCACAAGAAGTTTTTGGTAAATAATTGAAGTACTTGGTGTTAAAGGGAAATTTACCTCATGCTGTGACTTTTTTTTTTTTTTTTTTTTTTTACAAGCATGGGATTCTAGAAATAAAAAGGGGGTAATTTTTCTCCCCCTTGGCCATATTGGGTTAGCACTGCTTTTCTTGTCTTTTGGCAACAACAGAGACTAATTTGTTGCCTGTGTGTGTGTGTGTGTGTGTGATTTTTAACTGTTTATGTAATTCATTGCTTGTCTCGGGGACTGGAATTTTCTTCTTGCCCTCAGGATTCCTGCAATTTTATGTGCTAATCCAGGTGGAATTTCTATTGCATAGAACCAGAGAGTGTTGCAATTTAGAGGAGATTCTCTGGTTGTAATTTCTCAGAAGAAGAGAAAGGCAAACTAGAGAATTTGAGACTTGCTAAAAGTTGTGCAGCTAGTTTGTGACAAAGCTGGAGTTGTAGCAGATTTGATTTCCACAGCATTGCTCTAGCTGTGTGGTTCTCAAAGCATTTTAACAGACAAGCAGCCTAACCTGGGAAGTTGTTGGAAATGCAAATTCTTGCACCCACCCACTGCATCAGAAACTTTAATAAGCCTGCAGGGTGATTCTGATGCTCCTAAAGTTTGAGAACCTGTGCTGTGGTCTTCACACAATTTGGCAGGGAGATTTGCCGAGTTTTGTGGCCATGTGAGGTCTTCATTTTACCTTTCAGGAGTGTCCTCCTGCTGTTTGATGTTCCTTCTACAAACAATTCCAACTGTGGTGTTGGTTTCCTTAGATTTACATGTGATTGTTGTGGAGGCACTTCTGTGAAACTGATACGTGTTGCCATCCTTTCTTTATGTCTGCAAAGGGTATCTGTGCTGGGCTGTTTCCCCCCCAAGAAAGACCCACGTTAGGGTACAATGTTTTTTTTTTTTTTTTTCAGACACAGGGAATAGAATTTTTTCCCCAGAACATCAGCAGGGTAATTTGGCTTTTTGTTGATATATCATTGATGTCTCCATGTGAAAAGATTGCTCCTCCCTCTTTAAACCTCATATGTCCTTACCCACATATCTAGATGTGCTTTCTAGGAACACTAGCAGATAACCTGAAATTCTCAAGAAGGCCACCATAATCATGTGAAGAGGGAATGAAGTCTTGCCTGAATGTCTTTTAGTTGCTTCAGTTGGAAATAAATGCAGAGTGACCTCGATTCTGTCCAAGGAGACTGACTTTCTTGTCACTTTGTGTAAACATTAATTTCCTAATGTATTTCCGTCTGTTTGTAAAAAGGATTTTTTTCCTAGTGTCTTAGCTGTTGGCTTGACTTTTTTGTTTTCATTGGTAAAATATGTATGTCTGTGCTGTGAGTGGAGAAGGATAGATTAATAAAAACCACTGAACCAGTGTGGCATGTGCAGTTAATTAACACTACCAGAAAAGCTGGCTCGCGGTTATGTGTAAACTTTTATTTCCAAACATCTAAAAATTGTTCAGAGTTGTCTTACTTGTTCTGAGGGATGGGTTAGGAAGCTGTATGGGCAGAAACCTTTGGACAGCCTTTCTCAAACTTTACTTTGCATTAGAGTCTCCTGCAGGGCTTTTTAAAATGCAGATTGCTAGACCTCATCCACAGTTTTATGATCCAGTGGGTCACAGTGAGCTCTGAGAATTTGCATTTCTAACAAGTTCTCTGGTGGTGCTGACACTTCTGGTACAGGGACCTGACTCTGAGAGTCACTGCTTTAGAATGTAGATCTCACCCTCACTTTGCCAAGGGAAAGAGAATGAAATTGCAAGGGCTCCCTTTTCTTTATGCAGAGGCATTGCCTCGTCTTAGCAAACACTAAAACAAGATTTATACACTGCATCCAGGGTGTCAAGCACCAAGTGCACTGGGAATAAATAAAATGGTCTCTGTGCTTGGGAAGCTCACCGTTTAGAGAGGGGATTAACTAACATAAGAAGACAGCGGTCAGAATCTAATGGCAAGTCTTGGAAAGAACCCGCCTGCCAATGCAGGAGACTCAAGAGAGTCTGTGTTGATTCCTGGGTCCGGAAAATCCCCTGGAAGAGGAAATGGCAACCCACTGCAGTATTCTTGCCAGGAAAAATCCTGTGGACAGAGGAGCCTAGTGGCCTACAGTCCTTGGGGCCTCAAAGAGTCAGACATGACTGAGTGTGCGTGTATACCCTAACAAGCTGGTGGAGATGTCAGGGGTGGGTTCTTTAGATAGGCTATGAGGACTGGCCTAAGCTTTCCTCAGACCATCTCCACATTGTGTGTATGTGTGTAAGTGAAACAAAGCATCTCAGAACAGCATTTTCTCTTGAGTTCTCGGGCATCCCAAACTGTGTGTTGAGAACCTTCAGAATTGGCACTGTCAGCTCCTCACTCCAGCTTTTGTGGAAGGATCCCTCCTCTCCCTCTTTTTTTTTTTCGTTTACATTTTAAAATTACAATTTCTGACACTGTCCACTGTGGCAGGAGAACTTGTAACAAGACCAAGTTAAGTGGTCTTGGTTGAACTAATTTATGAGACAGCTTCAAAAATTCATGAGGTACCAGGGGAACTTTCTGTAGCTGGATCAGCATGCAATGTTTCCCTTCACCTCTTCAAGCAGATCAGACTTTTTGTGGTTGTAGTATTGTGTAGCAGTTTAAAGTGGAACCTTCTAGGGCATGGCCTTGCCCTTTAAGAAGCTAAGACAGACCTGAGAAAGGGGAGGGAGAATGAGGTGTTTCTTTCAGCTGCTTCTGTTTCCCTAACTTTTGAGCAGTGACTTTGGGTAAAGTGCTAAAAACTGTTAGTCCAGTTATGCGTAGAACTAGTGTCTAGGGCAAGATTTTCTCCCCGGGTGATCTCAGTTCAGTTCAGTTCAGTCGCTCAGTCGTGCCCGACTCTTTGTGACCCCATGAATTGCAGCACGCCAGGCCTCTCTGTCCATCACCAGTGCCCGGAGTCTACCCAAATCCATGTCCATCGAGTTGGTGATGCCATCCAACCATCTCATCCTCTGTCGTCCCCTTCTCCTCCTGCCCCCAATCCTACCCAGCATTAGGGTCTTTTCCAATGAGTCAACTCTTTGCATGAGGTGGCCAAAGTATTGGAGTTTCAGCTTCAACATCAGTCCTTCCAATGAACACCCAGGATTGATCTCTCTTAGGATGGATTGATTGGATCTCCTTGCAATCCAAGGGACTCTCAAGAGTCTTCTCCAACACCACAGTTCAAAAGCATCAATTCTGCGGCACTCAGCTTTCTTCACCGTCCAACTCTCACATCCATACATGACCACTGGAAAAACCATAGCCTTGACTAGACGGATTTTGTTGGCAAAATAATGTCTCTGCTTTTGAATATGCTATCTAGGTTGGCCATAGCCTTCCTTCCAAGGAGTAAGCGTCTTTTAATTTCATGGCTGCAGTCACCATCAGCAGTGATTCTGGAGCCCCCCAAAATAAAGTCTGACACTATTTCCACTGTTTCCCCATCTATTTCCCATGAAGTGATGGGACCAGATGCCATGATCTTAGTTTTCTGAACGTTGAGCTTTAAGCCAACTTTTTCACTCTCCTCTTTCACTTTCATCAAGAGGCTCTTTAGTTCTTCTTCACTTTCTGCCATAAGGGTGGTGTCATCTGCATATCTGAGGTTATTGATATTTCTCCCGGCAATCTTGATTCCAGCTTCTGTTTCTTCCAGCCCAGCGTTTCTCATGATGTACTCTGCATATAAGTTAAATAAGCAGGGTGACAGTATACAGCCTTGACATACTCCTTTTCCTATTTGGAACAAGTCTGTGATTCCATGTCCAGTTCTAACTGTTGCTTCCTGACCTGCATACAGGTTTCTCAAGGGACAGGTCAGATGGTCTGGTATTCCCATCTCTTTCAGAATTTTCCACAGTTTCTTGTGATCCACACAGTCACAGGCTTTGGCATAGTCAATAAAGCAGAAATAGATGTTTTTCTGGAACTCTCTTGCTTTTTCAATGATCCAGCGGATGTTGGCAATTTGATCTCTGGTTCCTCTGCCTTTTCTAAAACCAGCTTGAACATCTGGAAGTTCACGGTTCACACATTGCTGAAGCCTGGCTTGGAGAATTTTGAGCATTACTTTACTAGCATGTGAGATGAGTGCAATTGTGTGGTAGTTTGAGCATTCTTCGGCATTGCCTTTCTTTGGGATTGGAACGAAAACTGACCTTTTCCGGGTGATCTGCTATGGTGCTATTAAGGAATATCTTGATCTGTTAATAATGGTCCCATAATTTTAAGCACAGTGAAGCAAGATGTGTGTGTGTGTGTGTGTGTGTGTGTGTGTGTGTGTGTGTGTGTAAGAAATGGAGTGACATAGTTATTAGTATGTTCCCTCTCATCTCCGTGCGAAAAGCTTCTCTAGACAGGAACAAAGGACAACCAGTGACAGGTTACAGTGCTTTCCCCATTTTATTGATTGTTCATTTCTAGTCTCTGGCCTTATTTGCTACCTATTGATCTAGTAGAAAAGCAAATAAATTTCCCTAGATAGCACTTAGGTGAGCTGGGCTTTGATGACTTGTCTTCCAAAGGGTGTTTTTAAAGAGTACTTACCTACCGAGTGGCAGCCTCTATACCATCTAATGTACATATACATCTAATCTGCGCACTTGGGGGCCCTTTTTTCGTTGGGTCACTGATGTCACAGGTTGGGCTTGTCGTTTTGGCTCCTCTTCTGTGCGATTGCACACTTGTTGTGGACCGCTGTAATGTCCTTGCATTGCACACAGTCTTGGAGTCAACACAGAGAGCATATGCGAGATGCCGCTGGAGATGATGTGTTGCTGAGTCAGTTCCGGTCAGCTTCTGCCAGCATGTCAAATTTTCACATTAAAGAAAGCCAGAACCACTTTATTGTTAATAGATTTTATTTCAAGGTCTCCATTTGTGCATTTGAACTCCAATTTGCTTCCAAATAAATTCTGAGTTTTTAATTACTAAAAATGCTTAATTCTCTACTATCTGTGCTTGAGGAGGGACAGGTTAGGATTTGAGTTAGGTATATATACAGTGGAAGCAGTCACAGACTTAATTTTCTTGGGCTGCAAAACCACTGCAGATGGTGATTGCAGCCAGGAAATTAAAGATGCTTGCTCCTTGAAAGGAAAGCTGTGACAAACCTAAAGTGAAAAAGGGTTAGTAGCTCAGTCGTGTCCAAGTTTTTGTGACCCCATGGACTGTAGACCGCCAGACTCCTCTGTCCATGGGATTTCCTAGGCAAGAATATTGCAGTGGGTTGCCATTTCCTACTCCAGGGAATCTTCCTGACCTGGTGATTGAACTGGAGTCTCTTGTGTCTCCTGCATGGGCAGGCCGTCCCTCTCTAGAAGTTGTACCAATTTATATCCCACTTGTTTGAGAGCAGGGATTTTCCCACAACCTTGCCAACTGAGTGTGTTGTTGAACCTTTGAGTTTTTGCCAATCTGATAGGAGCAAATTGGTATCTCAGAGTGGTTTCAATTTGCATCTCTTGTTATGAATAACATTGGGAATCTTCTACTATATAATCAGGATCTAGTAGTACTTCATTTTCTGTGAATAATTTGGTCATTTTCCTTGCTTTTCTGTTGGGTTTTGTTTTTTCTAAGTTTTAAAATAAACTATTTTGGAAAAGTTGCAAAGATTACTGAGTTTTTTTTGTTTTTTTTTTTCCTTTCTTTCTTTATGCCATTATTAGCAGAATTAGTTATGTTAGACGGTTTAAGGACATACAGGTCTCCTGGAATTCTGGTGCTTGTCACAGGTATGTCAGCCAAAGAAGGATGCAAATCTAATTCATGAGTCTTAGGTGCCGCTGGGGATTTTCCGTCTGGAGTGACACATTTGGAAGATTCTGCTGAGCCTCTGACTAGCCTCCATTGTGGGACATATAATTCAGAGCCCATCTTTTATTCTTTTTCTTTTACTACTATCAATTATTAACTAGAAAGGTTATTGAAGTGAAAATCTTGCCTGGAGTTTGTGTTTCTCAAGATTTACTTCCAGTTATAAATGTGGTTTTCAAGCGACTGAATCTTTCATAGACTAGGTTTCAAGCACATTAAATATTTGGTCCCCCCCCCCCCATCACCTTCTAATGGAGAGAATGAGCAGCTGTAATTTTTTCTGGAACACAGTGCTGTCATTTTGTCCTGTTAATTGGTTCTCAGAGTAAGGAGCTAAAATGTGGAGGCAAAGGTGCCTTTCCCAGATGGAGACATGCCTTGAGTCTTTGTGTGCTGGAAAAGTCTGCCTCACCTGAAAGATAAAAGCATTGGCTCCAAAAATAAGACCTCCTGGATTCAAATTCCTGCTTTTGCCTGTGCTAGCTGCATCTCCTCAGACACAGCTTTGTGCTTTGCTCATTTATAAAAAGGAGCTAATGGTAGTACTTGCCTCATTGAGTGGTTGTGAGCATTAAGGTTCATAATACATGTGAAGTGCTTATTAGCACTGGCCTTGGACGCAGAAAGCTGCCAATAAATAATGGCTTAAAGTGGACAGTGATTTCAGAGCCCATAGGGCAAAGTAGCGGTTGTGTTGCATTTGACTTCTGTTGATCAGCCTTTCTTCCTGCTCTGTCCTTTACCCTGAGAGGAATTTAACCTCGTAACTGAAATGTCATTCAGTGGGTATTTAAGTACTTAGTGAGTGTGCCAGACTCTAAACAAGATGATATGTGAGATGCTGCAGAGTCCTCAGGGAGCTTGCAATCTGACAGGAACCTGAGTACAAACACCTCTAAATGCAAAGCTGACTGTCACCACCCTGGGGATACAGAGAACATAAAGTTATTTTGCTTTGACTGGCATGACTGGGATATGTGTCTTCAAGGAGAGGGAACCATTTGGCTGGGAACCATTAGTGGGTGAAGTAGAGATAGAAGGGAACCTGGGCATTGGTAATAACCAATAACCTTCCTGTAGTCTTTTGCAGTTTGGGAAACTTTCTCTGTATATCAACTCAGTTAAACCTCATAGAATGGCTGAATTTCCTGCTCAGTAAATGGAGGGTCACATAGGTTATGTGATTTGCTCAAGGTCTGACAGCTCCTTGGTGATGTTGGGGTTTGACTAAAAGTCTCCCGACTCTGATTCTTCTGATGTTTTCCCCTCGTCTCTTAACTGAAAGGACTGGCACCAGCATAAAGAGTGCCAGCAAAGGAGGCACTTGGATTAGTTCCTAAATGTTCCTTGGGTTTAGGTCAGACTCTTCTAGAGCATCAGAGCTGGAAGGAAGCCTGAGAGCAGCCAGCCTCTTCATGTGACTGATGCAGATGGCAGTGTGCTTATGAGGGACTCACGGGGCCCCGTATGGCACTGGCAGTCAGCTTTACGGAGAGGGCAGAGAGTTCCCCATGGCTGTTCCTAGGTGGTCTTCGGGGGTTGATTAATTGCTGGCATGGAGAGAGTTCCTTATGGGAAAAGTAGGTAAATTTAGAGAGGGTAGGACCTGTAACTTGAGAGGCAGGCAGTTTCCCTGGGATATTTTCCTGAGTAGTGTTAAAAAAAAGGGGCCGTAGTTTAGTATTCAGATGTGGTTCCAGTTGTGCAAGGACAAGGAGCAAGAGACAAAGGCAGAGAGAAAAGGAAGGGAAGTGAGTGGATGATTTGAAAAAAATGAAGGTCAGTGAGAGATCTTTGTGAGAGACACACCCTCGGTGTCTGTGGGGCAGGCGTCTGGAATCCTGGGGACTTGGTCGTGGGAGAATGCCTTTAGCAGTTCTCTGACCTGAAGTACTCTGGGCTGCCTTGGGTGTGTGTAAACGCTTGTCGTGGTGTAGGGGGAGAGGGGCACAGTGACAACTATATGTTGTTTCTCAGGATTGCATTTGGGGTGATTCCTTCTTTGGATGGGAGAAGGAAATGACAGCCCACTCCAATATTCTTGCCTGAAGAATCCCCGTGGACAGAGGAGCCTTTTGGGCTATGATCCATGGGGTCGCAAAGAGTCAGACACAAGTGAAGGGATTTAACACTACTTTGGATAGGAGGTTATTCTAGGCAGAGCTGTGTGGATCTGCAACATCAACATCTCCAGAAATGTTGTCAGAAATGAAGATTTGGGGACCCCCTAACCCAGACCTACAAAATCAGAATCTCCGGGGTATAGGGTGCAAAAGTCTGTATTTTAGGGACTTCCCTGGTGGTCTCGTTGTTAAGACTCCATGCTCCCAATGTAGGGGGCGCAGATTCCATCCATGGTCGGGGAACAAAGATCCTACATGCTGCACAGGGCGACCTGGGGAAAAAAAAAAAAAAAAAAGAGCAGAAATACGTATTTTAACAAGATCCCCAGGTCATTTGTCTGCATGTTACATTTTTGGAAGCATTACTATCCTTCAGAGGCCTTCCAGGGTCTTCCTTAAGGTTCTCTGCTGCTGTGATTAACGTGTCATTCACTAAACATCTATTGAATTTTTGTTATGTAGGCAGAACACAAAGTGAACTCCAGTGAGCACTCTCCAGGAGCATACGGTCTAGATGAAGAGAGAGGATTGTTTACAGATTAAGAGAAAAAGTGTTAAAGGTCTGTAAGGGAAGCACAAGAATGCCTTGTGGAGGGTGTCCATGTTTCTATAGGCGTGTGCAGGATGAGTGGTGTGCAAAGGGGTCAAGCGTTGCCTTGGAACAGGACTCCTGGGAAATTCTAGTCTGGGGTCTGATGCTTCTTTGCAAGCCTGATGGGTGGCTTGTCTGTGGCCAGCATGTGGTCATACAAGCATATGGACAGAGACCTGTCTGAAAGCTGTTTAGCCTGCCCCATCACTTGTCTGGGTGTGCTCTTGTTGACTTGATAAGTGCTTTAAAAATTGCTGGGGTTATGCAGGTAACTAATGGAAGGACATCCCCGGCATCTGCTTTTGGATCTCCTCTCACCTGCACTGCCTCTTGTCAAAAGCCTGCATATCCACCACTCTGTAAAGGGAAAAATTGATTTGTCACTGTATTTCCATGCCTCAGCCTGGGAGAAATGTAAATGTTGTACTGGCCTTTAGTACTTTGCCTTCAAGCCAAGATTTAGAGCTGATCATTATACTTTTAGAGCAGGTTAGGTATGAAAATAGCAGCAGGTAGAGGAGTCAGAGGAAGCTGTTTGCTCTCATCTGCTGGTTTGGTCAGGGTGGAAGTACAAGTATTAATACAGTCCACTTGAACAATAAAATAACTCCCAGGGAAGAGGAACTATAAACTTCAGTAAATATCAGAGATGTGAAATGCTGAAAGGGAAAGCTCTCTGCAGCTGTCTGGCTCTTTAAAGAGAGTGTTCATTGGTCGTGAGTGCTTGTCCGTTTGGTCATGCTTCGCCATCCCCCTTTTTCCCCTAGATATGGGTATACGTAAATTCATTAGAATGTACCTTAGTTAATTAAATAGGACAGTGTTTCTAGACTGTAAAATAGTAACCTGTATAGCTAACTTAATAGACTATTTTATTAATTCATTTTCTTTTTGAAACAAGTTTCATCTGGGGAGGTCACTGTGTCCTGGCTGTTTTACTTCTAAAATGTACCTTGACCGTATCCTTCCTTTCTGTCCACCTTCTCTCTGACCCAGCAACTTGTACTGGCTCATCACCCTGACTTCATTTTCTCTTAGTTGTTTCACTGTGGCTATCACCACCGGAGATTTCTTTCAGAAGTACTCAGCCCTGCACATTGCAACTAGAGTCTAAAAAACCCTCAGACAAAACCTTTCTTTTGTACACAGGACCTACCGTTTTCCAAACTCCTTAGTATGCCCTATGAGCTTCTTTATAGTCTGGCTCCAAAATACTGTCCTAGCCTCCTTTGTAAAGGACAGATGAAAGCTGACTCTGTTGGAGGGGTAGGAAAGTGTCGAGTCTGTTACTTGATGAAAAGGAAAATTGATAATCCTGCAGGTTTTTTTTTTCCCTTTCCCGCCTGGAAAGGTGACAGCTCTTTGCGTACCTTTCAGCCCTTCCTCCTGGAAGTAGCTCAGGGACTTGGTGAGCACACCGAGGGCAGCCCCAGGACAGGTTAGCCTTGGACCCTCTGCCACAACTGACTCGCCTTGTCCAGAAGTAGCAGATGTTTACAAAACATCTGTCAAATTGAATTACTGAATTTGCTTGGCTCAGATACTTTGTTTTTCCCCAGATCTTTTGTGTGGACTTTTTTCTTGCTAGTTCTTAATTGTGGCTTATGCCTTTTCTTCCCGTTCTCTTTGTAATTATCAAGTAATTTATTAAATGGAGACAAGCTTAACTAGACATTAAATAATTGCAGGTGTGCAGCTGAATTGAGCTGCTGTCCTTTAACTAGGAACTCACAGCTGTTTGTGTTGTACTGTGTGATGGGATTTCACTTCACCTCGTTTGATTATGTGATATCGTGTGTATTGTAAGGTGAGAAAAATGCTGATGCTTCTGCTCTAGGCAGTTATACAAAGGCTGGTACGTTCCCAAGAAATCACCGTACAGATATGGGGAGGCCAGTTCTAGAGCCCTTGCAACCTCTGATACTTCTCCTCTCCTGGAATGTTTTCACTTTTGTTACTTTGTTCTTGATAGGGAACACCTCACTTGTTCCTGAGGTTCAAATATGACCATTTACCATATTTTAGAAGTGTTTCTTTTGCTCTGTAACATTAATTGTTGAAGCAAGATTTGTTTGTTTCTTCCTAAGAGATCAGTAGTGTGTCCACAAGTTGGCTCCTTCTGTGTTTTAATTATCAGACCGTATCTGCCTGCTTTAAACACAAATTTGTCCCATCAGAAAGAGTTGGAGCTTTATATAAATGTGAATTTTAGTCCTGGGTTATGTTGTGCCACCAGTTTGCTTTCTTTTATGGTTTCATACAACAATTGCTAGAGGTAGACACTGATTTTATAGTACTTAGCTTGATGCAGAATTTAGTATAAGCTGTTAATAAAGGATTGTTTGGTTATACTATGCAGTAAACCCACTGGTTACAATAAACAGCATACATGGGTCTGCTCTTAAGGACATACATGTCATGCTGTCCCTTACCAGTTGTGTATTCTTAGGCATGCCACTTCATTGTCTTAATCTTTAGTTTTTTCTTCTAGGTAGTTGTGAGAATTGAATAAATTTGTATTTGATATTTGTATGCCCTCAGTGTTGAAGCTGAAACCCCAATACTTTGGCCACCTGATGCGAAGAGCTGACTCATTGGAAAAGACCCTAATGCTGGGTAGGATTGAGGGCAGGAGGAGAAGGGGATGACAGAGGATGAGATGGTTGTATGGCATTGCCGACTTGATGGACATGGGTTTGGGTGGACTCCGGGAGTTGGTGATGGACAGGGAGGCCTGGCATGCTGTGGTTCACGGGGTCGCAGAGAGTTGAACACGACTGAGCAACTGAACTGAACTGATGTCCTCAGTATTCGCGTGCACGTAGTGCTAGGCACTGTTCTGGTTGTTCGATACGTTTGTGACAAAAAGCAGACCAAATCCCCACCCTGGTGGGGTTAACATCTGACTAGTTTTATCTATCAACTGGATAGAATCCACTTGGTGGGACAACATGATAGCTAACATTGGTAGTACTAGTGGTGAAAAATGCACCTGCTAATGTGGGAGATGTCAGAGACGCAGGTTCGATCCCTGAGTCGGAAAGATCCCCTGGAGGAGGAAATGGCAACCCGCTCCAGTGTTCTTGCCTGGAGAATCCAGTAGACAGAGGAGCCTGGCAGGCTACTGTCCATAGAGTCATAACGAGTCAGACATGACTGAAGTGACTTAGTATGCACATAAAAAAGTTAATTGAAATATGTACTTAATAACCCTATTTCTGTGTAGTTTAATACATGTCTGCCTTGTAGAGTAGGTGTAAGAGAGAGCTCTTTCCCATACTATGGGAGTACATATTTATGGTCTTGACTGTTAAAAAAAAAATGACTAAAGGCTCTGCATCTAGTATTTCGGACTGTTGGTCTTGGGATATTGACTGTAGAGCCTCCTCCTCTAGCTTTTTGCTTTTTAGGTTGTTTCTAAGATTCCTGAAGGGGACTCAGAGAATGAGCTCTGACTGACACGTTTGATCCTTTGAATCTTCTTTGTGAAAGCTGCGTTTGTTCAAGAAAAGTCTGAATGGCTCAGAAAGGAAGCTGTAATGTTTAGCTTGCTTAGTCCTGTCTTATATCACTGGTTTGTTAATATCTGCAGAGACACAAGCAGCAGGAATATCTCAAGGCATCTGATTGATCAGTTGTCCTATAATCTTTTTCACGAGCAACTGAAAGAAAAACCTTTTGGAAAAAATCTTTCTTTTTGTGTCTTTTTCTGGAAACAGAAAGCATTGTGATAGTTTTCTGACTGTGGGATTCTGGAGTTCAGACATAGGAGGGTATTAGTGACCAAACATTACTTCTTTGGGGGCAGGGGTGCTGGTTGTCAGCATGTCTAGAACTGTTTCTTGAAAGGAATGGGCAGTTGTTCTGCTGGACACAGAGATGTCAGTCACCCATCTCACATTCTGCTGAAGGCTGGGTTCACGGTAGCTGGAGTATTTAAACCAGGGTTAACGTATAGCCTGTGTTATTGTGAGAGATAAATGGGGTCAAGGTAGGACCTTGTCATGTGGTGGCTGTTTGCATTATTTATTTCCTGTATTTTCTTTTAGGGAGGAGGAACAAGTAGTATGTGGTAATGAAGAAGGGCAAGCTTTGTGGCTTTTTTAAAAATCGAGTTTTGATTTAGGATATTTTATGTTGTGTATGTTTTTTGAAGGACATGAAATTTGGTTGCTTATTTGGAACCTTTTTGAGAAAACTGGGTCTCTGACACACAAGCGGTCCTACACTGAATCCCCTCCATTTATTGCTGCAAGGACATTTTTGTCAAAACTATGGGAGGGGTGTTACATGCTTGTTTATCAGAGCCACCAAGTTGCTCAGACACCGTCTTGACTCAGCTGATGTCTTCCCTGCCTGGTTGGGTGCCTGTGTACTAAGGACATGATTCCTTGCTGAGGGCTGCAAACATGTCACAAAAGACTGGTTGTTGTGGAAATTGTTGCAGTGAGTGGACTTAGTGAGACTGCACAAGGTCAGCGAGTGCCCAGTTTAGACTACCTTGGAAGAAATGGCTTGAAGGCAGAGAAGTTTGGAAATCTCCTTCCTTTTTGGTGGTGTTGACCCCTGTAAAACCAGCTGAGGCTCTTTCGTTCTTTTTCCAGAAATAGGGTAGCATAGCTCATCTGGACTTGAACTAGTTGGTATTAATCACAAGAAGAGGCTTTGTGTGGGTGCCTTGTGTAAATCATTGAGCTATCCAGGTGGAGTTAAATTTGGCAACAGAGGAATGAGCCTCAGCAGGAGGTAACAATGGGTTGAGGAGGTCTGCAGTACAAGCAGAAAATTTCACTTCATAGTATTTTTACTGTAACTTCTCTCTCTCAGTGTTGAGTAATGCCCATCTGGCCATTCGGATAATTTGGGCAAGTTTTTACCCATGAGAGTGCTCTCCTTAAAGATTGTGAATCAGTTATTCATGGCTCTTTAAAAATAAGCACTTTTTTGAAACCATCCATCTACTGTTCAGCAGTCCAGATAACGAGGTACTTTTGTTCTGAATTTGTTGGAAGCACACACTGACTCAGGGTGGAAAGGGCAAAACCAGAGATTTTTCCTTCTATTGAATCTTTTCACCATGAGGATGATTTTTGTCCTTTAAATAAAATAAACCAGAACTGAATTTTATTAAGTGCGAAGTGTGGGGGAGTTAGTAATGAGGCAGAAATGAATCCTTGTTTCTTAGAAAACTCTCCTGATTCTTGTTGAGCTGTGTCCATTGATCAAATTTAAGTCATAGCTTCAGTAGCATGATATGAAACATCTTCCTCATTTTTAAAAGTTTCTTTTCTTTAAAAATTTCTAAAAAATATGCCATAATCTTCCCAAGTCACCTAAATAAACCAACTCAAGTATGAAGGGTTCTGACATTACTTAAACAAAGCAAATGATTCTGATGTTTTCTACTTGGGAAACTTTTTCTTCTTGAAAGCCAGCCCTCTGAATAGTGGGAAGATCCAAAGCAAAATCGAATTAAACAATTCCCCTAATTCCCATAAGTAATTTCTAAATTATCCTTTTACATACCTTAGTTGTGTGCAGCTTGCAAGTGAATATCACTGTGAGAGCTAGTTTGTCAGGGTTTAGATCTTAATTAGCTTATGAGATTGCATCCTTTTGAAGCTGTATACCACAGGTTGTTGTCTAGTTTTCCAAAAGCAATTTAAATGCCCACTGTTATAATTAAGCTTGTTACTGGTTGTTTGTTCTAGTTATAAAGTGTATTTGGCAATTAAAGAAACTGAGATAGAGGCTTTGGCCTGGACTCCTTGGGATGCAGTGGACTGGCTTCCACCTTAATATCCTTTTAAGGGAGTCTCTGGTATGGGTATAATACCTAGATAGTGGGTCATATCTTAGGTCCTTAAATATTTACTGTTACTCCACAAGTTAAGAGCATCCTTAGGCTTTTATAAAGCAGCTAGAGTTAGAGAATGTGAGTTCCTGATTGTGTTCTGTCTCTATATACAGGAGACAGAAATCTAAATTTCCAAATTACAGTCTTTTAGCTGAGAAGTCCTTTTAAAGAAGCATTGTCTTATCTTTAAGAAGGCAGCTTGACTCTGACAGTGAACAGCTTAATCTCTTAAACTAATACCTCTATTGCTCTGGCCAAATTTCTTGTCTGTTTGTTGAAAGAGGAGTTCGAGGGAAATGTTCCAGGTACAAGATGTGGTTAATATCTGTTTCTGAACCACACAGCATGCAGAAGTTGGTGAATGGCATTTCCACCATCTCACAGTGAGATTAGTCTGAGCTGGCCCTTGGGAGAGGCTGTGATTATCAGGGCTGACCTTGATGGCAGATACAGTTCTTAGTGGTTTTCTTCGCATGCTGCTTACCTTTTATCCTTTCTTTTCTTCTATTGACTGTTTTGGACTTTTCTTTGTTTCTCAGCACCAGAATGGCATAGTGACTGAGACCATGGGACAAAAGAGTTATTTAGTGTACACATAGAAATCAATATTAAAAAAAATGAGGCTGAGCTTTTCTTGTGTATTTTGTTTTGAAATCCATTTAGCACACATAGAGGAAAACAGATCTCCCAGTGGCTCAGCGGTAAAGAATCTGCCTGCAATGCAGAAGAGTCGCAAGAGTCGCACGTTTGATCCCTGGGTTGGGAAGATCCCCTGGAGGAGGGCATGGCAACCCACTCCAGTATCCTGGCCTGGAGAATCCCATGGACAGAGGAGCCTGGCGAGCTGTAGTCCATGGAGTCACAAAGAATTGGACACAACTGAAGTGCACTCTGTGTGGTTTATGTGGTCCCATCTCTTTGCCTTGCCTGTTTGTGCCCTTCACACACACCCCCGACACCCCTCCCATTCAGTTTTTAACATGAAAATGATAGTTTAAGAATGAGCTTAGCATTTAGAACTAGGCAGGAGGAATGCTTCACAGGATGTTAAAATCAGAGAAAAAGAAAAGGACAAGTGTTCTGTAATTACTGTTTGGTTTTGAGGAGTAGTGGAAGGATTGATCCTATTTTAAATGTACTTCTTTCCAGTGTTTAAAAAGGATCCTATTTTAAATGTACTTCTTTCTAGAGTTCCTTTAAGATCTTGATTAATAATTTAAATTATTTTCTTTATTGTGCAGAGAGATTAGAATTATTAGAGATACATTTTTTTTTTTCCCCTTGGGAAAAATACTATTTATGGTTCTTGGGACATTAAGTCTATACTAGTATAGAATAAACTTGAAGTCTTGTGGGTCTAAGGACATTTGCTTTAATCCATTTATACTAGCACTTCCTGTGCTTCTTTTGTAGTAAGTTTTACCCTAACTTATTTCTAGCCTTGTAAAAATAGAGGGAAAAACACCCAAATTATTAGTTTGGTTTCTATCTTTGAGTTCTACACTACTTCTCGTGTACAGAACAAAATAAAACCTGTGTTTGCTGACATCCTTCAAGATATGATTATTGGTTCTGAGGGAATGACTACCTCTAAAGCATACATTGGTATGTATTATGTGTGGTGTTTTATAGTTAAAATATAACATAATCATCATGAAGTAATACACACAAAGTGAGTTGTGATAATATGATGAGATTGACTTTTAAAAATAAACAATTTCTGAGCAGTCTACCTTACAGATCTAATCAGTCAGGCTTCACTTGTACTTCAGTTTCCTGCATAAAATCGTGTTTAGCTTCCCAGTTCAGGATAATGCCTGTCCTTTGTGTGTCCATAGTGTTCCACATCTCCATCTTTATGGTACTTCCACAGTTATTTATTTGTCTGATTCCTCCATTTAAGTATAAACTATTAGACCGTGAGCAGATATTATGCTTCTTACTTTTCATTTTACTTTTCCCTTTTGAATTCTTGAAAAAACATTGAGATGTAATTGATAATACAATAAATTTCACATATAAGTATATTAAAGTTTTGACATAGTGTAACCATTCCATGCTTAGGAAAATGAGCATATTTACCAGCCCCCAAAGCTTTCCCATGCTGCCTTTATAATTCTTTTCTGCTTCTCCTTTCCATTCCCTGTCCTGAGGCAGCCGCTGATCTTTCTATCACTATAGATTAATTGGCATTTCCAGTAATTTTATATAAATGGAATCTCACACAATATGTATTCTTTTCTTTAGTTTTTGTTGTCGCTGTTACTCAATATAATCATTTTGGGCTTCGCAGGAGACATGCTAGTGGTAAAGAACCTGCCTGCTAATGCAGGCGACACAAGAGTTGTGGGTTCGATCCCTGGGTTGGGAAGATTCCCTGGAGGAGGGCATGGCAACCCACTCAAGCATTATTGCTTGGAGAATCCCATGGACACAGGAGCCTGGCAGGCTACAGTCCGTGGGGTCGCAAAGAGTTGGACACGACTGAAGTGACTTAGCACAATAATTATTTTGTGATTTATTCACATAGTAGTAGGTATCAATAACTCCCTTTTTAATGCTGAAAACCATTTCATTGTTTGGATATACCAAAGTTTGTGTATCCATTTATTTCTTTGGGGGCATTTGGTTTGTTTCCAGTTTTCTGCTATTAAAAGGAAGCTGCTGTGAATCTTTGTGAGTATATGTTCTCATTTCTTTTAGGTAAATACTTAGGAATAGAGTGCATAGGTCATATGGCATGTATATGTTTAAATTTTTTAGGAGCTGCCAGTTTTCTAAAATGTTTGTACCATATTACATTCCCATCAGGATTATGTGAGTTCCAGTTCCTTTATGTTTTTGTAACACTTGATATGGCCAATATATTAAAAATTTTAACCATTCTAAGAGGCATGTAGCAGAATCTCATTGTGGTTTAAGTTTGTATTTCCTTAATAACTAGCGATGTTGACCATCTTTTCATGTACTTGCTATTCATGTATCTTCTTTTGTGAAGCATGTGTTCAAATCTTTAGTCCACTTTTTGAAAACTGGGTTGTTTTCTTTTTATTGACTTTAAGAGTTCTTTATGTATTCAGAATTAAAGTATTTTGTCAGATATATGATTTGCAAATATGTTCTTCCAGTCTGTGGTTTGCCTGTTCATTCACATCAACAATGTCTTTAGAAGAGCAGAATTTAAAATTTTGGCAAAGTGCAATTATCAGTTTGTTTTTTTGTAGATTATATTTCTGTTGTCATTGCTAAGAAATCTTTGCTTAACCCAGGGTCATAAACATTGTCTTCTAGAAGTTTTGTAGTGTTGGATTTTATTTACTTTTAAGTCTGTGATTCATTTGGAGGAAATTTTAGTGTATGATGTGAAGTATAGATTGAAATTAATTTTTTATATGATACTCAATTGTTACATCATTTGTTTAAAAGATTGTCCCTTCTCCACCGAATTACCTTTGCACCTTTATAAAAAGTTAGTTTTCTATATATATGTGTGGATCTATTTTATTCTGTATTCTGTCTGTTCTGTTAGGTCTGTATGTCTCTCCCTTCTCCAATATCACACTATCTTGATGACTGTAGCTTTATATTAACATTTAGTAGTATGAATTTTCCAACTTTATTCTTTTTCAACCATTGACTATTTAGTTCCTTTGCTTTTCTATGTAAATTTTAGAATAATCTGTAACTATAAAAATACCCTCCTGGGATCTTGATTGAAATTTCATTAAATCTACAGATCAATTTGGGGAGAATTTTTTACTGTGTTGAATTTTCTGTTCTGTGATCACAGTATGTCTCCCATTTATTTTGATCTTTTATGACTTCTTTCCATCAAGTAGTATTTAGTATACTCTCACATGTATTTTATACTTACTCTTTCTTTAGGATTCGTTACCATCTGAGCCATGAAGGAAGCCCGCTTGCTCTTTCTACATAGCCTTAATTCAAAAGGTTTAGAGACTTTGCTGCTGTCCCTGAGACATGTTTATATTATACCTATTAATCATTTCAGTTGCGTTAGTTTTCACCATTGCTTTGGTTTTTCTGAAGAAGCCAAATTTCATTTGGAGTCAAGCCACAGGAGGTCATTGACTACCTAGGTAACGCTGCTTAGATTGAACATCAGTGAAAGACTTCATTAGCAATTGGTGTAACTCATTCTTTGGCTCATATAATTTTTTTTTTTTTTTCTTGAGGCACAAGCAAAACTGCTTTCAGAAGTGTTTACAGCAATTGTAATCCAATTGTGTTTAAAATAATAAATGGCTGAAGAGCTAACTACTTTTTATGCTGGGTAAGTAGCAGCCCAGAGGACATTGTTGACACTTGAAGCACTATCAATGTTTCTCATCTGGAAAGCAACGAAGGACATATTTTAGGTTAGGAAGCAGATAATTCATAGGCCAGTGAAGTGCCGTGTTCCCGGGGAAGGATTCCTTAGAGGTCATTAGTTCACAGAAAGGGAAAACAAAGCCTGAGACTTGGTGTCGTTGGAGGATCATACTATAGCCTCAGTGGATTCTTCCTAAAAGCCAGTCTGTTTCCATCAAAACCTACAGATACATAGCCCTTCCCACTCAGTAGATTATGGTTGATCGGGTTAGGCGGTCAGAGTGGAGAGATGGGAATCGGGGTTGGGTTGTTAGAGTCAGGGTGGTCATTGATCAGAGATGGTAGTGTGACCAGGGCTCATGATGAGAACTTCCCACAAGGGGAAACTTGGGGTGATGATCACTTACATAAACTGATGGGGTTAACTTCCTGCCAGGCACTATCCTAAGTGATTTATTTATGTGAGCTCATCTTAATGGCCTTGTGAGGTGTAGTTACTGTAATTATTCCATTTTGCGAGTGAACGAAATGAGGCACGGAAGGATCAGCAGTTTTTCTAGCAAGTGTTAGAGGTGGGAGAGGATCTGGGCGATCTGGCTCTAGACTGTACACTGAACCTCTGCATGGCCTGACAGATTGCCCAAGAACGTGTCTATTTTGAGAGCCCATAGGGATAACCCCCTCTGCCAGTCTCAGGGAATTAGAGTTTCATGTTTGTTTGTTCTTTTTTTTTTTTTTTTTTTTAAGTTTTAAGACGAGAGAGACTTCTGTTAGTGGTAAGATTTAGACTTTTCACTTCCGAAATTCTAAATTGAAAATTCTCTAGAACATATAGGTTTTCTAATATTAAGTATATATATGTATGTAAATGTTTCATTTGTTCAGAATGTCCCTTCTCTTCCATGACTGCATATTAATCTGTTTTAAATGTTTGTATCCCAATGTTTTTTTTTTTTTTTTCTTTCCCCTCTCCAAAGAAGACAGAGTCAGGCTTCTGTCAAAATGCAATTGATGGTGGCTTAGACTGGGAATGTGACAAGAGACTGTACAGCTATGTATGTAGTTGACTCTTGAACAGCATGGGGTTTAGGGGAACTGACCTGACCCATATATAACTTATAGCTGACTGTCTTTATCTGTGGTTCTTCCACATCTGCAGTTCTGCATTCACGGGTTCAACTAACTAGGGATTGTGCAGTACACTATAATATTTAATATAGAAAAAACTCCACATATAAGTATAGACCCGCACTATTCAAAGCAGTGTTGTTCAGGGGTTAGCTGTACTTACATGGGGCCAGTCATAAGCACTTTTAAAGAATCCCAGCCACTAATAGAACCAAGCACAGTATTGGAGAGCAGAGGCTGTGGAGCAGCTGCCTGCCTCCAGGCAACAGGGCACTCCTGGGTGACACTGGCCGCCTGCCCCTTGGGTGCAGGCACTAGAGAATATGAAAGCCGCCCCAATGACTCTGTGTTTGTGGCCTCATGTGGAAACTTTATAGCATTTCAGCTGCTTGCTCCTTGATAGGAACAGCACCATGCTTGACTGTTTAACTTGTAGGGGAAATGAGGACAGAAAGTTGGACAGCGTTTTCTGTTTGGTGGAGGATTGAGACGAGGGGACGGAAGGGAGCGGAACGAAAGTAGAAAGTGATGACTTTTAGGTATTTGTTTGACAGTTTTCTATTGTTGAAGGAACCATACCCACAGTAGTAGCATTTCTGCTTGGGAGTGGGGTGGAAATAGATCTTCTGGAATGTAATCTGGAGCTGTTCCTTCTTGAAGCAAGGAGCACAGATGATTGTTTGGAAAGGCTCTGTTTCTCAGATGTACCCACATGTGCACAGTGTCCCAGTCTTTGCTAACTACAGAAGCTAAACAGAGGGCAGTTGGAAAGTGTTCATCCACTTTTTAAATTCTTGGGTGAGATTGTTAAATGATAGCCATGCACTGGTTAAAACGAGAATCTTTTTTTTCCTGGCAGCAAAGGAGGCCAAAGATGATATTTGAACTTCGGCTCTTCAATTTAAGTCACTAAAAATTTATTGAGTGTGCCAGGTACGTGACATGAACATGAAATATGGAACCTAAAGGCTAGTTATTAAAGCAGTTTATGTCGTTCTGGATAGACTTCCACTTCTCATATAGATTTCTGTACTTCTCATAAAAGACAAAGATTATCATTGATGAACGGTATTAGAGCCTGTCATTTAAAACTATTCAGCAAATATTACCCATTCTTTCTGAGAATGTATGGGTGTATCATGATCTTTGGTGGGTCTATTAGTTTTCTGTTTGCTGCTGTAACCGGAGAAGGCAATGGCACCCCACTCCAGTACTCTTGCCTGGAAAATCCCATGGATGGAGCAGCCTGGTAGGCTGCAGCCCATGGGGTCGCTAAGATTTGGACACGACTGAGCGACTTCACTTTCACTTTTCACTTTCATGAATTGGAGAAGGAAATGGCAACCCACTCCAGTGTTTTTGCCTGGAGAATCCCAGGGTCAGGGGAGCCCAGTGGGCTGCCATCTATGGGGTCACACAGGGCCTGACAGGACTGAAGCGACTTAGCAGCAGCAGCTGTAACAAAATTACCACGCAATTGGTGACTTAAAACCACACAGATTTATTATTTTCAGTTTTGTAGGTTAGAAGTCCAAGGAGTGTCTCTGGGCTTAAAGTCAAGGTGTCAGCAGGACTACATTCCTTCTGGCGGCTCCAGGGGAGGTTCTTTTACCTTGTCCTTTCCAGCTGCTAGCACTTTCTCACATTCCTTGGTCTGTGGTCCTGCCTTTATTTTCAGAGCCAGCAATAGCAAGTCAGGTCCTTCTCATGACACCATCTCTGTTTCCTGCTTGCAGAGTCACATCTTCCTCTTCCTCTGAGATTACATTAGCCCCACCTGGACATATCAGGGCGATCCTTTTAAGATCAGCTGATCAGCATCCTTAATTTTATTTACAACCTTAATTCCCCTTTGTCATATAATATATTCAGAGGTTCCAGGAATGCGGACATTCAGCAGCTTTCGGGAGCTGTTATTCTACCCTCCACAGCTGTTAGTCGCTCAGTCGTGTCTGACTCTTTGCAGCCCCAGGGACTGTAACCCGCCAGGCTCCTCTGTCCATGGAATTCTCCAGGCAAGAATACTGGAGTGGGTTGCCATTCTCTTCTCCAGGGGATCTTCCTGACCAGGAAATGAACCCAGGTTTCTGGCGTTGTAAGCAGATTTTTTACTGTCTGAGCTACCAGGAAGCCCCTCCACAGTAGGAGAGACCTTTTTGAAATTTTTTGCTCATTTCCCTCATCAAGTGAAATTATTTAAAGCCCTCCCCCTCTCTCGTATAATGAATTGTTTCTTGTGAGTATGTGCTTTGTTTGTGAATGGTGGAAGGCTTGTCACTCATTACCTTAAAACCTCACTGTTCTTCATTGTGATAAAACCCCAGTTACCTAAACCTTTGACAATTAGTTTCATAGAATTTAGTGTTGGAAGGAAGCTAGAGATGGATGGTTGTAGCCAAGCTGGCCTGCAGATGCCTGCAGACACATTATTACATCTCTTCCAACTGGCTGTTGCACCTTTGCTGACATGGAATGGGCCTGCTTTGGGAGATCATATCTTCTTTGAACAGCTCCATTTTTCTGTTAGAAAATTCCTGCTTTATATTGAGAGGAAGTCCCTCTGTTTGCAGGTTTCTGTTGGTTTGTTCTTATTTTACTCTCTGGGGTCATATTGAATAAATGTAATTTCCTCTTTCCTACTTGAAGCCCTTGAGAATTTTTTTTTAAAGACAGCTGTCATATCCCCCAAGTATTCAAACTAAAAAAAAAAAAAAAAAAAAAAATCTTGATTTCTTCAGTTAGGTCTCATATGAAACTATCTTGAGACTCCTTTCCATCCTGATACCTCTCCTGAGTATGATACAACATGAAGAAGGGGAGACTGAAGGATAATTAAATAGGAGTATTTAAATGCTGGGGGAATTGTTATACAGAGGAGGCTGGTAATATCTCTGCCATCACCACGGAAACAAGAAATCACAGACTTACACTGTGGCTGAAGAGATTTAGGTATCAGGAAACCTGTCTTAACCTTGTGGATTGAGATAGTACAATGGGAAGCTGAGGGATCTTTTGCCCTAGAAATGTATAAGACAAGCCTTTAACCTCACAATTCATTTATTTCGTATAAGAGACTTTGCTTTTAGTGAAATGTTCTGCTTAAAGAACATTCTTGTCACTGCTTGTCATCCATGCCTGATGCCTGGATTTCCCTCTTGTGTTGGCTCATTGGATGTAAGGCATCATCATGACTGCTGTTAATCACAGGGGGAAGGAATATGGTTCAGGGCTTTATGAAGGAAGGGAAACAGTGGCGTAGCTCAGGATAATTAATAGCAAGTGGAGTGACAGTTTGATTCCCTGGTAGGGACCCTGGCATTGTTAAAGGAAAAAATCACTTTATTCTTTCACAGAGAGAGGCAGCTGTAATTCTGGTTGGATGGAATCCAATTAAAAGGAACTGACATGCAAATTGATGATCAGACAGTGTGAGCATAGAAAAAGTCCAAGAAGAGTTCTGTAGAAGTGGAAGAGAACAGTGTAAGTAATTTGGCATGGTAATGTGAGTAAGAAAAATGGAAACATATGGGTTGGCTACCTGAACAATTATAAGTCTGGAATCTCAGCCAGGAGAGAGCAGGAGGCTACTTGGTTTGATGCGTTTATAGCTACTAAACTTTTAGACATCTTCATGTTGAAACATGCATTTTAGGAATTATATATAGCCTTTCACAATAGAATGATTATACATCAACCCAAACTGGTAGTGGTTAAATATAATATTCCCAAGAATATATGATGGGAGACCAAGCCTGGCTCTTGGAAAGATCTCATTGTACACATATACTTCACCTGACCTGATGATGTATACGTAAAGATTTGTGTGAAAATTGGCTCCTAAATTTAGGATGAAATAGGAGAGCTTGCCATTTATAGTAATGATATTATGAATCATTTTCAAAAGTGAAAAATCCATTTATAACCAAAGTCATGCCCAATTTATCCTTTGAGTAAATTTGTAAGTCCATATGTTAGGTTTGCTTAAACAAAGGTACTTTTCTTTGAAATGAAATAATTATAGAGACATACAGCAGTTAAGCTTTAGAGTAACAGAGGGAAAAAAATTAACAGAATTTTGTAAGAAGTCAGATATATTGCTTTTTAGGAAGGAAAATTCTGCTTAGGAAGTCAGATAGCCTCTGCTGTTATTATGGGAGAAGGAGAAGGCTTCGCGGTATATTACAGGGAGATTTATTAGGATCTTTTGGGCACTGCAGCAGAAAAGGCTATGAAATGTTTTGAAGAAGGAGGAAGTAAGACCGCAGCATTTTCTAGGCTTAATTCAGAAGAAACCCAAAGAAGGTGAAATGGAGTTCAACCTGAGGAAGCTGTTTAGGATTGAGGAGCCAAGACTTACCAGCAGCAATGAGAGGAGACCAACGTGTTGTGGGCAGTGTTTGCAGTCAGTAGGAGAGCATCCAGTTGTCACAGTGGATGGCAGCAGGGGACATTAACAAAGGGGATTCAGAATGACCAGGTGTGAGTAGTGTGCTGCAGTGGTGCCAACTCGAGGTGATTTTGCCCCCTGAAGCCACTCTGCTCGGGTTCTCCTACAGCTGTGCACTCTGCCCAGGGCTGTCACATTTACTTTCCACTCTGTCCCAGATGGTCCTACCCTCAAGAGTCCTTCCCTCACTTGATTCAATTTTCTGATAGAAGCTTCCTTATCAGGGAGACTTTCCCTCATAATCTGAAGCAAGCACTCTTTCTTCCCTTTCTCTGCTGTACCTTTCTTTTCAGCACTCGTTTCTACCTTGAGCGTATGTTTATTATGCTTGAGGTAGAAAACAGAAATATTTTCCCCTTTTCTCTCTAGTAGAATTAAATTCCACGAGAGTTCAGACCCAGTTTGTTTTGCTTACTGTGTTCCCAGCTCCTAATCCATACACATTTGTGGATTGGATTTTTAGGGAGTCTCTATGATACAAGCTTGGAACGAAAAGGGGAATCAGTTGCTCTCCTGTACTACAGTATGTTACATAGTTATAATTCTGACGACCTCAGCACAGAGTGCTGTGAGCTTTGAGGAATAAGTTGGGGATAGTCATCACAGAGAGCTTCCAAGGTATCTCAGTGGTATAGAATCCTCTGCCACGGGTTCGATCCCTGGGTAAGGAAGATCCCCTGAAGAAGGAGATGGCAACCGACTCCACTATTCCTGCCTGGGAAATAATCCATGGACAGAGGAGCCTGGTGGGCTACAGTTCATGGGGTCACAAAGAGTCAGACAGGACTTAGAGACTAAACAGTTCATCACAGGACTGGAGCTGGAGTGGTTTTGTTTTGGTGATCAAGACCAGGAAGAGTGTTGTAGACTGACAGAAGAGGGTAAATACAGTTGCAAAGATTTAGAAATGAGTCTTGTGTTTGGAAATCCATCAATGATCTTGATTTGGCTGCTGGAGCAGAGGTGTGTGGTGGAACTTGACACACAGGGGTGGGAGGTGTGGTTGGGAAAGACATTTGGTACATAAGTCGAAATCTGATTGGGGAAGTTACTAAGTTTGAACTTTACCTTTTGGGGAGTGGTGAGCCCAAAACTCTAATCAATATCTGAACGTTACTGTGAAGGAGGTATTAGAAGAGGGAAGAGTGGAGAGAGAGAGAGAGAGGATGTAGAGCAGGGGTAGATGTGATTTTTCCAACCTTAGGATGCAGGAGAAAGTTTGGGACCTCCACGTTGAAGGACAGAAGAATGAAAAGCAGTTTCTTTTGTTGCTGGATACATGATGATATACTGTATATAGGTAGTGGCTAAAGATTGAAGATGAGTAGCTCTTGTAACTGTTTAGTTTTTTCCATAGGGATAAAGTTGTGCCCTTGGGACAAAAGGAGAGGAGAAGGCCATTTTGGTTCATAGAATAGAAAACTTTAGCTGAGAACTTCCTTGGCAAATGGGTAGGAATTCTTAATCTAGCTAATGTTTTAGCAGCTGCATGGCCTTGCACAGTTCATTTACCTGCACTTCTGTTTCTTTTTCAAGAATGGACTTTATTGATATGCTTACATTGTTAAAGTGCAGACTGAAGTATACTGTTGGGGAAATTTATGAATTCCTTTTATAAATACTGGGTAAGGTTTGGAGTCCTTTCCTTTAATAGAAATATATATGAGGAGAGTAGATCTTAAATACTCACCCTTCCTCCCCCAACCCAGCAAACAAACAAATATGGAGAAAATAGATCTGGAATGGTTTTTTTCCTGGAATGTGGTGTCAACAAAGTATCAGAGCCACTCGCACCCTGAGAAAACATGACCATTTCCAGGAGGTGGTCTGCACGGTCTTTTTAAGAGCAGACAGGATAGGAGCAACTTTTTGCTGCTTACAGTCTCTGTGTCACAACACGTTCTGTGTCAGCAGTTGGTGAGAGCTACTGCAGAGCAGAAGCAAAAGGAGGATTTGATCATGTCGGATGTGCTCCTGATATTAACCTGCAGGTCGCAGCAGTTCTTGTTCTAAAGGACTGTGTACCAGGCAGTTGGACACTTTATCCTTAATTGTACTCCATCATTCACAGCAGCTCCTATAGACACATCCCCCCGCCCCTGCCCCAGCACTTCACCTTGGTCATTTGTAGTAGTTGCTGCTGCTGCTGCTAAGTCACTTCAGTTGTGTCTGACCCTGTGCGACCCCATAGATGGCAGCCCAGCAGGCTCCCCCGTCCCTGGGATTCTCCAGGTAAGAACAGTGGAGTGGGTTGCCATTTCCTTCTCCAGTGCATGAAAGTGAAAAGTGAAAGTGAAGTTGCTCAGTCGTGTCCGACTCTTAGCGACCCCATGGACTGCAGCCCACCAGGCTCCTCCGTCCATGGGATTTTCCAGGCAAGAGTACTGGAATGGGTTGCCATTGCCTTCTCCTTGGAGTAGTTGACTTGTGGTCAAATACAGAGTGTTGTATAGGCTGCATAGCTCCCTGAGATCTTTTAGGATATGTGGGATACTCTACATTTTAGAGTGCTTTCTTCACTTGGATAAGGAAGAAGAAAGAAATGGTAAGGATTGCTTTGAAATAGGTCCATTTTGTAGAGTTTAAACTTGGGCAAAGGATAGAACAGCTTAGTGTCTGATATTAGTTAATGTTCCTAGAGTCCTAGAACTAGGTCCCGGTTCCAACTTTCCCACTTACTACTTACGTGACCATGGGGAAAGTTACTTAGTTTCTGCATTTGTAAAATGGGGGATAGTAATAGCACCTGCTCTAGGGTGGTTATGAGAAATATACAGTAAATACATGTAGATCATTTGGCTCAAGGACCAGCTTGCAATACATGCTCTTTAAATGTTAGTTGATGTTATTCCTGGCTTCCTCAGAAGTCATTGGCAGTTCTAAGGCTTCACAAGAAAGCCTAGCAAAACCAAGGCTTTTCTGCTTGCTGTGTCAGAAAGTGACTTTGTGCTAGAAATAATTCAGTGAGTAGGGGGTGGGCTGTAGAAGCTTCAGTACCCCAGTCCACTGGCTTTGTTTATGAAACAGCTCATTACACTCTCATGGTAGTTCAGTGAAATGGATAAGGAGTCTCAGTCTACCTCCTCAGGCAGCTGCAGAAATCAAATTGAGCTGCTTGGGGTATCTGGGAATCACCTGGGAAGAGGGTAGATGCCTGCAGCACAGTGATAGGGGATGGTGGTTGGGACCCAAGAGGAAACTACAGAAGCAGTTGATCCTAGCAAGCAGGAGAGGGGTCTCTAGGGAATTTCTGAGTGTCAGTCAGCAAGGGAGCTTGGTGATGATGGCGAAAAGAAGTCTCTCAACTGGAGGAGTCAGACTACCTTGGACATCACCCCTGACCTGCTGCCAGTATTGGATGTTACATCCCCATGGATGAATCCTGTTTCCTTGCTTACCATCAGTTTCTTTGCTGTAAAATGATTACATGATTTCCTGACTCCTTTTCTACTCTAGACTCCGTGATTTCACCACTTCATGGCTTTCAAGAACTGTTATAAGCAGGACTATTGCAGAACAACCTGCTGTAGACTTTGGTCTGTGCGAATCTTTAGTTTTGTTTTTTCGTTATTTCAAAGAAGTTTCTCTTCAAAAGACCATGAAGCATTTTATCACTGGCCTTTGAGGGAGTTGTCTCTTTAATCTTTCGCGTTTCTTTTTTTCCCCTACAAATGATATCCACGGGAGTGCTGTTGTCTTCTGCTCTCTGGATCAGCACTTTTGCAGGGAAATGAAAACATTGCATTTTTAAAGGCACAGAAAGCGAAAACTGGCGCATCAGGATTCAAGGTTACAGAATTGGTTAGCTTTCTGGTTTTTTTTGCTGAGCTGAATGAAAGATTTGATTGAGCGCTACTGCTTAGGGATAAATATTAATAACCACAAAAATCCCCCAATGGTAAATTTTTTGCCCTCTTTACAAATAATTTCAAATTTTCCTCTAGTACTGGGATTATTATCGTCAACTATATACAAATCTGAGAAATGTTGAGTAAGTGGATGAAGGATGTGGTTGGAGAGAAACAACTGGTGGGGGTATATATCTAGAGAGGACATCTGTTCCGCCTTCTTGATGTGTGCATTGTTATTATTATTTTATAATGTGTTCTTTTTAAAAAGATTTATTTACTTATTTAGGTTGTGCTGGGTCTTTGTTGCTGCACTCAGGCTTTCTGTAGGTGCAGAGAGCAGAGGCTACTCTGTAGCTGCGGTGCTTGGGCTGCTTATTGTGGTGGCTTCTCTTGTTGCAGAGCACGGGCTATAGAGCGCAGATTCAGTAGTTGTGGCGCACGGGTTTAGTTGCCCGAGTCATGTGGAATCTTCCTGAACCCATATACCCTGCATTGGCAAGCGGGTCCCCAAGTCACTGGACCACCAGGGAAGTCCTGTAGCATTATTTTGAATTTTAATTTGTTACAGTTCAAGTATGTAAGTATCTAGCAACTGCCTCCTTATAACATTAGTTGATAAAAATAGTAAAGTTGTCAAAAAGAAGTAGAATTTTTTTTTTAAAGATTTTAAGAACTGAAGTTTGGTTTTTTTTTTTTTGGCATATGATCTTATTTGTTTGTTACTTTTAGAACATCTCATTTTTGACTGGACTTAGAAGTGGAAGCTCTCAGAGAGAGCCTCTGTCTCTTTGCAGTCTGTTCATGGCATTTTTCTTTGGCCTCTTTCATTCTCTTGGCCAAAAATTTAGCATATTCTGCAGCTTCTTCTTTATTTTTCTCAATATGCTGTTTCTTCAGAACAATATGCTGATGTTTTGTGTTGCAGAACACGTGGAGTAACAAGATGCTGAATCTTGGGGGCTTTGGTCCTAGGTTTCTTACCTTCTTGGTTTAGGGGCTTTCTCACAACATACTGGCAGACATCATCTTTAGAGAGACTGACAAGTTTGTGGATTCTGCTAGCTCTTTTGGGCCCCAGGTGATGAGGCACAGTAGTTATCGGTGAGTCCAGGAATATCCTTCTCCTCTTTTTTCACAATGACCAAATTGAGAACACTCAGATTGGCATCCAAGATGCAGCCCCGTACAGATCTGTGCTTTCTTTCTCCAGTCCTCCTTGGTCTGTAACAGAGATGCCCCTTTCTCAGTAGTGGCAGACTTGGCCATGGGTCAAGACACCCTGCTTCACAGGGAAGCCCTGTTTGTCATTCCCACCCCTGATTCAGACCAGGTAACCCTTTCATTCTTCACCCACAGCATCAGCAGCAACTTCTGTGACCATACTCTTCTCATAAAAGGTATGAAGTGTTCATTCATCGCCTACTTCAATGAGTTTTTGGCAGCCAGTGGCCGGGAAAGAGATGTTCAGCTTCATTCTGAAGTGGCCAAGTGCCTCTGAGACGCAGTGAAAAAAGAACTGAAGTGTTTTTAAACTTTGATATTCCAAAGAGAAGAATTGTTAGGTTCGGTTTGACAGTTCCCAGTAATACCCAAGTAGATCTTTACCACAGACTTAAAATACACTCATGTGCAGTTCTTTGGTTTGTTTTTGTTTTGTCCTCTGTCCCAGCTGACTTGAGGGGAAAGGTGGTATGGTATAGTTATTAATTTATGTGTAAAATCAATAGAAATATACCAAACACTAGCTGTATACCAGAGTTTACCACCATTAAAGTAGAGCTGGCCCCCTCTGCTTTCATGGAGTCCCCCTGAGTAAGGAACAAAAGTTTGAAAAGTAAGCATGATCATCTTGCAAATAGAGAAAGAAGAGTGTGATAGGCGCATGCTGTTATTTCCAGCAGATCGCCTACCACATAGCCTTCATATGCTAGAAATGCTCATTAAGTACTTGGAGAGGATGGAAGAGGGGGCATTCGCCTCTTGGAGAGAGATCAGAGAAACCTTCAGGAAGGAGGCGACATGACAATGATGTTTCAAAAGACATAAAAGTATCCATGTAGATGTGTAGGGTTGATGTTCCAGGTAGAGAGACTAGCCTGAGAAGGTACCCGCCTCCTTTTCAGGTCCTGAAAGTAATTAGGTACAGTGTTGCTGGAGGCCTGGGTTTATCTTAAGGGCAGCAGCAAATGAAAGGCAGAGTGCAGGCTCTTTGAGGACTGTCTGTGAAGATTTGAGAAGGTGTGTTATGGGAGTTGTATGCTGGAAATAGTTGCTAGTTCTCCCAGATTTCAGTGTTTCCTGAAATAGATGTACACTGTAATGTGGAAGTACCATGATCAGATTAGTTAATTAGTATCCTACCGCCATACAATGTATGTGCAAAATTTGGGCAGCAAGGTGTAGTATGTAGGGTGTTATATGAAAATACGGGATGCACACACATACAGTGTTAGTTTGCACAAGAAATCATTGTGATGCTGGTTGATGGAGAGCACAAATGAGGAAAGGGGTTAGGGACAGATGTTGGAATCACCCTGCCCCTTCTACCTCCCACCGCCTGCAGCGGTCCTCATTTTATCAATAACTACAAGTTATAATCACCTGGGGGTCATAAACTTCTTTGGTACAGTTTGTATGTAGTAAAATGCACAAACCTAATATGTACAAGTCAGTGCATTTTGACAAATACACATGTGTCAGTCCAGTTAGAGAACATAGTCATCACCTGAAACGTTCTTTAGTCCTCACTTCTAGTCAGTCTCTTCTCATTCCTGCCACTGTTCTGATTCCTGTCATCACAGCTGCTCTTGATCTTCATACAAATGAAATCATATAGTATGTACTTTTGTGCCTGGCTTCTTTTGTTAATATTTTTGAGGTTGTTCTATGACTCAGTTCTTCTTTTATTGCCAGATAGTCTTCTGTTGTGTTAGATATGCAACTATTTAACTAGCAACTGGAAATAGTTGCTAGTTCTCCCAGATTTCAGTGTTTCCTGAAATAGATGTACACTGTAATGTGGAAGTACCATGATCAGATTAGTTAATTAGTATCCTACCGCCATACAATGTATGTGCAAAATTTGGGCATTTGAGTTGTTTCTTTTGCCCGTTGTTAATAAAGCACTATTATATAAGGGTTGTTGTTGCTTTGTAAAGATAGGTCCTGATTCCTCATTTGCATAGATTCCTAGGGGTGAAATTGTTGGGTCATAAGGTATGTACATGTATTTAACTTTATAAGAAATTGCCAAACAGTTTTCCAAAGTTATTGTACCAGTTTACACTCCCACCAGTATTGCACAAGAGTTCTTGTTAATCCATATCTTCAAGAATATTTTGTGTTGCTAGTCTTTTTAATTCTAGCCATTCTAGTGGGTATAAAATGGTGATCTCATTATGTTTGAATTTGCATTTTCCTAATGACTAAGTGGTATTGAACACTTTCTTCTTCTGTGAGGTGTTTGTTCAAGTCTTTTGACCATGTAAAGTTGGGTTGTCTTTTTATTATTGATTTATAAGACCTCTTTATATATTTTGGTACAAGTCTCACGTCAGATATATGTAATATGAATACATCTTCCGGTCTATGGCTTTAGGCATCATTAGGCAATTTCCTAATGGTGTCTTTATGAGCAGGAATTTTAAATTTTGATTAAGTTTAGTCTATCTTATTTTCCTCTTGTGTGTTTGAGTCTTGTATGTCCTCTCTAAGAAATCTTTACTTAACCTAGGTTATGGAAATATTCTCCCTTGTTTTCTTCTCTGCATTTATATGCATTTATATTTTGGTTTATGTTTTATCTCTAATATTTGTGTGTGATTTGAGGTAGAAGTCGAGGTTCATTTCTTCCCCTTACATTTATCCAGTTGTTCTAGCATTATTCTTTGAAATCACTTTTCTTTTACCGATGAATATCCTTGGTGCCTTTGTTGAAAATCGGCTGTCTTTTTAAGTCTGTTTCTGCTTATGTCTATTTCTAGACTCTCTATTCTGCTCCACTGACATATTGTCTTTCTCCCAATACCCCTGTCTTGCTTATTGTACTTTTATACTCTAGTATGTATTGAAATGAAGTAGTATGAATCCTCCTACTTTGTTCTTTTTCAACATTGTTTTGACTATTCTAGCTTCTTTGCTTTTCATATAAAATTTTAGAATAAAAAACAAGCACGTGGGGTGCTTTATAAAAAAATCCCTGTGATGCTCAAGCCATATTCCATGCCAATTAAATCAGAATCTTTTGGAGGTTGAATCCAAGTATTTGTCAAAACTCACTAAGTTATTCCAAATGCAGCAAAGATTGAGTACTAATGTGCTAATGGGATTTTAATATGGTACCCTAAAAAAGAAATTCAGTAGTAGATTACTGGAGTGGAATGCATGTGTAGGAGTTCAAGTGGACCCCTAAATGGAAGACATTGTGAGTACTTACGGAGAGAGGGAGAACTGAATAGGCACGATGAAAAGGTAGTGAGAAACTAGGTGGTCTAGGCAGTTCTCTTTCCTGGGGGGACATGCAGTCCCCTTGCTGAAGTGCTGTCTAAGCTAAGGAATGCTCTTGGTTGGTAAAGCATGTAAACACATTATTCTGTAGAGCAGCTTTCTCCTTGATTAGGGAAATGTTTGTGATATCTGCATAATAATGAACTGGGTAGGCACTTTCTGAAATGATTGTATGTGGGTTTTTTTTTTTTTTTTTTTTTTTTTGCTTTTTTGGAAGGTTTGATGTCTTTTTAAATTTTAATGTTTTGTGAAAGCACTGATTCATCTATTCTTACCATAAGTAGGTAGTTTTGTCAGAAGTGCTGCCTCCCTAAAAGGCTTCAAAGAAAAAAAGGACAAAAAGTTGCAATCAAATAATGCTGTTCTTTGGGAACATATAAGCTATGTGGGCTGGTAGGTGTTTGCTTGTGGCTTTTTTTTTTTTTTTTTTTTTATAAATACATTTTCCTTCTTGAAGACAGTTTGAAGCTAGTCAGCTGAGTCCCTCTTTCTGAAATACATGTTCCCTAAACAGCTGTAGTGGAGAAGGCAATGGCACCCCACTCCAGTACTTTTGCCTGGAGAATCCCATGGACGGAGGAGCCTGGTGGGCTGCAGTCCATGGGGTCGTGAAGAGTCAGATGCGACTGAGAGACTTCACTTTCACTTTTCACTTTCATGCGTTGGAGAAGGAAATGGCAACCCACTCCAGTGTTCTTGCCTGGAGAATCCCAGGGACGGGGGAGCCTGCTGGGCTGCCATCTATGGGGTTGCACAGAGTGGGACACGACTGAAGCGATTTAGCAGCAGCAGCAGCAAACAGCTGAGGAGAATTAATTTCAGTCATCGCTGGCAGAGCTTTAATCTCAACTTTCTGCTCAGTGTTACGGAAAATCCTTTCTAGAAAATAGCCAGTATCTACCTGCTTCGGGATGTTAAAAAATTCAGATGAACATTTGATTTTTGAGTGCTTTCCTAGTAGAAACAGCATGAAAAATCCTTTGGTGAGTTGGATTTTACAGTGCACAGCAGAAAGCAAGTATTGATGATATATTTATATTTGTGTGTGTGTGTGACATGTTAGTTGTACCGTTTTCTTATTTCTAAATAGATTTCAAATATGCCATGTCCAACTCCAAACCTCAATTCTCTGTGAGGGGTGAGATGTCTTAGGCAAGAAAGAACTTTGGTGTCAGCAAACTTATAACTCCTTTGTGAGCATTCACACACACACACACACACACACACGCACAAACATATTTTCTTCAAGGCAGGGAGGCAAGTGGGCAGAGGGTAGGAGTAGAGCTGCTTTACTTTCTCTGTTTACTGTTATACTTAACAATACATGTTTCTTTTATTAATAATTTTGTAAAGAGGGAGAAACGTTTACCGACTCCTCTTTAAGAAACCTTCCTCTGGCCTGCTTGTTTATTTATTTTGGCTGTGCTGGGTCTTTGTTGCTGCACTCAGGCTTTCTCCAGTTGCAGCACGCAAGGGCTGCTTTCTGGTTGCGGTGAGAAGGCCTCTCATTGTGTAGCTTCTCCTGTAGTGCAGCATGGGCTCTGGGGCAAATGGGCTTCAGTTATTGTGGTGTGTGGTCTTAGTGACTCTGCTGTGTGGGCTCTTTCAGACCAGGCATCACACCCGTGTCCCTTGTATTGCAAAGTAGATTCTGAACCACTGGACCACCAGGGGAGCCCTTTTTCTTCTTTTTAAATCCTTTATTTCTAGGATTTGTCTGTGAGTCAGACATCAGTTTTACAGTGGTAGAATCCTAACAAATAATTTTCTTTTTTGTTTAACATTTGAAAAGTAATTTCCTATGTTGCCATATTACCTTCTTAATTAATAATTTCATAACTGTGTTATCCTGTATCAGATTGTGCCATTATGTTCTTCTAATGCTGGACGCTTAAAATTTTGTGGTGTTATACCACAAAGAGCTTATTTTTACTATGTAGGATTTTCTTCCTTAATTTCTTTGATAGATTCTCTGTTGTACAATAACAACAGGGTGGCTTTTTGTTTTAAGGGTTTTTTCAGTGTCTACTGTCTTTATTGGAGAAGGAAATGGCAACCCACTCCAGTATTCTTACCTGGAGACTCCCCGTGGAGAGGAACCTGGCAGGCTACAGTCCACGGGTTGCAAAGAGTCGTACACGAGTGAGTGATTAACCACAGCACTATCTTTATAGTGTATACTATTTTTACATTGTGTCCTATCATCAGAAATATAAAGTATACTTGCCTTAAAAATGTAATTATTTACATTTTTAGAGATAAACAGGTATTAAATTTGTTTCATAATTGTATCTATAAAAAGCTATGCTTTCCCTTTATTTTTGTATACTAATTGAGCTCCATTTATGTTTGCCTTTTACTGGTTTATGGATCGAAATTTTTTCTTAATGTGAACTCTTTATGTTTTACATCTGTGTGTATGTGTATATATATATACACACATATATAGTAACTCTTTGCAATATTTGTCATGAATACTTTATCTGGCTTGTAACCTTTTCGTTTAGTTTTTCATTATAGAAAAAGGAATTCATGAGGTTGAAGTTTTTGTTTTCTTTTTTGACTGCTTCTGTTACTCTAGGATGAACAAACTTGTCATCCTTTCAAGGATCTAACACCTATTTTGTTTTTTACCCTCTAATATTTCTTATAGACATTTCATGGATCCATTTGAGGGTCTGTTGATTTATGTACCCTCTTCTCACCTGCAGTACAATGAGGAAAGTTGGGTTAAACCAGGAGCCTGTGTTATTCACGAGCCTTGGGAGAGGAATAGAAACAGTTAGAATTCCTATCTCAGCTTCTGGTAATGTCTACAAGTCTGTGTTTACTCATCTATAAAGCTGGGATGAGAATAACAAATGTACAGAGAATTTCTTTCTAATGCACTTAAGCCTTCTCTTAAGCACTGTTAAGAATCTCAGCTAGAAGTGTTTAAAATACCAAATAGCTGTAACCTTTGATTGATGGGGTGTACCATCATTTCTTGGATTTTTCTCAATAGTTAGAGATCACATGGGATCTTTGGAGTTTTTTGAAGCTAACCCCTGCCCTTATTATCTGTGGATATTAGGGACCTGAGTATAGAAAAACCTGCAAGTTGAGGATGTCCATCAGAAATATATAGTATGTGCCCCAGGTCTGAGTACTTGGTGAGTTGGGGACTCTAGAACAAAAATGACTTGGGGAAATAGAAACACTGGAGGCGGTACATATAAGCGCCTGAAAACACGGGCTTTGACAGAAAGACTTGTTTAACTTAGCTGTACCACTTATGTGGCTTTGGATACGTAATTTTAACCTCTCTAACCTCAGTTTCCTCAGTTATAAAATGGGAATAATTTTGGTGAGCCATTTAATTAAGTAAGAAAATGTATGTGAAATGCTCAACGTGGTGCTTGACCCACAGCAAATGCTGAGTAAATTATGGCTGGTTTTACCACCTTCATCAGCCTAACCTTTATGTAGCATTTCTCACCTCTGGAGCCCTTTAATGTGGTGGCTTTCATTTGTGAATCTGGGTACTTTATGTAGAATGGATTTTTAAATCTTCCATGGAGTTTTTACTTGTCACCTCAAGAGGTCGTTTCCTTTTAGGTACCTATACAACTGTGTACACTTAGTTGGCCTTTGTGATGTATCTTTATGCCAGTGTCTTCTTATCCAAATTTAACTCTAAAACCCTGTGTGAGTACAAAGATTGTATCTCACTCAGCTGGGTTGTCCTTGTACACAGCACCGTGACACAAGGTCCAGACCCTTCAATATTAGAGCTTTAGCTCTACAGTTTATTATTTAAGTGACTTTAGGCAAGTCAGTCTCTGGCTTGCCAAGGCCACCCTTTCCTTATCTGTAAAATAGGTAACAGATTCTTTGTGAGGATTACTTTAAGTGATGCGCTAAGACGTGCTTTGCATAACAAATTGCAGTTTTCCCCCCATACCTCATTGTGCCTAGCTCAGTCGTGTTGATGCTTCGAAAGTATATGTTCTTTGGGGTTGGAGAGATACGTGAAGGCAGTGGACACAATTCTTAACTTCGTATTAAGCTACGTTCACTGAAAAAGTGAAAATCGTTCTTTCGGGGCAAGTTGTCATTCAGGGTGCTATGGCAGGCTCAATAAGACCCTGATACTTTGCCTTGAAGTGTTTGTTTCTTGCTATTGTAAAGGTGGGGCGTAGTTCCACATGGGTTCTCAGAGCAGGTTCAGTGATTGAACCCTACCTCAAGGAAATGAACTTAATCTATAATAAGTAAATATGGCTTTTGGAGTGTGATCTCTGGTCAGTCTGGAGGGGTGCATATATGGAGGCTCAATGAACACTGGGATGCTGGCTCTGTGGAAGACTCTGACTGAATTAGCCTCGTTTCCCTTAGAATTGCTTTTCGTGGTCGACCACAGGTGTATTTCTTTGTGTTCTGTGTGTTCTTGGTTTATATACATATATATTTCCAGTTTGATTTTTAGAAATGATGATGTTGAGGTTTTGCCTGTGGTCAAATGTAGGAGATGCAGGAGATACAGGTTTGATCTCTGGGTTGGGAATATCCCCTGGAGAAGGAAATGGCAACCCACTCCAGTATTCTTACCAGTAAAATCCCATGGACAGAGGAGCCTGATGGGCTCCAGTGGGGTTTGCAAAAGAGTCAGACATAACTGAGGGACTGTGTGATTTCAGTAGACAAGGCCCAAACATTAGGTTTCCATTTCTCTCTTGAACAGAAAGTAGTCATGCTATAGAGAAAAAAAAAAGTGAAGATATTTAATAAAAAAATTTCTTTGTTCATTTTGGAAAATGCTACCTTCATTCATCCCCTAAGAGACAACTTATTATATTCTGACAGTATCATTGAATAGTCCAAGAAAGTATGATGCTTCAATATAAATTTATTTTTCTTGGCACAGTTTTTGTTCTTAATATTTGTGCCTAAAGGAAGAAGATGTTGTTTCTCACAGGGCAGAGAAGTGCCTAGTGTATAGAGAAAGGTGAGAGTGCTATTTCCTTGAATATAGATTGGGCTTTAGTTTCCATTTAAGGATGTCTCTGGGAAGAACAAAGGCAGTTCTACTTAGCAGCTTGGGTTTTGCTAATTATGGAGGGCTGGAAGTGTTTTCATCTAGTCTGTTCTGCCTGGTCCTCTTTATACTTTTGGGGTATGGGGAGTTGGCTTTGGTTCAGGTGAGGTGCCTACAGGTGACGTGTCATTTCCCTCCCAAGATGGTAGAGATGACAGGCTTTCAGATAATCACTGTGGGGACAAGGGCATAGGAATCCTTGGCGTTCCCATCAGTGTCGTCACAAATTTGATAACAGAACAGAGAGGAAAACTGTTTTTGTAAAGCTGTGATGTAGTCCCCATGTGATTAACTCTTTATGGCCTTTTTAAGTACAGAAGAAATTTGCATTAGGAACTTTAAACCTAAGAGTCTTTGATTTTATGAAGTCTAAAAAAGTGATGACCATTGTCAATATTTTGACCATGTTTCCCAGGTGTCCCCTCAGTCCAGTTGGTAAAGACGTTTGAATGTGGTGACACTAGTGGAACCTTCTCTGAGAAGGGAGTAGTCAAGGCTGCAGCCTGACACCATTTAAAAAAAATATTTGGGTAGCATCAAAGAGCAACCCATTGGGATGTTTTTAAAAAGTTTTAAAAAAATTAAAACAATATCCACGACTTTGCTACATCGTGTAAACAGCAGACAGTGTTAGGGATGAGCCTCACAGGTAAACTCCCATTAGCATCCCCAGTGTGGGTGTATTGTCCTTTTCTTTCCCCAGTCAGCAGTGTTCCTAGACTTTGGTACCAAGGAGTCTCTCAACATTCACTGTTGTTAAAACACAGTTCTGTGGTTTGTTTATCTTCTTTGGGGTTCCTTAGCAGCAAATCCCAAACCACTCACTTTTTTTCCAGTAGTATTAATGTTCTAACAGGGGCTATACATTATATTAAAGTAAGGATAGTTCTCCATGGGAAAGCTGTTTTTTAAATGAGACTTATTCAACCTCTTTTTAGCTGGTGTTTCATTACCACCAAGGATTTATAATGCAATTGCTCTGAGGCAAAGCTGGTGAGAGTGCCAGCTTCGCTAATATTTAAAGTCATAAAATTCTGGATATTGGACAAGCTCTTAATTACTCTGAATCCGTCTTTGTCTTAATAAAAGTTGGATTGTACCCACTAAAACAAGATGGCTGTGTTTGCATTAATCTCCAAATGTAGGTTAATACCTTTTTAAAAGCTGTCTCTTAGACAAGAGACTTGAAAATTAATTCCCCATTTTGAGCTTAAAATGAAGAGCTCTTCCACGTGTGGAGTTTGAAGGGCTGCCATTTTTCTGATGTTGTAGATCAAGTGCCAATAATAACTCTCTGTTCCTCTCCATTTTTTTTTTTTTTTTAAGGTCTTAGGTAAGGGGAAAAAGTCTCTTCTGGTGCTGATGCTGAGGACTTTTTTTTTTTTTTTTTTTTTTAATCTGCCTGAAAGTAAATAGAGTCCTGTTTTCTCCATAGAGTTTGAATCACTGGAGATGAGGGACATAATGAAGGTCTAGATAGTGGGAATCCTATTATATGTCATGGCTGTAGAAATCTGGGCTTTACGTATACCATTGTGACCAAGCTAGATATTTTAAGTTTTTTGTTGTTGTTGTTCTGTAATTTCTTAAGTACTTACATACTGGGAGGTTTCCCTGTAATGGTAGTTTCTTAACTGACTTCTTCAAGCGAAATACAGAAAATTATTTTTCTTTTCTTTTTTTTTAAAGTCTCCAGAGTATCTACTGCTATGTAACCACTTAGTACCACTAATTCCAGGATTCGTTTCTATGCTACAGATGGTCAGTGAGATTATAAGGGCTTTGAGAAGATTTTTATATAAATTGAGATCTTCTCAGTTGAGAGTCTCTGTCTGAGACACTGATTTTTCTTCTCTGCTTCCAAATGCAGGAGTCTCCAGCGTGTTCTATTAACCAGATTCTACTTTGATTATCAGTGGGGCAGATTGTCAGTGCCCCCAAGGGGCAGAGGGAACTAGTGACAGATTTAAGGAGGTTTAAAACAGGTTTAAACCAATATACTATAATCAAATGAGAGGGAGCAAGTCATAAAAAATCTTTCTCTTATTAAACGTGCAGGGGTTGTGAGTATTGTTTTTCTGATTTCAGTCTTTTGATTTTATAGACATTTTAGTAATAAAACATTTATGTAATAAATAACCGTATGCAGGTTATATTAACCGTGCCGACTTCAGGCGTCTCCCCCTGGAAGTTCTGATTCAGTAGGTCTGGGATAGAACCTGGACATATGATTATTACGATCACATAATAGCACATTTGCTATTCAGACAACTCCGTTTTATCCTCCCAAAGCTCCAGGTTTTCATGGATAATTTGTAGAATACACTTTTCTTTTGTCAAAGCTTTCACCTAGTATGATTTTGTGAGGGTCAAATAAGTAGAGCATTCTGCAAAAACTCTTTATGTAGGACAGTATCACTGCCCAAACAGACTCTTCAGTATATATTGGGTTGGCCAAAAAGAATGAACTTTTTTGCCGACCCAGTAACTTTTATATCAATAATAATGGTAAAGGAATAAGGAGGCATCTGAATGGGCAGATACCCCAAACCTGTCATGGCGAATGGTGGAACTGGGGTGTCAGGCCTGAGAAGAGGAGGAGGTAACCCAGGTCCTCTCTTCAAACTCTTGGAGAGTTATCCTGGAGGAGGGCTTGCACTTCTGGGAGTCCCCCCCCAGAGCAGACCTGGGACTAACAAGTGGATGGTAAACAGAAGAAATAAGTGTAATAGAGGAGACCAGTGGACCTGCAGCCTTCATGAGATACTGCTTTGACTTCAGATTATTTGTAGCCTGTGGAGCTATTATTTTCTGATTTCAGATTTCCAAAGAAACCTGACTTAGGCAACCAAGTAATAAGAGAAGGAGAATGGAGGTGCTCAAGTGGAAGCAGGCTGAGAGGCATAGGCAGCTTAAGCCTCTCTTCTCCCTGAACTAGCTAGTAACTAGGACCCTTCACTAGAAGCTTGGAGCTGCCTGCAGTGCGATGAGTTCTCTTCAGTGAAGGGGGCTGTGCATGTGTCCCCCTCTCTGCCCCAACAGGGTGTTTGTGAGCTCTGAGAGGTTTGCTGCTATAGACAGTAGCGTAAGTGTGACTCAGAGGGTGGGGCTTAGTGAAGTGTTGGTTTAATGAAAGCACTGGAGGAAATTGGTGTCTTGCTTTCAGGAGTACTGAATGAGAAGATTGCTAAGATCCTTTCTGACCCAGAAAGTCTGTGGTGTCTTCCTTGAAGTTTTAAGTCTCAGATCTCAGCATGAATGACTGAAGAATATAAACTCTGTGAGGGCACAGACTTTGTTTCTTTGGTGCTACATTTCCAGCACTTAGAACAGCACCTGTCATTAGTGGGTACTCAGTGAATATTGAATACATGAATATGTTGAAGAAGGTGAAATTTGTCTAATAGGGTACATTGTGAACCTTCCCCTTCTCCCTTATAGTCCTGGAGATTTCTCATTTAACCGCCTGTCTATCTGATTATCCATGCCATCCATCCTCACTCCATGGCTCTCATCTCCTCCTTCCCAAAACATGTTTGGCAAAGGAGAATAAGGAGATCAAAGAAATTGTGGTAAACCAAAGTCCCGTCAGGAAGAGTGTGAAATTCCCCAGGCATGCGAAGTGGGAAGCCTATTGGCTGATGATTTCACTTGGGTATTTCCTATGATTTTTCAGTTGTGGTATGTTCCTGTTCACGGAGAAAAGTGAGAATTTTTTGTAGGTTTATGGCCTAGATAGTTGGGATATTTTGTGGAGCCTCTGAAGTGTTACCACTTCATCTTTATCCTTGCCTGCTATTATGCATGAAATGCATTTGCATTATTTTAGAGAAGATGTAAATTGTGTTATCCAGTGTCAGCTTAAAGTTGATTAGCATTTTACATCACCTTTGCAGCTCATAAATGATCCACTTCCCGTCGCGGTGAGCAAGCCGAAAGTCAGCAAGGAGGCATCTGCTGCAGGCCTGGCCACTCCTTGGCCTGTGACTTAGATAACATTCTAGACTTTTTGTGGGTCCCTCTGTGGCTTGGTCAATGGTAAGGCTTTTCCATGGGAAATGAGTAAAAACTTTGGATATGCGTTTTACCCAGGCAGGTCCTGTGGGTTAGTCTGGACAGTAGAGACCCACACACTTAACAGTTCAGAAGCCCTGGTCCAGTCGCAGAATATGGTCCATTGGACCTATTTGATTTTCAAACATTTTGGAGGCAGTTGTCAACATTTAAAAATTAGGAAATTTTATTTAAAATCCAGATTTGGGGTTACTCTGGCAGTAGAGGCATGATCCATGCTGAGTTCCAGTTGGTACTGAGAGCAGGTGTGCACGGGACACGGGCCGGAGAGAAGGGCTGGGCTTCCTGCGGTGCCATGGAGGCTACCACCCCTCCACAGTTATTATCTGGGCCGAACCTGCTTTACTCAAGGCCCTGTGTTACAGACACATGCATTCGTGACACCCTGCTATAATGTGTGAGGGTTTTTTTGTTTTGTTTTTGCTGTTTAAAAAAGTAGTACCAATTTTAACTTGGTTGACATAACGGTGAGAGGCCAACATTTTTTGAACTATTACAAAGTACCAGGCACTGTGCTAAGTGCTTTTATCTATGTTTTTTTTTATGTAGTCCTCACAATTATCTTACTTTTATAGGTGAAGAAATTAAGGAGGAGAGAGGTTAAATAACTTGTTCAGTCACCTACTTGTTCAAGGTCACCCGTCCCCTAACACGGGCCTGCTGTCTGTACTCACGTCCTTCTAGGAACAGTAGGCATAGTTGACAAGATGCTGACAGTGGCACACTCCCTGAACCCCTACCTGGGAGAAGGAGCCCGCCCTGCTCCAGGCGCAGCTTGTTGTCGTGTAGTTGCTAAGTCGTGTCCAACTTTTTGCGACCCCACAGAGTAGCTCGCCAGGCTCCTCTGTCCACAGGATTTTCCAGGCAAGAATATTGGAGTGGGTTGCCATTTCCTTCTGCAGGGGATCTTCCAGACCTGGGGACTGAACCAGCTTCCCCTTCATTGGCAGGTGGATTCTTTCACTGAGCCGCTTGGGAAGCCCCCTAGGCATAGTTACATAGGGGTATTTGGCAGGCAGACCCTTGTACAGTCCTGTTGATTTCCTTCACCCTCTTCTTTTCATCATCCATCCTGTTGTTGTAGGATACTTGTTTGTGATGTATCAGAGCCCTGTTATAGTGAATCGAAATAAATCATTGACATTTAAAGTTAAATTGCAACAGGTATTGTCAGTAGCTAAACTGGTCATTGACAGTGCGTTGCTAATTACATTGAGAGAACATCCTAACTGAATATATTTTGCCAAATCAAGTTGGAAACATTGGCTCTTTACCAGAAAATTCAATTTGAGTTGCAGTAAGTTTGGGAATTCACAGATCGCTCACCAATCTCAAAATACTGGGTTTAGGGAAACTCTTTAACAATTTTTTGCTGAGGTTTCTTGTAGCAGAAGGGAATTCTGGTCTTTCCACTGCTAAGCCAGGAGGAGAAAGCTGTGACTTTGAAAGGGGGAGACCTACAGATTTGGGATGGGGTACATTTCAGTGCGGGGGGGTGGGGGCTGCTGTTGGGTTTCTCATCTGTGTATCTAAGCCACATACTTTAGATCAAGCTTTTTGTTTTCTTCTTTCTTATCTCCCTCTTCCTCTCCCCCTTTTCTTTCCCTTCTCCATCCTTCTCCTGCCCTCTCCTCTGCCTGTGGACAGAGAAGGAGGAAGGAGGAGGGAGAGGGTGTGTGCTAACACACGATGGGAGGTGCTTTTCCTGGTGTGCGTGCTAAGTTGCTTCAGTCTTGTCCAACTCTGTGACCCCATGGACTGTAGCCCATAGGACATAGGACATAGGACATAGGACAGGTGCCTCTGTCCATGGGATTCTCCAGACGAGAACACTGGAGTGGGTTGTCATGTCCTCCTCCAGGGGATCTTCCTGACCCAGGGACTGAACCCATGTCTCTTACGTCTTCTGCATTGGCAGGCGAGTTCTTTACCACTGCTGCCACCGGGGAAGCCCACTCCTAGTGCTTGCTGTGATTTAATTCATTTTATTCCACAATAACTCCAGGAGACAGTTATGCTACAGATAAAGAAACTGAGGCAGAAAGAGTATAAAACATTTGTTCAAAGTCACATGGTTGGTCTGTTCTACTGAGATCTTACAAGTAGTCTGCCCTGAGGCCCGCGGTTCCATCTTCTGACTGATACCGATTGTGCTCTGAGGGTGAATATTTAAGCCTGTGTGTCTCTGGACCTAGGACTTCCTTTGGGGCCCTTGCAAGTAGCAGTTTGGTTGGCAGGGCAATTAAGTATGCTGGGTGTGCTGTGCTGAACCCAGGGAGGGAGGGGAGGAATCTAGTCTTTGCTGTGTTATACATGCTTATTGGTTTGTGGCAGGCGTGATTGACGCCAGAATCAAAACGACTTAAAGCAGCTTCCCCGGAGAAGCACTACTCTAACGGTTTTTTTCCTCTTTGTTGCCCCAGGTCCCTTGTGAATAGGATTTAGTTGTGATTCAGCTGCTGCTGTTCTTTTGGTAATCAGTGTGGAGGAGGGAGATGAGGGCTGCTATTAATGGCTTCTTATTTCGCATTCTCCTAATCAGATACCCTGCAGTTATTAATGTACATGCAGGATGCTCTCTGGTGTCTCTGGGTGGTTTTGTTAGGTGTACTGGACTGTTAAGCTTTCTAAGATGGAATGTTTTATTAGGTTCTTGCCTGGGGGTTGGATGGGTGGAGGTTGTTAAAAGGCACTAAGTGAAAAGAATATGGTGTAAAACCAAGATTATGATCTTGGCTGGGGCAGGGGGAGGCGGCCAGTATGGTGTGGGGTATGTGGGTGGGTGGGACAACAATCCGCCAACATCACCTTCTTCTATTGCCCTGAAAACCTTATCTTGCAAATACTCTTCAGGTATCAATAGTGAAGTAACAAAGTTATTTACTAGGCAGCTAAATGCAAATTCTCTCTCCTGTTAGATTTAATTAGGATGAAATCATACATTTAAATAACCACTTCTTTTACTAATAACTGAACTTCTGATTCACTCTGAACCCAGGCAAATGCCTCTTTCTGTATGAACGGCCCACCTCTGAGTCCTTCCACACCTGCATGTTGACACAGCCCGGTTCCTGACGCGCGTGCACACACCTGGGATTTTAGAGCATGCCTGGCATGGAGGATCTAGGGTGTACATTTTCTTGCACCCTGCCTTGGGGACATAGAGGATAGTCCAGCCAGAGAGTAAAGACTTGACCAGTTGAAAACAAAACAATCACCCAAACCAAATTCTACTCAGTTTCTATCTTCCTGTTTTTTTAAGTGTTTAATGGCTGCATTAAAAAAAAAAAAATATATATATCCTCTACCTGTTTCTTCCATTTAAACAAATGTCATGAAGAACAGTAATAAACATTTGAGTTGAAAGAATTAGGTCTCTGAGGCTTTTACTCTCAGATTTGTGCTAATTCTTTAGAATTTCCTTGATGTGGTCTATGTGGTCTGTTTTGAGAGAGTGTGGATGACGTGATGATGTGTAGAATGGTGCTGCTGGGTGTTCTCTGTGTGGGTGGGGGGTGTTTGTGGGAGGGTTGAACTTGCAGTTTGGAGGATCAGAAATAAGCAGCTTGGCTTCAATCCCTCAGTGGCATAACCAGCTAATGAATGAGAGGACTGCTAAATTCCCAGTTGTCTTCGTGGCTCGGAAGACTTAATAATTAAGTCTGAGGCTACCTTTAGTGGGCTAGGGAGGTGAGAGCACAATCAACAGAAGACATGTAGTTTATAGCGACCTGAAATGTGTAAGAGACGTGACTGGCTGCCTTGTTGGCCCTGGGGAGGTGTGGCTGGCCCTGCTCTCACCCTCCAGGAGTGGGAATTGTGCCAGACACCAGCTAGACAAGACCAGCTGCTGCTTCTATGTTTTGTGGACATGATTGGCTGTAGCTTTTGATCAGGACACTGTTCCTAATGAAGTCTGACCAGCATCATTTAGACAGGAATGAATGACAGCTGATGTGCAGGATTTTCCTTGATTGGCAGCATTTGGAACTGGTAACCAGAGGAGGTGAGGGGAGAGAGAGAAGCCAGCTCTGACTGACAAGAGCTTATCTTTATTTAATCTACCTCCAAGACCCTGCAGTTGAAAATTTAGGCAACTTAAAGAAAGGAAGACACAATTGTGAAACATAATTAAAGATTCTTGACAAAAACATACTTAAAAATGTGTTCGATAGGAGAGCGGTGAAGAGAGTCAAGGTGTGAGGTTAACACTGCTCCCTTGATGTGAGAAAGAGAGGGCTTTTGTGAGTGGATCGTTAATTTTTATCCAAAATTAAAAAGAGTGATGGAATATTGAATAATTTTGGCTATAAAAAATTCTGGTTCTAGTTACCATTTCTTTGACTTGCCAACCTGCTTGGAAAGGTTTCCTGTGCAGAGGCCAAAAGTGGGTATAGAATGTCATCGTTCAGTCGTTGTGTCTCGTCCGACTCTTTGCGGCCCCATGGACTGCAGCATGTCAGGCTTCCCTGTCCTTTACTGTTTCCTAGAGTTTGCTCAAATTCATGTTCATTGAGTCTGTGATGCCATCCAACCATCTCATCCTCTGTCATCCCCTTCTCCTCCTGCCCTCGGTCTTTCCCAGCATCAGGGTCTTTCCCAATGAATCGGTATTAGAATAGAGGCGATCACTGAGGGCTTGAATCTTCAATGTTTGTGTGTTTGAGAAAGGATGACAAGTAGGAATTTTAGGCTTGTTTCCTGAGGACTTGTGTGTGATTCACTGAGGGCTGATTTCTTGTTGTGTGCTGGTAATGTTTTACAGCTGGTTTGGGAACTTGGCATCTGGGTTCAAGTCCTGACACCACCATTTCCCCCATGTTTGTGTTACTCCATTTCATCATCGCCCGAAATTAAAAAAAAAAATTTTTTTTAATTTATTTATTTGGCTGTGTCAGGACTTAGTTGCAGCACGTGGGATGTTCATTGTGTTATGCGAGATCTTTTCTTGTGGTCTTTGCAGTGAGTAGGCTTAGTTGCTCTGAGGCATGTGGGATCTTAGTTCCCTGACCAGGGATCAAACCCATGTTCCCTGCATTGCAAGGTGTATTCTTAATCACTGGACCACCAGGAAGGTCCCACTTTTTTTTTTTTTTTTCTTAAGATTTGCATTTGTACTCTGCTAGTAGTTTTCCTTGAAAAGTTCATCCATACCTTAATCCCCTTGGTTAATGCGAGTAAGCAATCTTAAAGTCTGATCACTTCTCTCCCTGCAGTAAGTCTGATATTTTAGTTTTACCTTTTTTTAAACACACAAATTAGATGTTGCTATCCTTTTTACAGGTGATGTTTTATTTTATTTTATTTTTTCTGATCTCTTTCACAGTAATCTTCTTTTGTTTCTTATTGTATTTGTTTTGCCATACGTTGACATGAATCCACCATGGGTGTACATGTTTTCCCCTTCCAGAACCCCCCTCCCACCTCCCTCCCCATCCCATCCCTCTGGGTCATCACGGTGCACCAGCCCCGAGCGCCCTGTATCATGCATCAAACCTGGACTGGTGATTTGTTTCACATATGATAATTTACATGCTTCCATGCCGTTCCCCCATATCCTCCCTCCCTCGCCCTCTCCCATAGAGTCCATAACACTGTTCTGTTTATCTGTGTCTTTTTTGATGTCTTGCATACAGGGTTTACAGGTGGTGTTTTAGATTTACCTATATGGTTACCAATGTCTTTGTTCACAATTTCTTTAATATTCTTTAGTGAGTGTCTATTAGTAGTAAATACTTGTTTTTAGTTATCAAAGATATTCTTATTTTGCCCTATATTTTAGAGGAACTTTGGCCACATGATTCTAGGTAGAAAGTTGCTTTTTTCTTTCCACCTTGTAGAACTGTTATGAAGATTACCTGAATTCATATCTAAAGTCCCTAGCACGGTGCCTGGCATGTTTGCTTGTTAAATAACAGTGGCTCTTGCATTCTCAGAAAAATATTGGAACAAATTTGAGATAATGTAGGTTTAGTTGGAATATCTATACTTTTATCTGTTTTTTTCCTGTTATTTCCTTAAAACTTGCATTTTCAGTAAGATTTGGATGGGAGTAGATTTAATAAGCAACATTACTCGCTTCAAAGATAAAGTTTGATTTAACTGTGGTTTCTGTCACTTGCTAGGTATAAGTACCCTTTGCAGGTTATCTTACCTAAGATTTGTTTTTTTTTTTTTTGGCATATAAAGTGGTTATCATAATATTGTTTCTAAGGGTTACTATGAAAATTGCATGAGAATACATGTAAAACTCCTAATAAAGCCTCACATAGTAATAGATAACCAACTAATAGTTACCATTGTTAACTATTAGTTCCCTGTGAACCACTTTTCTGATTTTTACGAAAAGATGTTATTGAATTTTCTTTTTTTCTGCTCTGCCTCTGTTTTTATTTCCTATTCCCCAAATCCATGAAAAGAAGGTGTGTTTGCTGCATGACTTCCTATTCTGCGGACTAGGAAGGCCTTCTGCGGACTGGTGTCTTTGGGTTGGAGGCTGCACTTTGATACTTACTTGTCCTTAGTGGGAAAATAGCTTTCCGTGCTTAGTACTTTGCTACCTGTAAGACCCTCATTCACTTATTCAAAAATTATATGCTCTAGTTTTACTTGTGAAAGTGAAATTACTTAATCACTCAGCATCTCCGTTTCCTCATCTGTAATATGGAAATAGTAATACTTCCTTCCTCATAGGATTGTTGTGAGTACTTGATGCATGTAAAGATCTTAAGTGCCTGGCATAAAAGAAGTGCTAATACTTAAGCTTTCACCATCCTCATTGTTAACAGTCAGGACTCCCTTCTGTGCCATAGGTTTGGCTTTTGTATAAATAAATGCTTGTGTGGTATATTTTTGTCTTTACCTGTTTAATCTCAGTGCATGTGTATTAAGCTTTCACACGTCACCTTTCTCATTTGTTCCTAATAACATTTTCATGGGTTAGGTAGGACGTGTGTTTTTTCAACTTTATTTTCACATGCAGTAAAAGGCATCCATTTTAAGTATTAACTATACAGTCCTGAGTTCAGAATTGAATCACCACCACAATCAAGATATAACATTTCTATTGCACCCCAAAATTCCCTCATTCACAGTTAGTCTCCCATTCTTACGCCAGGGTCTAGGCACCACTGATCTGTTCTGTGTCACTGTAGATTAAGGTTTTCTTCGGTTTTGATCTCAGTGGAATTGCATGTCGTACACTCCTTGGTGTTTGGCTTCTCTCGCTCGGAGTGGCTGTTTTGAGGTCGGTCCATGTGTTGGGTGCGGTCCGGTCCTTTTCACTGCCGTGCGCTGCCCCATCGCATGGACGAGCTGTAGTGTGTTTAGCCGTCCTCCTGTTGATGGACTTTGGGGTTGTTTCCAGTTTGAAGCTGTTACAAATAAAGCTGCTGTGAATGTTCATGTCTAATCCTTTGTGTCGATATGTTTTTCAGCTCTCTTGAGTACATATTTAGGAGTGGAGTTTACTGCTATGAAGGGCTTAGAGTCAGAGACACACAGTCAGAAAGGCACCATGCCTGGATTAGCAGTTGATTATTCATCAGCTGACTTCTCTTTTATGATCCATTCCATTGGACCAGTGATTTTCATGCTTGTAGAGCACCAGGACTCTTTCAAAATACTGCCCAAAATACCCATTGAGAACAGACGAAAACGTTGTTGACAGACTCCTCAGAAAGTTCAAGTAGCCCGTTTTTGGCTGTTAACCTGCTGAGCACCCATGTTCTTCTCGTGGAACCCCTTTGCAAAGCGCTGCCCTCCCAAGGCTATTTCTTGAGAGCAGAGTCTTAAGGTCCTTAAACATCTCTTTTTCTTCTTCTTCTCTCTCTTTTAATATTTATTTGTTTGGCTACTCTGGGTCTCAGTTGCAGCACTTGCCGTATGCGGGATCTAATTCCAGGGATCGAACCTGGGCTCCCTGCATTAGGAGTGCAGAGTGTCTTAACACTGGACCACCACGGAAGTCCCTCTTCTTCTCTTTTTAGTCTCATCACCTTAGTTGTTTTAGAACCAGTTACTGAGTAGTTTACCTCTTCTTTTTGGTGTTTTAGAGGCAAGAAACTCTCATTGTTTAAAAACATAAAACAAACCAAAAACCCCATGTATGCACAGCGCATAAGTTAAGGCTGTACAACTGGTGCGATTAGAGACATTACCACTTGCTTTGCTGTTCACCAGTGCTGAGTATGTATCTTCTTGACCCAAAGGGTCCTTCGGGGAATGTAGAGTCAGAGAGGTCCATTCAAACTCTTAGGCTATTTACCTTTGTCACCGGCTACTATTTATAGATGGAAGAGATGCCAATATGTTCCATCGCCTATTCTGAAGCGGTGAGTCTCATGTTATCAGAGTCCAGGTTATGAAATTTGAAATGCACTTTGCCTCCCTTGCACTGTTAAAACTGCATCAGAGCATTTTAATCAACTTGCTTTCATTGAAGTGTACAATTTTTCTTCTCATTACATCTGCAAGCTCTCAAGTTTAGAGACACGATCTCCTTGGCTAGACTAATATTGCTTGGTCATTCTTGCATGCAAATTTAAAATTTAATATCTTGCTGCAGGTCTGTTGAGTTTTATGCAAATTCCAATATAGATTATATTTTGGAGCTGTAAATTAGAAATTACATTTGGGGGTAGTAATATTTGTGTGGGCTTAGAAAAAGTAATCTTACATTTTGCATGGTACATGGCATTTCTTCTGAAGGAATGGGATTTTTGAGTATTCTGTGTGGGTTTAGAAATTGTTTTGTCCAGTTGTGTTACTGGTAATAAAAAGACAAAAACTATGCCAGTTCTTGTATCAACAATTTAAAGAAAAATAATTATGTTTTCACTGCAGCGGGTCTTCGCTGCTGTGTGGGCTTTCTCTAACTGTGGCCGGTGGGGCTTCTCTCTAGCTGCGGTGTGCAGGTTCCTCATTGGAATCTCTTCTTTTGTTCCAGAGCACGGGCTCTAGGGCACGCAGGCTTCAATAGCTGTGGCACACAGACTTAGTTGCTTCACAACATGTGGGATCTTCCTGGACCAGGGGTTGAACCTGTGTTGCATGCATTGCAAGGCTGATTCTTACCCACTGAACCACCAGTTGTTGTTGTTCAGTTGTTTTCAACTCTTTGTGACCCCATGTCTGCATTAACATTTTTTAAAAATGACATTTGGCTATTTGGGTTAGCCATTTGGGATTATCAGCGTTCTCTCATTTATTTGTTCATTGAATATGTGGTTATGTACCTGACTTTCTCTTGGGTTTGATGATACGTCAGCAAACAAAACGGTGTCTGCCGTTGTGAAGGTTACCTTCTAACTGGGAGAAACAAGTCACAGCAGGTAAATAAATATCTGTTATATCTGATAGTGATGCATTCTATGGAGGAAAAACGGCACAGGATTTGGGAATGAGTGAGTGCTGGGAGTGGGGTGTGGGGTATGGGGTCAGGGAAGGCCTCCCCATAAAGTGATGTTAATGCAAAGACTTGACAAAGAAAGGAGATGCGCTGTGGAATTTTTCTTAGGAGAATGACAGGAAGAGAGACTGCTAAGCACAAGTGTCCCAAGTGAGGACTTAATGCCGTGTTTGAGGAGCAGCAAGGATGCCGCTGTGGCTGGGACAGAGTGGGAGGTGGAAGTGGAGCAGAGAGACAGGAGGAGAATCCAGGGAGGGGTTGGTAGCAGAATGGGGGGCAGGTGTCGTGGATCACACAGGGCCTTGTAGGTACTGTGAGAACTTGGGCTTTTGTTGAGTGAGACACAGAGCTGTGCTGGGGAAGCATTAAAGTAGGTGCTGACTGCTGTGTTGACAATGGAGTTGATGGGGCAGAGACAGATTTTCAGATGAAGGAGATGGGACACCAACTTCAGCCATTGCAGATCTGTACCTTTGGAGCTGAAGAGCCTGGGCAGGAGAGCCTGACATTGTTGGTTTTTTTGTGTTTGAGCATCCTCAAGATTCTTTACCTGTGGCAGAAGCCTAAGCATATGTATTGTTGGTTCCAAGCAGTCTATGTTTTAACAAGTCCTTCAGGTGATTGTGATGCACTTGTTAAAACTGAATGCTGGGTCTCCCCCTGCCCCCTTCCACCCTGAGTTCCTGATTCAGGAAGTTAGGGGTGGGACCCAAGAATTTGCATTCTTTATACCTTCTTGTTCCTAGGTGATGTCAGTGCTGCTAGTCCAAGGACCACACTTTGAGATCCATTGCTCTAGTGGATCGGAATCAATATATTGTTATCTGCGAAGTTAACTTGCTGCCCTTCTGCCTTGCAAAATAATGGTTAGAAGCCTTATCTTTGAACCACACTACCTGGGTTTGACTCCTAGCTTGTCCTTGTGTTGTGACCTTGGATACGGCATTTAAAATGGTGCCTTGAACGTGGTAAGTTGTTAACAAAGGCTGGCTATTATAACATGACATGTCAGTATAGAATGATGTGGTACAAATAAAACATGAATAATTTGCCAAATGTAAGCTCTGGAATTAGCATTGTAGGCATAATCTTGTGTTTTTTTCAGCATGACCTGCAGTGTACAGTTGTCCCTTGATATCCATGGGGGATTGTTTCTAGGACACCCCACCCCCAACCCCACGGTTTGAATACCCAAATCCATGTGTGTTCAAGTCGCCCATTCATATCTGTGGATTCTGCATTTGTGAGTACTGAGGGCCACCTGTATTAACAGTTTTGTTTTATACACAGGGAAGTGACTTACTCATAATCATGCAACTAGTTGGTGGCAAAGATGGGTTTTAAATTCAGGTATCTGGCTTCATAGCCTGAGAATTACCACCATGTGTATTTCCTGGGGAGGACTGGATTGGTCTCACACAGACTCAGGTTTAAATCTGAGTCTTCCCATTTAGTATGCTTGTGTGTGTGAGAGAGAGAGACACTCAGAGAGAGGTTTAGATAGAAAGAGAGAAAGTGAGAGATAGTATTTGTTTTAATTTTCTGTATCTTTGTTAAGACACATTTTCTATCTGTAAAATTGGGATAAAGCATGTATACTTACCAGGGTTTCTATACTAAGTATAGATGGATTATCATTGTTGGTTGCTTTCTTTCCTAATTAAAATCCTTCACAGCCAACTCCAATCTAAATAAGATGTACTTCTGGGATTTTTCTTAGAGTTCCTTCTAAGAATGGGTTTTCCCTAATAGGAACCTTGAATTTTATGGACAGGATTGTTGTCATCAGGAGCTCAGCTTGGGAGGAAGAGATCATGTTCCCTTTAAAAACATCCTTCTGTGATTGGGGTTTTAGAGTCCTTATCTCAGGAAGTTCACACACTGTTAGGAAGACGGCTTTCTGAGATAAGGCATTTGTGCAGAGGAATGAAGTAGGTGGGAAGGTAGATGTGTGGGGAGACCACATGTCTAGTTTTAAAAAAAGCTAGTGTCTCACAGTGGTTTGCAAAAGTGAAAGTGTTACGTAAAAGTCACATTTAACAGTAATCATTGTTATTGTCATAAAGTCCCAGTCATCCATGGATCAGTTGTATGGCAGCCTCATCTTTTGAAGACCTGGTTATAAATTGAAAAAGCCATTGATTGACAACCAGCTGTCACAAAGCTCTTGAACTTTTACTTCTGTTGTAGCAGTAACTGGTGAAGCCCTTGGTCCCTAAGGATTGAAAGAGGACATTTATATTCAGAAGATACCTAGACAATACAAGGAACTCTTATTATTGACTGCAGGGGAAGGAGAAACAATAGCTATTAAAAGAACAGCCTTTGGGCCAACCATGTGGCCCCAGCTATCCTGGGAATCCCCAAGGCTAGCTTTCTATAACAGATTGAGTTAGGTTCTTAGAGAAAATTATGTCATCAAAAAGAGAAAACTTGTTCTTGGTATCTTTTTCAGAATAGAGGGAAATATGAGTGTATCAGGGAGTTATTGTCACAAGTTAACTTTCAATAAAACAATTTGCTAGAGGTAAGTGCAAGATATTTTGGAAAAACAATCACAGATGGGGCATAAATTCCTTGTTCCTCGGGGATGTGATTTTGTGGCTGCGGAGGAGTCGGGATGTGGTGGGAAGAACATACGCCTTGGTGACAGGTACTTGACTAGAAGCAGACTCACCTCAGATGTCTGAGCCCCAGATTACCCACTTGTAAATGGGAATATCTTTTAGGATTAAATGAGTGGCTTATGTGGTGTACCTAGTGGGTACTTAGTCCAGTGCTTGATAAATAGTGATGAGGTGGGTACATTTGGGGCATCTAAAGGTCAGTGAGTATGATTCAGGGTGCACTTCCTATTTACTGACTAGATTCCTGTGGGAATCCCCCCTCCAACAGCTTTATGAGATCTAATTCACATATAGTACAATTCACTTGTTTAAAGCAGGGATTCCCAACCTCTGGGCCACAGATCAGTACCTTCTGTCAGTTCAGTGGTGACATTAGATTAGAAATAAAGTGTCCAATAAATGTAATGAGTTTGAATCATCTCCAATCCCCTCATATCCCCTGCTTACCCCATAATCTGTGGAAAAATTGTCTTCCATGAAACCAGTTCCTGGTGTGAAAAAGGTTTTGGGAGCCACTGATTTAAAGTGTACAATTCAGTGCCTTTTACTATATTTACAGATATGTGTAGCTGTCATTACAGTTTTATAACATTTTCATCACCTCAGAAAGAAACCTGCATCTTTTAGCTATCACTGCCCTATTCCTCCATCCTCTCCCTGCCAAGTTCTCAAAGGCTCCATCTTCCTTCTCTTATCTTTTTTTCATTTGTGGTCTCTGCCAGTTTGCCTCTTGCTGGATCATGCGATCAAAATTCTCTGAATCTCTCTGCAAATAACCAATTTAGCTTTTCCCCCTCTAAAGTATTTGTTTCTTTGGGTGTTGAAGCAGCTGCTGCAGCCAACGCAAGGGCTCACCATTTTGCACTTTGTGGCCGTTCATATGGCAGCTTTATTCAAAACCGCTCCTGTGCTGCTTAAGTTATTTGTTTGATACAGAAACAGTTCTTCCTGGCTTGCGGCTTCTCTGCTGCCATGTTGACAAATGTTGCTTCTAGTGAAATACACAAAAATAAATAACAGCAAGGGAGAAGGGAGCACAGAGCTAAGTGAATTCATTTTGCTTCTTGAGTGCCGTTCTCATTTGTTTTAAAAACCACCCTGGCATTGCAGGCAGGAATGGAGGAGGCAGGGGAGCCACAGGAAACGAATGGGCCACATCTGATTCTTCGAAGGGGCTGGTTGAACAGACAAGTTGAGGGGTGTCTGGGATGTAGGGCCTGGGGATAAGGAGCTTACAAGGAATCAGAGTACTTTGCAGATATTCAAATCATGGCAATAGCCCCCATTTGGGTCATCCTTAGAGTACATTTGGTGCATTCACTTGTTTTGTCATTCTGTTTATGTTGAGGCTCCATTTAAGGCTTGCTGACTCAGAAATGAATGATTGCTGTTAGTTTGTGTGTGACAGTGTGGTAGGGTGTGTGGGCAACTGGGAAGATTGAGGGTGTGAGGCTGCTGGAATTCTCAAGTGTTCAGGCTGAAGGTCTGACTTAAGTGAGGAGGCAGAGGGAATGTTAACAAGTACTGATTGCCTGTTATGAGCCAGGTGTTTCCACAAGCATCATCTCATCGAATAGTCAACAAAGGTTGGTGGCCTTATCTCTGTTTTACAGAGTAGGGAGAACAGAGTTTTGAGAAATTAAGGTTCTCACTTGTCAGCAGTGGAAACTAGGGAGTGAAATAAGATGGAAATTCATTGCTTCCTGTCTTTGGAACCTGTTCCTGTTCCACTGTAATAATGAGCAGTAAAAGGTATGGAAGGAAAAAATGGGGAGGGGGGGTGGTATTGGAAAATAAGAATAATGGATAATAGTGGCAAGTGGTACAGACCAAAATGTGTTTATAAAAATAACGTTGCACATCTTTTTTGAGAGTTTTTATTAAGTAAGCATCACCGAACCCCCGCCAAACAAAACAATAGCAATGGCAAAAACGGAAATAACTTTCCAGTGCACGTGAAGCTTCCTTGAGGTGAGTGATGGACTGGAAAAGAGATTCCTCTGAACGTTCACAAATTGTCTTAAGGGGCATATTGGTGAGGCAGTGGCTGACAAATAATAGCCTAATTGGCTCCGTAATATGTGGGATGTTTGCCTAGCCAAAACTCAACTTTCACTCTGTGTCTTTCAGGTTGATTCCTGTTCATTTGTCCAGTGACTTTCAATGTTGTCTATTTCCTAAATGCTGTTAAAAAATTTTGGGGGGAGTTTATTTCTAATAAGGACTGCCTTTGGAAAGGAGAGACAGAGAAACAAGAGTCATGTGAAAAGAACTAACTCCTTTTCAATTTTTTTCCTTGTATTATTCTGTTCAGTGGAAGTGTGAGGAAGAGTGTATAGGCAGGCAGAAAGAAAGAAGTCTGGTGAAAAGAATGTAATATTAATCCATACTTTAGGTCTTAACTCATTCATGGTTGAACCTGAAGGATTTTTTCTCAACATATAAACTTCTTCAGCCGCAAAGTGAAGTGAAAGTTGCTCAGTTGTGTCCAACTCTTTGCGACCCCATGGACGATACAGTCCATGCAGCCACAAAAGAAATCGACATAAGACAGGTGCTTGCATATTGCTAGGTACCATCAGAAGGAAGAAAGTACAGTATACTGTTTAGGATTAAAAGAGTCTGAAATCCAGACTTCCTAGGTTTGAACTCTGTCTCTACCACTTAGTGGCTGGATGTGACCTTGGACCTTACTTAGCTTTTCTGTGTATTGGGTACTTTGTTTTTAAAATGTTGATTATAAGTAATGCCTCTTTTATGGAGTTGCAAGAACTCACTGTGTTACTTAATCCACATAAAGTTTTATAACAGGGCCCAGCACTCAACACTCACTGGAAATTAAATGTTATGACTGTGATCATCACAGATACTGATTTTCCTTATTACTTCTCAGCCCTTCTCTTCATTGTGCATACAAACAGAGTCCCTACAAACAAAATTCCCTATGTACCAACCAGTTCGATAAGTCCACAAAGTTAGCCTAGGTACCCAACTAACACAGTCAGCGCTATAAGTTCTGTACTGTAATCGATTTATAATGTTTTTCACACAAATAATACATAAAAACAAACACAAAGATAAAAGAGATTTTACAGTACAGTACCTTGAAAAGTACAGTAGTACCAGCTACATTGCCACTGCTTTTACGCTTGCTTCTGGGCATCCTGGGCTTGAAATAAAGATACTGCACTACCGTATTCTATACAGGGCTGTACAGTAAATACACAAACACAAACCACTTGTAGAGGGTGCATCCATGGGACAATGTACACAGACACGTGAGCTAACTTGTGGGATTGGATGTGTGTATACATGCCTGCATCTTTGAAAGTTCACAACTTGAAAGTTTGTATGTAGGGAACTCACTCTATGTCCAAATTCCCTCTATTCAGATGCCCCAACAGTGCCCCCATGCTGGTTCTGGAGCCCTCTCGCTGAGTCTCGCTGGTCTGGTGCTGGCTCCTTTGGGTGCTGTTTTCCAACAGGAGCAGGATATCTGGACCTGGGAAAGTGAGCAGGCTGGGCTGGGTCCTGACTCTTTCAGAAGTGTTCAGCCTCTTGGTGGGAGGAAGCATGACTTGTCAGAACACAGCTCTAGATTGCCCAGGTTTCTTGTTGGGTTCTGGAGTCTTTCTGGGCTCCTTGTTGTGGATCCAAGCCAAGGCTGTCACTTGCTGAGCCAGGAATAATACAGGAATTAGTCTTTTTCTTCTTTGTACTAAGCACTAATCAATCTGCAGCTAACTCTGTATCTAATTTCTGAACCAGATGGCATGAATAACTGCCCCTGAATGTGTTTGCCGATGAAAGAATAAGTTTAAAGCTTTTAATCAATGCGTCTTACACTCAGTATTTAAGGTCAGAGTCTTGCATGAGACTTTATTTTGATCAGGATAATTGTTGGGATAAAAAAATGAATGGTTTTTTGAAATTATGACACTGTTGGGTGACTATAGTAAATTAATCTTCGAGAGGATGGAAAATTGTTGGTTTCATAAGAGTTCTCTTACTCTTTAGTCCTTCAGGTCATTTATGGAAAAATATGACTTTAGGAGGGAAGCATTCTTTATCAGTTGGGAAAGAGATAAGAGACTAAAGTAAGTTTCTAAGGAGTCACTGATGGATGGACAGAGGGGAAATTGGAAATGAAACTAAGTATTTTGGATCTGCAGTGAGCTGGAAGGCTGGAGCTATGGCTACTGTTTGTATTCTAAGTAATATGAACTTATAATTGTGAGTTTGCAGCATACCTTTCTCAAAGGACGCCATGCTTCTTGACCCAAGAGTGTATTGTCGAGAGTTTAGAATACCTGGTGTTTAGATATTGGCTCCATTGAATGGCCTAGGGCAAGTTAGTTCACCTCTTGGACCCTCAGTTTTTATAATTATAAAATGACTATGATAGTGCTACTTCACAGTTGGAAAAATTCGGTGTGGGCACATAATGTGAGAATGGGAAGAGAAGTGTCTGACGCATAAGAAGTGATGAAAGGAAGGTTTTCTTACACTTCTTTGGAAAGATCACCTGGCCTGCTCTCACACATTTTGTCTGGGCTGGATCTGGTTACATGCAATATTGGAATTTTCCTACCTGTGTCAGTGAGTTGGAAATTGTTCCTGTTAACCTGGTTTTTGTGCCCCAGAAGGGGATGAGAGGAGTGATCAGGAAGCTGCCAAGTTCTGGAGAAGCTTTGTGGTAATTCTCCTTGTTGGTGCCTCCCTGGGTGGACAGTTCTGAGTATACAACGGTTGGTCGATCTGGAGAATGAGACTCTGCTTCTTGGCTATGGAGATGTTAGCTGGACTTTCTAAAGTTGTTTCCTCTTCCCATGACATGGGGATGCCAATAACTTGGGATGCTGTGAGGGTACAGTATGAGTGGTGGTTGTGAACGACTGTGGTAAGTGGCAGGAAACTCCGGAACTGAGTGGCAGGGATATTTTCATCATCATGAACTGGCAGCAGTATTTATCCAAAAGTCAGTTCTGGTGTTTTGCCAAATGTTAAAGGCTCAGGAAATACCCTCGAACTCAAGGAAGCTCTGTCTTCTCTCCACAGCTGGAGGAGCTTGTATCCAGAAGGCAGGACAGCTGGGCTCCCAGGATTTCTGAGAGAAGCTGGCTGTCCTCCCTTAGCTCAGGCTCTCGACCTGCGGGCTAGTTATGGGGGATTGTAATCAAGCTGGTGGTGAACAGTGCTGTGGTAGAGACCTCTGCCTGCCATAGGTCGGTTTCTTCTGTTCACCTGCAGTCTAACAGTAGTCTTCTCTCCTTTGCCTCAGCTGTGACATTGTTTCTCAAAGACCTTTGGGAAAACAGAGCTGGATCTGTCCTGCTTCTTGCTTCCCATTGTGCTCTTGTGTGCAGAGTATCCTTGCTGTCCTTTCCCTTTTCTGATAACTTCACAGGTGACTAAACCAGAAGGAGAAGCTACAGAAAGATTGCCAAGCACCTCCCTCCGTGCCTGCTCCACTCCAGACCCCAGCGCTGTGTTAGGAGAGGTGCTCACCTGGCAGAAGGGTGGAAACACCACCCAGTACAGACAGTGGCCCCAGGAGATTATGATGAGCATAGAACAAGGCAAGAGGAGCAGCGAAGGACGTTTCAGACGTGGGGATTAAATTCAGCTAGTGCCAGTTAGTGAACAGGCTTTTCTCTCTCTCTGAGGCTTTTGATTTCGACTCTGTAGGATGTAGGGATTTGTTGGAGGATGTTAAGGAGTAGGCGATGATAGTATGAGGTCACACTTGCTTATGGCAAGATGGATAATGAAGGGTGGATGGTGCTGGGACTGGACATAGAAACACAGAAGACTGTCACAGTATTTCATGTGGGAGGTCCTGTGGAGCTTGCCTGTGTAGGACATTATCAGTGTGGGTGTCAAGTTGCAAGAGATTTTGTTGGCACAGAGTTCACTGACTTCCAAGTGCCTGCTTTGGGCCAGGAACTTTCAGAACTATACCTACATCAGCTCATCTGATTCTTGCAATAGCAGTGGCGAAAAAGGTGGTTTTGTTTTGTTTTGCCATTTTGCAAATAAACTGAGGTTTATAGGTTATGTAGCTTCCCTGAGGTTTCTGGCAGCTGGAAAGCTGTAGAGTAAGGATTTTAACTTGGTTCCATCAAACTCAAAAATCCTTTCTCTTCCCATTACACCACACCATGGCCCTCAAGACACAGCCCTCGTATTGTGGTTTTGCATTAGCAAATAACTTTGCAGGGACTAGTCTATTAATAGTGATCTCTTTTCAACATTCCCATGAGATGAGGGAACACAATTAATTGTTCAGCTGAGGGATGAGAGCCATTGGGGAGGTTAACGGACTTGACACGGTCATCTATCAAGTGGTTTTGGGGAGAGCAGGCAGGGGTGAGGTTTGAAAGCAGACCATGTTGAGACTATAGCCTTACAGAAAACAAGAACTTGTCAGCCCAGTTTTGCAAATATGATCTTTCTTTTATTCATAGATTGGGAAAACTATAGGGGAGATGGTACGCAAGGCAAGTCCCTGAGGACGAGATGGCACAAAGCATGATGGTATCTTGAGGTTACGTTATAGTCAGAGCCTGTCCTTTTGCATAGTCTTTAATTAAAACAACAACCTCCCCCAAACTAATCATCTTTATTAAGCATGGAAATTGGAGTAAGGGTGAAGAAACTTGCCTCTTAAAAAGATCTCAGTAAAAAATTATTTCCTTTGCCATAAGAATTGTTTTGCTGAGCTTAATATTTAGAAGAATTCTCACAGCGCAGCTTCTTTTTTTTCCTGTTTGATTTTATATGTTTGATATTACTATTGGTTGCCATGGGGATACTTAGAGTGACATAGAGAGCAACATAGTGACACAAAGAGCCATGGGGAACCCTTGTTAATTATATTGTGCCCCCATTCCTTGTCTCTTTGTCTTTATTATTATTAATTTTTAAAATTTTATTTATTTATTTTTGGTTATGCTGTGCGGGCTTTTCTCTAGTTGTGGCGAGCAGGGGCTACTCTCTAGCTGCGGTGTGTAGTCTTCTCATTGTGGTGGCTTCTCTTGTTGCAGAGCACTGGGTCCAGGGCGTGCGGACTCAGTAGTTGGCAGCACATGGGCTCAGTAGTTGCAGCTCTCTGTGCAGTTGCTCCACGGTATATGGAGTCTTCCTGGACCAGGGATAGAACCCGTGTCTCCTGCATTGGCAGGCAGATTCTCTACCACTGAGCCACCAGGGAATCTCTCTCATTATTATTATCATCACTAAATTATTTTTTATTTTTGAGAGATGAATGCATTGAGTACCGTGGGTCCTGAGAATGAGTCTAGAGCTTTTGCTTTCCTGGATACTTTGGGCATGGGGGATCAAGAAATAGATCACTAGATATCATCTTGTGATATGAGTTGAGGGAATTACATTTGGGAAGAGAGTAAAGGCTAGGGGTTGGAAAGATACTGGACTAGAAACCTGAATGATTGCACATTGTGTAAATGGTTGTCCCTGGATGCCGTGTACCTTCATGATTTAACCGAGCCTTGCAAACAGAGACCACATTTTGGCCAATCCTCAGCCTTCTATTGCTTTCTCTCCAAAAGTAACAGAGTCTAGAGAAAACATTGGCTGTGCGTGTGTGGCTGGTAGAGCTGTAGGTAGTGAGGTGGCCACCTGCCCCACTGAAACTGTGTTTGCGTAACATGCTGGTGAAGCCTGGGTGCCGAGAATGGGGGAGAAGGAAGTGACAGTCGTTTACAGTGCCATATTTAGTCTTTTGCAGTTGTGCTTACAGTTTTAACAAAGGAGGAGAAGAAATTATAGGGTGGGAGAGAAATGCCTGCAGACAGCTTGTTAAAGCCTAGGAAGGAGGAAACTAGTATTTGTGTTTTAGGAACGCTAAGCCCTTGCTTACATATCAGCAAGCAAAATATTGGCATTCACTTCTGACTTGAGGAAGGCATGTCTGAAGTCAATAGAAGGAAATGCCTAAACACAGGCCTTTCGCAGAAAGAAAGGAGAGCCGTGGAAATGCTCAGGATTATCTCATAAAAGCCTTTTGTGTATTTGAAGCCTCTAATGAAATCAGCCTTGTTCTCTAGGCCAGAAACTCCAGTTGTTTTTCTTACCTTTCTTCATTGTATCTTTTCTCGTCTCTTTTATGCTTTTGTCACCTTTCTCTGTTTTTTCATGTTAAATAATACCCATCAAAATTGAACTTTGTGCTCTAATATGTATTCCTCATTTTCTGTTCACCTGTGCACAGTGTTAGTGCCTAGAATGTGGTGGACATATAAAGTGAGCATCTGCTGAATGAGTGAGGGGAGATTCACCTAATTCTTTGCTTTAAAAGTTAATATTTGCTCTGGGGCAATTAAAAAAAAAAAACAAAAAAAAAACAACCTTGTTTTGTTTTTCATTATAAACACCAAAATTGTTGGCTTGTATTGCCACAGCAGAGCAGTATGCAGTGTGTACAAAGACATATAAAACTTTTCTCAGAGAAGAACATTCCTCTCTCCCCTCTTAATTAGTTCCTCAGTCCCTCCCTTGCTGCCTCTCTCCCTCTTTTGCGCTTCATTTCTTTCCTCTCACTCATTTTTTCATTCAGTTCATTCAACAGAGCCTTTGACAACCTCTGCTGCAAAACAGGCATTGTTTTTAGAGCTGAGGGTATTGTTATAAACAAAATAAAGTTCCTGTTCTCATGCAGTTAATGTTTCAATGAATTAAAGGATATAATTGACCAGAAAAAGTAATTCTTTTTGGTGACAAGGCGTTCAGAGAAATGAGGTTGGCAGTTGTGTGGGTGATAGAATTAATGATTGCTCTTTTGTCAGAGACTCGTTGGCAAGGGAGGCTGTGGTTTCACTCTCCTTTCTATTTACATAACCATCTATGAGTCCCTATGTAGCATTTTACCTGATGTGTAAGATTCTGTCTGGGCAGGATTTTGTCAGTTATCATATATATATCCTTTCTTGAAATTGGATTAGATCCCTTTGATTTATTTGGAGAGAGAAATAGGTAATACGTAGGATGTTTCTGCTGAGCATCTATTTTGCTATGAAGTGTGTTTTATTTACATTCCATTTTTCAGAGATTGGTGGGTTTTTTTCTTTTTCCTTTTATACTATTTTTCCAGTTTATTAAAATGAGCTAATTAATATTCTTAATGCCTCCCATGGGTTTCAACAGTTGGAACACAAAGCAGATGCCTCAACCCTATGAACTGATGAAAACCCAAGACTGTGGCATTCATTAGTCCATTCATTCAGCACATGTACAAAGGAAGGACAGTATATGCTTCCTCTCTACAAATTTCACAGTCCAACATGGCAGTGATATATAGAAATATAAATGAGAATTCTTGAGGGTAAATAGGCCAACAGAATTCTGAATAAATAGCAATGAGCTTATAAGACATAAGTAAGTAGGTCAGCCTGGTTGTCAGAGAAGGCTTCACAGAGGAGGTGATCTTTGATCTGGATCTTGAAGAGTGAGGATGTGTTTGCCTTTCAGATCCAGCTAAGAGAGCTGAATTTATTCGTCTTGCTGTAACCATTGGGGCGTTGACCCTGAGGGTGGCTTTCTCTCCAAGCACTGAACTTGGAGATGGTGGTCTTTTTGCAAATACGTGCAGCCTGGGCTTTGTTTGTTCATCTCTGAAGCAGTTAGCATATAAACAAGATTGACACCAGGACTGCTTCTTCATTTTGTTGCTGCTTTTGTTCATCCATAAGTTCAGATGGACAGGCCTTCAATTTTCACAGTGATGCATTCCAATATTTTGGGTGGCTTACTTTATTGCATGGTAACTTTCTGCATAGTTAGTAAATGAACCAGAAACTAGCTCTTGACCCTCTCCTGTCCTCCTTCTGTTCAGATAACATGGAGTAAACATAAAGAAACAAATCTCTGGGGGCTTCCCTGGTGGTCCAGTGGTTAAGAATCTGCCTGCCAATGCAAGGGACACAAGTTTGATCCCTGGTGGGGACCTAAGATCCCACGTGCTGTGGGGCAGCTGAGCCCGTGCTGCAAAGAGAGAGCAAGTGAGCCACGAAAGATCCCGTGTGCCGCAGCTAAGACCCGAGCAGCCAAGTAAATAATAGCAAAAAAAGAAACAAATGTCTGTTGTCACCATGTTTGGTTACCAACTCAGAACCTGTGGAATGGCCAGGGCGACATCCAGCGAAAATGTATCGGGTAAGTCCAAGAACAAAGGGTTTCTTTTAAGAGTTTAGAAAAGCTCATCGACGTATTCATGACTTGCTGAAAGTCCCAGTGAGTCTGCCAGTCTTCTCCTTGTCCTGAAAATTGCCTTCAGTTGTTAAAGTTGTGGAGCTTTTTCTTTTAACCCCCATCTGAGGTCTCTCAAGGACGAGACAGCTGTTGAGAGAGTAGGCCTTTCTGATTTTTGTGTCCTCGGCTAAGAGATGCTCAGCATTATATCCTGTATAGGAAGTGGGCTTGCTAGATCATTTCAGCCCAGCAACTCACCCTCATCATTATTAATGTTTGGAGTAAGGGCCTGTTTTCTCTTTATGTTAGCAGAAATGGGGGAAAATAGAGATGTGAGTGAGGATGATGGTAGGATCCTTTCGAGTATGTAATAAATACCTTGCAATTGTTTGCTTATTTAATCCATATGACAACTCTACGAGGTAGGTCTATTTTGTTCATAAGTAAACTGAGTCACAGAAGAAGTTGGACATTTTGCCGGAAGTCACAACCGCTGTCTGCCTTGCAAGCCCACACACTTGATTGCTTCGCTGTATTTCTTATTGAGATGATTGAGCCAAATGCCTTGATAGCGTGTGACTAGTCTTCAAACATCTCATGTCTCCCCTGACAGTTGTGCACTGGGGAGGCAGATTTCATCGGTGTCTGTCAACAGGTGTTACACCTTTTCAATGAAACCCTTGTTTTTGTTACTGTTTTATAGCTTTTGTGACGTTCTTATGGCTTTTAAAAACTCCGTTTTTAATGTTTTTAATTTTCCCACTCCTGAATATAAAGAACCCATTTCAAAGATTGGACACCTTTTGCAAGCTGAATCTGACTCATAGGTCTTAATGTCTTCATTTTTTTTTTGTCCTTGAAGGGTTCATTTTGCCTTTGTGTCAAAGAGAGGATCCCATACAAGTAGAGGCTTTAATTTTTGCTTGCAGGCCCCCCCCGCCCATTTTATATTTTGACTTTTGGTCTAATAAATGAAAGAAAAAAATGTTTAATGTTAAATTGAAAATGAAAACCATTTCTTTCACTATGAACTTAACTGTTTCATCGTATGATATAAACTCAAGCAATAAAGCCCTGTCCCAAATACAAATGTCATGTCCTGTAAAAAAAACACAGATTAACATAAAAACTTAGCAAAGTAGTTTCATTGTGGATGAATTTTTAAAATGAAGGTTTATTTATGGTGAAAACAGAGAATGGTTATTCCAGACCACTGAGAGAGGCTCCTATAATATATTTAAATTGGTCACTTATAAATCACTACTTTCTATAGAGGCTGAAAGAAAGGCAGAGAAATCTAACTCCTTTATGCAAAGAACTGCTATACGTTTAAAATAATTACAAGGGACAGTCGTATAGAAAAGTAGATTTTGAGATTCAGAAAACTCAAGTGAGAAGTTTCTAGCTATAGTTATTTGGCTTAGTGTGTGAGGCACTTCTCATATAAGGTGGTTACAAATAGCCTTGAAGGCAGATAGATTTTCCCAGTGGTCTGCTGACTTCTTTTTCAGTCTTGTTCAATCACTAATACAGTGCTGAGAGTTGCTTTCCATTTCTCCCCTCTAGCTTGGATCTGTCCTGGAGTCTATGGACCAGAAAGTCTGATAAAAGCCTCTCCTGCAGCCTAGAAATGGCCCTGGATGAGCAGTTTGTTGTCCTGCCCTGAGAGGGAATAGGTTCCAGATCTGGTCTTTAGCCTAGATTCATTGGGATCCTCTGTGCTGTCCCAGAGCGGTGTGTTGCTTGATAAATGTAACATCCACCAAGTTTGTCTGATAATATGTCTGGCCTAGCTGCTGTGCTGTGATTGGAATCAAAACATATGGCTTGTTATTAGGGCAGTGACTGGCTGTGGAGAACATGGATGTCTGTTGCTTTTCATTGCTTATTGATTTAGTGAGTTAGAATGTCTTTCCTTTGGAGCTGGCTTTAGAGAGTTCGTCCCTGTTAGCCATTTTGTAAGATTGTCTTCATGTGTGATTTGTGTTTATTTCCTTGATCTAGGCGGGAGATACAGGGTCAAGGACTGAGGGGAAGGGATAATTGTTTACAGAAAAGGTGCAGGGGTGTGGATTTGAAATGAAATAGGAGGCTGGGGAGTGTAGGCTTCCTCTGAATATCAAGGAAATTCTTTAAACCCCTAGTTAACCTCAGAAAGTCCTTTCTTTGCTCTCACAGTAGAGAATTTGTCTGGCTTGAGCTAATAATTGGAATTGGAACCAGGAGTTGTGGGTTAAATTTCTCCCTGGCAAAGGCCAGTATTTGGGGCTTAACCTCTACTCCTGACCTGCTGCCCCTCATTGGATCTCTTTAAACTGTATACAATAAAGACTGTCTTGATAAATATTCTGGTTAGGTTTTAGATCTTTATTATGAAGCTATTTTTTTTTTTTTTTTTTTCTTCAACACATTTATTGAGTACCAGTTATGTCCCAGAGCCTGTTCTTGGTCTTGGGATATATTGGTATACAAAAGAAACAAAATCCTTAGTCTTAGAGTTTATATTCTAGTAGACTGTTACATTACAGTGTTCATTATTTGAGAGGACCAAGGTTTAGTCATTGCTGAGGTGGCACTCTGGCATGGGTTGGGAGAAGAGACTGGATTCAAGTCCTAGGAACTGTCCTGACTTGCTGAGTTTCTCTGAGCCTCAGTTTTCCCACCTGTAAAATAAGGAAATTGAATATTCTTTTTTTTTACGATCATTAAATCATACTGAATGATTTTGTAGAGTCTTTTTCCAGTTTTGTGATTTATGATACTGGCTCCCCTGAACATTTCATTTCAGCCTTTTATCTAAGCTGGCCTTGTAACTGGTGATCAGTCTTCGTGTGTTAATTTAAAAAAGACTTTTTAGACTAAGGAAGAAGATAATTGTTTCTGGTGAGTTGATATTTCTACATATGGTCATGGGATTTTTTGGAAAATGTAGTGAATTTATAGATTTTTCTAAAGCATTACTCCAGGACATTTTCATTCTTATCACAGCGAACGTCAGAGATAACATTTATTTTTAAAGTCTTCACATACAGGCTCTTCTTGGCAGTATACTTGCTGCCGAAGCTACAGTGATGGAGGCCTGGCTTTTGAAATAATCTTAAAGAATACCACGGGACAGAATTTTTAAAAACTCAGGAAAACAGAGTAACTTCCCAGCTTTTAAAAAGAAAACGAGAAAACAATAAGGAACCGTTCATTTATTCTGTAAGCATATATGTACTTTTTACACAAAGTCTGAGTTTCCCTTGTGTCCTGTGAACTGGTTGGTTGCAGATGAGAAGAGCTGTGTGTTCTTACACGAGCCTGAGAAACACTCATCATTGTGTAAAAAATAACTTTTTTGTTTGTGTGAAATCATAAGATAGAACTCATTCCAGCATACGCCTCCAACATAAAGCTCAGGGATGGAGGCCTGTTAGTCAAGCGGAAGTATGGGAAGTGAGAAATGAAACACAAGTCTTATTTTTCACACCTCTAAATGAGTGACTGCAAAGGATGAACTTAAAAATAATAATGCAACCTTTTTCTTTCATCACACCTTTTAATAAGGCGGTTTAAAAATATTTAGGGTGAACCTTCATCAGGATGCGTGTAATTGCCTCAGCATAATTTAGGAGTACATTGAGGTGATGCCCCCAGAGTGCCCGGAAGCCTGGAGGCAGATGCCTGGGGGGTTGAGAAGCTCTGTCACTCAGTGATATATTGAGGATGATTTGGTGGAGACCCTTCAGGATTTGGGATCTCATTTGCCTCTCAAATGCATGCTGTGGGGGTAGAAGCCATGACAGGAGTGTATGATTTACATCTGTTTATAAGTTACTGATCTTGTAAGAATAGGCACGTAGACATCCTTGGTTCTATCTACTTCTGTAACAATATCTCCTCATCCTTTTCGGTCCATTTCAAATGCCGTCATCTCTGTTACATCTTTCCTAACCACCCCCAGCTGGCCATCACCTCTCTCCATTATGTTTCAGACAGATTAGACTGACACTCTGTGTTTTTATTCCAGATTGACCACTTAGAGGCAGTTTGATCTTGGGCAGATTGCTTTGCCCTTCTGTATCTTCACTTCCTCATCTGCAAAGTGGAGATAATACAAGCATCTACCTTTTAGTATCATGGTGATTATGAAATGAGTTAGTGTAGGTGATACACTTAAAACAGTGTCTGGCATTATGCTACTGCTATTTTATCATTATTATTATTTTACTTCCCTCTTGGTATATAGTTCATGTTCTTCTTTGCTACACTAATGTATTTAACTTCTCTGCCTTAAATTGTGCTTGATTCCTTCCAGCCTGAAATTTCTTGTAACACCTAGCATGGTACCTTGGATATGCTAATACTTTGGCTCGCATACTGTGAGCCCCCTGTATTATATCATGGAACATTTTGGTAAGAATTCAAAACAGGGTGCATTCTCATTCTGAATATTAGAACCTTAGAAGTAAATGGGGACTGATCTTGTTTGTTTCTTAATTGCTGAAAACGGCAGCACTAAGGCCAAACACTCGCTCATGGTCACCCACTGGGTGGCCTGATAAGAAGGCTAGCCACTCAAGGCTAGGGACCTCATCCTCTTTCTGCTGATATTACTTGCATGAATGAGATGGCTTCTGATAATTCTCTGAGCAACTTAGGCCAGGTTAATACTGACCAGTAATTTCCTGAAGTGCCATGTAGTGGCAGGAACGTGATTTATGTAACATGGGCCCTTGCTAGCTAGGATGAACACTGGAAGACCAGCTGTGCTTCCGGAATTATGAATGCCTTTCAGAGGAACTGCTTTTATTCCCAAGAGCTCCCCTCCCTCCCTTTAAACCATCAAGGGAGTCCCTATGGTGATGAATGGAGAGGTGCAGGACTGAACTAGCTGGTTGTGGATCTTTCCTCAGCAGTTCTTAGAGACAACTGTGATTGAGGGCATTCTGGCCAGCTGACACCTTGGTTGAAAGTACTGAATTAAAGTTTACAAATGATGAGTGTGTGGGGAAGACCTTATAAAAAGAAATGCTACTTGACTTTCCAGCCAGGTTAGATCTGCTTTCCCAAGGTAGGCGCTTTGACTCCTGCAAAACTTGTCTAACTTTGGCATGCAAAAGATTGCACTTCACTTATCAGCCAAACCCTATTCACATTAGGAGAGTGTTGCTGGCCTGACAAGTATATGGTTGTGGGAAGCTAGTGTTCAGAAGCTGATGAGTTCTTTGACTTTGGGCTCTGGAAGAACAAATAGCTCCTTGAGTTTAAACTTACCAAGTACGAAGCAGCTCTGGTCCTAAGGCTGCAGCTTTGTCAAAGGTGCTTACTTCCCTCTGGGCCTGTGGATCCAGGCCAGGATAGATGAGGATTCATTGTCCTTCACAGACTCAATAAGGTCTTCCTGTCCCTCTCTCCAGGCTGCTCAGGTAATCGTACTAATAACGCCTCTGAGAGATTTTAAGAATTTCTCAGGGATCTGGAGAGGATAGAAGGACCTCCTTGATAGTTCAGAAATGTTGCTCTTATCTCTTGATTGACTGCATACTGTTTTGGTTTCTGCTTAGGCCAAAATCTCCTTGCTGGTTGTTGTCTTTGATCCACACCTTCCCCCACAGGCTGCATCATATGGGAAATGCTTTAACTGGGTTTCAAAAAGTTCTCAGTTGTATGCATGAAGTCCAACCAGTTACTTGGTTTTTCAAAAATTGTGGTAAAAATGCCCATAAGATAAAATCTACCGTCTTACCTATTTTTAAAAATATTTATTTATTTTTGGCTATGCTGGATCTTCATTTCTTTGCGGGTTTCTCTGTAGTTGGGGTGTGAAGGCTTCTCATTGCGGTGGCTTCTCTTGTCGACAGCACTGGCTCTAGAGTTCATGGGCTCCAGTAATTATGGCGAGTGAGCTCAGTAGTTGCAGCTCCCGGATTCTAGAGCATGGGCTCAATAGTTGTGGTGCATGGGCCTAGTTGTCTCATGGTATGTGGCAAAAAGATAGGACACTGAAAGATGAACTCCCCAGGTCGGTAGGTGCCCAATATGCTACTGGAGATCAGTGGAGAAACAACTCCAGAAATAAGGAAGGGATGGACCCAAACCAAAAACAACACCCAGTTGTGGATGGGACTAGAGATAGAAGCAAGGTTTGATGCTGTAAAGAGCAATATTGCACAGGAACCTGAAATGTTAGGTCCATGAATCAAGGCAAATTGGAAGTGGTCAAACAGGAGATGGCAAGAGTGAACGTCAACATTCTAGGAATCAGTGAACTAAGATGGACTGGAATGGGTGAATTTAACTCAGATGAACATTATATCAACTACTGTGGGCAGGAATCCCTTAGAAGAAATGGAGTAGCCATCATGGTCAACAAAAGAGTCCAAAATGCAGTACTTGGATGCAGTCTCAAAAACGACAGAATGATCTCTTTGTTTCCAAGGCAAACCATTCAATATCACGGTAATCCAAGTCTATGCCCCGAACAGTAATGCTGAAGAAGGTGAGGTTGAACAGTTTTTTGAAGACCTACAAGACCTTCTAGAACTAACATCCAAAAAAGATGTCCTTTTCATTATAGGGGACTGGAATGCAAAAGTAGGAAATCAAGAAACATCTGGAGTAACAGGAAAATTTGGCCTTGGAGTACAGAAAGAAGCAGGGCTAAGGCTAATAGAGTTCTCCCAAGAGAACGCACTGGTCATAGCAAACACCCTCTTCCAACAACACAAGAGAAGACTCTACACATGGACATCACCAGATGGTCAGCACCATAATCAGATTGATTATATTCTTTGCAGCCAAAGATGGAGAAGCTCTATACAGTCAGCAAAAACAAGACCAGGAGCTGACTGTGGCTCAGATCATGAAGTCCTTATTGCCAAATGCAGACTTAAATTGAAGAAAGTAGAGAAAACCACTAGACCATTCAGGTATGACCTAAATTAAATCCCTTATGAGTATACAGTGGAAGTAAGAAATAGATTTAAGAGACTAGATCTGATCGACAGAGTGCCTGATGTACTATGGACGGAGGTTCATGACATTGTACAGGAGACAGGGATCAAGCATGCAAAAAAGCAAAATGGCTGTCTGAGGAGGTCTTACAAATAGCTGGGAAAAGAAGTGAAGCAAAAAGCAAAGGAGAAAAGGAGAGATATTCCCATTTGAATGCAGAGTTCCAAAGAATAGCAAGGAGAGATAAGAAAGCCTTCCTCAGCGATCAGTGCAAAGAAATAGAGGAAAACAACAGAATGGGAAAGACTAGAGAGCTCTTCAAGAAAATTAGAGCTACCAAGGGAACGTTTCATGCAAAGATGGGCTCGATAAAGGACAGAAATGGTATGGACCTAACAGAAGCAGAAGATACTAAGAAGAGGTGGCAAGAATACACAGAAGAACTGTACAAAAAAGATCTTCATGACCCAGATAATCATGGTGGTGTGATCACTCACCTAGACCCAGACATCCTGGAATGTGAAGTCAAGTGGGCCTTAGAAAGCATCACTAGGAACAAAGCTAGTGGAGGTGATGGAATTCCAGTTGAGCTATTTCACATCCTGAAAGATGATGCTGTGGAAGTGTTGCACTCAATATGCCAGCCAATTTGGAAAACTCCGCAGTGGCCACAGGACTGGAAAAGGTCAGTATTCATCCCAATGCCAAAGAAAGGCAATGCCAAAGAATGCTCAAACTACTGCACAATTGCACTCATCTCACACGCTAGTAAAGTAATGCTCAAAATTCTTCCAGCCAGGCTTCAGCAATACGTGAACCGTGAACTTCCAGATGTTCAAGCTGGTTTTAGAAAAGGCAGAGGAACCAGAGATCAAATTGCCAATATCCGCTGGATCGTCGAAAAAGAAAGAGAGTTCCAGAAAAGCATCTATTTCTGCTTTATTGACTATGCCAAAGCCTTTGACTGTATGGATCACAATAAACTGGAAAATTCTGAAAGAGATGGGAATACCAGACCACCTGACCTGCCTCTTGAGAAACCTGTGTGCAGGTCAGGAAGCAACAGTTAGAACTGGACATGGAACAACAGACTGGTCCACATAGGAAAAGGAGTATGTTAAGGCTGTATATTGTCACCCTGCTTATTTAACTTACATGCAGAGTACATCATGAGAAATGCTGGGCTGGAAGAAGCACAAGCTGGAGTCAAGATTGCCAGGAGAAATATCAATAACCTCAGATATGCAGATGACACCACCCTCATGGCAGAAAGTGAAGAGAAACTAAAAAGCCTCTTGATGAAAGTGAAAGAGGAGTGAAAAAGTTGGCTTAAAGCTCAACGTTCAGAAAACTAAGATCATTGCATCTGGTCCCATCACTTCATGGGAAATAGATGGGGAAACAGTGGAAACAGTGGCTGACTGTATTTTTCTGGGCTCCAAAATCACTGCTGATGGTGATTGCAGCCATGAAATTAAAAGACGCTTACTCCTTGGAAGGAAAGTTATGACCAACCTAGACAGCATATTTAAAAACAGAGACATTGCTTTGCCAACAAAGGTCCATCTAGTCAAGGCTATGGTGTTTCCAGTAGTCATGTATGGATGTGAGAGTTGGATGGTGAAGAAAGCGAAGCTCCGAAGAATTGATGCTTTTGAAATGTGGTGTTGGAGAAGACTCTTGAAACTCCCTTGGATTGTAAGGAGATCCAACCAGTCCATCCTAAAGGAGATTAGTCCTGGGTGTTCATTGGAAGGACTGATGTTGAAGCTGAAACTCCAATACTTTGGCCACCTCATGCAAAGAGTTGACTCATTGGAAAAGACCCTAATGCTGGGAAGTATTGGGGGCAGGAGGAGAAGGGGACGGCAGAGGATAAGATGGCTGGAAGGCATCACCGACTCGATAGACATGAGTTTGGTTGGACTCCGGCAGTTGGTGATGGACAGGGAGGCCTCGCATGCTGTGATTCATGGGGTTGCAGAGTCGGACACAACTGAGCGACCGAATTGAACTGAACTGATGTGGGATCTTCCTGGACCAGGGATGAATCAGTGCCTCCCACATTGGCAGGCAGATTCATTACCACTGAGTCACCAAGGAAGCCCCATCTTAGCTATTTTTAAATGCAAAGTTCAGTAGTGTGAAGTACACTAACCCTGTTGTGCAACCAATCTCCAGAACTCCTTTCATCTTGCAAAATTAAAAGTCTTTGCCTGTTAATCACTAACTTCCCGTTCTCCCCTTTTCCAGGCTTCTGGCAACCACCATTTTGCTTTATGTCTCCATGAATTTCACTACTCTAGGTACTTCGTATAAGTGGAATTTTTGTATTTGTCTTTTTGAGACTGGCTTATTTTGCTTAGCATGATGTCCCCAAGGTTCATCTAAGTTTAGTATGTATCAGGATTTCCCTTCCTTTGTTAAAGCTGAATAACATTTCATTTTATGCATATACCACATTATGCCTGTTCTTTAATCTGTCTGTTGACACTTGGGTTGCTACCACCTCTTAGCTATTGTAAATAATGTTGCTAAATATATAGGTATGAGCTATCTCTTCAAAATTCCTCTTTCAATTTTTTTGGATATAGACCCAGAAGTAGAATTGCTGTATCATATAATTTAATTTTTAATTTTTTGAGGAACAGCCGTGCTGTTTTCTGTTTAAAAGTTGCATTTAAATTAGCTTTCTCAGGCTTTGATGTCCAAAGTGCTTTGAGTTGTTCCTAAATGGATGTGTTTCTTAGTCTTCTGCTCTAGCACACCTGAGCTTTGACACACTGTTCATGGCTCATGTTGGTCCTTGCAGGTTGGTATTTCTCATTAGATTAGACCCAGAGGACAATCTTCTCAGGATCCTGGCTAAATAGTGAAGAAGCACGTTGAATGTTAGAAAGCCTGAGCTCAGGTGCTCACCTGGTGCCATGCTTCTCACCCTTGTCCTCAGATAAGAGTTGGGATGACGTGATAGCCTCCTAGAAAGTTGGGTGGTACAGCCCCAGTTGTGTTCTTCCTAAACCTTTCCCCTGCCTTTGGGCTCACATTGTTGGAAGTGTGTGAAGCAGTAATTTAGTCTAACACTCACTACTGTTTATATGTACCTGCGGGAGAGTTGGGGACTAGATTAAGAAGTGAGTTGCCTGTGGATCTTACTGCTGAAGAGTTGGGTGTCTGTATGTGGGCAGCAGGGAATGAGGGATAAAGTGAAAGAGAGAATCTCTGGATACTTCTACACCCCATCGACTGCAGTGTGTAGTTGGGCTGTGTGGTTCTGAGTCCTCTCTGCTGTCTGTGGGCCTTTCTGTACCGAGGCCGCTCAGGCGTGCAGCACTATTAAGGACCAACAGGAGCGGCACCTGCCATTTCTTTTCTGTCAGTGCAGAAGCTGCTGTCTTTCCGGTGGCCTGTGGACGTTATCCTTGGATGATTCCAGCAGGTGCATTTCCTCATAGACCTTAGCCAGTAAGCTGTCTAGTAAGATCTGCATTTCAGGTTGTTAGGGATTCTACCTCCTTTGAGGCACACATTGTGCCTGCTGCTTACTATTCCTTTTTCTCTCCATATTGTCCAAGACCAGTTGAAGTGTCACTTTGTGAAACTTTCTCAGAGCCTCCGTCAGGACAGACTAGCTCTGTCCTCTTCTGTGCTCTGCCCCACTCTGAGGTTATGGTCATCTTTGGGCCTGATACGGTAGTATTGTTACTGCCCGTGATTCTGTCTCCTGCCAGACTTCTCCCTCCTCTGTTCAAGTGTCAGATCTTGGTCCTCTCTGTCTCTCCCAGGACCTTATGCTGTGTTTGATATATTGCTGTGTCTGTGACAATTGTCTGGTGAATATTTGATATGTCCACAAGTGACAGATGGAGTGGAATTGAGTAAATCAGTAGTTTTAATCATGACCATTGCCCTACATAGCTGTTTGACCACATCCAAACCACTCACTCTCTCATCCCACATTGTAGAAACTGAAAGAAAAAATAAGCCTAGGGTTTAAAAAAAAAATACTTAGCACTTACCATGTGCTAAGTATTTCACTAAGCACTTGGCTCATATTTCCTCATTTACTGTTTCAGTGACCTAGTGGAGTACCTTTGCATTTTATAGGTTATGAAACAGACACCAAGAAGGGTGGCTATCTGCTAAGTTCAAATCCAGGTAGTCCAGCCTCTGAGTATACATTCGGTTTTACACGACATTAGTGAACGTTAGTTCACTAGTCACAGACCTTAGGACACACACTCAGTACCACCAGCTCTGGAGCTGCCAACTGTGATGTGCAGGCTGAGCACGAGTACCTGGGGGATGCCGCATCCTTGCACGGAGGAGCCAGGTTTCAGCTAGTGATTAAAATGGAGGAGAGTGATCAGTGTGGGAGTTGGGCCATAGAGAAGGTTGTGTGCCCCTGGATAGGGGGGATAGGGGCCCAGGAGACATAGTTGCCTTGAAGAGGAAGGAGGGGAGCTGAGGGAGAATGGCCCCAGCAGAGGAAAGATGAGGATGAGGTGGTGAGGTGGCTGCAAGGAGGGGCCGAGGTTTTAGGCAGCCTTCATGGAGGACGGGGAAGCGCGGCCTGAGGGGGTTAACTCGTCTCAAAGCTCCAGATGGAGGGGAGGTCCCCATCTCTGCGGACTAGGCCTCGGGTGTCTGCACCCTAAAGCATGTGAGGCAGAGTCTGGGCACATGTGTTCACTTACGCTGCTTCCGCCACCCTGCACGGTGAAGCAGAACATGAAGGAAAGATTAACAAACATCCTAAGTCTCTTGACACATAGATCAAAACATATTGATGGTGTCTTGCTACTCTGATAATTTCATTGAACTGTATGAAGCTTAAAATTGATACATAGACATCCTCCTGATTAACATTAAGTGCTGCTGTCAGTCTGACATAGCTGGATAAACCAATATTGAATAATCTGTTAAATATGTCACACTTGAACAAGGAACGTAAATCATATTATATTATTTCAGCTGTAATTAGGTGGGAGATAAAATCACAAATAGACGAGTTTAGTGAATATTTCTCAGTGTGTACACAGCGTCACTGTAATTTCTGTCCTCACTCCATGGGGAGAAAGAAGTTGACTGCTTTCCAAGAATCGACTGCTGTCCAGGAAATGGGATATTGAGAGGTGACTTACATAGTGTTTGCAGAGCGGGTTTCATTGATGAATTCAACGAGACTAGCTGCAATCTTCCTGAAGTTAATGGCAGTGTAGATGCACCATTTTGCATTTAGCTGGAAATGGCTGGGTCTGCAGCCTTGCAGACCTGATTTTTCCTCAGCTTATGATATGTTTACGCCTTCATGTCTGCTTCCTCTCCACTCCTGGGGGCTGCCTGTTGCCTTTATTGGCTGGAACTAATGCAGACCAGAACTTGCGGGTGAACAGGGTGGTGTAATGCTCAGTCCTTCATTGCTCCTCTTTTCCAACCCACAGAGTAAGCTTGATTATTGGAAATAAATGAGGGGCATAAACCGAGCCAAAAATGATAAGGTGATTGTGTTAGGAGGATCCACAGGAACTGAGCTGTGGCTGAGAAATGGAGAGAATTCTGGTCCTTCCTTCACAGGGCTGTTGTGAAGAATAAGACACACATTAAACCTTCAGAACAGTGCTACCATGTAGCATGGGTTTCAGTACTTATCAGTGCTTTTGTTATTATAAGAAAAACAGTCGATTTTTGTGGAGTATGGTCAGGGTGGAATTCAAGGGTATGGTCATTTGTGGAATTCCACAAATGGGGAATTCAAGAACTTTATAAAAACTACCGGACTTGAATGATGTGCCTCCTTTCCATTGACTGACGTTAGCCTAACAGGATGGGAGGTGTTAGTTCTCATTAGGGGCTGTTACCACGTCAGCTTGTTAGAAGCAATGTATACTGTTATCTTTTGTTGAGAGGCCATTGTTTTCTTTTTTGCCTTTTTAGGAGTTTGTTTCTCAAATGTCAGTTTGGTCTGTTTCGGGTGATTCAGTTAATGAAGGAAAACATCTTTTACACCTTCACATTATGAATGAGGACCTTACAACTTTGTGTGGATGTTATAATCATTCAGCAGATGTTTAACAAAATCCTGTAATGTATATTGTGTGAATATTTTTATATGAAGTGTTTGCTTAAAGTTTTCTGTGTCTGTGATGTGATCCCCAGCTCTCAGTTCATAGGGATTTCTGTACAGGCAAGTGGAGGAGCTCCAGTGGGCTCATTCCTGACTACCTGAGGACAGGTGTTGTTTTTTGTTTTTTTTTTTGCCAAGTTGCACAGTTTGCAGGATCTTAGTTCCCTGACCAAGGATTGAACCTGGGCCCCTGGCATTTGAGGTGCAGAGTCCTAACCACTGAACCTCCAGCAATTCCCTTGAGACAGGTTTTGAGGTGCTAACTTCTTGGCTGCAACATCATTGGAGCCAGCAGTTCTGGCTTGAACTAGCTGGACTTTGGGGCTTGAACTGTGTGGCATGTAATGTGTCTAGGCTGAGCTACATGGAGTTAGAGGCACTTACCCTGTGTCCCCTAAGTCAGTGCTTTGCAGAGTGCTGCAAACAAGACCTTTGTGGGTTTCAGAAAGAGAAAGTGCTTTAGAAAGCAAGGATCCCAGAGTCCTACCAGAGAAAAAGAAGGCTGACATTTCCCCCTCCAGACCAATTGCCTGTCTCTGATTTTTCTCACTACTTTGCATAATAACTTTCTTCTCCTTTCTCTCTCTCAGCTGCACTTAGAAGGACTTAATGACACCATTTAAAGTTAGAGAATAAATATAAGACTGATCTCTTCATGAACACCAATTAGTTGTACTTTAAAAAATATAATTTCACATATAGCAGGAACAGGTTGCTACTTGAAGGAGCTAATGGCTAGTGGGTTTTCAAGTGGAAATGCGGCTTCACTTGCTGATCTCTCCGTCCAAGGAGATGAGTGTTGTGTGTTGGAGAACTGTGGCGGAGGCACCGAGGAGGGAGGAAGTAAGGATGGCTAGTTGTGCAGTCACTCTGGCCATAGTGTACTCCTGGCTCGAGCGCGCATGCTCACTCAGTCATGTCTGACTCTGTGCGACCCCAGGCTTCTCTGTCCATGGAATTTTCCAGGCAAGAAATACTGTAGTGGGCTGCCATTTCCTACTCCAGGGAATCTTCCTGATCCAGGGATCGAACCCAGGTCTCCTGTGTTTCCTACATTGGCAGACGGGTTCTTTACCACTGTGCCATGTGGGCTCTTGAATATTAATGTGTAAATTACCCTAAAATCTACTCAAGCACCAGAGATCTTTGTACGCGTACCCATAGGTTTTGTTATTGTTAATAATTTGCTTTTCTGTTCTATGACTTTTTTTTTTTTTTAAAGATTGTTTTTTTCCATAGCATTAGCAGGTACCTAAAATGGGAAGTGATGAGTATGTGGATTTGCAGTTCCAAAGAGAAAATTGCTTGGGTTCAAGACACTCAGTCAGAACCATGCAGTGAGTGCTGCTGGGTCCCAGGCATTGTGTTCAACCCTGGGTGTACAGAAGTGAGTGGGGACTGTTTCTGCTCTCAAGGAGTTTAGTTCACAGTTTGGTGTGCTTGATCATGCATGAGTAGATGGCCTCAGTTCAGCAGCAGTAGGACCCCAAGGCATGTTGGTAGTGTAGGAGGTGCAGCGTTAGTTCTGTGGGGGAGAGGGTGAGGAGGCATCTAGGAGGACTCCATGGTCAGGGTGGATTTGGAGGACGATAGGTTTGCCAGACAGACGAGACACATTACCAGGGCAGAAGGACAGTGGTGTCTCCAGAGGAGGAGGAGCTGGGAATCCACCCCAGAGGTTGGGTTTTTTGTTTTACTCCCACCTCATACGTGTTAGATATGTGACCTAATCTTTTGCTGAGAAGGAAGAGAAATGCCCCCCACCCATGTCTCTCTCCCTTTTGTTGGGCATAGGAAGCGGGACTGCATCCAGTATTGTGATCTTGCCCAACTTCTGTGTAACTGAGGCTCACAGAGCCTGAGGTGCACACAGATTAGTTAAGTCGGATCGAAGTTTAACTCAAACCTTCACGTTGGTCCAATGCTGTTTCCGCTTCCCTCCATCCAAGTTGTTACTCTGTGGTTTCTGTGTTGTTAGATTTATGCTTTTTCTCATTTGTTCAATAAATGCTTCCTGAGTTGGTTATAAACAACTGTACCGTTGGATAGAGTTATAAGGATCTCAGTCTTAAGGTGGAAATTAACTTTGAAAATACAGGCTGATTCTGAATATGAAAAGCCAGAGTAAAGAGTGAGGGTTTAAGGATTTATACCTTTCAACCTAGAGAAGGATGCCAATGAGTTTCTGAACTTGTAGCCTAAGGCAAATTCTTTTTGATTCCTGTATTCCTTGACTTCATTTACTTCTGTGGGATAAGACTTTAGTGTGTTTGAATACATAAAAATGCACACATAAAGGTAGGCCTTGCATTGAGTGAGAAAGTAGAATCTGTAAGACTCGGGACTCTGAGGGCCAAACTGCCTGCTGTTTTTTTAAAAACAATTTTATTTACTTTTAAATTTTCCTTTTATTTGTTTATTTTTTGATTTTAGCTATACCAGGTCTTTGTTGCTGTGCACAGTGCGCAGGCTTCTTGTGGTGGTGGCTTCTCTTGTTGCAGAGCACGGGCTCTAGGGTGCCGGCTCAGTAGTTGTGGTGCAAGGGCTTAGTTGCCTCACTGCATATGAAGTCTTCCTGGGCCAGGGATTGAACCCATGTTCTCTGTATTGGCAGGTAGATTCTTCACCTTTGGACCACTAAGGAAGTCCTCAGATAGACTGATTTGGAAGCCTACCTCCAGTATATGAGCTGTGTAATCTTGGCAATTTGCTTACACTCAGTGTCTCATCCCCTATATGGAAAATGTTGATGAAAATAGTATCTATATAAAGTTATTACTAGGACTAAATGAGCTAACGTAAATAACATAATAAAGTGCCTGATACATTAGCAAGCATTTTATGTGTAATCGGGGAGTTGCCTGATTGAGTGTCTCAGCTGGGTTAATTTTTCTGTGACGCCTTAGAACATTGTGACAGTTTCTCAATTTGTTGGTGCGTTAGAATCACTGGACTGGTCTATAAAGAGGACTGGCTGACCTCAAACTCACCTTAAAACGATGCTCAAACAGAGGAAACTACACTATGCTAGGATGAGAAGAAGACGACATCAGAAGTAGACAGCTTGCCCAAGATGCCGGACCTGATTCATAGGATCATTTATAACATTTTCTTGATTTCTTGGACCTTTGCACATCAATCAAATGTTTTCTATCATAGACACGATTCTATGCTAGTTTAACACTCAATCCAATTGTTGTGTTGTGGCCTAGTACTTCAGGGTTGCCTTGGTGGATTTCTCCTCTCCAGGACTCCGATTGGATAGACCCTAGGAAGTTTATTTTAGAAGAGAGTTCAGTCCTGTTCTGTCTATTCATGATATTACTAGATGGGATCCTCTCACTTGGTCAGTTAATAATACCTGCTCTGACCCTGGCCCATAGATTTAAGTGTTTTCTTAGGGTCATTTAAATTCAGTAACCAGCCAAGTCTCAATCAAAAAAAAATGTGACCTCTTGTCTACTAAAAGGAAAATTCCTACAATTATGGGATGGATCTATATGGTTAGGAGAAGGAAATGGCAACCCACTCCAGTGTTCTTGCCTGGAGAATCTCAGGGACAGGGGAGCCTGGTGGGCTGCCATCTATGGGGTCGCACAGAATCGGACACGACTGAAGTGACTTAGCAACTTAGCAGTAGAATCATCCAGAGAGCATTCACAGCCCAAAGATTTCCAGTTCCACCAAGATGGAGTAGACCCTTTCCTCCTATATCCTCCCCCTAGATCTAAAATCACTGGACATAACAAAGAAGCCATACAGTCTCTGAAAAGTGGGAGAGCAGGCCGCTTACAACTTGGGGACTTGAGGGACCACACTCGGATGAGTCCCTTGGCTTTGCTTGTTGAGCCTATGAATCCTGGACAGGGTACTGCAGAAAATTCCAACCCGGAGTCACCAGGAGGCACAGGCCAAAGAAATTCTAGGAAAAGCCAGTTTCCCCTCCTAGCCAAAGGCCTAGGAATAAAAAGTCAGGTTAACAACAACAAGAAACCTTTTCGGCAAAACCTTCCCTGCTGCAGCCAGGCTCCACAGGAAGAAATCCCGTTCTGTACTCTGACACCGCCCCCACCCTCTGTTTTAGTCCATCTTCCTTCCCCCCTGCCCCGTGGAAGCCCGCAGTGCACTTCCATTCCTCTGAGGGGTGGCATCAACAGAACTGGGCAGGGTGCTGATCTTCCACTCTCCTCTGTGGGGAGCGAGGTAGTGCTCTGAGGCAGTGCTAGGAAGGTATGAGCAGGGTCCAGCTCTAAGCTGAGCTTCTCCTCTCACTCACCCAGCAGCAGCAGGCTTCTCTCTCTCTAGGGGATTGCACTGGGGCTTAGGAGAGTCTGATCTCACACCCTCTCTTGACAGAATAAGGCAGAGCCCCATTTTTGCCTGGAAGATGCCAGCAGAGCCAAGTAATGAGCTGTATTTCTACTCCTCCACCTGCAACAGGCAGGTAACTCAGTGCCAGGGCATGGGTGTTGCCACGCCCAGAAGGAGGCAGAGTCTACATTCCCACCTTGCTCTCATGCCGCCTTTCAGCAGGAAACTGCTGCTAAGTGAAGGTCTCCAGGATACAATAAAAAATATCATAACGACAACATGAGTAAGAACAACCAATAACAGATCTCAACAGTGAGATGAACCTGGTGTTGGAATTCTGAAAGAATTTCAAAGCAGCCATCATAAAAATGCTTCAACAAGCAATTGTTATTATTGAAACAAACGGAAAAAATGGGAAATCTCAGAAAAAATCCATGGGCCCAACATGAGGGAATTTTTTTGAGTGATGGAAATATTGTACAACTTGATTGTCATGTATGCCTTTTTAAGAGTGAAAGAAAGTGAAAGTGTCAGTCACTCAGTTCAGTTCAGTTCAGTTCAGTCGCTCAGTGGTGTCCGACTTTTTGCAACCCCATGAATCGCAGCACGCCAGGCCTCCCTGTCCATCACCAACTCCTGGAGTTTACCCACACCCATGTCCATCGAGTCGGTGATGCCATCCAACCATCTCATCCTCTGTCGTCCCCTTCTCCTCCTGCCCCCAATCCTTCCCAGCATCAGGGTCTTTTCCAATGAGTCAACTCTTCGCATGAGGTGGCCGAAGTATTGGAGTTTCAGCTTCAACATCAGTCCTTCCAATGAACACCCAGGATTGATCTCCTTTAGGATGGATTGATTGGATCTCCTTGCAGTCCAAGGGACTCGCAAGAGTCTTCTCCAACACCACAGTTCAAAAGCATCAATTCTGCGATGCTCATCTTTCTTCACCATCCAAAGGCCCACTTGACTTCACATTCCAGGATGTCTGGCTCTAGGTGAGTGATCACACCACCATGATTATCTGGGTCATGAAGATCTTTTTTGTACAGTTCTTCTGTGTATTCTTGCCACCTCTTCCTAATATCTTCTGCTTCTGTTAGGTCCATACCATTTCTGTCCTTTATCGAGCCCATCTTTGTATGAAATGTTCCCTTGGTATCTCTAATTTTTGAAGAGATCTCTGTCTTTCCCATTCTGTTGTTTTCCTCTATTTCTTTGCATTGATCACTGAGGAAGGCTTTCTTATCTCTCCTTGCTATTCTTTGGAACTCTGCATTCAGATGGGAATATCTTTCCTTTTCTCCTTTGCTTTTTGCTTCTCTTCTTTTCCCAGCTATTTGTAAGACCTCCTCAGACAGCCATTTTGCTTTTTTGCATTTCTTTTCCATGGGGATGGTCTTGATCCCTGTCTCCTGTACAATGTCATGAACCTCTGTCCATAGTACATCAGGCACTCTGTCGATCAGATCTAGTCTCTTAAATCTATTTCTTCCACTGTATACTCATAAGGGATTTAATTTAGGTCATACCTGGATGGTCTAGTGGTTTTCTCTACTTTCTTCAATTTAAGTCTGCATTTGGCAATAAGGACTTCATGATCTGAGCCACAGTCTGCTCCCGGTCTTGTTTTTGCTGACTGTATAGAGCTTCTCCATCTTTGGCTGCAAAGAATATAATCAATTTGATTATGGTGCTGACCATCTGGTGATGTCCATGTGTAGAGTCTTCTCTTGTGTTGTTGGAAGAGGGTGTGTGCTATGACCAGTGTGTTCTCTTGGCAGAACTCTATTAGCCTTTGCCCTGCTTCATTCTGTACTCCAAGGCCAAATTTGCCTGTTACGCCAGGTGTTTCCTGACTTCCTACTTTTGCATTCCAGTCCCCTGTAATGAAAAGGACATCTTTTTTGGGTGTTAGTTCTAACAGGTCTTGTTAGGTCTTCATAGAACCATTCAAGTTCAGCTTCTTTAGCGTTACTGGTCGGGGCATAGAGTTGGATTACCATGATATTGAATGGTTTGCCTTGGAAACAAAGAGAGATCATTCTGTCGTTTTTGAGATTGCATCCAAGTACTGCATTTTGGACTGTTTTGTTGACCATGATGGCTACTCCATTTCTTCTAAGGGATTCCTGCCCACAGTAGTAGATATAATGGTCATCTGAGTTGTGTCCAATTCTTTGCAACCCCATGGACTATAGCCTGCCAGGCTCCTCTGTCTGTGGAATTTTCCAGGCAAGAGTAGTGGAATGGGTAGTCATTCCCCTTTTCAGGGATTCTTCCCAGCCCAGGGATCAATGTGTCCTGCATTACATGCAAATTCTTTACTGCCTGAGCCCCCGCGGAAGCCCATTTTGGGAGAACAGCCAAACTGTATACATGGAGTGGGTGTGTTTATTCTAAGTAATGGATATTACAGTAAAGTTGATTTCCCTGGAGGAGGACATGGCAACCCACTCCAATATTATTTCCTGGAGAATCCCATGGACAGAGGAGCCTGGCGGGCTAGAGTCCATAGGTTTGCAAAAAGTCAGACATAGCTGAACAAATGACCACAGTTGATTTACAGTAGTGCATGGGGCCAGTCTTCACCCTTGGAGATATATTCAGTAGATCTAAGATGAAGTCCAACAATTAAAAAAAAAAAATAATTGCCCCAAGTGATTCTGAGGCTACTGCTGGCTCTTGGGAACTCATCTCTCCAGAGTAATCTAGACTAGTTGTGAATTCTTCAGAATATCAGTCTGTTATCAATCTGTGCAAAGATAAACGTGTTCTGGTAAATTATGAATTACTAGATAAGTACTTGCAGAGTAAACAGAATATATAATTATAAACCATTAAGTGCATTATCCTCTCATGGAAATAAAGTTTTGTATGGTTTTTTATTTTGGGTAACGTTGTGAAGAATATTACTTGGCATCCTTAGAAGCTGTTGCTTCTGATGCACTGTGGTGTTATTTGCTCTGTCTCCTGTTTGACCACACCTTTCTCTCCTTTCCTTTTCAGAATATTGTCTCCTTGCTGGCTAATGACAGGATGGATTCCACATCTGTCTGTGCAGGCTACTGCTGCCTTGACAGTCGTGGTTTTCATCAGTACCTCCCTGGGGGTGGTGCTTTCTGTCAACATCCTGCTCTTAACAGAGGCTAGGAAATGATTCCTAATCCAGTCATTACAGCTTTTAAGCCTCTCCCGTTGGCCTCACTTTAACCCAGTGACTCTCATGTTGCCATCTAGGCTGGATTTTCTAATCCTGCCAAGGAAACCTATGCTTTCTCCCCCACTTAAGCTGCAGGCTTTCTCCCCCTTTATTCTTCCTGGTACATCTAGATAAGTGCAAAGTGGCTAAAGCTGGATGTGAAGGGGTGGAGGGGCTTGTACTTGGGGTTGCTTTCCTCCCAGGGCACAACTTTTAAAGCAGCTGGGGTCATTTGTCCAGAGCAGAACTAGTCACAGCTGCATCAGAGGGCCAGCTTCCTGTGTCTTCCGTGTCTGGACCAGGTGAGCTTCTAACACTCCTCTCTGGGTGCTAGAAGGAAAGTATTTTTTTTTTTTTTTTTTTTAATCTGTTAACAGATTTAAAGTAAACTGTGTCTGGGTGTCAGAGTTTTATTCCTGATAGCTTTTCTGTTTTGATACTGTACCCTTGGAAGTACCCTGGGTCTGGTTTCTCCGCTTTGAATAATAGATGCCTAAGATTGGCTGTTGGTAGGATACTTTCTCTCTGAGTTCACTCTGGGGTTCTCCTGTTTCTTACCAGAGCTGAATCTGGTCCTAGGGTCATTCTCCTGGTCTCTAGCCTTCCTAAGTACTCATGCTTACTTAGCTGGTCTTCATTTCTGTTGTGTGTTTTTGTATGTGTCATGGTTACGGTCATCAGATGACTAATGTCGGAGAAGGTCAGACAGAGTTATAGCTTCTAATCATGTTGACCTTTTGGTAAGGGAATTATTTGTGGGGGAAAAAATACACATAAAGAATCTTCAGTGTGCATTAGAGGGGATTACACTTGAAAAATGTGCCCATGATAGCTGTCTCCAGATATTTACGTGGATTGTGGTTTCTAAGAGGAATTAGTTAGTTTTTTCTTTCCTAATGTAGAACCAGGGCCAGTAATAGGAAGGAGTAGAGAAACGTATTATGACCCTGTTTCAGGAAGAACATTCTGAAAAGGCTTTCCAAAATACACATAGTAAGTGCCACATCACTGAAGGTATTCAAGGAAGGTGTGGGTCTGGTAGAGAAGGTGTGGGTATTGGGGAATTTCTAAGAGTATTTTCTAATTTCATCTTTTTTTTTTTTTTTTTTTTTTAAAGTAAACCATGAATATAGCTGTAGAACCATTTCTGGCTAAAGGTCCAACTAACCTGGTTACTTGTACAGTAAACCTGGGTGTTAGTAGCAAGAAGTCTCAGTGTTTCCTCAGGCAGCCCTGGAAAGATTGTGTGTGTGTCTCTCTTCCTGTCTTTCCTTTGAGATGCCTACATTATAGTACCCTTCCAGTTGTGGTCTATTTTTATCATGTGTTGTGTGCATGGCCTTTTCCAGTGTGTCTGTTGTTTGACCTAAGGAGGAAAGCCAAAATAACTGACCATTAGTCCTTCCTGGGATTGAGGCAGGCAGCTTCTTGGGGAGTGGGCCCCCATTCCTATTCTAGAGGAGGCCTCTCTTATTGAAGCCAAAAATAAACAGGGTTGTTCAAATAAAGTGGTTGTTCAAAGAAAAATCATAACCTCTCCCCTCACCCCTTGCCTTCACTTGTCCTTCTGTGGTTAAAAGCAACTCAGAGTGTTTGGAGGAATAATAAAGGCACAGTCTCTGATGGGAGCTTGAGAAGTATGTCTCACTTTAGATCATGGGCTATCTGATCACTTTATAGATCACTTTAGATTATTTCTAGATGACCCCAGCAAAGGTGGCCACTAGTGAAGCAGGGAAGGTTGCTAGTATGTGAACATTTCAGCATGGGGGATTTTCCTCCTTGCCCCATGCAGCTTGCTAATTGGCCTCTCAGGGTTTTCTAGTCCCAGATGCTTTTGTGGTTGTGTTTTGGTATGTGTGTATGTAGTGTTAACAGTCACTTATTTGAATAGTTGTGTTAAATTTAAATTTTATTATATGTCTTTCTAAAAGACACTCATCAGATGATAGTTCAGTGGAGATACTTTGGTTTGATTGAAGATGTTGCTCCCAGGTTATGGGAGAAGCAGCTAACATTTCTCGAGCAATCTCTGTGAACATTTCCCTTATATGTAAACCATAAAATAACATTTTCCTGGGTTACTACTGTAGGATAGTGCCCTTTGACACTACTGCAAGGCCTTTGAGGTTTGATTCATAAGACATATTTGTATTCTTAATGATTCTCAGCACAGTATTTTGTGTTTAGTAGGTGATCAATAAGTGTTGAATTTTGTTGAATGTAAAATTGCTTTCAAGTGATTTTTGTTTCTTCCTTTTAAAAAGAATACTTTGGAGAAAACTTTCTTCTTCAGGTTAATTGCTTCTAACCCCTTCTTGTAACACTCCATAAAAGAGGATTTTGGATGGTTTGGGGAAAGCTGACCCATGTGGGATGCGAGGGCGTTTGCATTTCTTCATGTTTCTGGGGACAGATCATTCATGTTGGTACAGACTCTCTGCTGTCTCCATAGCAGGTGTGGGTTGTGTACCATATGGAGGCTCAGTGGATGATACACAAATAAATAAAAAAGTAAGGAAATATTATTGTAAGTATAATTGATTTATGATGTGTTAGCTTTTTAAATTGAAGAATAGTTGATTTACAATATTCTAGTTTTAGCCAGTAAGTATTAATGAAGCACCTACTATGTAAGGCATGCATTCTCAGTTGTATCTGACTCTTTGCAACCCCATGGACTGTAGCTCCCCAGGCTCATCTGTCCATGGGATTCTCTAGGCAAGAATACTGGAGTGAGTTGCCAGTTCCTCCTTCAGGGTATCTTCCCCACCCAGGCATTGAACCTGCATCTCTTGCGTCTCCTGCATTGGCAGGCAGCTTCTTTATCACTGAGCTACCTGGCATAGTACTTGCTACAGAGATACATGGAAACAAATAGAAAATAGTAATTTTTTCCATTGAGGATCTTATCATAAGTTGAAAATGTAACATCTATATACATTAAATATTTAAAAGAATTCTTTAGGATCCTTAGATTGTCTAATGTGGTGGTTCTCAAGTGTTAGTGTGCCTCGGAATCACCTGGAGGGCCTGTTAAAATACAGATTGCCAGGCCTCACCCCCAGATTTTCTGCCTCATTTTTCCTGAGGGGTCCTGAGAACTTGCAGTTCTGGTCACTTCCTAGATGGTACTGATGCTGTTGGTACAGAGACTACATTTGGAGAAGGCTGGTGTGAAGCATTGGTCCTCAACCTTGGCTGTATAGTAGAATCACCTGGGGAGTTTAAGACATCCATGCCAATCTAGACTATCACATCAGAATCTCGGTGGGGGGGTAAAAAAAAAGAATCTAGGTGGAGTGGGACCCAGGCTGTTTTTTTTTTTTTTTTTTTTTTTTTATTCCCCATATAGTTGTAAAGTGCAGTCAAGTTTGGGGCTCACTGGTCTAACACACATTGGGAGTTTAGAACTTTAGAATTCAAAGACAGATGATGTTGCCATGGCTGTAGGAGTGTGCACAGATGATTGGAATTATTTAGCCTACCTTAAAAAGTGATAAGCGAAAACAAAGGGACGATTTCTGTTCTTACAAAGGTAATGCTGTGAACAAGTCCAGCCTGTTTTACTTCTTGAGAAGGAGCTTGTGAGCTCTTAGGAATAGCATGGATTCTCATCCAGCAAGGGGTCAGCAAGTAGGACTGAGGGGCTTGATGTTACCATTAGTAACAAGCATTCACTGACCACCCTCTCTTCTTCCTGATTTAGACCTAAATCTATTTTTATCCAAACAAACTTGTATGTCTGTGTGTTTAGAGTGAGGTGTGGACAGGGGCTGTGGAATAGTGATAGTGAAGCTTTAGAAAATGAAAATCGCCAGTTTTAAGTTTCATCTCTAGAAGCCTCTGTTTATTCATGTATAAATAAAGTACTGCACACAGTTGTCAATATTCAATGTATGTAAAATTTTAGGAACATTGTTCTGTTCATTTTGAGACCTCCAGAATCTAGCAGTGTGCCTGGCACATAGTGTCTGCTCATTAAATTCATGTTTGTTGTGAATTGTAAATACTTTAAATCAAGTACCTATGTATTGGCAAGGACAGAGAGAGCTTGTTCTTAAAAAGCTTAACCAAAGAAGGCTGCCACCTTGGGCAAAAAATCTGTTAAAATAATGGAGTGCAAATGCAGCAAGCAAATCTGGAAATACATTGTCTTAATAAGTCCTAGTCATAGCTACCTAATACCTGAAGAAATCTTTCCTTTTCAGTGCCAATTGATATTTAGCCACATCAAGTTTTAGGCCTTATTGTTAAATTTTATGTTTAACTTTATTCAGTTTAATTGATTATAAAATAACTTGAACTATAAGAATAAGCCTGTGCTTAAATTTCTTGGAACTGCTAGAGCCTCTGTTACAATAAATTTCATATGGTCAGAAGTTATGAAATTAATACTGGAGATTTGGTATGTGTTAAAATCTTGACATCTATTCAGGCCCGGTGGAGTGATGTACAGTGAAACAGTGTCCTGTGTTGGTGAGAGGGTGCTTATCCATCCACAGGTCCTGGGAAGCATGATGTAATTCTGGTCTAACTGCAGCGTCTGTGTTTTTGGCCCAGGGCAAAGAGGAGGAGGGCTGGTAAAGAAACCTGATCGGACCATTTGATGCTAATTTCACAGGTGGCTGGTCACTGTGTGCTGGCACTGTCGTTATTTATAGAGCTCTAAGTGGATATAGCTACACCCACGGACCTGAGAGGAAGGTTTGCATCAGATCAGGGTGCAGTGGTAAAAGCACAGAATGGAATCAGGGGACAAATGGTCACTGGTGAGTGTCAATGCTGGAGTTAAATGGGATCATTAGTGGCTGTCATGATTTCCACTAGCACCTCATTGCCTTTCCTGAAATCAAGCCACACACCAAACTGAAACAACTGTGGATAGTCAGTCTCTCTCTTGTTTTTAATTGGGATTGATAGGATTTTAAATCAGGTTGACTCATATAGATTTCAGCCACAATTTAAAGAGCTATCCACAAAGATATAAATTAAATAATTGGAATTATATTTCTAGAGGCAGAAGGACTCGATTGATTCCCCTGCTCTTGTTCCTCATCTTACCAGTGGAGAAATTGAGATCTAACAGGGTTTCATAACCAGCTGAATTTCACAGTTGTGAATCTGGGGCTGGAATCCAGAACTCAAGATCTCTCCAGTTTAGCTCTTTTTATCTCTGTCATATTAGTCCTCTAACTAAAGTACACTTCTCTTTCTTTAAAGACTTTGTCTTCACAGCCTAGATGAAGGTTATCCTTTGTTATGGTATTTTCTCAGAATTACTTTGAGAGTTAGTTGAAAACATGGTTTTGTTATTTCCATTACTTAAAATGAAAAATAGTATTAAAATTCTTTCTGTTGATAATACATCTGCCAACCACCACCAGCTTTTAGGAATGGTAGTCCCTCCTTGGAGAGCGAAGGGCCCCCTGTGGGTGCTGGGGCCAGCCAGAAGCAGGAAGCAGCAACACCGGTGGGGTTGGTCAGCTGCTGCCAGTGGCTGGAGGCACCAGCATAGCACGTGCAGGCAGTGGGTGCTGTGAATCACAGCTCGGTCTTGGCCTCAGCCCTGGGGACCAGCTCTCTGAAGGAGAACTTTCTTCTGCCCCACCCTCAGTGGCCTGTTGGCAGAGGGCTAGAATAATTGTTTGTTTAAAGTTTTACTAGCTAATTATTCTGCACAGAATTGACAGGCATCTCTATTAAGAATATTTCCAGTCTCTTGGAGGCACTTCACCACATGTCTTGGGATCTAACCTCAGTGTAGACTGCAATGGCTGGATTTTGTTTGTTTGTTTTTCTCTCCTTCCTTTCCCACTTGTTTCAAAGGCCACACATGAAGCTCTGGAGAGGGAGCTGCCTGTGGGCTGAGAATGGCTGCCATGTGGCTGCTGGAGCAAGTGCCTTTGGGTCAGTCATTCTCAAGTTACCGTACGCTGGCGTGAAGGCCTTTTTTCTGTGTTGGACCCTGAATGTGGGCTTTCTATCAGAAAGACCCATTAATTCCCCATCTGTTAGCGGAGGCAGGGAGATCAGCTCAGTGTTTCTAAACCTTCAGAATGGATGCTGTGTTTGTGGGTCAGGTTAATATATCTGAGAAGGGGGCCATGATTTAGAACCTTGCATTTCACTGAAGGACCAGGGTCTCTTCCAGTGCTCATGGTTTTTCAGGTTCCCCCAGAAGAAGATGGATTTCAGGCCTCAGGGACTTTATTTGTAGCATAATCAGTTCTCAGTTATTTGTCTTGTAAATGTTTTCCATCCCAGAGACCTTTCCCCAGTGAGTCTCTAGGTTATATTCCCAGGCTACCTGTTTGGTGTGCACTCAGGGACTGAAAGATAATTTTCTTCTTGATTTTAGGAAAAGCTGAGAAGGAAATCTGCTGTGAAGAAAAAAAAAAAGAAATCACACTTTATGTTACAGCCAAGTATAAGTAGCTTTTGGAGAGCATCCTCTATTGGGAAGAAACAGTGTGTTATGTTGCCTTGTCATTGGGAAGTTGATTAGGGTTAGCTATATTTTAAGTGTCACTGTAGTGCCTTGCAAGAGTATTCCCTTTTCTGGAAGGCTTTGTTGAGTCACTAAGATTTATTTAAAGGGGTTTTAGGTACTTAGTAATAAGTAATAATCTTAGTAATAAGATTCTGGTTGTATGGTTTGTTGTGTATTAGCAGTGGCTTAAAGTTATCTCCTCTGCACTGGGTCTCTTACCTCTTACCCGTACTCAAGTCCATGGTCCACATGCTGTGGTGGTCCCTTGGCCTGCCCAGCCATGCCCCTATTGCAGAATAAGCCCTTTGATCCTCTCAAGGGTCATCTGTTTTTTTGTTTCACTTGTCTCACTTGACATCTCCGAACCTGCCATGGCTTGAAATACTGCTGCTCTGGTGGCCTCTCTCCTTTGCCTCATTGAGGATCTCTTTGAGATACATGTCATTCTTTGCAGATTAGAACATTCATGTTAGAGGGAGGGATGGTTTTAAACTGGGACTGGTAAGATGTCAGTTCAGGAGGGATCAGACCCATGGTGATTTTAGGAGGGGTTTCCACTCTGGTCCTTGTAACCACAGGGTTTGTCCTGAGCTGGACAGTGGCCATTTAAGTAGATGCTTCCTCTCCGGTTACAGAGTGGCTCCCAGCTGGCAGGTTTCTCTCTGGGATTCAGTTTTCTTGGCTGCTGTTGTTTGTTGTGCTCACACAGATTTTTGCGGCATCCTTCCAGGCTCTTGAGTCTTTTCCAAGCAGGAGAGCTAACAGAATGCTTTGCCCTCCCCTTCTTTTCTCCTTTTGGATATCCCATGGCTATTAGGGAAGGACTTCCTGTGAAATAAAATGAGGGCAGAGGAAAGTAGCATGCCTGTGGCATAAAAATGCTGTTAGCAAGCTTGAGGCATATCAGAGAGATTGGTCCTGAGAGGAACATTTTCTGCCTTTCTGCTTTTGAACTTTTTTTTTCCCCTTTGCCTGTTTCTGAGGTCTGAGACTTATCCTGAATTTAAGAACGGACTGTTTTTGATCATTTGAATAGGTATCACCATTCAGCAGGGAATACATGTGCAGACTGAGATGTCTCTTAAAGCCAATTTGTAGTATAAGTCATTTGAAATGATTTCTTTAGTTGGTAATGCATTTCTACTTCACATTCTCTTCCTGGATTTATGCATTCATCTCCTGTTTTACCAGGTGATTTGCTTTTATTGTGCTGCTGTGACAGCCCGCCACCCACCTTTAACTACCACCCCCAGACAGTTGAGCAGGTTGAGCAGTGTGAGTAGGCATTGAGCTACCCAAAATGACATCAGGTGCCAGCCACACAAGATTGGAAACAAGGAGAACCTAGATTCCAGCAAAATCTCCCTGCCTGCTTGATGAAGCGATTACAGAAAAGATTATGTGGACCTTTAACATTGATTTTGGAGAGAGTCAGTTGGATGGAGTTCCAATGGGAAATCACTACTTAACTGCCAGCTGGAAAAATCTCAAATCCTGGAATGATCTTTTCTCTCACAGTGTGGAGTACCCAGCCGGAGGAGAGCCTAGCCCCTCCTCCTCAAGGTCCAGCTATCTCTTTGAAGGGGAGGAGAGGGGACTGATGAAGCTGTCTTCAGCTATGCTGTAGCACATCATCCCAGAGGCTTTTGGTTTGCTTTGCCCCATTGCCTTTTCCCACTTTTGGGTTTGCTGTTGTTTTTGGGGTCTGAGTGCCTTCTGTCCCGTGGCAGGCTCTGAAGGAGTGGCATCTGGGAGATGGGTTCTGATTTCACATAATCTAGTTCTGGTAAGAGGACATGAACAGCTGGTTGACCCAGAACAATGCTAAGGGGAGCTGGAGAGTTGTTTGTAAATGTAGAGGAAGAAAGGAACAGATACCGGAAGGCAGTGCATGATGTACAGCTGATGCCTTCAGAGACTAGGGGCTTGTCTTTCTGTGATTCTCTTGTAACCATGGAGGAGGCAGAGTGAAGAGACATGTGGCTTCTTGGGTTTAATTCCAGTGCAGAAGTCAACATTCTGCTCATTTAATTCACTAATTCATTAATCTCGCAAATGTTTCTTGTGTTCTTACTATGTGCTAGGCACTACGTACTAGGGATGCAGTAGCAAATAAACAATAGGAAAGGTCTTTGTCCTCATGATCGTTAAATGGTAGTGAGGGATAGTGGTGAGAACACATTTATAATGATGATGGTATAGGAAATATTATGAAAGAAGAAAAAATAGAAGAAAATGGGATACGGAGCTGTTTTAATAAGTGTGGTCATGGGAGGCCTCTTTAAAAATGACCATAAAATAAATAAATAAATGATCATTAGAGACAATGGAGTTTTTATTACCTTAAATATTTTCAGTTCAGTTCAGTCGCTCAGTTGTGTCCGACTCTTTGCGACCCCATGAACCGCAGCACGCCAGGCCTTCCTGTCCATCACTAACTCCCTGAGTCCACCCCAACCCATGTCCATCGAGTCGGTGATGCCATCCAGCCATCTCATCCTCTGTCGTCCCCTTCTCCTCCTGCCCTCAATCCTTCCCAGCATTAGGGTCTTTTCCAGTGAGTCAATTCTTCGCATGAGGTGGCCAAAGTATTGGAGTTTCAGCTTCAACATCAGTCCTTCCAATGGACACCCAGGACTAATCTCCTTTAGGATGGACTGGTTGGATCTCCTTGCAGTCCAAAGGACTCTCAAGAGTCTTCTCCAACACCACAGTTCAAAAGCATCAATTCTTTGGCGCTCGGCTTTCTTCACCGTCCAACTCTCACATCCATACATGACTACTGGAAAAACCATAGCCTTGACTAGACGGACCTTTGTTGGCAAAGTAATGTCTCTGCTTTTTAATATGCTGTCTAGGTTGGCCATAACTTTCCTTCCAAGGAGTAAGCATCTTTTAATTTCATGGCTGCAGTCACCATCTGCAGTGATTTTGGAGCCCAGAAAAATACAGTCAGCCACTGTTTCCACTGTTTCCCCATCTATCTGCCATGAAGTGATGGGACCGGATGCCATGATCTTAGTTTTCTGAATGTTGAGCTTTAAGCCAACTTTTTCACTCTCCACTTCAATTTTAAATGATTTTTTTTTCTTAAAAGTTTTGAAGGTTTTACTAAAGACATAGCTTCCCTTTTTATCTCTGATGTTCAGCCTTCATTAGCTGGATTAGAATTCATCATTAGTTGCTTTTAGTGTAGCTTTGTGTTACGACAGTCTTGGATTTTAAGAGTATTACTTTGCATAATTTTTTTTCTGTGTGATTGAGAGGTTCCTTTTCACTCCAGATGGATGTTCAGCAGGATTTGGTGTTTTGTTTTAAATGATCATAAGTAAGTTTTCGGAATCTGAAGTATTACAGTCCCCTCCATGAAGCTGAAGTGAATGATAAACAGCCCGTAAACAAAGAATACCTTCTGCGGAGCAGAGTGCCAACAGCTGTAGACATAACTCAGTGGCTTTCTGACAACACATCCCAGGGCAGTGGCTTTCACTGTCAGGAGGATGGAATGCTGTTGTGTATTCTCTGGACTACCTTGAATAACGGGACTTATATTGTCTGCCAGCTCCCCTGCAAGGACTGTATTGTATGGAATGAAAACCCTCATTTGTCATAGCCCTACTATGTGCTATGCTCTTTGCTGTTGGATAACACTTGATTACATCTATTCCACAAGACACCCCATCACAGTAGTTTTTAGAACAGCCTTTTTTAACCCATTAGTGGATGACAGTCAGCTTTTTTTTTAAAAGTGGAGTCAGATAGATGATATCAGAGTATAATATATCACACTAAGAGTGTGTATTGTTTCAAAAAAACCTTTGTTTCAAATGTATGTGTGTACAGATGGGTGTGTGTGTGTATGCATGCACTGTATGCTTGCTGGTATATCAGATCCTGACAATAATGTATTTTTATTATGTTGTGCTTTAAAAAGTTTGAAAAACATAAGCCTGTCAGATGAAGTGTGGTATCATTTACAGATAAAGAAACTGAGACTCTAAAGTTAAGGAAATTAATCACAGTAAAATTTGAATTCAACTCTTTCTAGCTTTTCTACGTTTGATCCAGGACATGACAGTTTTGTCACAGGACTTTCCACCTCTGATGATTTTCTAAGATTTCAGAGTTCACAGAGACACTGACTTGCCCCTGAACATTGTTTTAAGTTTGACTGGTTTCTCAAAATATAGTCTGTTTCTGGAGAAGAGAAAGGAAAGATGAATCTAGTTATTTGTCTTTATTAACAGACAGGAAGAATCTAAAAGCCCTTTTCCTCTCACAGAGAAGGACAGCCTCATTTTAGCTAAGAAGAGAAACTAACTGGAATCAGTAGTCTCTCCAGCATTCAAGAAGACTTTGTGTTGGTTAGACCAGTGTTGATGTGGTGAGTGGGTAGACATAGCAGGACTCTGCCACCTTGTGAAATGTTTTGGTTTTCACTAATCAGGCATACTTTTGAATAGACTTAACTAACATTTGTTCTAGTAACTACTGTTATAACATCTGGCACCAGTCCTACTCCACTTTCCCAGCCTCCTGGGAAAGAGGTGGAACTTTCACGATGTTTAAGCAGCTATTTTGGCCTTAAAGGACAGGCTTTTCAGAGAGGCATTATTTTCCTTGCCATTTCTTCCCTCTTGCCTCTAGTCACTTTTGAATGAATTCCTGATTGCTTCAGCTAGACCTTTTCTTTTTTGCACAGAAGAAATTGACCTTGTTGCAGATGCCAGAAAAACACAGTGAGAACCTGCTACCTACTCCCTTATCTTTCTCTCTGTACCGTTCTGTTACCCCATCCCACCCCAGCCCCCAATAAAAAGTGACCTTTTGGCCCAGGGCTCTATCTGAGTGTTTTGTGTGGCAGAGCTGTCTCTGGCTGACTCCCAGGATTGTTAATGACTTCCTTCTCTGTCTAAATAATTGCTTGAAAAGACAGCTGTGGAGAGACATTGCCCCCAGCTTGCAGGCTCATTAATTCCAGCCATATGGAAGAGGGTGCAAAGGAAGAAGGTGGAAGTTACTTTGCCAAGAGTAGCAAGTTGGGGGAAACAAAAACACAGGCTTTAGCGGAAGAGCAGCCCTGCCACATTGGAGACTAGACTTGGAGTCTGTGAGGTCGGAACAGTCTGAAGAAACTTCATGCATTAAATCCAAAATAGAGGAAAACAAACTAAGAAGCAGTTACTCTATTCTAAATTCCTTACACTGGGGTTCCTCTGATATTGTTTGAATATAACGTAGCCTATAGGATACTTGTTTCTTTGTGTGTGTGTGTGTGCACCTTTTCAAGAACAGAAATATCCAAGCAGTGTGCAAAGTCCAAGGAACAAAGAGGGGAGACACCCAAGAGATTCCCAGAAAGTCAGCCTTCACAGACTTGACTGTTATTCATAACTTCTGCTTTTGTCTATTTTCACAGTGGCCTTTGAATCAAGTTTCACAGAAGGTATTCTATATCTTACTCCTTAAAAAAAAGAAGAAAGAGGAAGCAGTAGTCCAAACTTGCATAGACAGAAGGAGAATCAAATAAGCGTAGGGAGTTAATACTCCAGTTATCTGTTCAACTGACCTCTCATACTTCTAGCACTCAGGTTCATAAAGGAAACAAGATAGGGCACTTGATTTTTATATTCCAAGAACCAGAATCATATCAGGTTTCTAAGGATATGCAAACTCTTCCTGAAACCAAATTATAAAGGAAGTTTATGCAACTCTTTAGACAAAGGGCATTGAACAAATGAATGTATGATGCAGCAACAAAGGTCTCCAACTAGATGCAGAATTCTTCGAAGATGCGGAATTCTTGTTACGGGTGATTTTTTTGGTGTCTGCTCCACAGACATCAAGGGTGTGGGTTTAAGGGCACTTTTGCTAAGTGCAGCTAAGCATTTCTAAGTTTCCTGTAGCTTTTTTTTTTTTTTTTTTGCCTGAAAAAAATAGGCAAGGTGGGTAACTTCCATTGAAGCAGTGGTTTTCAAATTTTGATGCACATTAGGATTCCTTGAGGCACTTTAAATGGTACATGTGCCCAGGCTGCATCCCAGACCAATTAAATCAGAACCTCTGATAGTGGGTCCTAGGCATCAGTATTTTATAAAACTGATTCCAAAGAGGAGCCTAGTTTGAGAACCAGTGCGTTGTGATCTTTACTTAATGTTAATTCCTTCACATGAATTTCTCAAGTAGTTAAGTCCTAAAATGCTGTTATTCCATGTTGTTGATTTAAGGATATCTGTGTAGTTTCTATTAACATTCTCTTCAGAACATTGAAACTTGTATTAATATTTATGCTGGGACCAAGGGCCACTACACCTTTCTTCTTTATAACAAGAGCCAGAGTGTTCATCAACAAGTGATGTTGAATCAGCCTTAACTGACCTCATCGTGGTTCTTGGAGAACACGGGACCTTAGATGAAGTAAGGGGTAAACGTGCACACACCGGTAGGTCATGTGTGTAAGTGTGCATTAAGATTACTCTTGCAGCTCACAATTATTTCTGATTCTGAATACATTGTTGTCTTGGAGGAGTGCCACTGTCTCTCTGAGACAAGGAGAGACACGCATTCCCTAGTTCCTCTGGAAGTTGAAAATACTTGTCATTGTTACACTTAATTTCTGAACTCTCTGACCCTTACAAAGGTGTCTATCATATGACAGTGGATATTTGTTAAAAAAAAAAATCAGTTCTTTTAACTTTGAACTTGGAGGAACTGAACCTGTCTCAAGGGGTTGAAACCTCAGAGAAACAATTATTTTTTATGTAATCCAGATTTTATCACAATCCAAACTATGCCAGTTTGGGATAATGGACAGCCTGCATGTTTATTGGGGTTTGTGTGCTTGTGTGAGAGAGAGAAAGAGAAAGAAAGAGAGAGAATGAGGAAAGAGAATGTGAATGAGAATTATCTTGAACTGAAGCATAGCAAAGCATTTAGTAGAAGTCATGCAGGAATAGTGTTCTGGTTAAGAGCCACTTGGTCTTTTGGCCTTGGGCAAGCAATAACCTCTGCTCCTCAGTTTTCTCACCTGAAAAATTGTAATACCTACCTCTTAGGATTTTTTTGAAGGTTAAATGAAATAGTTTATAAAGCACTTAGGATGGTGCTTAGCACATTCCCACTACTATTTAGGTGTTTATTAGACCACAGTAACAACTTGTCCCACTAAGAATATTTTAAAACTGTAAGATTCACATGATGCTTTATTCCATAAAGACTGTTAATGGAGATGCTTTAACATTTCTAAATTACCTTTCCTTTGCCTGCTCAGAAAGTTCTTTCCAACCTAAATTCCTTACACTGTGCTGCTGAGTCATGTGGGACTGCTTGCCCCCTGAGACCACCCCTGGTTCTGTCCTCGTGGACCTGAAATGCAATGCAATCCCTCTCTGGCCTTAATTCCTGTGTTTGACTCTCCAGTTTACTCCTTGGCTCCACTGATCTGAACCCACCCGTTTTTTTCCATGCTGTTAAGCAGAGATGTGCTTGAGGCTGGTTACCATACCATATGCAGATGACCTCGTAGTTTCTGATGCCATCTTTCAATTTATATAACTCTGCCCTGAGCATGCTTTTCAAAAATAATGGCCCTAAATTGCTGACATTTTGTCATCTGCTCAGACTCCTAAATCTTTCTGTGCTCCCTGGATTGAATGGGATCAGCTGGAGCAAGAGCCTCTGTGCAGTCCTGTGTTGGCCGCGCTTGGCGAGTGACCTCCAGTAGGGCTGTGTGTTCCCTGGGAGTAACACGGGTAAATGATTACAGCGACAGTACTGCTATTGTGTCCAAAAGTTTGGGGCTGTAATTTCATAATTAAATTGAAAAACACAAGATTAAAAACTTGAATCTAGCACAGTAATTATATTTAAGTATCACAAATCATCTCCCTGTGTTTAGTTAGGTGCTTGAGATTTGGCCTCTCTTTGTGGAGTATGGTCACGTTGTTTCATACGTCTGCAAAATGGAAGGCTTCTAATTTATGGCCAAAATGTGGAAATTGGTTTCTCTTAATCGGAAGGTGACGAGAATGGTATTGAATTTGAAGGAGCTGGTTTGCTTCATTGACCAGAGTCAAGAAGGGAGGTTGTAGAACAGCTGCCAAGGTAAAGATATGTTTGGGGTCTTTTCATGGTTTAATTCCCAGTTACTCAGATGTGATTATAGGCATTTCTTTAGAACTGACATAGGTTGGCCTGGGAATTCTACGGGCTTTCAGCAAGCAGTGCAGTTGCAGGGGTATAAACGTTTCACCTGAGACTGAGTTTATGCTAAGGATGAAAGACAGCCTCCAGTTTGTTCCTCACCGGCCGTGCCTGGTCTACTCACTGCCGGGGAACTTGCCTACACCTGCAGGCTCTTTAGTTTGACTGAACCCTGGTGGGATGGGAGGTGGAAAGGGTGTAAGTGGTGGTGCTGGCAGGTGTTCCTGAGTGGTGAAGAATGGGGAGTTAGTTAGGCTCAGGGCTGTTCCTTAATATGAAGTTAGAGGGGAAGGCGATTTAAGACTAGTATCTCCGTCTCCTTGATTTCTAGGAAACGGCAGATATAAAATAATCATAGAAGGAAGTTGTGAAAGGGATAATTATTATTGTCAGTCATCTGCTGATTATCTACTATGAGCCAGGCGCTTTTTGTTACCATCTTTAAACTTTACAGCAGACACTCCTATAAGGGCATCCTGTTCCTATTATATCTCCCACTGCCACATAATTTCTGTTGATGCAGGCAATGCAGATTATCTCTGCTTCCCCAAGCCTTTCCTCCCAGATTCTCTGCGATTCGACAAGGCCAGGTACCTGGAGGATCTAAACTGCTTTGGGCCAGTGTTTGTTGATAACAAGTGTACAAGTGTGGTCTGCCCGTCACCAGCATTGGGGGAACTTGCTGTACCTCCCTGGCTTCATCGGGCTGTCCTACCCAGAGATATTCTGGGTCAGTTGGTTAGTAGGGAGAGGGTTTGAGGTCTAGGAATGTGGATTTTGAACAGCCACCTCGGGGATTTTATTTACAATAAATCTTGAGAATCATTGCCTTAGGGCTCTCTCCCCCAGGAACAGGGCTGTTCCAAAGGATGTGTTAAGTAGAAATTTGCTCTGTGGTGTGTGGGCCTATTGCTTAGTCCCACCTTAAGCTCCTTGTGTTCGGTGGAAGTGCCTGCTTTGATTGGTTCCACTTCCTCTGGAAAGGCTGGGCTCTGCAACTTTACCCACCGCCAGACTTCAAATAGAGAGGAGGGAGGCCTGCCAGGGAAGAGGTGGCCTATCTCCAACAGTGAATTTGTCACTATCTAGGACCTACGGTAGTTTCTGTTTCCATTGGAAACTCACTGAACATTCTAGCACTATTTGTATTTTTGATGGAGTATTTAAAAACTCACTCAGTAGTGTCCGACTCTCTGCAGCCCATGGACTTGTAGCCTGCTAGAGTCCTCTGTCCATGGGATTTTCCAGGCAAGAATACTGGAGTGGTTGCCATTTCCTCTCCAGAGGATCTTTGCAACCCAGGGGTTATATCTGAGTCTCCTGTGTCTCTTGCTTTGCAGGCAGAGTCTTCACCCACTGAGCCATCGGGTAAGCCCTATATAAAAACAGCATTTCAATTAAATTGAGCAAACATTTATTGAGTAGTTGCTGATGCTAAAGTGTTGTTCCAAGGGGGAATGGCATACATAAGTTAAGCAGTTTGCAGCCTTCATCCAAGGGGCTGTGCTCTAATGCTCTCCTCAGTCCTGACACAGAACTGTGGCAAAATGAGCTGTGACCTACCATAAGGTGGGGACTTCTGAAGAGGGGAGTCACCGCAAAGCACTCTGGGAACGTCAGGGTGGAGGCAGTTCATTCTAGCTAGGCAGAGGCTTCTTTGAGGGAAACGGTCCAGGGGAGTGTTTCTCAACCTTGCTTGTGTTTTAGAATCACCTGGGGGATTTTTTAAAAAAATCTTAATATCCAGGCCATACCACACAGCAGTCAAATCAGAATTTCTGGAGTTTGATCACAGGCACCAGTTTTTTTTTTTTTTTTTTTTTTTAAGGCTCCCTACGTGATTTGCCTGTGCAGCCACGAGAGTGACAGCCACTGATACAGAAAGACAGATAGGCTGTCATTGGGATGAAGGATAGGCAGAGATGGGAAGGTATTCCAAGGATGAAGAAAGGCCTAGCTAGAGGCAGCAGAGTGCAAGCTCTAGTTGGAGAATGCTGCTCGGTGGGGTGTGATTGGAGTGTAGGACTCCTGGAGTGAGTGAGGAGGGAAAATTATTATGCTAATTAGGTAGGATTGGATTAAAGTGTTGTGCCAAGGAATTGGGAGACTGTGTGTTTTTGCACTGTGTTTGGAACCCACTCTCACCTCATATTAACATGGAGAATGAGGCCTCGAAAGTTTGTTGCTGCCCAAGGTACTGGCTTGTCAGAGCAGGTGACAGGACACATGCCCAGTTAGTTCCCTTTGCAAGGCTCTTTGCCTTAGACCATCCATCTCAAGCTTGTACCACCTTTAGCACTTTGTCTCTGCATCTGTTCTTTGCCATTTTTCTTTTATAAAAGCAAACTGAAGGTAACTTGGGGTCAGTGTGGTAGGAAGGTATTGAGGTTAGGCAGGAACACGGCAGTATTTTTCCTCGTTTTTACTGGGCCCCTGTGAGGATGATGTGGGAGAATTGCAGGGCGTACTGGGGGCAGATGTTTGCGAGTAAAAGTGTGTACGTTTCCGTGTTCTTGCAGCTGCATCCATTTTGTGCCTGATTCCACGGAGGCCTGGTACTTTATCCGCTTATTGCTGTTTCCGGGAAGTTAATTTGCAGGTGCTATAAATATGCATGGTTCATATACTTCATTTATTCTTTCTCCCTTGAAGCCTCTCCTCTATATTAGGCACTTTGCATTTGTCTGTTCAGTGCTTGTACGTTTTATGTCACTATTTCGATAGTAATGTTACAGATAAAGCCACTCAATTATCTAGGGCTTTTTCTGTGCTTTGGGCAAGTCCATCTGTGAAGCCCGGGGGGAGAGCCACAGTTCAAGGTTTTGTTTCTTGTTACAGGTAGAAAATCCAGGAGCGTTCAGGAGAGAACTTGTTTTCTTCCATTAATAGTGTGGAGGCTAAGCATTCACAAAACAAAAATCTAAAATAGTTCATAAAATAATGCTACCCATGTATCCACCTTTCCATTCATTTGTTGACACACTTGTTCCTCCTCCCAGCTATCACTTATCCATTTAGAGAAGGTGGTACAGTATAGTCATTGAGAATACAAAGACTCTGTAACCAGTCTGCTTGAGTTGAAATGGTGACTTTTCTACTTGTTTAATCCCATTTTCTTTCAGTTTTATTTATTAAGTTTGTTTTTACTGATTTATTTATTTGGCTGTGCCAGGTCTTAGTTGTGGCATGTGAACTCTTAATTGCGACATGTGGGATCTAATTCCCTGACCAGGGATTGAACACAGGCCCCTGCCCTGGGAGCACAGAGCCTGAGCCACTGGACCACCAGGGAAGTTCCTCCTTCATCTTTAAAATGGACACAGTAATAGTAACAATCTCACAGAGTTGTGATGATTAAGGGATTAATGTATGTAAAGTGCTTCAAAAGTACCTGGGCATAGCGAAGTTGTATGTTTGCTGTGCTGTTATAATTATGTTTGCTATTATTAATCATTACATATAAAATATATCAGCAGATGAATGCTGTATACTGGCTTCTAGTTTTGTGACTGTAGAATTTATACAGAGGAAAAAAAAATTTGGAAAGGGAGTTTTGGCTAGATCATGAAGGGCCTTTATTCCAGGTTAGGCTTCCCAGGTGGCTCAGTGATAAAGAACCTGCCTTTAACACAGGACACTTGGGTTTGATTCCTGGGTCGGGAAAATCCCTGGAGATGGAAATGGCAACCCACCCCAGTAATCTTGCCTAAAAAATTCCATAGACAGAGGAGTATGGAGGGCTATAGTCCATGGGGTCACAAAGAGTTGGACATGACTGAGCCTCTGAGCATGTGTGTAGATGATGAGAAAGTCTTCTGGTTTTGATCTTGGTAGTAGATGTCCATCAGAAAGTTATTCTTGCACCTTTGTTCAAAATAAATCATTTGCAGAATCAGAACAATTAGGGGGCAATTTTAATGGTCCAGGAGAAGGCGATGGCCCCCCCGCTGTAATACTCTTGCCTGGAAACTCCCATGGATGGAGGAGCCTGGTGGGCTGTAGTCCATGGGGTGGCGGAGAGTCGGACACAACTGAGCGACTTCACTTTCACTTTTCACTTTCATGCTGTGGAGAAGGAAATGGCAACCCACTCCAGTGTTCTTGCCTGGAGAATCCCAGGGACGGGAGAGCCTGGTGGGCTGTAGTCCATGGGGTTGCGAAGAGTCGGAGACGACGGAGCGACTTCACTTTCACTTTAATGGTCCAAGATACAGTGAAACAAGGAAATGAATGAAAGTAGTGACAACAGAAATTGAGACTTACATTTGGACACTAAAGATTTCTATGGTTAGATTCTGCTTGGCTTGAGACGGGGAGAAGGGCAGTTAATTTGGAGCCAAAATTTTGGTGAATTGGTGCTCTCCATCTTTGTCTTTGATGAGATGGGAGATTGCTATGAAGGTCTCATTACTGGTTATTGGAGGCAGAGTGGCTAGTGATGTTCTGTTCTGTGCTTTTACATGGCTCATTGTCAACAGGACCCAAATAGCTTTTGAAGTAAGCCTGCCTATTCTCCTTTCCACCTAATTGCCATGTGGAACTTGGGTTCATGCACAAAGTTATCTTGATTAAACAATACATTTATAAATGGAGCTGTAAATGTACATATACTACTTTGAGAGGGCCCTTTCAGATGTTAACATTCAAGGCTGCTGTGGTTGGGCTGAGAACAGCCGTGGTGGATATTTTCCAGATTCCAGGGTGTCCTTAGGTTTTCTGTCCCTATTCATGTCTTGCCTTCTTCCACAGTCAATAGGCAATGAAGTGAAAAGATATAACCTAACTGAAGATAGATGGAGTGGACCAGAAGTTGAAAATAGGGAAGTGACTGCACAGTTCTGCAGTCTGTCCCAGAATCAAACATTTTTGTGGCGTGATCTGGGAGAAGAAAAACATTTATGGCCAGACCTCACTAAATTGAACAATTGTGGGGATGGTGCAGACAGATTTGTGGGGTAGTTGGAAAGAAATGCAGTTCTATTATTTTTAGTTATAGATTGGTAACCTGAGCAAGGCAATGAGTTATTGCCTAAGTGCTTTGTGTGTGTGTGTGTAGGGGGGGGTGAGGTTGGCCTTACTATATAATTAGGAATATCAGTTATTAATATTAAATATCTTTAATTATTTTCCTCTCTGATGGTCTGTATGATCTCATTTATGCTCTCATTTGCCCATAAAAGACTCTTTGCATTAGCAATAAAACTTCCTTCAGCCTAACTTGAGTCCAGATTGCTCTAGAAGTTTGAATTAACTAGGGTACTTCTGAATGTGGAAGGTTTTTGTTGAGAAGGTGCAATAGAATCACGTATGGAAAGTGCTGAGTACAACAGATATGAGCTCATTAACTCCCTCTTTCCACTTTGTGTTTTTTTTTTTTTTTTTTTTTTTTCTTTTTTAACTTTATTTAGTTTCATTTTTGGCTGCACAGGGCCTTTATTGCTTTGCAAGGGCTCTCAAGCTGCAGTGAGCAGGGGGCTCCATTCTTTTGTTGCAGTGTGGGGGCTTCTCGTTGCGACAGTTTCTCGTTGTAGAGCACAGGCTCTAGGTGTGCAGGCTTCAGTAGCTGCAGCACAGGGGCTCAGTAGTTGCAACTCCTGGGCCGTGGAGTATGGACTCAGTAGCTCCGTGGCCTGTGGGATCTTCCTAGGCCAGGGGTTGAACTCCATGTTCCCTGCATTGGCAGGTGGATTCTTATCTGCTGTGCCACCAGGGAAGTCTTTACTTTCTACTTTGAATGAGGGAATGGCTAAGTTTGAAGTTGTAGGATACTGCTCTCTCACCTCCACCCCCTAGAAACTTGTAGGGGTGATGTTCTGGGACCTAGGGATGGTTTTGAGTGGTAGGTGGGGAGGAGTACTGCTCAGAGCCCAGGTGTCCCTGCCTTCTTGTGTAGAACTCAGTGGTTCTCAAACTCTCATGTGCCTGAGGATCATCTCCCCCCCCCGCCTCCCCAAGGGATAGGGTCAGGCTGTATACATCTTGGGGAGTTGCTCTCTGGCAGAGACTAGGTTTACAAATCCCCATAGTCAAAGCTATAGTTTTTCCAGTAGTCATGTACAGATGTGAGAGTTGGACTGTAAAGAAGGCTGAACACCGAAGAATGGATGCTTCTGAATTGTGGTGTTGAAAAAGACTCTTGAGAATCCCTTGGACAACAAGGAGACTTACCAATAGGAAATCAGCCCTGAATATTCACTGGAAGGACTGATGCTGAAGCGTCAATACTTTGGCCATCTGATGCAAAGAACTGACTCATTGGAAAAGACCCTAATGCTGGGAAAGATTGAAGGCAGGAGGAAAAGGGGAGGACAGAGGACAAGATGGTTGGATGGCATCACTGACTCGATGGACATGAGTTTGAGTAAGCTCCAGGAGATGGTGAAGGACAGGGAAGCCTGGGCTGCTGCAATCCATGGAGTTGCAAAGAGTTAGACATGACTGAGGGACTGAGCAATCCAAACCTGGCCTACTCTGCTCCCGTAGTGCTCACTCAGCATTCCTGGGCTGGTAGGAAGACAGAGGTTTCCTCAGCAGAGATGTGAAGCTCTTGCCCCCGTCCCTTTTTTTGTCCTTTTAAATTCGCACTAAAGAGAGTTTTAGATATGCAGCAAAGCAGGAAGGAAGACTAACCTTGCCTGTCTCCAGAGTCTCAGGGAGATAAAGGAAGTGCCTGCATTTGGAGGCAGCTGGGGATTTGTGGTGTCCAGAAGACCTCAGCTCTCAAATGGGCTCTTGGCAGCCTGACTGATAATCAGTCTGATCGCTCCTGGGCTTCCTTATTTAAGATGCTCTTAAATTTTCTCTTCTAACAGTATAAGGTTATGTCTTCATAAGCTCCTCAAATTTTAAAAAAAGAAACAGAGGGAGGCAAAACAAATCCCAGAACATTTTTCTCTCCTCTTTCTAAAGGTTACAAACATAAATCATATTTGAGAACAATGAATGGAACTTATTTTTTATCTTCAGAAAGCTGGGCCTCTGGGCATCTTAAAAAGTCTCTTTATTTTAGAAAGGAAGGAAACTGGTAAAGCGGAAGGGCTATGCTCCTGGGATCAGGAGACTCAGTTTTGCCACCAGCTGCCCGGGGCTCCTCAGTCAGAACCAGTCTCCACTTTGAGCCACTTTCTCTCTCTCTAAAATGTGGGAGCCCTGAAGCTATTGCAGTGATAATGTCTTTTGATTCTAGTGATGGGCTCAATGCCTGCATCGTAGAATTTTTGTAGATTTTGTCACCCTATTTCAAAATTGTGAGGTATGGCATGTACCATCCATCTTTGCTGCACTCATGGTGTCTCTTCACTAATGTTTCATAGAATTGCGGTATGCTAGTGCTGGGGGGACCTTACGAGAACAGGTGGTTCACCCTGTGTTCATTTTACACATGAGACCACATGGATACCCCAACTCACTTTACGTAAGATTGAGGCATCATTTAGGATCTTTTCACCTTATGATTTGCCTTTCTCTTCAGTGTGTTTTAAAACATTGTGTTGCCCCCTCACCAAGGTGTTGTCTTTCAATTCCATATTCCTTTTGTTTCCCCTGCGACACTGGAGTATTCAGTTGGTTTTGGGCAAAAGTGTTCCTGTGGCCTTCAATGTTTTAAAAATTATGCACTCCTTTTGAGAAGAATTTGATCATATAATGCTAATATATTTACACACTTCACAGACACATTAAGCAAAGAGTTGGACATGACTGAGCGACTAGCACATCATCTATAACCTTATGTTTGAAAGGACATTTCAGTATCTGGTTATTGAGCGTGTACTCTCAGAAACATTCAGATAAAATCAGAGTCAGATAAACATGTAACAGGAAATTTGTTTCTAACTATTTGCTCCAGGTCAGCCTGCTCCAAGCTGCCTTTGGGTGTCAGGGTTATCTGTTCCTGTGTCAGCTTTGGGAATTCTCCTACACAAAGTTCTGTGTAGCAAGACTGCAGGCCATTGAGAAAATGTGATGATTAAGATTCAGCAACTAGACTGGATGAATAGAAATCTGGGTAGCACTTGAGCTGGTGGGAGTGGGTAAGCCACAGTTATATCCAGGGTCACCAGATACCTTCCTGGTGTAGAATTCCAAAGGGGCCCCTCCTTTTGGGGTCTCCTCCCACTCTGAGATTTGGCCAGTTCTCCTTGACCAGATTTGGTCAGCCACACCGCTGGGGAGAGGTTGTGAAGCTACCTTTACTCACATATTCTGGTTTGGTATTTTAAAAAAATGCTCACTTCTCCACCAGCCTCCGTTCAGTCTTTTTAGTTTCTCTAGCAGTAAGTGTGCCAGAGGTCAGGAGTTCTGGCAGTGTGATTCAGCTCTGCTCCCCTGGTAGCAGCTAGCACAGGCCTTGGGGCAAAGAGCCTCCTAATGTGAACTGACTCAAGTAGCAGTGATTCAGAAGGCCCCACATGGTGGAGTCTCTGCCCACTTCCTCAGCCATAAACAGACCTCGAAACTCTCCTGGCACTTCTCTACTCTCTTCCTGGAAAGGGCTCTGGTTTTGTCTCAGAGCCTTCTCATTTCTTTTTCTTTTAAGTATTTATTTATTTATTTGGCTTTGTCGAGTCTTCGTTGCAGCAAGTGGGGTCTTAAATGCATCACATGGGATATTTCCTTGCAGTGCGCAGACTCTCCAGTTGTGGCACACGGGCTCTGGAACATGCAGGCTCAGTAGCTGTGGCATGTGGGCTTAGTTGCTCTGTAACATATCGAATGTTAGTCTCTTGACCAGGGATGGAACCCATGTCTCCTGCATCGCAAGGCAGATTCTTAACCACTGGACCTCCAGGGAAGTTTTTTCCCATTTGTTTCTGTTCCCTCTGTCTGAAGGATCAGTACTTCCACCCGCCTCATCTTTTTGCTTGGCTGACTCTTACTTACCTTTTAGATAAATAATTATAATTGACACTTTTTTTGATCTTCCTAAACTAGGATAGGTATCTCTGCTGTGTGCTTCCATGGTCCCCTAACTTCCTTTAAAACAGCTTTTATCATAGTTTTCAATTCTTATTTACTAATTGTTATCCCCCGGACTAGAGTCTGCTCTACCAGGACAAGGATTCTAGTCTTCTTGCTCATCCTTGTTTCCTCATTGCAAAGCATAAGGCATGGGACATGGTAAGGTATCAATCACCTTTCTTGACTAAATAAAGTACATAATAAAACAATATACATTAGTTAATGGGGTTATTGGTGACGATATACTTGTCAGTTTCAGTGGCAGTAATTGACACTGCTAGGTTTTAAGTGCTTGGTTTTATGAGAAAGAATGATTAAAAGTAAATAGAAGGGAAATGAAACTTACGACCAACAGCATTTATGTATCTTTTGATGCCTGGTACTAGGCAAAACTTTCTGAAAAGAAAGAAAAATACCTTGATGGACTTAATTTACATAGTATAAAATACAAAAAAAATTAAAGACATTACTTTGCAATATGGTCTTTACTATGTACAGTCTATAAAAAAAAACCTCAGGTGTCGATACCAACATGCACTTACACATTCACTCAACAGGCTTATTGTTTTTTAAAAAAAACTTCTAATTTTGTATCCCTGTATGGCTCAGTGGTAAAGGATCCACCTGCCAAGCAGGAAACACAGGTTTGATCACTGTGTCAGTAATATCCCCTGGAGAAGAAAATGACAACCTATTCCAGTATTCTTGCCTGGGAAATCCCTTGGACAGAGGAACCTAGTGGGCTACAGTCCATAGGGTCACAAAAGAGTTGGATATGACTTAGCAACTAAACAACAAATGGCTGATTAACAATATTGTGATGGTTTCAGGTGGACAGCAAAGGTACTTAGCCATACATATACATGTATCCATTCTCCCCTAAGCTCCCCTCTCATCCAGGCTGTAGATTTAGTTTTTGTAAATGTGCAGACACTGTTCTATATGCTTAGGAGCCAACAATGAACAAAATATACAATATCTGACCCAAAGGAACATACATTCTAGTGGTGGAGACAGTCAATAAAGAAAATAAAAAAGATATCTAGAATGTTAGAAGCTGGTAAATTCTATGAGAAAAAGGAAAGGGGAAAAGGCCATAAGCAGTATTATAGTATGTGGTGGTGGTGGTGGTGGTGGATGCAATTTTAGGTTCACTGGCCAAGAAAAGAGCCACTAAGATAGCTCTTGAGTAATGATCTGAAGTGGGGTGAAGTAGGGATCTAGGCGGGCTTCCCTGGTGGCTCAGACAGTCAAGAATCTGCTTGTAGAGCAGGAGACCCAGGTTTGAATCCTGGGTCAGGAAGATCCCCTGGAGAAGGGAAGGGCTAACCACTCCAGTATTCCTGTCTGGGAAATCCCGTGGACAGAGGCGTCTGGCAGGCTACAGTCCATGGGATCGCAGAGTCAGCACGACTGAGCGACTAACACTTTGACTTTCACTTCTGTGAGCTTGGCGGGTATCTGAGAGACAGAGAGGTGTGGAGACCACAGGGTAAGATAGAATGTTTTCAGAACCTTTATGTTTATGAACCAGAACCAACGTGTTGGGATCAAAGTGGACTGTTTATCAGAATCTGTAAATCTATAAATCTCTCTTTGGACAGCTGCCCTAGCTAAATCCTTAGCCTGAAAATGTACTTGGAGCATAAGTGGATTTATTTCTTCTTAAAAAGTTTGTTAGAAAGGCCCCACGGAAGCTTTTCTTTTCCCTCTTGTGGGTCAGAATTCTGCTTTGTTATCTGTGCTTACCCTTTGAGCTCTAGTTTGTGGCAGAACCACCTCTCTGAGAGCTTGTATTCCTTGAGGGCAGGCACATTTCTTGTTTAACTAGTTTACACAAGTCTTATCACGCTGTCCCCTGCATGGGGACCTGATAACTTATTTTGGCTGGTAATGGAAGGGCTTTTCTGTCTACTTCTGTGCCCCTTGATGGCTTCCTTATCTGTTCTTCTGTAGCACTGACTGTGAACTCATTTCATTACTTAATGAAATTTTATCTTTTATTATTGCTTATTTTGTGCAGCTGTCTTATCTGTCCAACTAGAGGGGAACTTGCGTTTTCTTTCTGAACTTTGGAGTGCTGGCTCGTAGTGGGTATGCTATGTATACATCACTAGTTGCTGTTGGTCATAGTGCTTGTTCCTTTTGGGTGAGTGAACCAGCATCTTATTTTTCCAGTGTTTTATTTTTCTGGTTTACAGTCTATGTCTTGAGCTCAGTAATACCTAGAACTTGGCCTGGGTACACTGCTGGAGAGCCCAGGGGAACAGTATAGTTATTAAGGGACAAATCCTGTGTGAATTTTTATCCATAAATCTTCCAGTGTAAGAGTTTTTGTACAGAACAGTGATTTTCTGCAGATAGACAGTTCTTCGAGAATCCTCTGCTGAGTGTTCATGACATACACGTTGTAAGTTAATTGTTCTTTTAAATTTTATTGACAACTTCTTTCTTGCTTAGTGGTCATTTTTTGTGATCCCCTGGATTGTAGCCCACCAGGCTCCTCTGTCCATGGAATTCTCCAGACAAGAATACTGGAGTGTAGTGGGTAACCATTTCCTTCTCCAGTGGATCTTCCTGACTGAAGGATCGAACCTGAGTCTCCTGCATTGCAGGCAGATTCTTTACCATTTGACACACCAAATTAATTGTTCTTTAAAATTTCATTCACATTTTCTTTCTTGATGGTTATTGCCTCAAAAATAGTTGCTCACTCCAAGACAATTACTATAATTTCTAGTAAAAGAGAATGACAAAGCCAGGTTCAGCTGTGGGTGCTGGTCTGGGCAGTTTCTAGCTCCTCCCACGTGGGCAATAATCAGATCTGTGTCTCAGCAGAATTATAAATGGCTGCATTTCATGGCTCTCCTTAGGAACTGCTTTGCTTGGAATACTGTAGTTGAAACTGCTGATGTACTGTGCACTGTTTTCTATTGGCAGTCTACTCTGAATGGCACCAACTGGAGATAACTCTTGAATAAATACTGCCACTTGTTACATGTGGTTCCTGGTCCCCCTAGTAGAATGTGCATGTGACTTTGAGGGTGTCATCCAGGAGCCTCTGATGTCTGCCAGTATGTCTTCGCTCACTGGATGTGCTTCCTTATAATGACTTTTTTTGACTGCTTTTCTGAAAACCTTCTGTGTCCCAATCCATCTGTTTTCTCTGCCCATACACAAAAATCTATATAGCGATTGATAGTTATGGAAAATAATAACCTGAAGACTTGCAGTCAAAAAATAAATCCCTGTCTGCTCATACACAGTCAGTATCAGCTGTAAGCCAGTTGAACTCAACATCTCACAGGTGTTCCTAGGGTGAAACACAGTGGCACACTTCTCTTTGGGGTTGTTACCTTTTTTTCAGAGCTCTTTAAATTTTGTTTTCCAGTGACATATTAAACAGGGAAATTGGGAAAGGCATGGGAGTTTTGCTGATGAATGTAGGTGACAAAAATAATGCCTGCACACGGGGACACACACACACTCACCCTGTAGTTTACTCCTATGTGGATTTTCGTAAACCACAGCATGTTGTAGATGTCCTCTGTGGGGATTCGGAGCTTTCAGTCTTCATCCTGTGAAACTTCCCATACCTTTGATGTTGAGTTAGAACTCATTTTTGACTTCTGCAGCCTGTCAGAAGATTGCCTGACTTGGTTCCTGGTGTGGCTCTGAAATGCCAAGTTTAGGGTGGATTTGAAGTATCACTTTGGTCCTTTTCTGAAGTCAGTGAAGAGTTGCCATGATAATTAATACTATAATGCCCTTAATGAATATTTAAATCATCATTCTCCTGAACTATTAGGTTTATTTCTTGTTGAGAGCCAAAATGTAGGATCATGGGATCACAGTTACATGGATGGTGACAGACCTGGGTTGTTGTTAAGAACTGTGCAGATTTTGTCATCACATTTCTCATATCTTGAGTTGTAGCATCCCTGGGTTCCCTCAGCTTCACCTGGGAGCTTGTCTGAAACACAGATTTGCAAGGTCCCGTCTTGATTTCCTGGGAGTGAGAGTGGGGGTGGGAGGAAGCCAGCAATCTGTGTCTTAATAAGCCCTTCCAAGTTTCTGATGCACACTCAAGTTTAAGAGTCAACACACAGGTGGGGGTTGCTTTTCTTGTAGTCTCTTGAGCTTGCAGCAGTTGATATTTTAATTTTCATATGAGGGAGGACAGTTAGGTCTTCTTTTAAATTCTTCCTTGATGCAATTGATTGTCGGATGCAGAATACTGATGTGAGGAGGGGTTGTGAATACAACTCAGTATGGCAGTGTTTACAGCCTCAGCCCAGTGCCCTGTGGATTTAAGTAGCACCCTTGGTTACAGGTAGATAAGTCTACAAGGATGTTGTGAGGCTACATGGCAAGACTTTCAAAACACACCAACTTTATGTTTGTGGCAGGTGCTTTGCACAGTATTGTCATTTTTGAAATCATCCTTCATCTCTGTCCCCTGCCTAGAAATTTCCTTGTGAGAACTATGTTTACTTTAGACAGAGAGAACTATGTTTACTTTAGACTGCCATGATGGGGGATAGTCAGGAGGAAGGGACAAATACTACAAAAAAGCAGACTTTCTTTCCAGCAAGGAGTTAAAGTTGCTTCATATCTTGAGAGAGGCAAATGATCATGGTAGGATGGAAGAGGAATAGAGTGCAATTGTAAGAAAATACCCAACCATATGCAGACAAGAAAATATGTGGGGGAAAAGAATATGAAAAAGAAACAGTGCAAATTCTTCTGGGTGATTTTTGCAAATCTTTGTAAAGATGGAACCAAGCAACCTAGTGAATCAGGTAGGAAATCATCCTAAAAATTGCAGTAGCAATGAATTCTTTCCTTTTGAGACAAGTATAGGAATCAGAGCCAACTTGTATTTCCCTTAGGAAATGTAGATGTGGTATCCCCAGTGAGCATTAAGTTAATATTGGATGATAGTATTTCAGCAACTGGAACAAAGATAGTTTTCTTTCTCCTGACTGATTCTAACCAATGTCTTTCATTAGGTTCAAAACCACAGAAGAAAGACAAGAGTATGAAGATAAAATTTAAAATTGTGCTTTTTCTTGGAGTATTCATCTAAAGGCTTAGTAGAAGATGATGTTGGAATGGAATATGGCAGTAGCTTGTATTTGTTGCTTCCGTGTATGCAGTATTATTGTAAGGGTTTTAAAAGTATTGGACCATTACTCCTGACATGGTGTTTTGAGCTAGGTTCTGTTTTCTTCATTTTAGTTGAGGAGAATGAGGCACAGAGTCAGAGGTTTGTCCACCTGGGGTCACACAGCTTGGTATGTGGGATTTAAGCCCAGGGAAATTCATTCAGAGCCCTTCCCTTTTACTCATCCGTGGGCTTCCCTTTATGATTCCAAGTAAAGAATTGTCATGGATTAGCTTTTTACTACAGTAAAAGTGCTTGTTTGTTAGAGCCTTCATTATATTCGGTCCCAGGAAACGAAGTCTTTGCCCTTAGACTTCGTGTGTGTGTGTGTGTGTGTGTGTGTGTGTGTGTGTGTGTGTTTCATTTAACACCCGATCAGGAAATATTTGTTATGTATTATTATCATACCACTGAGTGTATATTTTAGGTGGAGACTTAAAATATTTATAGCAAGTGGTGGCCAACTTGCTCTTATGATGTTCAGTTCACTGGACTTCATATGGCCTCCCTAAAGCTTAAATGGTATAGTGGTTGCACAGGAGTATCATGAAAATGAGATGATGTAAGTGTAATGAGCTCAAATAACATGAGCAGAGTCTTAATTTTTTTTAAGTTGTTGTTTTCCTCCTTGTAACAAAGATCACACCACACTGGAAACATCTAGATTATGTCCCTATGGGTATTTAATTGTTTTTTTTTTATAATAAATCACCAAGATCAAGATTTAAAATGCTAATTTCTAGGTATATTAGTTATGCATGGCTGGTATTAAATTACCTCAAAATTTACCTTAAAATGGTAAACAATTAGTATCTCACAGTTTCTGTGGGTCAGAAATTCCTACATGGTCCTTGCTCAGGTACTTTCATGAGATTGCAGTAGATGCTGGCTGGGACTGGCATCTCCTAATGACTGGAGGACTCACTTTCAGAGTGCACTCACATGGCTTTTGGCAGAATCCCTCAGTTTCTCACCACATGGACTTCTTCAAAGTGACCGCTTGACATGACAGCTGACTTTCCCAGGGTGAATGATTGAAGACAGAGACAAATGACCTAATCATGCAAGTCTTAACTGTCACTTCTGCCACATTGTATTAGTCAGAAGGGAGTCACTAAGTACAGCCTGCACTCAAGGGAGTTAGGCTTTACCTTGTGAAGGGACGAGTATTAAAGAATTTGTGGACATATTTTAGCCATCACACTGGGTGTAACTCTACCTACTAAATCAGACTCCCTGGGTATGATAATTTTCATTTTTAACAGACTCCCTCAAATGGTTTCTGTGCACACTTAAAGGACCACCAAGTAAGTGTCCTAGTAATATTTTTTGGGTGATTCGGTCTCGAAGTAAATGGGTACTCTTCAGGCTTATTTAAGAAGCCAGACTTGTGTTTCAAGTTAGTGTTTTAAATTTAGTGTGCTAAATAGTTAAGGTGTATGCTTAGGCACTAAGTCTGGTGCTTAACTAGATAATATAGTTAACAGTGTTTTTCCTTGGATTTTACTTGATCTGAATAGGTGTTTAGCTTTCATTCTATCACTCAGTGAGACAGATGAGCCCTCCTCTCATTTAGCCTGTGGTGTCTGAGCAGTTGCCTTCTGTGTATACACACAGCCAGAGTAGGGACTTTAGCTCACAGTTATAAAGAAATTAAGTATATGGCTGGGCAGGGCAAGGCAAAAGGGTGTCTTGGGGATTTTGTTTTAGGATCCAGTCACCTGAGCAAAATGTCTGATGATTCTTAATGGCTCCCTGACTTCTGCAGCTGCGTGCTTCCTGTTAAGGAGTGCTGCTGCTGCTAAGTCGCTTCAGTCGTGTCCGACTCTGTGCGACCCCATAGACGGCAGCCCATCAGGCTCCGCCATCCCTGAGAAGGGTACAAAACCAGGAAGTTGCAGAGAACAGTCAGATGACTTCCAGAGCCCCTCTAACTGTACTTCACTGCCTCTCAGATGTTAAAGGCTTTTAGTGGGCAACCAGGCCCCTTTCTCCATCATTTTTGTACCTTCCCACCACCATTACCTCTTTGTCCTCTGAATCCTTACCTACGAAGAACACAGTTAGTTATTTCAGAGTGGAGGATGCACATCATGGAAATATGTGTGTGTGTGTGCGTGTGTGTGTGCGCTCACGCTCAGTCACTCAGTTGTGTCAGACTCTTTGAGACTCCCACAGACTCCTCTGTCTATGGGATTTTCCAGGCAAGAATGCTGGAGTAGGTTGCCTTTCCCTTCTCCAGGGGATCTTCCTGATCCGGGGATCGAACCCACGTCTCTTGCATCTCCTGCATTGGCAGGTGGATTATTTACCACTGGCGCCACATAACTCCTCTTCAGATCCATAGACTCACCACCTATCTCCTTCCCTCCTGCCCCTAATGAAAGAAGGCAGATAAGTACAGATGTTCAGAACTCTAGTCTCACATTCCATCTGAAATTCCTCAATTGGTAGGAGCACACAGGGGATTAAGAACCCCAGAGAGGAAATAACACAGTGCTGCCTGTGTAAAGAGAGGCCTTTTCAGCATGAGCCCATTTGCACCCAGCGTCTGTGATCACACACTGGAACGGCCATATGATAGAGCTGACATGCCCCAATAGGTACAACAGATTGTTCTGCTTGTAACCAATCAATACTGCAATTAACAAATATTTATTGAACACCTTGGAAGCACCCTGGTTCACACGGCCCTCATCAGCTATTTGTTAGAGCAATGCAGAACCTCCTAACCCCTATGCCTGCCTTCAGGCTTACCCCTGCCCCAGTTAAATCAATTCTGTACATTGAAACCAGAGTGGATTTTCCTAAAATATACAAACTTGACCAGGTCATTGACCTACTTAAAATGCCGTGGCTCATGATCAGAATCCAGATAAAGCCCACACTTCCTAGCACGACTTAAGAGGAAAGTCGCAGTCTGGCTCCTGCCTGACTCTGCTTCCCCACTGCTGCTTCTCCAGTCCCCAGACACTCCCCACTCCACATGACCCCAACATGCCATCTCTGTGGTGCCAGGTAAGAGTGGAGAAGGCAGTGGCCTTAGAGCTCAGCTCGGTAGGATTTGATTCTAGCCACAGCTCTTGTGACTTTCAACTTGTGTCATCTTGGACAAATTATACTAGATGTTTCTGAGCCTTCAGATTCATTCTTCATCTGCAGAAATAAACTACTAGCCTCACAAGATTTTTGTGAAGATTAACTGTGATAATATTTAAAATGCTCAGTGCAGTGCTTGCCTCGTAATTAAGACTGAATAAATATTGCAGCTGCCGTTACCCACGGTGTACCGAAGGCCCCTGGCACATAGTAGCTGTTTAATAAAGGAGAGGCCTTTCCCTCTCAGCTGTCGTCTTGTCTTTGATTAGGAGATGCCCTAACTGACATTCAGAGTCTGATAGAGGTAGGAGTGGCAATGGTGAAGGTAGAGGTGCAGGTTTTTAAGAGACAGAGAGGAAGATGGTGGAGGATTTGAGGAATAAATTTGAAAAGGAGTATGTATTTCCAGGTGATTTTTCCTCCAGTAGAGTATAACTAATAACATTCCTTGTGGGGCCGGGAAAGATGATAGTGGCCTGGGATTCAGAAGAAACTGACAACCTCGCCTTTGGTCAGTCACTACTTTCTGGCTTTTGTTAGATCATTTGTAAAATGGATTTGCTATTAGAAGTAACTCGGCTATTATGTTTAAAAGCTCTTTGAGGAATACAAGGCATACTCTAAAAAAGCTGACAATGTTATGCCACCAGTCCTACACAGCGTGTTTAAAAAATGTTCTTGAAAGAAACATTTTTATATTTACATATAATTGATACTGAAGCATGTATTTCCTCAACTTTCAAGAGATAGAAGTTGCCAGATGATTAGAGTCATACACCCTGGGAGTGTTTCTCATGCTTCTCCTCACACCTTGTGTATCTCTCCTTTCCGAAGATCTCAGCGTTTGCAGTGGGAAAGATTGGGTGAAACCTGGACCAGAGAAGACTTGACCCAACACTCTGTTTTCCCACCTGTGATCTGGGGGTGATGATGGCCAACGCGGTCTCATCATTGTGAAGTTTTAAGAGGTGGGCATGGGTGGCTAGCATGTGTCTGGCTATTTGAGACATGACAATCTTTTCTCTTGTTACTTAGATGCCTGAAATGGTCCCCCAGTGTCCCTGAATATCCCACTCCAAAATCTTCAGTCAAGGAGGGGACTCCAGAGACAGGCACCATGCATCCCTCTTCAGATCTTATTTGTACCTTATTATCTCTAAGTTGCCTCTACCTCCCAACCCCAAAAGTAATTATACTCCAGACTGAAAACCCTCCAGATAATTTTTCAGTTTCTCACAGGCTGTCCCCTCTCCTGTGCCTTTGGCCTTGTTGTGCTCCTACTAGGATACATCTCCCAGGCCTGTAGAACTTGAAGGTCCTGTTTACATTCTAACTTTTCCCAGAACCACCCCTCCCCACCAGGTGGGATCAGGCCTTCATTTCCCTGTTCTTCCAATGCATGTTGTTTTACTTCTATTATAGCTCTTAGCACAGTCTGCCTTGTAGCATAGTCATTTCTGTGTGTTTCCTGGTCTGGATTCAGAGCCCCTGGAGGGCAAGGACTGTTGTTTTATTTTATGTTGTTTTTTCTCACCCCCCCCCCCCCCCCCACTGCCTGATGCAATAGGGGTTTAGTAAATACTGCTTGAATCAATGCACAAATGGAATTGTCTCTCCTAGTCTTATTTGCAATGCTGTAATACAGACCAGGTGAATGTAAAATTTTGGCTTAGTGGATTTAGTTCAGCATAGGAAGTGAGTTTTCCAACAAGCAATACTAGCTTTGAAAACAGAAATTGCCTATAATCTTGTGGAAAACACATGCCAGCCCTCTTCATAGTAGTCTCAATTACAGGAGAGCATTGCGTTACTGTAAAAACACAAATAAATAAACCCATGACAATACTGTGTTTGGGAGATAAAACCGCATAAAAGCCATCTTTCCCCAACTCTTTGGCATGATAATTAGGGTGTTTCTAGGAGGAAAAATAAAAAGACACAGGCAAAGAACAAGTGATATTATGTTTAAAAACACTTCTCGCAATTGGCAGGGTGGGAGTAGGGGGTTACATTTTCCTTTCAGCACAAATATTCTGGTTCCTCCCAGCTTATGCCAGACCTAATGCTGTGTTGATTGCATTGCATGATAAGTTTGGGCACAAGGGTTTCCAAGATGCCAGGCAGTGCCTGGAGGGCAGAAAGTGTCATCCAAAAAGGGATGCTAGGAAATTTATTTTTGTCATACTTCACCTGAACATAACATATTCTTCTATGTGCTGGTTCTCCGTTGGCTCAAGCACGCCCTCGGCGAATCCTTTGCTGTGGCCTACAGCTTTGCACTGGATTTTGTTTACTGATGACTACTTGACTGTTGTTAGCCTGGCTTGTTTTTAACCGTTGGGTTCTGGATCCAGGTTCTTTTGAGAATGGAAAAGGAATGATTTTGTCAGACACCGAGGGCTAAAACCACTCTGAGCAGAACTTCTCAGCAGCCACTTTTCATCACCACCTTTGCCATCATCCTTCACCCGTTTCAGTTGCCTCCCAGCTCTTAACTTCTGTCTCCCTGCAGAGTGTTCTTCACTCAGCAGCGAGAGTGGCTCTTTTAAAATGTACCTTGAATCACATCACTCCTCAGTATAGAATCCTCCAACTAGTCTTCCACTTCACTGAGAATGCAGTTCTAAGGTTGTACTTACTGTGGCCTCCAGAATACTGCATGCTCTGGAACCCGCTGTCTCCCACCTCATCTCCACTCTCCCCTTCATTGATCCTCTCCGACCCTTGAGCTTTCTTGTTGTTCTTAAACCAAGCCGTGCCTTCCCAACCTCAGAGTCTTTGCACTATTATTCTTCTAGCCTGGAATATTCTGTACTCAGATGTACGTGTGACTCACCCTTACTTCATTCAGCCCTGCTTATGTGTCACCTTGCCAGGGAGGTCCTGTCCACCTGTGTCCCCAGTGCTAAAACAATGCCTGGCATATGGAAAGGATATAGGAAGTCTTTGAAGTGTGAGTAAGCATTGGCCAGCTATTCCAGCCAACTTGGAGAGAGAGTGTGTAGCCTAGAGAAACAGTGACTGTGGAGTCAGATGTGAGAGCCACACTGCTGGATTTGTCATCCTTCCCCATCTGATAGGTGTTCCACCTTGAGAAAATTCTTTAACTTCTTTCAGCCTATGTTTCTCTACCACATAAATGAGATTTTGCCTACTGAATGTGATCATTATGAAGAGTATGTCAGATAACGTTTGCAAAGTGCCTGACGTTGTCTCTGGTGCACAGATTGGATGCTTTCTGATTATTACTTCTCATACATCCTGCTTCCTAGTTGTGGACTCATATATAGGATGGTGGTTTAGCACAAAGTTGTGTCTGACTCTTGTGACCCCATGAATAATAGCCCACCAGGCTGCTCTGTTCATGTGATTTTCCAGGCAAGAATACTGGAGTGGGTTGCCATTTCCTTCTCCAGGGGGTTTCTCCAACCCAGGAATTAAAACCTGGGTCTTCTGCGTTGCAGGCAGATTCTTTATCAACTGAGCCATCTGGGAAGCTACCTATATATAGGATAAGGGGAGTGTTTGAAAATAGTTTGAGTGTTTTTGGTAAGTTTCAAGTATTCCTGCCTAATCATCAGAGTTAGACATTTCTCAGAATTCAGGGTATTAGCTGGGGTGACCCTGTGGGCACATAGGGGGATTTTGGTCAACAGAAAAATGGAGAAGTCAGCAACTGGGTGAGGGAAGGTTCACAGTCCTGCTTGTGGTTCAATAGGGACTGCATTTATGAAAATGGCAGTTAGGTCCAGGGCACTTGAGACCTTGGGCTGTGCCAGCAAGTGTGGTATTTCCATTTACATCCTCAGGGTAAGTACAATTTCACCATTATTCCATTGAGGCTCTCCTTGCCAAGAAAAACCCATTGTAAATTTCTGGTTTAAAGATTCTGCAGTTTTAGGGAGTCGTACTTTTTGTTGCTTTAACATTTTCTTGGCACCATAAATTTTAAGCCCCACTGGTCTACCTTGTAAATACTCTACAAATGTTGTGAAAAGCTGAACCACGTCATTTGTTTTCCTCTGTTCCTTATAGGAAATGGTGACGCTCCTGCCCCCACCCGCTGCTTCCCCTGGGTTTCTGCTTAGGCAGAAGTGGAGTGAGAAAGTGAGAGTGGGGAAAAAAGAAAGCCAGGGAAAGATGGGAGCTTCTTTTTGTGGACGGGTTGCGCCTGGCAGGAGACGTGTGTCCTGGCAGGGTGTCTGCATGACGTGGATCCATTGTGTGGATCCCTCCTGCTGGACCAGCAGCCAGCTCCCAGCCAGGCCACCCGGGTGAGGGCCTCTGAAGCAGAGAGCCCTGCACAGTCTGGAGCCTCTCTTGCCGAGTCTCCTGAATAGGACTCCAAAGAATAGGAGCCATGTTCCCTTTGTCACCTACAGCCCTGCTTTCACATCTGCACTGTGAATGTGCACTTGGGGGCACAATCGGCACTTGGAAGAATCCGCAGGGACTTTATGTGTGCGTGGTGTGTGCCCAGCGGCGTGGGGGGAGGGGAGCACACACTCTGGAGATGTCGGGGGGCCGGTCCTTGCAGAGAAGGGGCTGCCCTCTTTATGAGGCAGGGTTTGCCAAGAATGTGCCGCCCTTGACAGTGTTGTGGCCAACAGGAAAAGCATTCATGGCATCTGAATGAAAGGCAGCAGCAGTTCCTTTCTTCAGCAATAATAGGCATTCTTTTATGGAGCTAGCCCCTCTTTTCGAGACAGAGAGAGAAGCCCATTATTTTTCAGTTAAAATAGTGATACCTCAGTTGCAAATCACCCTGGCTTTGCTATAAAAACATTTACAGCTAGTCTTCTGATAACGGTTTTAAGCTGCCATCTTGTAGAATCTTCAGATAATATGCCAAAATGGGATAAGGCATCAAAGACCTCCATAGCCCATCTGTGTAGCTAATTGCCTTCCCTTACTGTGCATCTTGCATGCAGTCTGACTTACCTCTTTTTATTGAAATTGGGAAGTTTTTTTTTTTTTTTTTTTCCTGTAGACTTGACAGTACATCCTTATCAGGAAGTTTGATAAGGGACAGAGTTGTCAAGTTGAAAGGATCAAGTTGAAGCACCAATCTGAAAGTCATCTTTGGGATGATAGATCTTTTTATCGAAAGGAAACAAGATCAGGACAAGTAGATTTTAGTACGTTGAAGGAAATGCTCTGCTGTTTTGCATCTTTTACAGATTGCTTTCTGATCTTTTTTGTTTGTTTCTTTTAATGCTTAAATGAGACTTGGGATAATGAACTGCACATTTCAGCTGTGCATATGTTCTATATATAGATGGTGAGAGACAACAGAACCTTCCCTGACTATTTCTCACACTCTAAGAGGCCCCCATCAGTCAATGACTTACTGTTGGAGACAATAATTTGTGTTTGGACTTGGGTGACTCTCAGTCTGAGTTCAGTCAAGAGAGGTCATGCTATCTGCTGCACAGTCATCTAGTGGGAAGACGGATCAGGCATTTTGCCTCTGAAATCCGAGTACTACAGAGGATAGAAGTGATGTCTCAGTTTGGGGCATCAGTTTCTGAGGATAGCTATTGACTGTGAGCACAAGCTTTCTCCTTGGAAGACAATTAACATGGAACCAAAGATTTCTGACATCTGAAGGCATTTATTTCCTGGTGATCTCTAAAAGAGGGGAAGGAAACACTTTTTGGTCATCCAGGTTTCTCAGGCATGGTGCTGGGTACTTTACCATCCATTAGTTTATTTAATTTCCATTCTTTTCAGTGAAATTCAGGTCATTTCATCAGCTCTTGGAAATTAACATATCCAATCACATTCTGTCCTCCCCAGGCATATTAGAAGACTATTAGCAGATTGAGTCAGTTTGGGCTTTGTACTTTCCTGTATGTGTTAAACTCATTTATTCTGGTTGAGATCAGAATCTGGGGTAGGGTGGAACTGAAATGTATGTGAAGTGGCGTTGGCTGAGTGCTAGAAATGAAGGCTGGCTTCACAGAGGTGGCTTCTCCACGTTGTTGCTGTGCTTTCACCTTCTGCCCGTGGCGTTCCCAGCTGCTGTCAACTGTACCTTCTTGCTCCATCTTGTCTGGTATCAGAAGTCCCCTGGCACTAATCGAGGATTATTACAACGGGCTCACTTTTGAGCCAGTTGACTGGTAACTGTAGAGTGTGTTACAGTTGACCGAGAGCTTTCACTAATGTTTGCTCTTCCCATAAGAATTATAAGAGGTTTTTTCGAGGGCCAGAGAAGTTATAAATCAGCCCTGGTCTCTTATCCAGTGACAGAGCCAAGATTCTAGTTGTGTTATCTGTTCCCAAATCCACTGCTTCTGTATACTGCAGTTACCTTCCTGCTGAGGGTATGTCACTCACTCACTCATTCAGGACGTGTTTGGTTCGCATGGACTTGGAAGCCAGACAGATTTGTGACCTCAGGGAACTTCCCCTTGGACCTTCAATTCCTTTATCAGTAAAATGATGAGTAACAGTGATAGACTCTATCTAGTAAGGTTATTTTGAAGTACTTAAAACAGGCTTTCATGAAGTGTTTCTAAATAGCAAGTACTCGGTAGATGTTTGCTCTTCCTCTTCTTACTTTCATCATCACCACCACCATCATCATTGTCATCAGAGGCTCACTCTGATCAGTCACTGGAGAGGCAGACTAGGATGCAACTATGTTATTGAGAGTCACTAGTTCTGATGTGAGAAGCAAATATAAAAATGCAAAACCAACTTGTATGGTAAGTTGATAACTAAAATATGAGCAGAGCGCTGGGGAAGCTTAGAGGAAGGAATGTTTATGCTTTTATTGCCAAGAACCCAGCTCTCTAGCAGCTCATCCTCATAGCTTCCACCCCCACGCCTACCATTGCTAACATCCCTGTCTTACTCATTTCTTACTGAAGGCTGTATTTAGTGTACCAGGTCTTATGGGTACTCTGTGTGGAGAAATAGAATATGTCTGGCTAAGCAGTCATCTGGAGAAACAAGACCTGTACTTAACAATTGGAGGACTGTTGAGGACAGCCTATTCCAGTACTCCGGTGTGCAGTGTTCTGTGTGAGCGCAGCAGGAAATCAGATGTGAGTAAGTTCTTGTGGGTTGGTGAGGGAGGCGGACTTTGTGGGGAAAGTGGGCCTTGAGTCACAGCTGAGACAATGTAGAATTTGGATTAAGAACCACTAAAGGATGGAGAGCCTGGTAAGAATGGTGTTATGAGATTAAAGCCACAGGCTGCCTTCAGTGGAACGGGAGAGTACTGCCTTGGGATGTGGGTGGTCCCAGAGATAGTTCCACTCCATTGCTGTAGGAAAACCTGCCTCTGGACCCCAACAAGATGGATGCACACAACCTATCTCCACCCTCTGCAAAGCCCCATAATAACATCTTTGTGTTCATGGTGATGCTTCTGGTCATTTGGCAGGAGATAAAACCCACAGGCCCACAGCATGGACACTAGTCTGAGTGGGTCTGTGATCACCAACTTAGCTGCAGCCTCTTTGTTTGTGAGCTGTTTGCCTGCATTTAAATGCCATTTACATAAGGAGCTGTCAGAGTTGAGTTGGCCCATGATTATTCCTTGATGTATGTTGGAAAAAAGAAAAAAAAAAAAGAAACAGAAACAAAAAGAAAACCTTGGCTAATGAGGAGCCGGGCTCCTTTTCTCCATTGATGACAGCTTCCTTTCTGATCTGATGGTCCGTCAAAAGCGAAGGTGGTGTGTGACTGTGGGGTTATGTCCCCGCCGAAGCTGTCTTTCCCTCAGAGTTGTAATTGATGGGGAGGCCTGTCACTTGTTATGCTGATGCTGTGCAGATTTTTGTGCAGCTGCCAGCCAAGAGAGGTTTAGGACAGTATCTGATTGGGTTTGGGTTGTGGCAAAAGTGATAATAAATAGAAGGCTGGCGAGGGTAGATTTTGATTGACCCGAGATTGTGTATTATTAAACTGAGTCTGCATGTACATGTCAGTTTATGAAGAACCAGACCCATAATCCAACTTAGGGCTGTGGCAGTTTGGGTTTATTAAATGTGCTTTATATCACTATTAATATTGAGAAGCAAAGAGGGATATCTGTAATCTTTTAATCTATGCAATAATGGTTTGGAGGAAGATTACCAGACACACTGGACTATTGTTTGCCTATAATTGTATTCAGAACTCTCCAAAGCATTGATTTGTTTCTGGCATACTGATTTGGCTCAACAGTTTCATAAAGCTTCTTTATAGTCCTCTTTGCTTTGGATTTTCCAAAAATAATTGGAGAATAATAATAATGTAGCTGGCAATAAAGAAGAGAGAGTCAGGTTGAAAGCAGATTTCTAGCTGAGTGGATAGCCATAAACATCTTCGGGGCTCGTAAACACCTGGGCCTGTGACCTTTGTGTTTATAAAATATTTATCGTCTCATGGGCTCTCTGCTTGGGGGTTATCACTTCACTGCCTTGTAAGATTTGATTGTATTTAGTAAGGAGATTCTGAATTTTGCTGAGTAGGGGAAACATGTCCCTCTCCTTGGTTTTTTTTTTGTTTTTTGGCGGGGGGAACAACAGATCTGCCAGCAGGGGCAGATCTTTCCAAGGACAGAAGCCCAGAGCTTGATTCTAAGGAAAAATGGTACAGGGGACCCAGCAAGGGCACTTTCAATAGAAATGACTTTTGAATGGAAAGGAGTAAGGCACCACATCAAATAAATCCAAGCAATGATGATGGGTTTTCCTTTTTAAGTAGAAATAAAAAATTTGATCCAAATCAAGGAAACTTTTCTTGGCATTGTTGCCACCTTCTCACCCTTTCCTCCCCTTTCCACAACTGACGTGGGGAAATGAGCCAGAGAAATGCTCTCCAAGTTCAGTTTCCTTGACTTGAATAAGAAGGTGTGATTAAGTGCTTCAGAGACACAGCAGACTGCCTTCCATCTTCAGCGGTTCTTTAAATGTTTCTTCAGGAAATTCTAGGCACTCTGTCAATTTGTATCTTCCCCCTGATGCTGTGGCTTAATTGTTCCTAAAGGAAAAAACTGGATTCCTGTGAACTGACAGATATGCTGGGTTGCTTGTGCAAGCTATTAGTTGCCTGCTTCATGGTGCACACAGTGGGTAGCAGGCGTAAGGAAGAATTTTCCCAGAAATCGGCATCTTCAGAGAGTTATTATAACTGAACTAGCTTTATTGTAACTAAAGTATGAGCTAGTCTTGAGGTGTATAGGACCTGTATTTTTCAAAGGAGACTGTTCTACCCAAGACTTAGTTTCTTGTCCCACGAGGCTAATTGCTGCTGCATTTCATGGAGTTTATGAGGTGTGCTTTCCTCTGCCCTGCTCCAATCAGATGGTACTGCTTGGAAAGTAATATAAGCACAGGATTGATATAGAGCTACTTCTGCAGTGGCACTCTGCAGTGGATCGTATGGGAGGAAGGGAGGAGAAACCTTACCACATGGCAGGAGAGAATGACATACAAAGGCAATCAGTCAATCGACTGAGATATTTATCACTCAGCTTCTCTGTGCCCAGCTTTGTGAAACACAAAAGAAGTATGAGTTCTTGGCTCCAAAGGTGCATTCTGTTCACTTGCAGAGAATTTAGGTCAGTGTTTCTACAAGTGTGGTCCCCAGACCGGCAGCATCCTCCTCCTCGGGAAACTGCAGATTCACAGTGACCACCCTGTAATCACCAGAAGAATTAGACACCCTGGAGGGTGGTGCCAGCAGTCTGTTTTACAAACCCTTGCAGATGATTCAGTTGCTCCCCTGGTGGCTCAGACAGTAAAAAATCTGCCTGCAGTGTGGGACACCCAGATTTGATCCCTGGGTTGAGAAGATCCCCTGGAGAAGGGAATGGCAACCCACTTCAGTATTCTTGCCTGGAGAGTTCCATGGACAGAGGAGCCTGGTGGGCTACAGTCCCTGGGATTGCAAAAAGTTGGACATGACTGAAAGATTAACACTTGCAGATGATTCAGATTTGTGCTAAAGTCTGAGAACCTATGTATTAGGCTGAGCACTTCTAGGGGAATAAATTAGTAAGGCACGTGAAATTAAGGGTTGCTTGCTTGTAGAGTTCAGAAGAGGAGAGAATAAGATACTCTACAGTGAGATGCTAACCTGAATTGTGCATTAGGTGTGAAAGGGGTCAGAGGAGGAAGGGGGCTGTGGATCATCAAAGCAGTATTTCCTGGGCAAGGGGAATGTGGAGCCAAGTTTTGAGAAATGAATTAGGAGAGAGGGAAGGAGAGGAGTATGAATGAGTGCATGTGTGTGATGGTTCCTTCAAAGAGCACAGTTCATTGTGGGAGAAGGTCGACTCTCAAAACTCGAGCCAAGAAAAATAAATGTCAAGTACAGAACTTAGTTTTGTTAAGAAGAAAAAAATGTTCCTCACAGGTTGAATTCTAATGTGGGTTCGTCCCTTTTTCTCACCTCTGGCAGGCGTGCAGTTAATTGGGGCCAGGGATCTTGCACCTGGAGAGGCTTAATAAAGTGAGGATCTCAAGAAGAGGATATTTACCATTGTTAGTTTTTCAGTCCTGCCCAACTCTTTGAGACCCCATGGAGGACTGTAGCCCACCAGGCTCCTCTGTCCGTGGAATTCTCCAGGCAAGAATGCTGGAGTGGGCAGCCATTCCCTTCTCCAGGGGATCTTCCCCACCCAGGGATTGAACCCTGGTCTCCTGCAATGCAGGAAGAGTCTTTACCGTCTGAGCCAGTAGGAAAGTCCAGGTTTACCTAAAGCCATTGTTTTAAAAGTGGGAGGCCTGTGGTACTGGTGAAAAATAGGGGTAACTGTGTTTTAAAGGGATGAGATGCCTGCATAGATAAAGTGCTTTGTGTGTACTGGAGAGATGGATCTGCGATCTAACGTAGGGGTGGGCGTGGATCCAGAGAAGTCGGGGTGTGAGAAAAGAAAATCTAACGTCTAGTAAGTTTCTGTTTTTAAAGGCAAAAAGGAGCCACTGAACATTATGGCAAGATGAGAGTTCCTACACATTTCATGACTCTAATGAGAGGGCTATCAGTGACTAGAGGGAAGTAGATAGGTTAGAAGGCTATTCCAACTGTTCAAGTGAGAGATGACCAGGGTTTGAACTAGTGCAGCTCTAGAAAAGTGCTGGTGTGGGCAGCAATAAGGGGTCACGGTGGTTGAAAATGGAAAAGGAGAAACAGTGGACTAGCCACCAATGTCTTCCATGGGTAGTTTGATGAACTCCTTACAACTGTCACTGGTGTATCTAACTGTGACCACCCCTTTAATGATATGGAAATCAATTTTTTTTGCAGAAGATCCAAAGGCTGTGTAGCTGAGAAGTGGCAAATTCTAGATGACCCAGATCTGTTTGCCTGAAAAGCCTGCACCCTTTCTGCTCTAGATGCTAAACTTTGGCAAATAGAATGATGCATTTTGTTTAGAATTGAGCAGTGGTTATCTTGGCAGAAATCTGCTGGGAGGAGTTGTTAAGAGAGAGGGAAACAAGAGCATAGGGCTTTAAAGTTCCTTCCATGAAAATGTATTTGAAAGCTTCAGCAGGGGACAGATAGCATCTTGTACCACCCAAAGGTAGACCCAAGGGCTGTTTTGTTTTCTTTGTTGACCAGTGGTCTAGAAATGAGAGTTGAGAATGGGTTCTTTGACCCAGCATTGGCCTAGGCAGCTCTTTGAATCGTGGTCCCATCAGAACATACATATAAAAAAAGCAAAACCAGAAGAATGTACATATGGCTCTTACTCTTGCGCTTTGCTGTGAAGGTTGCAATTTTAGGACCTGGAGGTTTTCAGTGTCCTGCTTGTTCTTCAACTTACTTACGGCAAAGGTCCTCATATTCTGCAAAGGACAAAAATGAGTCCAAAATGAAATGCTAGGGAGAAGAGGAGAGAAAAGATCACAACTAAATAAACTAGGGACTTTGAGTTGTTTAATTCAGAGTATTTGTTTTTATCTCCACCTCCTAGTATGCATACTGGTATTTACTCAGCAATGTTGGGAGATGAAACCATGTAAGTCATTTTATCTCCACACCTGAATCTCCTTTTCAGCAGCTTACTCTCCTCCACCTTTTCTGACACCTTCCCAGGTGGGGTGCTCCAGCTGCCTTGCTCCCCTCTCCTGAGTAGAAGCTGAGGGGAGACCCTTTTGGGTATCAGGTTACATCTGGAAATTCTATTGTGCAGGACAGTAGATGGCTTAGCAGTGGGATAAGGCTGTATGCCTCATTAAGTTTGAACTCCACTCTGCAGGTTCTTGTGGAGACACGGGGACGGGGGGGGGGGGGGGGGTTGTTTAGATAAGGAGCCCTTGAAAGGAGCCTGCTTGTTGAAGTGTACGTCAGCAGCAGCGATGAAAAGATGCCTAAACATATGTCCCCCAGCAGCTAAAGTCCATCAGCATGGTCCATCAGCAAATTAGTAAATTACCCCTGCTGTTAATACAAGTCTTCTCAGTTTACTGACTTGTGTGCTTAACTATTGACTGCTGTTTTTATTAGGGTAAACTAGCACATCGAACTGATACTGCCGTGCTAGGCCAAGTGACCAACAGGTTTTGCTTACGTTGGGGATCACTTGAGCTCATGCCACATGATGTCATGACATTGGTTTTTATGTGCACATAAAATGAAGTGCTTGTTAAATATTGAAGACGTTTATGATTGTTAGGTGGAACAAAGGCAGGAAAGTCTCAGTGACACAGGGAAAACTGTAAGTGTTTTGTATGAACAGTTATCTCTTTTTAATACTAATTTTTGTGATCCATATGAATGAGGTCAAGTGTCCTTTAGACCTCTAATGATAAATGGATTACTGCCAAAGAGAGATGGGTGTGATAGGTATTGAGGTGGTTTTGTTAGGTACTTTCAAAGGAATTGAGAAATGACTCTTAAGTAGTATTTTGAAGAGATCATGCTGACTTCAAATCCAGGCTGTGTGATTTTTGACCCAGATCTTACTTGCCTTTGTCTCTTTCTTTTCAGCTGTAAACTAGAGATGATCCCTCAGAGATACTGTGAGGATTTAGTGCTTAGCTTCATCCCTAAATATACGTTCTCAATACATCAGTCACTAATAATTATGACAGATCATTAGTCATCATTATTATCATTTGTAGAAATTGGTCCTGTTTGTGGCAGAAGTATAAATTCTATAGGATCAGAAATCAGCTTATTTTCTCCTTTCTTGGTTGGGCTGCTGTTTGTGCTCTTTCCACTAGCTCCAGAATTCCTTAGTTCTGAGGTTGTGCCTCACTGGACCAGCCATTTCAGTGTGTCTGCTTCTTCTGTGAACAGCTTCACCTTTCCTTTGGTCTTGGGAGGCCACAAAGAGAACAGTCAGATAAGGATTGATACATTCAGTGGCCATAGTTCTCACTCTGGTTTTTAAGTGTGGGGTAGTTACTGGTGAAATTGAGATTTGCACCTGCTTCTGTATCTGTGCATTTTTGGTCGAGTTTGAAAGGCAATTGAAAGCTGCATCTATTTTGGAGATTGTGAAATAAGAGTTTTAATGACAAACTTAATAAAAGGTTGGTGAGGTTGAGCAATAAACAGAAAATACTTTTGCTACATCCTTGGGTGCCTCATTTTCACTGATGATTTTGTGTGGATAGTTACTTAAATGCAGGAAATATGTTTACTGACACATAATATCCTGGGCTACTCAAGGGAGAAATTTCTTACTCACCTAGTAAATAGAGCTTTCTTTGGGTTTTAGGCAGTTATCTTTTTTAATACTAATTTTTGTGATCCATATGAATGAGGCCAAGTGTCCTTTAACAGTTTTAGACCTCTAATGCTAAATGGATTACTGCCATATGTCATTATAAAGGAAACTTTGCTGAGACAGAAGGACCTGAGTTAGTGATTCCCAGTCCCTGATAACTCAATTGGTAAAGAATCTGCCTGCAATGCAGGAGACCCCAGTTCGATCCCTGGGTTGGGAAGATCCCCTGGAGAAGGGAAAGGCTACCCACTCCAGTATTCTGGCCTGGAGAATTCCATAGTCCATGGGGTGGCAAAGAGTCGGACACAACTGAGCAACTTTCACTTTTCAACGAACTCAAGGATCACAAGAATCACTTGGGGGAGCTTTTTAAAGAAAAACTCCAGTGCCTGGGCCACAATTCCAGATATATAGTTGCTCTAAAATGGGACCTGAAAATTGATGCTGTAAAAAAAAAAAAAAATTCCCTAGGTGATTCTAGTGTGTAACTAGACTGAGAAGCACTAACAGGAAAGGAATTCCTTTTGATGGAAGAACCAGTGGAATGAGAGAAGTTCTAGTTTTTCTCAGCGGGGATTCCGTGGTCTCCCATCACAGTGCCCATTTTGACAGTGGCATGGTGCAGTTGTGCTTGGATACAGTTCAGAGGGTAGCAGTTGTACCTGTGGTATCTGAACCCTCTGCAGCCAGTGTAGTGCCGGGCATAAACTAGATATCAGTACCGCCTTCCTTCCCTACTAGCTTTTGATGACTAAAATGATGGAATTGAGCCCAGATGTACCAGCTGGTCGTTTCCCCCTCTGTGGTCCACAAGCATATATTATTTTTTGTTGTTCTAGGAGGGGGAAAGACTCCAGTTTTGAAATGCTTTAGGCATAACACTGATCTTTGATTAAGGTCAACAAATGCTTGCTGTGTACAACATAAATTGCCAGGTGTAGGTGGTACATGCAGTGCCATTTATTACCTCTGTAACACCTAGTCCTTCCTAGTTTGGGTTCTGTACAGCAAATGGAAACAAGTTCTCTGTTGCCCTACTTTGCTCTTAAACACAGCATAACTATTTTGTTCAAGGACACAAGAGCCTCTTTTTATTCTTCTTTCTTTCTATTTTTTTTTCCTTTTTAGATAGCCCAGATTGCATCAGGGCTTGAAGATGTGATTATTCATAAAGGGAGAAGTCTGTGAACACAAGCGACCATGGCCTTAGAGTTTGATAAACCATTACTTGCGTGGTTTGCAGATTGAGTAGTGCCAAGCATATATTGAGTAAGAGCAGCCTCTTGATATCAGGTAGTGCTTTTTTTGTGTGTTAATTCCCTATCTACAGTGTTGATAGTGTTAATTCCCTATGTACAAGATTGTTTTTAAATCTCCTACAAGTCTGTGGGTTAGCAGGGCAAGTAACTATTGTCTCCACTTTATGAATAACAAAACTTGAAGACTCAGTAAGTTTAAGTGATCTGCCTTAGGTGATGGTACTGGGCCTTAAATTTATGCTTTTGACCATAAATCCCTTCAATACACAGCTTTGGGGAGTGCTTTCCCTTGGATCACAACACCCATAATAAGTGTGACTAAGGGAACCCCAAGGTTCTTTTTTCCCCAGCTGTCATAATTTGAATCCTTTGTGTTTGTGTATGCTTGCTTACTGTGTGTGTGTGTTTGTGCGCGCGCACTGTGCTCAGTTGTGTCTGACTCTTTGCGACCCTGTGGACTGTAGCCTGCCAGGCTCTTCTGTCCATGGGATTTCCCAGGCAAGAATACTGGAGCGGGTTGCCATTTCCTCCACCAGAGGATCTTTCCAACCCAGGGATTGAATTTGCGTCTCTTGTGTCTCCTGCACTGACATGCGGATTCTTTATGACTAGCACCTCTGGGAAGGTTGTGTGTGTGTGTGTGTGTCCATTAATATTAAGCAACTTGCCATTTGCCTCTGTGGAATGCAGATGATAACTGGTAATGTACATTTGACATTTGATATAGTCAAGAGAGTGTCATCTTTTATTAACAGTTGTGATTTTTTTTTTTTTCTCACCAAGGGGCCTACTTTCACTTTTAATCTACTGTGAGTGTGAATATTCATGTGTAGTATTTTGTTTCTAGGCAAAGTATTTTCCCCAGCCTATGCTGTTTGCTTAAAATGATAATGTTGGAAGCTTAACATATGCAGTTACAGAAGAGAAAAATTTTCTGGGTGGTTTGTGGATTCTTTTCATTCATCTGACAGATTATTGAGTGCCTGCTGTTTGCCTTTGTGTGTGCATGCTAAGTTGCTTGAGTCCTGTCTGACTCTTTGTGACCCTGTAGAGACCCTGTAGACTACCAGGCTTCTCTGTCCATGGGATTCTCCAGGCAAGGATACTGGAGTGGGTTGCCATGCCCTCCTCCAGGGGAGCTCCCTGGATTGAACTCAATCTCCCAAGGATTGAACTCGCGTCACTTACATCTTCTGCATTGACAGGCAGGTTCTTGACCACTGGTGCCACTTGGGAAGCCCAGTATGTTCCTTTACTCCCCTGTTAAGGAAGGCTAGGACAGAAGAGGGAAAGAGTCAGTGTTTCACTTCAGCTCTTTCTCAGGCCAGCTGGCTACTGAGCTTTACTGATTTCCTGAAATTTCTGAGAGAGTTTCCCCCAGTTACCTGATAGACTAAGGGTGGGAAATGCCCTCCTTGGTCCCCACCAGTGTCTCATGGAGGAGTGGTTGTGGCCGCTGGGAATTTTGGAAAAAGCCACACCCAGTGCCGCCTGGATGGTGTGCTCTGTCATTCCACCCTGCTGTTTTCTCTTTTCCCTCTTTTCACCCTCTCACAAGCAAAGCCTCTTTTTGTTCCTGGTTCCTGCATCATCCCAGAGAGATTGTTAATTATGGTTGAATGTAAGAAAGGCAATCAGAGTTGAAGATCTCAAATGCAGAAGAGTGGTTTTTGTACTCAAGAGCCACTTCCCTTGTGTATTAGTGCAGCATATTTGTCACCATCCAGGACAGACTTACTCTGCAGAAATGGATCATAACCATTAAAAAGGAAACAAAAAGAAGCCCTCTGTCCTGTCCCCCTGCCCCCAGGATTCTGAATACTGCTGCAGAGGATGCTTCAGTAGAAATTTGAAACGTGAAGGGCATGTGAGGACAACACACGAAGCTCTTCGTGTTTAGAGCATAAGGACTTAAAAAAGGAACGAAAGCACCCATTTCCTTTTAAGGGAAATGAGTATTTGACTTGTCACCTTTGTGAGGATAAACAAAGCTTATCTTTTTGGTTGGCAGTAGAGGGGGCTCTTAAAGTCTCATGTGGGAGGAGAGAAGGGTGATTCAGTCATTTATGTACCATACTTGAGTTGAGTCACTGAAATCCTTCATGGAGTGTCTCATGTTGTCAGTCCATGTGTCTGTAGCACAGTGCCCTTGGGAGTGTTTGTTCCCACTGAGAAAGCCCGTGTCCTGGTTTCCTTCCTCTTCGGTTTTTCTGTTTTGTTTTGTCACTTTTGTAGACAAAGGCATTCTGTAGTAATTCTTTCATAGAAACTTCATGCCTCAAAACATGTCACATACTGCAGGTTGTAAAGAAGTATTCCATGGAACTTGATCAGTGGACTGGGAAGCAGGGTTAACATCTTTCTGTGCGATCTTGACCCAGATCTATCAGCTCACCCCCTATCCTTGCTAGCAGAATCCCGATTTCACTTCGGTGTTCACTGTCCACATGGATTTACATTCAGAGGATACATCCTGACTAGGTCTAAATCAATGATTGCACTCAAGCCAGTTAAAGGTCCAGGTCTCGCTCCTATGGCAGTATGGAAAATGTTATATGGGTGCGGGAAGTTTCCTTCTGGTTGAGAAGAGGAGAAACGCACAGTTTCTATTTCTGGTTGGTGTCTGTATGGCGCCTGACTGTGGCGGCAGCCAAATTTGCCCCATGAGCTGACTTGGAGGACAGACCAACAGCAGAGCTGAAAGAAAGATAGAAAGACCGTGTGTTTGATCATATTGTTGAACTGCTGAATTAAGCAGCTTAAAATTCGTTCTACTCTCAGGACTTCTTGTTACGTATGAGGAAAGATTTTTTATTTGATAATTTTTATTTAAAATTTTTATTTTATTTTGGTTTTCTGTTTCCTACAGTCCAGTGTATTCTAACTGATAAATATAAGTCTCTTATAACATTCCTGATAAATTTGTTACTGTTGGAAAGTGACAAAATAACTCGATATATTTTCTCTTTGTTTTATTTTCCTAAGAAGGTCCAGTCTAACTTGAATGCTCAGTGGTACTTCCTCCTAAGTTCCAAGAATGTCTCTTTTCTAGTCTTTGCCTAGTTGGTTTTATTTATTTTAATTGTTGTAACAAGTTGGAAATCTGTATCACATCCTTATTGGAAGTAGCTAACCACCTTTGATTTCATTATTACTGAGGGAATGCTTCTGATTTGTTAAAATGAGGGTCCCAAATACCTGGTTGTTGTTGTTTAGTCATTAAGTCATCTCCGACTCTCTGTGGCCCCATGGACTTCATCACGCCAGGCTCCCCTGTCCTTTACCACCTCCTAGAGTTTGCTCGAATTCATGTCCATTGAGTTGTTGACACTATCTAACCATCTTGTCATCCTCTGCTGCCCCCTTCTTCTTTTGTCCTCAGTCTTTCTCAGCATCAGGGTTTTTTCCAGTGAGTCAGTTCTTTGCATCAGGTGGCAATGGTATTGGAGCCTCAGCTTCAGCATCAGTCCTTCCAGCGAATATTCAGGGTTGATTTCCAAGGTACAAACACCTTGTAACGTAGCATGTTTATCTGTGTGCATTCACCCATTCAGTACACATTTATCGAGCTGTTACTGAAAGCCAGCCAGACAGTTGAATATTTTCTTCGGTTTGGGTGTAGGGCACAAATAAAGAAAGCACTGGGAACTCAGAATTGTGGGTAACAGAGCATCATGTTAGGGGAAAGTCATCTTTCATTGCTGGTCCAGGGGAGAGTTCTGAGGCTGACTTACAAGTATTGATTTGATGGCTGCCAATAATTTTCATCTCCTTTTCCCATCTCTGAACTGAATGTAATCCCTTCGGAGGTTGAGAGTCAGAATCCTTTATAATAGTGAAAGGACAGGAAAAGACTTTCCTAGACATCACAGCACTGAAATCATTATTCAAGAAGAAAACTCTAGGGTCAAGTAAATAGTTTTTGAGTGTCATATTTTAACTCATTTGTTCAGTTGCCCTAAGCAGAATTAGTGTTTTGTGTGACATTTTCAAAAGACTGTTTAAGCCATGGTAATCCCTAAGGTAGCCACTGTGCTAAATTCTGAGAAGGACCTCCAGGTGTCTGAAATACATGCCTTTCTGTTTTCAGAGGAAGCGATGCAGTTGAGGTTGTAAGATCTGGATCTGAATTTAACTTTTGTAGTGTTTTAGATCTTTTGTTTCTTCCGTTTAAAATAGCAACAGCGTTTTCTTCCCCTGTTCATCTACTAAGAAGTGCAGATGAAAGTAAGTTGACGGTTGAATGGTGGTTTTGAATATGGGAGTGAGTTCCCTGGAGCCATATGTGTACCAGTTGGTAGTTGTAGAATGGAGTTGCTGTTGCTGCTGTGTATCCCCCGTCACAAGATCTTGACGACCTCAGCATCTGATCGCCACAGAGAACACAGCTGACCCCTCACTAGCCAGAGTCCGTGTGCTGTGGATTCCCCTGCCCCTCTCTCAGCTGGATCACCTGGTGTTGGATAGTAGAGAGACCTTAATGCCAAGGACCTTTTCACCTACTCAGATTGCCTCTCATGTTGCAGCCACAGAAGGCTAATACATTTTCAGTGATGTAGCTCAATAAATTAACAGTGAGCTAAGAGGATAATGGCGAGAGCTACTTAGGAAAACTAGTGCTCGGTTTTACTCAGAGATCCTTGAAAAATTTTGCTTTGCAGGAGAGAAACAGCATGCATCTGCTCCTCCCAGCAAAGAATACGTCATTAACTATAGCTGTAAACCACCCTCCTGAGGGCAAAGCAGTAGAGATGAAAAAGTGGTTTTGAGGAAACTGTCTTGGTGACAGTAAATACTCATTAGTTGGTGATACTGTGAGATGTTGGCTGGAGGTATCTGAGATTCCAAGAGTGTGTAATTTCCCTCTTGGGTGTCCACAGGGAGCACCAAGGCTGCTTTATTGAAAAGTTAGTAATCAGGTATTACTGTGCCTCAGTCCTTCTCAAACTTGAGCTTGCAGCAGAATTACCTGGAGGGCTTATTGCAACATAGATGACTGGATTCCACCCCTCACAATTTGGTAGGTCTGGGATAGGGCCTGAGAATTTGAAATACTAACAAGTTCTCAAATTATGCCTAGGCTGCCGGTCTGGGAACCACCTATTGAGAGCTACTGTTCTCTCTGATTCCCTGTCTCTTTGTGCTCATCTTACTTGCATGCAGCAGGTATAAAATTCAGTTCAGTTCAGTTCAGTCGCTCAGTTGTGTCTGACTGTTTACGACCCCGTGGAATGAAGCACGCCAGGCTTCCCTACCCTTCACCAACTCCTGAAGCTTGCTTAATCTAATGTCCATCAAGTCTGTGATGCCATCCAACCATCTCATCCTCTTTTGCTCCCTTCTCTTCCTGCTTTCAATCTTTCCCAGCATCAGTCTTTTCCAATGAGTCAGTTCTTTGCATCAGGTGACCAAAGTATTGGAGCTTCAGCTTCAGCATCAGTCCTTCCAATGAATATTCAGGACTGATTTCCTTTAGGATTGACTGGTTGGATCTCCTTGCAGTCCAAGAGACTCTCAAGAGTCTTCTCCAACACCACAGTTCAAAAGCATCGATTCTTTGGTGCTCAGCTTTCCTTATGGTCCAACTCTCACATCCATACATGACTACTGGAAAAACCATAACTTTGACTAGATGGACCTTTGTTGGCAAAGTAATGTTTCTGCTTTTTAACATGCTGTCTGGGTTGGTCATAGCTTTTCTTCAAGGGAGCATGTGTCTATCAATTTCATGGCTACAGTCACCATCTGCAGTGATTTTGGAGCCCAAGAAAATAAATTCTGTCACTGTTTCTATTGTTTCCCCATCTATTTGCTGTGAAGTGATGGGACCAGATGTCATGATCTTAGTTTTCTGAATGTTGAGTTTTAAGTCAACTTTTTCACTCTCCTCTTTTACTTTCATCAAGAGGCTCTTTAGTTTTTCACTTCCTGCATAAGGGTAGTGTCATCTGCATATCTGAGGTTATTGATATTTCTCCCAGCAATCTCGATTCCAGCTTGTGCTTCATCCAGCCTGGCATTTTGCATGAAATGGTATAAAATTGAGGCCCCCAAAAGCATTCACTCTCACCATTGACCTGATTATCATGTAATAACAATTGGATTTTGACCTTCTAACAGGTCGGTCATATTTGAACTTCATATTAATTGTAAACCCTTATTATCTGAATTCTTGATCCTGAAAAGTCTTGCTTGAACTGGAAATCTGTCATAGACTGTCTTGAAGAATCCATATTCCTGGTATGTGTATTACACTCCATAGTAATTACATGAAATAAATTGCTCCACAGAAAATTACATCCATGCTCAGAATCATCTGAAAGATTAAAAAAAAAAAAAAAGTTGTTCTTGGGCCCCCTCTCAAATCTATTGAATTTCTGGGAGTGAGCACTAAGAAATACGTAGTTCTGAAAGTTTCTCAAGAGATTCTAATGGGCAGCTGGGTTGAGAAGCCTTGTTCTAGGCCCTGGAGAGAGAGGGGCAAGAGAGCTCCAGTGAATCCGTTTTTCTTTTAAATTTTATTTATTTGGCTGTGCTGGCTATAAATTTTATAAATAAAATTTATAAATAAAATTTATAAATAAGTTTTATTTATTTGGCTGTCTTAGTTGTAGCATGTGGGATCTAATTCCCAGACCAAGCATCAAACCCAGGCCCCCTGCATTGGGAGCACAGAGGCTTAGCCACTGCACTACCAGGGAAGTCGCTCTAGTGAATCCTTTACATTTGCATTTACCTGCTGCTCTGCCTTCTTTTCACCGTTAAACCAATTCTCCCCTCATTATACTGTATCATTCCCCTACTTCACCCTTCTTATCAGCTTGATCAGCCTCATCCCATTTTGTGTCATTTTCTCTGGACTTAGGAAAACAGCCCAGTAGACTCTTCATCCAAGTGTATGAAATGAAGGGCCTTTAGTTTAAATTATTTTAAAATGAGGTTGCTTTGTTTGGGGTCTAGCCAATCTCTTCCTCTACACTCCAGTTTGAGAACCTGGTTTAGTCAGAGTTCCCTAGTCGCCCTTCCTCACCTGAATAAAGGAGCAGTCAGGCCATGTCTCCAAAGCTTTCTGAGCCAAGGCTTCATGCAGGAGGAAGGTTTAGGAAAGAGCCAGGCTCCCTCCCTCACTGTCAACAGAATGAATGTTGTTGAATCACTTGATCCCAGCTCTGTGAAATAATACACAGGAGGAATTTCTGCTTTATGACTTTAATCTGATAAACTCTACTTGCTCTGGCGTGTTGGATTCTCTGTGTGTTCTCGGCTCCCGCCAGCATAATCCCGGCCTTCTGTGTAGCAGCTGGCATGCAAAGCCAAAAACTCAAACCCAGCCTTGATGCAGACTTCAAACACAAGCTACTTTAGAAAGCTCTGTGATAATGCTAAGCACTTAACATTACTGCTGCCGGGCTCCTAAAAGGAGCCAGGAAGTGCCAGATCCAGAGAATCTCGTAAAGTTTCCTATTGAGCCTGGGCCTGAAGCAAGCAACTGCTGCAACCAAATAAAGCAAAACCAGTTAAACTCTTGCTTTTCTTATATTTCCTTTTCCCTGTTCTCATAAATTATATTCTCACTTCCCTTTTCTCCCCTTGTTTATTCTTTTTTCCATCTGTATCTTTTCTCTGTTTTTCTCTCTGCTCTGTCCATCTTTCCCTTACCTTTCCGTTTTTGCTTGTCATGCATGTTCTCCTAGTTCTGCTTTTGGAGAGCCAGGAATCTTGTATAATTTGAGAATTAGCCAAATACTGGGGTATTTATCCAAGGTTAACCTTAAATGATTTCCTCTGTATCCATTTCCAATCTCACTAATTTCTGGGGCCAGTTGGCAGGAGAGCAAGCTACAAAGAATACCTGTGCCTTAGAAGTCATCAATATTGGTCAGAAACAAGGACAAGAGAATTTTTATACCCTTAACCTATCTGGAGCTTAAGATGTAGGAGATGATAATACAAGGGTGGGAAAATCTATAGCATGTCTGTGACTGTTTAACTTTTTCTTGCTCATGGCAAATATCATAAATAGATCTCTGAACTCTGATATGATTTTTCTTAACCCAGTACTCCAGGGCATTTTGGCCACTAGACAAGATGAGTCCTCTATTTCTTGTTAATGGAAGTTTAGACGGAATTTTTGGCAAGAGGAAAAGGTTAGAGAGCTAAATCCCATCTTTTCAGAACTCCTTCTTTAAAATTTAATTAATTTGGCGACATATGGGGTCTTCATTGCATCAAGTGGGGTCTTTTGTTGCAATGTATCGGCTTAGTTGCCCTGCAGCATGTGGGATGTTGGTTCCCCAACCAGGGATCTATCCCATGTCCCTTGCATTCATTGCAAGACAGATTCTTAACCTCTGGACCACTAGGTAAGTCCCTCTCTTCAGAGCTGTTTGGATTCGGTGTTGAAGATATTTACTGAGAGTCCTGGAAACCATGACAGATATTGCAGCCCTTTCCTTTAATGACTGTTAACCCATACACATGATGAGAGCGAAATTGCTAGAGATTGTGATAGAAGAAGAATAATTTCAGTGAGTTTAAGAAAAGCTGAAGCCTGATTTGAGGTGAATAGTGCATGTTGTTGTTCCAGAGTTTCATTGCTGATTGCTGATTTTTTTGGAAGGTTAGTGGTTGAACAAATGCTTTTCCTAGAATCATGTAGGGCACTTAAAAGTGTTGAATGCTGTATATAACACTCCAGAGGTGAAGACGTACAAGTGACAGTCTGATTATTGGAAAGAAGGTAAAGAGATTTGACAATATCAGAGTTTGGGCACATTTGAGCAGTAGCAGTTCATTGTCCTAGAACAGATTGCCTTCTGGCCATGATTTATTGACTTACTTGATGGAAGGATTCAACACGAGCCACCACTTATCTGTTTTTTCAATTGACTATCAGAAGGCGTTAAATAATTGTGCGTGCTATGCTGTGCTTAGCCGCTCAGTTGTATTTGACTCTTTGCGACCCCATGTAGTGTAGCTCGCCAGGCACCTCTGCCCACAGGGATTCTCCAGGCAAGAATACTAGAGTGGGTTGCCTTGCCTCCTCCAGGGGATCTTCCCAACCCAGGGACAGAACCCAGGTCTCCCGCATTGCAGGCAGATTCTTTACCATCTGAGCCATCAGAGAAGCCTAGTTGTGTGTGTAAGAAATGTCAAAGGGACAAACTTGTGTGCAAAGGACTGTGTATTTTTGTGTATCAACCTCTTACCCTTCTTTGTTTGGTTTTGGTTAAAGCTAGCATTTTCTTGTGTGTAAATAAACAGATTCATATGCATGCTGGCTGCGAAGGCATGCACAATGTTACAGTTTCATGGATGGTGGCAAGTGTGACATCTCTGTCATTGTCCTGTGCCTTGTGTGTCTGGGAGGATGGCTGACCACATCTCTGATGTGGCTCAATTAACAGAAAATTGATACCTGGACATGGAACAAAATATAAAGATAGTGCATTTCAAAGAATTTATGTAAATCGAATTATCTAAACTGGATTTAGGGACAGTATTGTAAAGGTAATCTGTGAATAATCCTTGTGGTGATTTTTTTCTCCCTCTTCTGTATCCCCATTTAAAAGCCCTTAATTTAATCTGTGTGGATGAGGTGGATTCTTGTGGGGTTAAATCACTGCAGTTTATACCCACTGAGGGCAAATTAACAGAGTAAGCTCCTTTGGGGCAGTGACAAAGGGCTTTGCCTTAGGTGCTCAGGAAACTTGCATTCACTTTCTGCACACATGAACTCTATTTCAGTTAGTCTAAATACGTGGACTCCTAGAAAAAATTAAAAAAAAATTACGATAATTATATTAGTATTCACTTCTTGTTTCAAAGATGTATTGAAAGTGAAGTAAGTCCAAAAGAGAGAAATATTGTATATTAATGCATATATATGGAATCTAGAAAAATAGTACCGATGAACCTATTTACAGAGAAGACATGGAGATGCAGACATAGAGAATGGTCTGGTGGACACAGCAGGGGAAGGAGAGGGTAGGTCAAGGTGAGAAACTAGCATTGCCATATATACCCTATCATGTGTAAAATAGATAGCCAGTGGCAAGCTGCTGTGTAACACAGGGAGCCTGGCCTGGTGCTCTGTGACGACCTACAGGGGTGGAATGTGGGGTGGGGAGGGAGGCTCAAGAGGAGGGAAGATATATATATATATACATATATATATATATATATATGTAATTATGACTGATTCACATTGGTGTATGGCGGAGACTGCCAAAACATTATAAAGCAGTTGTCCTCCAATTAAAAAAAAATAAAAAGATTACATTTAAAAAAAAAAAAGATGTATTGAGCAGTACAATGTGCCTGATAGTGAAGGTGGACTACAGTTTTAAGGATGATACCTGCAGTTTCTGCTTTGCACGTGCATAGTGGGGGAGACAGACCAGAGAGCCAGTGAGAGGTGCCCAGTAAATGTCAGGTCTCATTGCTCTTGGGCTGTGATGGTTGCTCTGCTGGGACCCCTTGAGATGCAGCCAAGAGACCTTGACCATGCTTGGGGTTGTTAAGGGAGGCATCATGAAAAAGAAAGAGTGCGGGGTCAGCACCTGGCCTGGAATGATGGCTAAGAGGACCTACAGAGCTCAGTTTTATTCATCTGAAAATAGGGATGATGATAATCCAGGTTCAGAGAGTTGTTATGAGGATTCCATGACAATAATGCACATGGATGATATGATTGTCCTGACAACTGAGAAGCCATCACTGATGATAGCTGTCTCTGTCTATCATTCATCCTTTGTTCAGTGTAGCAACCCTTTGATGAGAGGAGCAGTTTTCTCTATTTTGCAGATGCTCAGAGAGGTTAATTTGCCCAAGGTTATCCAGCTAGAATTTGGTAGGGCCAGGCTTTGAATCTAGATGCCTCTCTCCTAGTTACCTTTTGTTCTCTTTATGCTACTCTGGAGGCCCAAGATGATTCCAGCTGCTTCCTGCTTCATTATCCCCCTAAGTGCCCCACTGAGAGGAGTGTGCAATTGCCTGCCCCTCCTCTCCCTGCCTTCTGGTTGAGCCATGAGTCACTGCCGAGCCATTTGTGTCAGAGAGGGAAATGGGGGCTTGCTTATCGCATGTAGCAATTTGCTGCCTGTTCTTGCTTATTTGCCAGGGACACCAGCGGAGAAGTGTTCATCAAGAGGCATCAAGTTTGTTAAGGGACCACATGGTGTATTTTAAAAGCTCCTAGCTCTCTCTGGTATCATTGATTGTACTTTAGCATAAGAAATTAAGTGACATTGAGCCTTTTATTAATACTACACATGTTTTCCATTTAACTTTGACTGGTTAAATTTGGCATAAAATGGTAACTTGCAAACCAGCCTCCATGGGATGTGTGGCTTCTCTTACGCTAGTTATGCTGAGGATCTATCTGCATCTAGGGCCTGGACTAGATTTTGTCTTTTGCTTTTCTCTCTTGGTGGCAAGGTTTGCCTTGTTTCACGAAGCATGTTGACATGGATAAGTGTTGGAGTGGGCCCTGGTTTGTGACAGCTGGAGAACATAGATATGTGCTCCCACATCCTGATCAAGCTTTGGTATGTTGTGTCTTTGACAAAACTCGTGGCAGGGGGGCACTGCTTGGAGTTGATGTGAAGTTTGAGGAATTTGTGGCTCAGAATTTGGGATGATTTTTAAGGGATCATGTACCAATGATCTTCATTTCATACATGAAGAAACAGGTTTAAAAGGATGATGGTGATGGTGGTGGTGATATGACAGTAGCAGTGAGAGCACAAACAGTTTTTAAGCCAGACACTCTTCAAGATGCTTTATGCATTACCTCATTTGGTCCTTAAAATGATTTTATGACACAGGCATTTTTATTATCTCCATTTTACAGATGAGGCACAGAGAGGTTCAGTCATTTGCCCAAGTCACACAGGTGGCAAGTGGTGAAGCTAAAAGTTTTACCCAGGCTGTAAAAGACTGTCAGAACCTTTGATCTCAATCTTCATACAATAGCTTTATATGACTTGTCCCAAGTCATGAAACTGCTCAGAAATCATCTTAGTTTCAAATCCTGCTCTTGTGATGACTGAACTATATCAGTGATTTGTAAAATTCTTTTGGCTGTGGACCCCTTCCTTAAATAAAGATACTACTGGATAGCATAACCAAATATAAAAGCAGAAACCCAGCTGTTGTGGGTGAAGTGGGGTTGGAGAAGGCATTAACCATGTGTTCCATTTATTTAGCCCTTCCTGTGGCTTCTCAGGGGCTTCCCTGGTAGCTCAGATGGTAAAGTGTCTGCCTACAATGCAAGACACCCGGGTTCGATCTTCTCAGAAACCCACATGGGGCAAAGTTTTAAAATCCTAGCTTTAGTTAGGGACATGAGCTTCAGATTATATATATATTTTAGCCACAATTAAAATTATAACAGGGATGGGACAGATATCTCTGGTCAGATCTGTCCCATTATCTCTGTTTATGTCTCCACTGGAAGCAAATGCTGAAATTTTTGTAGCTGCATTTTTATAGGTTTGCAGGGTCTCTGGGGGGAATCAGAATTGGGAATTGTTGGAGAAAGGCCTTCCTGAGATTCTGAAGAGGGCACAACCCTCTCACATGCTGAAAATGTTTGGGCTGGAACAGATGTAAAGAACAGACTATTGGACTATGTGGGAGAAGGCGAGGGTGGGATGATATGAGAGAATAGTATTGAAACATGTATGTTACAATATGTAAAATAGATGACCAGTTCAAGTTCAATGCATGAAGCAAGGCAGAGGGATGGGGTGAGGAGGGAGGTAGGAGGGGGGCTCAAGATGGGGGGACACATGTACCCGTGGCTGATGCATGTTGATGTTTGGCAAAAACCACCACAATACTGTAAAGTAATTATTCTCCAATTAAATAAATAAATAAAAATTGATTTGAGTTTTTCCATGAGATGGTATGAAAAATCTGACTTAACTTTTTGGCCAACCCAATAGTTTTGTCTTTAAAAAAATGGCGTCAATCTGAGGCTTATACCCATTTTGAGAGTTATGGAAAAGCCAAAGATTTTGGATTTTTTTTTACCTTTTTTTCTTCCAGATTAAGCAATTTCTTCCTTTGTAAAGATACTTGGGGGCAAAAAGTAGCATGAGAGTGTTGAGTACTCAGGAAAAGTAGGCCTCAAGCCAGGAGAATCACTTCAAGGTCTCAAGTCTGTTTATCGGCTTGCTGGTCGTCTAGTAGTCACCAACTTGTACTTGGGTTTTTTTTTTGTTTTTTTTTTTTTAGTGAAGAAAGTGTAGCAGGAGAGTGAAGTGTATGGAGCTCAGGAGCTTGACGAGGGTGGAGGGAAGATTGGGAGATGAAAGATGGGAGTAAGAAATAGGAATCAGTCTACACCTGTGATTCCCAGAGTGTGATCCCTGACCAACAGCTTTAGCATCACCCAGGTACTTGTTAGAAATGCAAGTTCTCAGGTTCCATCCCAGACATGCAGAGTTGAAAACTCTGTGTTGGTCCAGTATTATGTGTTTTTGAAAGCACTACTCAAGTAACTCTTTCCCCCCTGCCCGATTTAAATCGTCCCAATTGTTGCTAGTTTTTAGGTGATCCCTATAATATACTTTGAGTGTGTGTCAGTGAGTAAGGTTGATACTAAAGGGGGACTGTTGAGGAGAAGTAAAGAAATGCCCTTGTATTCCAAAGACATTTCCCAGAGTTAAGTTACACATGTTATTAGTGTCTATTGCTTTTGTTCAGATTAGGCTCTGAAACAAAGTTAAGATTCTTGTCAAGCCTTGAGCTTATTAATAGCTGTTTCATTTGTTTAGTACTAATGCAAAATGTCTGATATCTGTAGAGGAAGTGCTTCATAAAAATGCACACTTCTTAAGTGCTCTACGAGGGGAAGCATTGTGAAGCCCACAGGATGTTAACATTAAGCAAGTAAATGTAGTTTTGTTGAGCTCTCCTCATTGTAATGAGTGTGGTGGTTGAGAGCACTGGACATCACAGCTTGAAAGGTTTTCCCATTGGTCGTATTTCAGACACTTTGCACATTAAAAAGAATGACTGCAGTTGTATGTAAATAAAAATCCGTGAATTCATACTAATGAGAGACAGAAACTCTTGACATCATTGGAAATGACTGTTATGCGAACTCCTCATTCTGAAAATTACAAATGAAAGGAAAAGAATTAGGCATTTGCTTTGCTTTGTGATGAGAACCTGTGGTTCTTCTATGATTGATAAGGAAAAGTTGTTCTTTACAGAAGGATCTACTCTGCTTAGTCACTCGGTTGTGTCTGACTCTTGTGACCCCATGGACTGTAGCCCGCCAGGCTCCTCCATCTGTGGAATTCTCCAGGCAAGAATACTGGAGTGGGTTGCCATTTCCTTCTCCAGGTTACAGAAGGATACTAGGAAATAAAATGTAGATGAAAATATAAAATTAGAATATCAGCACTTACAACAGTGGAATAGTTGATTCAGGCAGAGGTCATCAATGGAAGGCAAAACCATTAAGGGAAAGGATGTTGGGGAACAGAATGATCTATCTCATGGCATTGAAGAATACTTCACAGATCGTTTCCAAAGGGAAAGGTGTCTCTTTACAGTGGTGGTCATCACCTGAACTCAGTGGTCAAACTTAGCATGGTAGGGTAGCCTTCTGATATCATGTAACAGGAAGTATACAGAATTGCCAAGGAAGAGTTTTGCAAAAAAACATTTAACCTGCATCTAATCAGGTTTACCAGAAAACACGGGAGATAGAGAATCAGATTAATTGACATGATGGTGAAACAATCAGACACATTTAAAATGTTGGACATTCTTAAGATAACTGGTCTGTCTGGTTTATTTTTAACAAAATCACATGAAAATATTGTGCTGGTGGGCATTATCCTATATTACAAGAGACTAAGGACACATTAACCAAATACAGTGCTTAAACATTGATTGGATCTGACTTGAAAATAATAATTGCTATGAAAGATACTTAAGGGCAGTTGTGGAAATTTGAATGTGGACTGGTATCAGATCATATTAAGAGCTTAGTGTCAGTGTCTTAGGTGTGATAATGGTATTTTCGTTGTGTTAGAAGAATATCTTTATTCTTAGCAGCTGCTTAATTTTTCAGTATAAAATTGTTACACCCATAAATGGCTTTCATATGGTTCCATGAGAAATTACAGTGAGTATATAGATTAAGAAAATTTGACAAAATACTAGCAACTTTGAATTGAAATAGTAGGCATATGTGTTCATTTCATATAGTCAGTACTTTTGAAAATTTTCTCAGACAACAAAAATGGGCTGCCCTCATTCAGATAACTGACTGTGTCGCTTGGAAATGGCATGGCCTCGAATAAATTTCTTACAGTCTTCAGGGTTCATATCTGTAAATTTACTGTAATAATAATACCATGAAGTGTTGTTGAGGTTATTCAGTGATGTATTTGGCATATAAAACACACTGCTGTAGTGTGTAGCGTATCAGTGCCTTATACAAACTAAACACTCAATAAGTATTAGTTTCTGTGATGATGTTGGTGACTATAAGAGTTAAATACCTTAGTTTAATATTACTGATTCAGCGTAGAGAACAGTGAGACAGATAACTAGATATCTGTCTCACTGGATGATAACTGTCTGTTTGGATGATAACTAGACTCATGAAAGCTATGGATTCCCTAAAAATTTTACATGTCATTTCCCAGATTTATAGCTCATCTATGCATTTCTGTTTAAGAGTGCCTTATCTAGCATTTATTATCTAGAAACCTATTGTTGTTCAGTCGCTCACTCGTGTCCGACTCTTTGCAACCCCATGGACTACAGCATGCCAGGCTTCCGTGTCCTTCATCGTCTCCTGGAGCTTGCTCAAGCTCATGTCCATTGAATCAGTGATATTATTCAGCCATCTCATCTCCTGTCATCCCCTTCTCCTCCTGCCTTCAACCTTTGCCAGCATCAGTCTTTCCTAATGAGTTTGCTCTTCTTGTCTAGAAACCTAGGTGATATTTAAGAATACCTATCTAGAAATCTTGTATTGTCTCAATATTATGCTTTAATTTGGAGATAAATTCAGGGGATTTAAAGACATGCTTGTGAAGAAGTGAATGAAGTGCTGGTACGAGAGAGTTTGGTTTTGTAACCAGCATGCAATCAGATGAACATGTCCCAGTTAGTTTGGTTGCCTTCAGAAATACCGTAGAACACTGTGCATCCATTGAGCCTGTTATTGTTTAAAGCATCCTCTTTTAAGAATTTCCTTCAGAACCTCAGGTTGAGTTAGTTTTTATAAACATCCAAAGTTTTCTATAGCTTATTCTGGTGTTACGAAGTGAGTTATTGGGTAATTCATTTTTGATCACAGAAGTCTGTGACAAGGTGGTGAGATGTTTTTTGCCCCCTTTTGTGGTCTTATGATGCTGTTGGAAATTTCAAAGGAAGAGTTTCAAAAGTAGTTTAGTTTGGTCAAACTCTCCAACTCTAAACCATTGGTAATACCGATGACTAGCCCTTATTGTGGACTTAACAGGTGGTGTGAGTGGTAAAGAATCTACCTGCCAATGCAGGAGACGCAAGAGACATAGGTTGAGTCCCTGGGTTGGAAAGATCCCCTGGAGAAGGGCATGACAACCCATTCCAGTATTCTTGCCTGGAGAATCCCATGGACAGAGGAGCCTGGTGGGCTGCAGTCCATGGAGTTGCAGAGTTGGACACGACTGAAGCGACTTAGCAGCAGCAGCAGCTATGTTTTCACTGAGACCACACTTTTAGTCAGTGAACTTAAAGTTAAGTGTTTGGCCTTGTGGTCCAATGGACTGGATTCTGGTGTCTTGCCTCAAAAGTGCACCACTGAAAATATATAAATGGCAGGAAATGACTGGCCCTCTGCTGTCTTTAAGGATCAAACGAAAGATAAGAACTGACTCATTGGAAAAGATCCTGATGCTGGGAAAGGTTGAAGGCAAAAGGAGAAGGAAGGGGGTGGCATAGGATGAGATGGTTAGATAGCATCACCAACTCAGTGGACGTGAATTTGAGCAAACTGTGGGAGACAGAGGAGTCTGGCGTACTGCAGTCCATGGGGTCGTAAAGAGTTGAGCACGACGTAATGACTAAACAACTAAAACAAAAGAAATGGGCTTTCCTGATCTCAGGACTCAGTGAAGGATATTCTTACTGGGATGGAGAGTAGTGAGAATTTGGGGAGATACTGCTTAGGGGCTTGTTCCTAGGACAGAGTTCTTAACAGGTGTGTACAAGAGATAAAAATTGAGGAGTCTGCTGGAGAAGCCATAAATCCCATGAGGTCAGGAAACATGTCTACATTGTCCAACAATAAGTACTTGATGTGGTGCCTAGTAGATGTGCAGTAAATATTTGTTGAATGAGAGTGTCATGTAGTGAATAAATGAATGAAGGTGAATGATTATACAGACTGGTGTTTGTTGGCTGACCCAGTTTTTAAGTAACAGGTGGAATGTTAATGTTTTGGATTTCCACAGAGGCTAGTTCTAAGATTGGAGAAGGCAATGGCACCCCACTCCAGTACTCTTTCCTGGACAATCCCATGGACGGAGGAGCCTGGTAGGCTGCAGTCCATGGGGTCGTGAAGAGTCGGACACAACTGAGCAACTTCCCTTTCACTTTTCATTTTCATGGTCGGAGAAGGAAATGGCAACCCACTCCAGTATTCTTGCCTGGAGAATCCCAGGGACGGGGGAGCCTGGTGGGCTGCCGTCTATGGGGTCGCACAGAGTCGGAGATGACTGAAGCGACTTAGCAGCAGCAGCAGCAGTTCTAAGATGTTTCCTTTATTAGTGAAGGAGCCTTCTGAGGCTTACTTTAAATGATAATTAGTAGTACAGAACTGCAGAATAAACATGTGTGTCCATTTTATAGAAGAGGAAACAGATTCAGAGAATTGAAGTAATTTGCAATTAAGCCCACAACCAAGAAAAGTATAAGATCTCAACCTAAGTCTTTCAACACTTGAGCACAATCTTCCTTTTATACTTCCATCAATCTTCCTTTTTATTCCCATCAGTCAATGCTAGAGAGAGTTTTGCTTTGCTAGTGGTTTATTAAATTGTATCTCTGTATCATATTAGAGTGGTTAGTTACTAAGCATGAAGAAATAAATAGGGAAAAATTCACATATTGGCTAATCTCTGTTGCTCTACTTGTTTTGCTAGTCATCATTTGGTTGATTGAATAATGATGATGATAAAACTGAATGGGTAGAACAATTTGTGATTAAAAGAAAACCTTCCATTGTACTTAATGGACTGAAGCTATTAGAAAGAAATGGAAACTGCAGTTCATCTTAATATAACTACTAATTTAGGAAAGGAGATATTTCAAATTAAATTAGCCTTTTCTTTGCATTGGATTGCTGGAGAAAGTTTTCATTTTGCCCACCCAGCCCTACATGACTATTAGTATAAGGAAACCAGTCCCTTATATATATACATATATAAAGAAACTGATAACTGAATGAAAGAAATTAAACAGGCACACACACACACACAAACAAATCCAAAATGCATCTGAGAAGGATGTGGTCTTCTAAGTTTCCCTTATTCATTGAGGCGTTTAGGAGAGATGAGTTCTACAGATACAACTGTCATGGTTTTCAGAAGTTATCCCAAGACAGTGGAGAGGAAACATGACAGACATTGGAAAGAGACCCTGTCTCAGATGATGAGCAATATATATTTTATACTCATATTAATATTTCATTGATGAGAAGGTCAAAATCTACATTTAAATGGAAATATTTAAAAAGCAGCAGCATAATATTTGACTAAGTGAAACACTCAAGGTTTTTCAAGAACACAGGCTGTGCCCCTGGGACCTTAGCCCTCCATGTGATATTTGTTGGAGCACTCTGGAGTGTTTGAATTGCTTCAGTCTTGTGGGTAGACCTTAGCCCCAGCATGTGGGAACCTTAGCTCCCCTAGTTCGCTTCCATTCGACCCTGAGTTGTGTTGCATGCTTCCCAACACCATGCTCTGCGCATGTGGCCTCATTCGGCCCTGCAAAATTATGTAAATCTCTAGAATCTCATTTTGCCCATCCTGTGAAATAGCTATATTGATATTGTGAGAATAGGCAAAAAGTGGATGCTTTCAGTTGTAAATAATGGAAATGTCCAAGCAATGAAGTGTCTTGACAAAGAGAATTAAGGAGGGCCAGGGTTGATTCAGAGACTCAAAGATCCAGGCTCTGGTTATGCTTCATTTCCCTTTAGTATTCAGTGTGTTAGATTTCGCTTTAGGCTTGTGACCTCATGATTCTAAGAGGGCTGCCATAGTTCCAAGAGTAATGTCTTCACAACATTCGAAAGAAAGGGGAAAGGATGCATGAGCCAAAGAATCTTTTGGGTTCATGTTCCTCTCTTAACAGGGAGGAAATTTTCTTCAAAAGCCTGCACAAAGACTTGCCCATACATCTCACTGACCAGACTTCAGTCACATAATCAGTCTCCCACTCCCACTACTAAGGAGGATGCTTGTAGGGAGAAGGACAAATGACCATGATTGCGTTTAGAGCACTCTTGCTTGATTCCCTGGGCACATTGCCTCCCCTGTAAACTCACCGCTCTGTTATCAGCAAAGAAGAAAGGGAAGTGGGTGTTGTCTGTCACACTGGTACTCTTGTGTGAGTTTTGGAGTGACGGGCAGGTACACACCAGCCTGTTTCCCCTGCGTGTTTACCTTGGTTTGTAAGTGGCCATAGTGACATGGTTCAGAAGTAGTCCGGAAGAGGAAAGTTAACATTGGACTTCTCCCAGAGACGTCACAGCAGGAAGGAGTGTTCACAGATGAACAGATGGACAGGCAGGGTCCAGTTCTCTAGCCACGCTGGTGAACTAGCACCACATAGGATGGACCAGAGCTGACCCTGGATGGTGAGCCAGGTTGGTCCAGATCTCCCATGTTCGTTCTCCTGTGTACTGCCACCTTCTCCACTTTCTGCCAAGATGATCAGAGACAGCCGCTGGGGTAGATGACACAACTGCTGGGGTTCAGGGGGCCTGGTTGTGGTTCTGTTCTGGCACTAACTGTGGGCAGTTCAGTTCTGGATGGGCACTTGAGATCAAAATAAATAAGATGCAATTCCTGTTTTTAACAGGCTCACAATGCGCAACTCCACCCTTCTGAGTGTTTGTTGCCTCATGACAGAATGATTGCTTAGAATAAATAACCACTTTCCTCCCTTCTCACTACCAAGTTTTATGATTTCTTTCAAGTTTGTTTGGACTTAATTTTTTTTTTTTTTTTTTTTGGTCAGTGACTTTTGTCAATATGTTCTACAGATGTTTTGCTTACAGGCACACTGTTACGCACAAAGCTTGCCACTGTCATGTGTGGTCTGAGAATGCAGAGGGAAAAAACATCGCTGACCTCTCTATGATTATTCTGGATCATGCAACTCTCTTAATGGAAGCCATGATCACATTAGCCTTTTTGGCAATCTCATTACTCTGTGAATTTTATTAGGTTTGTAGTCAGCTGCAACTTCTAAAAAACAGAATTTAGAAGGTGACTTTGTGGAGACTTGGGGAACTGGATTTTCTTTGCACCCTCTTCCTGTTGTCAGTTTCTTTCCCCTTAATTTTGTACCTGGCAGTGGGCCCAGAATCCATAATATTGATAATAAATACTATATCAACATGTTTTGGGCTCTCACGATGTGCCAGGTACTATGCTAAGTGCTTTACAGGTATTGTTTCATTTAATCTCCACAGCAGCTTTTTGGGAGAAGGCAGTGGCACCCCACTCCAGTACTCTTGCCTGGGAAACCCCATGGACAGAGGAGCCTGGTAGGCTGCAGCCCATGGGGTCGCGAAGAGTCGGACACAACTGAGCGACTTCACTTTCACTTTTCACTTTCATGCACTGGAGGAGGAAATGGCAACCCACTCCAGTATTCTTGCCTGGAGAATCCCAGGGATGGAGGAGCCTGGTGGGCTGCCGTCTATGGGGTCGCACAGAGTTGGACACGACTGACGTGACTTAGCAGCAGCAGCAGCAACAGCTTTTTGATTTAGACTTTATTAACTCTTCTTTTACAGTTGAGGGAGCAATATGGAATGAAGCTAAGTAATTTGAGCGACATTATATAGTTAGCTGGTGGTCAAGGCAGAACTGGGTGGAAAGCTCAAGTTCTTAACTTTGTAATGAAACTTAAGGCAATTTCGTTTCTTGCTCTTCCCCTAATTATCCCCATTCCCACTCTCTTCTTATATGGTTGCTTTGAAATATCATTCAAATTGACTTACTAGAATGTACTGTGTAGAGATGAAAATGTCATACGGTACCAGACCCATAGATCAAGGGTTTATTTGTTCATTTGTTTGTGTGTTCATTCATTCTTTAATTCTTGATTGACAGTTTCTGAGGTATCACACTGAGTATTGGGGTTCTAGAGGGGACTGAGACCTAGTGTCTTGCCTTTGAGGTATTGACACAGCCACGTGGTCAAGTTGGGCTCCAGAAACTTCCATCATTCCTTGCAGGTCATGGTGAAACATGCATTTCATCGTAAACATGATAAGTTCAGAGCATAGCACCTACTTGGCTCTACTTTGCCACTAAAGCAGGGCACATCTTTGAGCCTCAGCACCAGTACATGTCTGATGCCTCAAGCACCTGTACTTGACCTTCCTCTTTCTGTCACACTTTAGAGCCCCAGTTTTTTCCCTTCTTCAGACTGGTTTGTTGTTCAAAAGTTGGTGCCACTTCAGTTCAGTTCAGTCGCTCAGTTGTGTCCGACTCTTTGCGACCCCATGAACCGCAGCATGCCAGGCCTCCCTGTCCATCACCAACTCCCGGAGTTTACCCTAACTCATGTCTATTGAGTCGGTGATGCCATCCAACCATCTCATCCTCTGTCGTCCCCTTACCACTAGGAATGGGGAAACTTGTGAAGTAACTTTGATAGAAGGGGGTAAAAGACTACAATCAGGCCCTTGCTCAGATCCTGCTTTGCTAGTGGGGACAAGGGTAGAAAGCTAAAGAAAAGACACTTGAGCACAAGATCAAGGAGTGAGCCACAGGTGAAGGATGAAGACGGAGAAAGGAAATCTAGAGGGCTCTGACGTTGCCAAGTCCTGACCCAGCACTTCGTCTCTAGTGTCTGAGAAATGGCTCTGTTCCTGCCTTCTTCCCGCTCAAGTACTGTGCGAGTCTCTCCCCAGTCTCTTTGCTCAGTTTCCTGTAAGGACCTGCCTCCTCCTACTAGATATATTTTGGAGAATAGAAATGGGGAAGGAGTTGGGGGAAGCTTCTGATTCTGTAGAGAGAGAAAATGAGGCACAGGATTGAGAGAGCAGCCATCTGTACCATGTCCTATTAAAAGCCTTTGGGGACTGTCGGAGTCTTGTCTTGGGTCCAGTGGTTTTCTGTAAGCCACAGTTGGCCTTGCTTCCCTCACAGGCATGGGCTCCTGCCCCTTCTTACCTTACAGGGTTGGGTCTTTTCACCTGAGAGTGGTAGCTCCTGTTCAAGGGAGGCAGTTCCTTCTGATAGAAGAGAAGCCAGTTGCAGTCTGCACTGCATTGCCCCTACCCGTAACCCCATTAAGGGGTTGTAAATAGTACTATAATGATGTCTCAGTCATTTGTTTTGATGTATCGGAGCTTTTAATAAATCAGCCACAGCTTGCTTAATAGGAATATGAGAGCAGAGCGTGTTGCTGCCAGCAGCTGCTAGTAAATTATAAAGCATTCATCTGTTTTACAAGGGAATTAAATGTTTGTTCTCTTTTAAGGGCTTGTAACTAAACAAGGGGGTGGAGTGGGGGGATGCCGCATGCTGCCTGATGCCCGGGCCCTCCCACGGGCAGTACAACCCCGGGTACCTGGGGAAACACCTGTAACCAGAGCCCCGTGGATGACAGTGCCCCCGGCTAAACCCTGTCATCATCGGTCGCTACCCCATGTGCATCTCCAAAGCAGTATTTATTGGATTACATTTTTCTTCCACTTCAAAGGATTCTGTGAAATACAAGTCCGTCCTCCCCTCCCTTCTGTTTTTCTTAAGACTCTCCAGGGAAGGAGCGTTAGATAAACCATATATCCAGTATGACTGATGTTCAATTGTCTGCAAAATTGAGTTAGCTTATTTTATTTGACTTTTATGTTTGTATTTGAAGTGGACTGTCCTCCCCAGCCCCACCCTTTTCAGCAGGATTGACTTTATTAAGTAATTTTGAGAGGGAAGGCATCAGAATCAGTATTTTTGGTAGATACAAAAATACGGAAGCCAGATAGCCAGGATTCAAGAGCTGTTGGCTATGTATTTTATGATCTTTGACAAGTTGTTTGAACCTGTTTCTTTATTTTTCGTCGTGTTTAAATTTTGTAGTAATTACAGATTAAAAGGAAATTGTAAAGATAGTATAGAAGAGATCTAGGATAACCTTCACTCAGTACAGTGTGTGCTTGTAGTTCTATGTCCTTTTATGTTTGTGTGGATTTGTGTAACCAAGCAAGATACAGACCTCTTTCATCATAATGTCCCTAGTGGTGTCCCTTCATAGTAAGACCCTCATCCGCCACCTTATCTCTTGGCAACTACAAATCTTTTAACTTCCATAATTTGATTATTTCAAAGATGTTATCGATGTTACCCAAGTGAAATAATACAAGGTATGACCTTTTGAGGTTGTTTTTCTTTTCATTCAGCATAATGCCCTTGAACTCCATCCCCAATAGTTCTCTCCTTTTTATTGCTAAGTAGTATTCCATTGTATGGTTGCACCTTGGCTTGTTTAATCATTTGCTTATGAAGAGCCAATATGCCCATACTCAATATGCCAGCAAATTTGGAAAATTCAACAGTGGCCACAGGACTGGAAAAGGTCAGTTTTCATTCCAGTCCCAAAGAAAGGCAATGCCAAAGAATGATCAAACTACTGCACAATTGCACTTATCTCACATGCTAGTAAAGTAATGCTCAAAATTCTCCAAGCCAGGCTTCAACAGTACGTGACCTGTGAACTTCCAGATGTTCAAGCTGGATTTAGAAAATGCAGAGGAACCAGAGATCAAATTGCCCACGTTCATTGGATCATCAAAAAAACAAGAGAGTTCCAGAAAAACATTTACTTCTTTATTTACTACGCCAAAACCTTTGTGTGGATCACAACAAACATGTGGAAGATTCTTCAAGAGATGGGAATACCAGACCACCTGACTTGCCTCTTGAGAAATCTGTATGCAGGTCAGGAAGCAACAGTTAGAACTAGACATGGAACAACAGACTGGTTCCAAATTGGGAAAGGAGTATGTCAAGGCTGTATATTGTCACCCTGTTTATTTAACTTATATGCAGAGTACATCATGTGAAATACCAGGCTGGATGAAGCACAAGCTGGAATCATGATTGCCGGGAAAAATATCAACAATCTTAGATATGCAGATGACGCCACCCTTATGGCAGAAAGCAAAGAAGAACTAAAGAGCCTCTTGATGAAAGTGAAAGAGGAGAGTGAAAAAGTTGGCTTAAAGCTCAATGTTCAGAAAACTAAGATCATGGCATCTGGTCCCATCACTTCATGGGGAATAGATGGGGAAACAATGGAAACAGTGATAGACATTATTTTTGGGGGGCTCCAGAATCATTGCAGATGGTGACTGCAGCCATGAAATTAAAAGACGCTTGCTCCATGGAAGAAAAGCTATGACCAACCTAGACAGCATCTTAAAAAGCAGAGACATTACTTTGCTGACCAACGTCCGTCTAGTCAAAGCTCTGGTTTTTCCAGTAGTCATGTATGGATGTGACAGTTGGACTATAAAGAAAGCTGAGCGGTGAAGAATTGATGCTTTTGAACTGTGGTGTTTGAGAAGACTCTTGAGCATCCCTTGGACTGCAAGGAAATCCAACCAGTCAGTACTAATGAAAATCAGTCCTGAATATTCATTCATTGGAAGGATTGATGCTGAATCTGAAACTCCAATACTTTGGCCATCTGATGCAAAGAACTGACTCATTCGAAAAGACCCTGATGCTGGGAAAGATTGAAGGCAGGGGGAGAAGGGGACAGCAGAGGATGAGATGGTTGGATGGCATCACCGACTCGATGGACGTGAGTTTTGAGCAAGCTCTGAGAGTTGGTGATGGACAGGGAGGCCTAGTGTGCTGCAGTCCATGGGGTCGCAAAGAGTCAGACACGAGTGAGCGACTGAACTGAACTATGAAGGGCATTGTAGTTATTTTCCATTTGGGGCTATTCCAGACTGCCTAAAACAGTTATTTACGAACTTTGTATGGACATAGGTTTTTGTTCAGTTCAGTTCAGTCGCTCAGTCGTGTCCGACTCTTAGCGACCCCATGAATTGCAGCACGCCAGGCCTCTCTGTCCATCACCAGCTCCCGGAGTCTACCCAAACTCATGTCCATCGAGTCGGTGATGCCATCCAACCGTCTCATCCTCTGTCGTCCCCTTCTCCTCCCGCCCCCAATCCTACCCAGCATTAGGGTCTTTTCCAATGAATCAACTCTTGGCATGAGGTTGCCAAAGTATTGAAGTCTCAGCTTCAATATCAGTCCTTCCAATGAACACCCAGGATTGGTCTCCTTTAGGATGGATTGATTGGATCTCCTTGCAGTCCAAGGGACTCTCAAGAGTCTTCTCCAACACCACAGTTCAAAAGCATCAATTCTGTGGCGCTCAGCTTTCTTCACCGTCCAACTCTCACTTCCATACATGACCACTGGAAAAACCATAGCCTTGACTAGACGGACTTTTGATGGCAAAGTAATGTCTATGCTTTTAAATATGCTATCTAGATTTTTGTTTCTATGTGGTAAATGCCCAGAATTGCAATGGTTGGGTCATGTGGTAAGTGAATTTATTATTGTTGCTGTTTAGTTGCTGAGTTGTGTTGTGTATTTATTAAGCACTTTGTAACTGCCAGGGATTGTGCTTAGTTCCTTTCATTGATTTTCTGAATTCATCCTGTTAGACACTATTATCTTATTCTGTAGCTGTGGAAATAGAAGCTTAGAGAGGTCAAATAATGTGCTAAGATCAGTTAGGTAGTGATTGGTAGAGGTGGGATCTGAACACAGGTCCTTGAGTCTAAAATTCATGCTTTTCTACATTCTCCTTTTCTGTATTCTTTCTGATATTACTCATGCAACTGTTTATAGAGCTTTCTGTTCTGTTGGTGAAGGCCTAGTCGAAATTCTTAAACATCTTATTGTTTTTGTTTGTTAGTTTCAATAAAAGGTAGAGGATACTACCCAGATTTTATTCATTGTTAATTTCTTAGAATGCCATGGTGGTTTTATCTGCAAGTGTGTTTGTGTGTTTCTTAATGTTTCTGGCAAAATTTAACATGTGATCAAGGGATTGTATTCTCCCAATTTATTCATCTTTAGTGTCACTTTAATTTCATATCTGAAAGATTAATAGTTATTTTTCTCACTTCTCTGTTGGAGAGTGATTGAGTGATGCCTTCAGCAATTATTTATTGAGCGACTACTGTGTTATCATCACTGTGCTAGGTGCTGGGGATATTCGGTAATGATGTGTTTCTTTGTTCTTGAGATTGTTATGTGACTTTATCTTTCCTCGTAATCTTTCAGTTCATAAATGATCAGTAAGACTTTATTCTTTTTTTTTTTTTTTAATTTCTAGAGGGTAATCCTTTAGAAAGCTTATGTGTGTGTTTGTGGGAAAGAGTTTGGTTTAATTTTTAGGAAGATACTGATACTCCTAAAATTAGGTATGGTAGTGTCTACAGTTTATTGTTCTATGAACTTAGAGGCTTTTAGATGAATGCTTTGCTTCTCAAGTCCATGATTCTTTTGAGAATGTAAAAGATCTCTAGGAACAAATCACTTTACCACTAAAGTTGAATGACAAGAAAAAGGAAAATTTTGGTTAGGAACATTATTTGTAGTCCCCGTGGCATGTCTGGTGGACCTAGTCTATGTTAAATAAAGCTTCCAAAAATAGAAGAAAATAGCTTCAAACATAAAGCTGTTTAAAGTTCATGGGTAGGCTAAGTGTTAATACTAAACTAACCTTGCTATTGTGAAGTTAATATTTTCCATTTTATTGAAATGGAATTGTATAATTTTGTTATTTGATAGGTCTTTATACATTTGCCCAACCCACTAATTTTAGACATGAAACTTGAAACTGTAGAGGGAGGTGATTTCTGTTGTCTTTTTGTTAAAGAGGCAGGACTAGAATTTGGCCTCCTGCCCTGAAGTTCTGGACCCTTCTTATTGTATCATCTGGAACACATATTAAATAATATTTTATATTGATATCTGATGGATGGTACGAACAATAGCAGTATTGATTTTCCTAAATTTTATCATTTCATGGTAATCCTGTATATACCTAATACTTGTCCTGTTCAGAAGCTCAGTTTTCTCAATTCAGGACCATTGTCAAGGCATTTACCATAGTTCTGACTGAACTCTATCAGGGTTGCTTTATTAATCCACATTGCTTTGTTTCTTAGCTTTCTAAACTTCACATGTTGGTCATAGTCTATATAACAGCCATACTTAAATACCTTCATATAGGTAGATAATGTTTGACTTCGTTTTTCATTGAGCGGAAACTGAGGGGCTGGAATCATGGACTCTTGCTGCGAGGACCCTCCCCCAGACTCTCACCCTCTGCTTCTTGACTCTCACAAACTTTGGCAGTCAATTTCTGCTTCAGGTCTTCAGGGATACAGTGTCCAGAGGACCCTTTGTGGCTCATTTCACTGTGGATGGCTTTCACTTAAAAATGATTATTTCCTTCAGTTGAGACACAGTTAGGTTGTATTTAGCACCTCCACTGTGATTCTTCTGGCTGGATGGAATACATCAGTTTTCTCTGTTTCTTGCCTAAATGTTCCTGGGTTGTTTGAGCCATTCTTTATTGCTTCATAGATTTTAGACAATTCACCATTCAGTGTGCTTCATTTTCTTGATGTCGCCCTTAAAGTGAGCCCCAACACTTCTAACAGGGTGATTCTGGAATAGGCCAAGTCACAGGGGGGCAAGCCAGACTCTTGTCCAGGGCTCAGTCTGGGGACTTCTTGCCTCAGTCTGGACCCCACCAGTGGGAAAGAGATCTCCAAGTCTGGGGCCAGGGAGCTGGTCTTTGAGAAGCACTCTTTAATCGTGCATTGCCTGTGCCCTCTCCTTGGTTTCTAGCTAATCTCTTATATCCTTATTATTCAGTATTCATTCCTTCACTGGCCATCTTTGTTCCTGCAGTCCTTCTCCCTGGATTTAATTTCTGCTCTGGTTACTCTTTTTTTTTGTACTATGTGGAAGATCCTCTAGAGCCTTCGGTTTTCAGTTTTAATTATCCTCCATCTTCAGCTCGCGTATCTCATTACAGACTTGAGTTAAATGCACTCACTAGTTGCATGGCCTTGAACAAGTCATTTAACTCCTGCCAGAATCAGTTTTCTCAACTGGATGGAGTCGTGTCACATTTTTTCATGTGAGAAATCAGTGAAACAGCATGTATGAGAACGCTTTGTGAACAATGAAATGTCCTCTAAATATATCCTCTCACTATTTCAATACCCATGTTTCCATAGAACATACAACTGGCTCAGCTGTGTAAGTGCTAGCCCTGGGCTTTCCCACGGATTCCCTTGGTGGTTGTTGGCTTTTCCTGGTGGTATATTGGGACATTTATACACAGTGGACATGGCCTAACAAGCATTTGAATATTCACATATTTTGTTCTTCAGGGAATTGCCATTTCCCTTTAAAAATCTAGGACTTTGACAGCTTCAGAGGAAGGGATGCATGAGCTATTTTTTTCCCCCTATTAAATCGGTTCATTGAGGCTCTGTGTACGTAATAGTACTTCTGTTCTTTGCCTAGATCCTTTGGCCCTAGGCACTTGGAGCTGTGGCTTTGTCGAGAGTCAGACTTGGGCAGTCTGTTTAGACATAAGCTGACAAGGCTCCTCCTATCCTACCCCAAACTGAGCAGCCCCTTTGGAATGTCTAATGAAAACCATGCTCTTGTATGCTGAGTTAAAACAAAGCAGGCAGCCCTGGAAAGAGCCCTAAGAGGTACTATTACTGTATGTTAGGTTTTATTTGCTTGTTTTGACAATGCTGTGCATATGAGGGCTCTGCTGATGCCGCTGAATCTCAGTGAGCTGTCTTTGTTGTCTGACTTCTCCCTCATGGGTCTGTTGTTAGGCCTACCTGCCAAACCTTCTTTGAGACAAAATAATGACGGAACATTGTCTTCTTGCTGATAGTAGGGCAGGTTGTATTGATTTCCTTACTACTTAGAAGGGTGAAAACTAGGGTCTTGAGGAACTCTTGAAATTTTGCTTATTTATTGTCCTGGAGTTACACATCATTAGTTTATTATATGAGAGTTCACCTAGCAGACTCAGATGAAAGATGTAGTAGCTGAAATGGATTTGAGTTTTAAGATAGCCATAGAAATGGTCCATATTACACTAATAATATAAGTGGATGTTTCTCAATAGCTGGAATTTAATTTGTACTTTTGGGCTGCCGTTTCATAAGACATTTCCCCTGGGTGATAAATAGCACCAGTGTAGTGAGGAATTCTTCTTTTCATCTCTGATGAAGGGGAAATCAAACTGCCAGCTACAACAAGCTCAAGAGTGAATTCTGGGCCAGCCCAGGGCTGAACATGGACTGTTTGATGGCGTCTTGGACATTTTCTTGATGCCGTGAGAACAGGAATTATATGGAGATGTGGGGTCTGATGAGCCATGCTCTGTTCTCCATCCACGGTTTCCTCCTCACCACCTTCTCGTAGAGGATACCAAGCAAAGACCTAGTGTATTCATGTTGTTTTAGCTGCTAAGCTGTGTCCGACTCTTTTGTGACCTTGTGGACTGTAGCCAGCCAGGCTCCTCTGCCATGGGATTTCCTAGGCAAGAATACTGGAGTGGGTTGCCATTTCCTTCTTCAGAGGATCTTCTTGACTCAGGGATCAAACCTGTGGCTCCTGCATTGGCAGGTGGATTCTTTATCACTGAGCCACCAGGGAAGCCCAGGGTGTTGTTAGATGTGAAAATTTAATACCTATTCTGTGGAAAAAACAAACAAACAAACAGAGTGGCGTGTTCTGCATGTGGTTGGTCAAGAATATCATCTTTATATATCAGGGTAGCAGATGCTTTGGTTGTTGCTGCCACTGTCAGGATAATCACCTGGATATCAGTTCTTTGGGGGGTGTAGTAGTTATCAATATTGGTAAAAGAAAAAAATATGAAGTTGGAGCTTAAAAGTTCTAAGACTTCGTTGTTCTAGCACTGCTTTTCAAATATAAGTCAGAGCTGAAACTCCCCTATCCTGGCTACTGAGATGGTCACTTCCTCTGGACTTGCCTTGTTTGTAAAAGAGGTTGTCTTAGTGACCTTCAGCATCTTTTCTGACTTTCTATTTAACTCCAAGGTAAGTCCTAACTCGTTTCAGTCATTAGTTTCAAATGTCTCCCCTGCTGAGCTGCTTTATGCTGAGAATAGAATGGATGGAGTTGCACCTTCTGTCTCCTCCCTTCCTCTGTGGTGCTCTGACTGGTGCTGAACAAAGGGATGGTGGCCAGAAGGCCCTGCAGCCTAGGAATGGAGGAAGAGAAGTGAACCTATTAGATTAAAGCCCCAGGTGAACATCAGGAGAAGAGCCCTTGGATCAAAAGGAGTTCACAGAGTAGTTACTGAGTCTGCCTTACTCATTGGGGTCAAGAGAGTTTGGTCTTCATACCTATTATATGCCCTGTGTGGCCAGAGACTGAGTCTTGGATCAATTCTGCCCACTCTGATAGTGCTTTGTATAGCACTGGACATCCAGTAGGTATTAATTATTTCTGCTTTGCTTAACTTCTGGAAATCATTGCAGTTGTCAAGTGAACAGGACTATTAAATATTGTATAGGAAGGGTTCATGCTTGTAGCATTTTCATCATTCCAAATATTGTGTTCATTGAAGCAGAGAGCCTTGTCAAGACAGCCATTACCAACAGTTACAGAATGAAAGCAAGAGCTATTAACTCCTGGATAAAAATTGAGGATATTGTGCTTTCAAAAGAAACAAAAGGAGTTTTGAAATATTTCAGTGGGAAATCTCTTTAGACTTAAATATTTTTTAAATAGAAGTAGAAATAAAGAAGTTAGTAGAGGTGAAAAGACAGTGATGTAAGAGTTTTATGTCATGGTCATATTAAGGTTCATTGTTAAGGTAAAACAAAAAATTGTTAGCTGCCATGTATCCTGTTTTGCAGGATGATTTTCTTTTAATGCATCCTGAAAACTGACCTGAGAATTTGGTGAAATGTCAGACAAGCTGACAAATTGGGAGACGCTATGTTAGTAACCAGTCCTTGTTCTTATGCCCATAGTCATCTGTTTGTCGCTGTTGATTCTAGTCACCTCCTTCCTTCTTTTAATGCTTCCATCCTTCCAAATGGAAGCATTAAAACTTAATCTCGTGTGGATGCCTGCCTTGTAGATTTAAGGGAACAAGAACATGTGAACATGCCTACTTAGGCAGCTAAAGAATTTGTCACCAGTCAGTTGATTCCAGGAGCCAGCCAGCTAGGTTGTGCAGAATACTTGTTACTGGATAGTTCCATGTCAATTATATGCTCCAATGTTACTCTGTTAGATTCCTCTATTCTGTTAACCCAGTCAAGACCCGAGTAGAAAAAAAAAATCATAGTGGAGTACCTAAATGTTAAGTCATAGAGTTTTAGGGCTGGAAATGACTCTGAGAGTCTAACACAACGGCTATAAAATTCACAAGTTTCCTGAGACTGGACAAATTGCATAATTGAATGAATTGGACAGGTGTAAGCAACAGGGACTATGAGAGTCCGCAGAGGTGTTAAGAATCAGAAATTATTTTACAGAACATTATTCCTGCCTGGCCAACAGTTCTAAGGGCTGGTTCAGCTGCCATTTGGGGGACCCTGGACCCTGTGTTTCAGGTTATGCTTAGTCACTAAGTCATGTCAGGCTCTTTACAACCCCATAGACTATAGCCCTCCAGTCTCCTCTGTCCATGGGATTTTCCAGGCAAGAATACTGGAGTGGGTTGCCATGCCCTTCTCCAGGGGATTGTTCCAACCCAAGGATCGAACCCATGTCTCTTAACATCTCCTGCACCAGCAGGCAGATTCTTTACCACTGAGCCACCTGGGAAGCCATGTTTTAGGTTCCTTTTTTTTCCCCTTCAGTATAGTGGCCTGAGTAAAGATGGGAAAAGGCACTTAACCAAGGACAGACAGCTCGTGAGGGCCAGAGCCTGCTGTTGCTCTGAATCTCAGTCTGATGGTCTTTCCACTGCATCAGGGTGATATCTAAATGGTAAGGTGGGAGCACCATGATTTAAATTAAGAATTAAAAATGTTTTCTGAACCATTAATATTTTTAGAGAAGTATAACTAACATGTAATAAAGTGCATGGATCTTGCTAGATCTGTACCTGTGTATACCTTCCTGGCTGTGTACCCCTCAGATCACCTTTGGGATTCCCTGTGGCTTTTCCTACTCCTTACCCCCCACTACTCTCTGCATGGACCATAATCACAGTTTACTGTAAGACCAAGGCACTTGTACTTACAGAGCTGTCTCTGGCTCTCTTCCTCTCTCCACTGGTCTCTCCTTACTATTTCCTGCTTTAGATTTAGTTGTAAGAAGATACAGCAAACACAAGGGTGTTATGTTGCTTGTATCTTTTTTCCCCCTCGGGTAAACCCAACAGGATATCTCCTTTTGGAGGGTTCTGGGGGTGCTGCTTCTAGCAATGGTCAACTGCTTTATTCAACAGCAAATTTAGAACACATGATATTTGCCATGGTATTAATTATTTGGAGGCCACCTTTTCTCTGAAAGAACTTCAGAAGCTTTTTTATTTCATGATGTTATTGAATCAAAGACCCATATTTCATTGCATTGAGTCTAGTGCTCAAAACTCTGCACTAGACTGACTGACTGAAAATATGGCTGAAACAAAACCCACCTCACAGTCAGTGCGGCTTCATTTAAAAAATGGAACAAAACAAAACAAAGCTGGTTCCCAGGCTGAAGCTGTTAAGCAGATTTTTATGCAGGGCTTCAAATTACTAAAAAAGCAGGTTTCAATCTGTCCTTTCCTGTGATTTGTAGGGGAGGCTCAGAAGTAGTGCTGCGGCTTTCCTCCCCCTTCAGGATTTTACCATATTCTGAAAGCAATGCTTGAAGGAACTATAAATGGATTTTGGCTGTCTCCTAGTGCAGGGATTAACATAGAATTACAGGAGTGCTCTGCGTGGTGATTGGGAAAATAGGGAGGGTGCTGGTCTCTGTTTTGGACGGACGCAGTACTCCTTTCTCTTGTCTGCTAGTGTTCCCTATAAAGCAGCCTGTCACTTTGAAAAATGCACACACTGTACCATCTTGCGGTTATAAAGGTTAAGTAAGCATCTTGAGCAGTGCCCCACTGCTTTTGTACTTTCCTTAATGTCAGCCGATAAAGGATTATTGAAAAAAGCTTGCAAGAAGATAAAAGGCTTGCAGGTTGAGGTTGAACAATTGAAATTTTCTGTTCCCAGTGTAGTAAATTACCAATGGCAGATTTAACGTTTGTTAATTATCAGAGCAAAGTACTAAGGATTGTTTTCTTTTGCCTAATTAATTACCTCATCTGGAGTGGAATGTTAATTCAGATAAATGATTATTTCTTAATACCTCTGAAGCTTTCCTTGGAGTCTCCTAGAATTGCCAGTCCTGAAGTATGGCTTCCTCACATTCTGAGGACAAGATGTAGGATAAGAGGCCAATATGGTTGCTCTCCTTCCTGGCTTTTTCCCGTCTCAGAAGATGGTAGGATAACTCACTCAGACTCCTAGTGACTGAGCTGGTTTGCTGTGTTTGGGGAAACGGGCTTCCCTGGTAGCTCACATGATGAAGAATCTGCCTGCAATGCAGTAGACCTGGGTTCGATCCCTGGGTCAGGAAGATCCCTCTGGAATAGGAAATGGCAGCCCATTCTAGTATTCTTGACTGGAGAATTCCATGGACAGAGGAGCCTGGAGGGCTACAGCCTATGGGGTCACAAAGAGTCAGACATGGCTGAGCACATACACTTCAACAGCAACGTACTTTTTTGTGTGTATGCGTATTATTTTTGTATATGTGTGTAAATCAGAACCATTTTGCTGTATAGTAGAAATTAGTGCAACATTGTAAATCATCTGTGCTTGAATTAAATAATTTTTTTAAATATTAGGAAAAGGAAAAGTCTAGGTTAGGATTCGACTTAATTCTGGAGTCTACTGTGGTAGCCACAGCTAGATTGAGTAGTGTGGTAGCCTTGCCCCAGAGCTGGGAATGTGTGTGCGTGCTTCTCCACACTTAGGAAGCCTGGGGTATCAGGAATGTGTTAAATTGAAGCCATAGAGACATAAAAAGCACCATCATACCAACACTATAACACTATTAAGTCCAGCAAACTCTGGAGGAGAGGCTGACCATATAGCTTTCTGACATCTGCATTGTGTTTGGTACTGTGGTTATCTTGGACTTGCAATCTGCTGGCCTGTGTCTCGGACTACCGCTGACCTGGACTGTGGTTCTTGATGCCAGGAAGTGGTGTGGGGACAGGAGTGTTCTTCGTCCCAAGCAAAATAAATTACCAGCCCCACCAGACATGAAGTTTTTAAACCCAAATATGTCTGCCTTCCTTCAAACCCAGGGTTGAGAGCATATCAAGTGGGAGCCGTGTCTCCAGTAACCCTACTTTGTTTCAGTGTAGGGTAGATTGCTGTGAGATTTTAAATTCAAATACTTCCACATTCACTTTGTTTAGGAAATGACTGTAATAAAGCAAATTGTTTCCTCTCCCTCCACCCCCCATAGTGCAGCCAAGTGAGAGCAAATCGATTCACAGTCAGTTTTGGGTTGCCCTTTTCCTCCCTACCCGAGGAGGAATGCTGCTGCTCTCCCTGGCTGCAGCCCTGTGCTGGGGTGTAGCGCCCTCTCCTTAATTCGTCATCTGAAAGCAATTTTGTTCAATTAAAGATTAGAATTAAATTTCAGTTGTAGGGCTTCTGTGCAGAGGAAATGATGCATTAATGAACACACAGATGTCATCTTGCAGCCATGCTGTTTGCAGAACAGTTTCTTCAGGATTCAGATAATGAAAGGGGCCATGGCAGCAAGAGCATCATTTACCCGTTGACATACTAAGTGGATACTCTCACAGTTATTTGCAAAGCATTTATCATTCTGTACACGGAGAGGGAAAACACACTTTATCTAAAATATTTGAAATAATGACTCCTAAAATCAGATAACAGGAGCCTTAATGCCAGGTGCCACACAGTAAATTGCATAATGTGGTTGGGTTGGCACTGAAGCCATGATTTGTGATGATGCTAATGATCTATCCAAATAGATGGGAGTTGAGTACAAAAAGAGACTCTTAGAAAAAGACAAGGCGACTAGTGAATTAAAAGTATGGTAGGAGAGGGAAAACTGGGTAGGATCGTATTTCACTTATTGGAAGACCCATCTGCTCTTCTGTACACACATTATGTAAGTCTCACTCTCTGTATTACAAATATCCCGCAGGGTGGATAGGAAGTTCATATATCTGCCTTCAACTATTTTTTGACTCACAGTCAGACATGAAGAAACAGAAAGATTTATGCTTCATATGTGGAATATCTCAGGATGGTAGGCTTTTTTTTCCCAAGGGAATTATATACTTAGGTTGTGGTACTCTCTGCACTGCTTTGCTTGATGGCTGTGATTTCTAGGGAAGAGAAACTGGCACGGGAGTAGGGAGGGTTTGGGGAGCCAGCTTTGGTTTGGATGGTCTTCAGACTGGACCGTGTAGTGTCTTCGGCACTGATGGTTACCAGCATATTTCAGTTGCTGCGCAGACCTGTGTCCAGTGTGCCCTGAGTTTCCATTAGGTTTTTGATATAATCTCTGTGCTGCATGGAATTTCTTAAATATGTTTTGAGCGCAGAGGTCTCCCAATATCAGGTGGCATCCATTCTTGGTCATTAATGTCAATGTGGATGAAATCTACTTGAGATTTTCTAATCTCCTAGTTCAGGGACCTTTCTCATTCCTCTTCTCCGTTACAAAAAGTCTCTGTAATGTTTGACAGGGGTTAATGGTTCTCTCCTTGAAATGTTTTCTTTTCTGTGCCTTCTGTGACATCACATTTTTCTTGTTCTTTATCTGTGTCTCGTGCCAAGGCCGTTTCTCTTCTGCTCCCATTTCCTTTTCTAGACCCCCGGCTGTGCACGCTGCCTTGAGTTCTGTTTTGCTGACTCTTCTCATCTTGCGGCCCCATCAATGCCCATCATCCGTTATCAAAATGGCATTAGTTTCCCAATTTTTATGTTCAGTCAGAATTTTCCTTCCCAACTCCCTATCTCTGTGTTCTGAAAATTCCTCTAGAATCCCAGTGTATCTGTGATAAAGTGTACACATCCTGTCTTTGGCTCTTTTTCATCCTTAGTTTTCAGTAATGCCCCCTACCTTTTCTGTTTCTTTCTGGTTAAATTTTTGATGAGTATTTTATTTTTCTCTCCTCCCCTGAGTACTTATATTCCTTGTCACTTTTTCCTTTTCACTTTTTTGCTACCTGCTTTGTTCAGGTCCTCATTATGCATCATCTGCACAGTTTCAGCTGCCTCTTAATTGGTCTTGTGGTTCTAGTCTCTCTTTCCCCCAAACCTTCCTATAGTTGTCTGTTCATCTACCTACTTCAGCATACTGTTCAAAGCCTTCCATGGCTTCCTGTGGCCTGACAGATGAAGTCCAAATTTCCTTAGCAAGGTGATTAAACAGCCCCTTCCTTCCCTTAACAACCTAGCCTTATCTTTTTACTGACTTACCCTCATAGATGCTCATTCTGTTCTCCTTATTATCTGCCTTTCAAAATCACACCCTTGCTAAAGCCCAGCTCAGATGCGTCTTCCAGGAAACTTTCCATGGTTATCCACTGGAGCATGCTTTCCTGCTCCAGGAGCAAATGGGCACTACTGGTCTATTAGGCCACTTGCCACATACTGCAGGTGTTTATTTGAGGATCTTGTCACATGGCTGAGATAGCAGGGATCATCATATTCTTTTTGTATTTTAAATAGTCTGTTAACTTTGAATTCAGTATCCTTGTTGGGAAAATAAATTGCAGAGCAAGTCCTTTGACATAACAAGTGCTAGAGCAGCTTTAGTTAGAGACGCCTGGGTGAGATGAGGTTCTGGTATCGAATTGTGATGCTGGAGAAGACTCTTGAGGGTTCCTTGGACTGCAAGGAGACCACACCAGTCAGTCCTTAAGGAAATCAATCCTGAATGTTCATTGGAAGGACTGATGCCGAAACTGAAGCTCCAGTACTTTGGCACCTGATGCCAAGAGCCAACTCATTGGAAAATACCTTGATGCTGGGAAAGGTTGAAGGGAAAAGGAGAAATGGGGCAGCAGAGGATGAGATGGTTAGATAGCTTCACCAACTCAGTGGACGTAAATTTGAGCAAACTCTGGGAGATAGTGAAGGACAGGGAAGCCTGGTGTGCTGCAGTCCATGGGGTTGCAGGGTCGGACACGACTGAGCGACTGAACAACAAAAATATATCTTACAGGACTTTTCCAGTTCTCCTGTCATAATCTGTCATACGCTTGTGTTAAGACAAGGCTGATTAGAAAGGATAAGAGCACAGGATCTGGCTTCAGCTATGATTGAGAACTAAGATAGGCAGATTTGTTTCCATCCTTTCCGAGGTTTCCTGGTATAGCCTAGGGTTGTGGTTTGCTCAGCAGTGCCTTAATCTAATCACAGGAGTGTTTAGATCCTGGGTTAGCAGGCTGGGGTCAGGAGCATTGGCCTTTCTTCCAAGTGCTGGATGCTTCAGGTGGCAGAGTTACTGTCAGCCTGGAAAAGGGGCCCATGGGTCACTCAGTGGTTCTGTAGTAGACTTGAGCAAGATAACGAAGCCCCAGAAACAGGGTTCTTCTGCCAGGTTTAGACTTCAGCATGTACTGCTAGGTTATCTGGGACCTGTTCTGGTCTGTCTTTAAAAGAGAATGAAGGAGGGACTTCCCTGGTGATCCAGAGGTTAAGAATCCGCCTTTCACTGCAGGACACATGGGTTTGATCCCTGGTTGGGGAACCAAGATCTCACATGCCATGAAGTAACTAAGCTGGCATGTTGCGACTACTGAGCCCACATACCACAACTAGAGAGTCTGTGTGCCACCACGCCGTCCCACTTGCTGCAGCTAAGACCCAACACAGCCAGAAAGGAAAAAGAGGGTGAAGGAGCAGTGGCAGCCGTGTTGACTGGCAGTATCCTTTCATTTGCTTTGTCATGGGCCACCTGAGGTTGTCTGGGGATTCGGCAGCATTTATCTCCTGTTAAAGGAGAATGCTGACTCCTTGGGCTGATTGTTGAGCTGGAGTCTCCAAGGCAGGCAGGCAGGGGGTCAGGATTTAGTGGCGATTGTAGTCTGAGACCATGTTCCTGGGCTGCCTGGGTGAGTTAATCTTTCATCCTTAAGAAAATTAAGTAAACTCAAGTTTCTTGTAGGTTAAACACCCCTAGAGTTTCCCTTGCTACAGACACATTAGGAAACAGTTTATGTGTAAAGTTTGTAAGTCAGATAGCTACTGTACACCCTGAACTACAGGCTTCTGCTGCCTTTGGGAATCCTTCATTTATGCAAGGATTTGGCTTTACATCGTTGCTTCCTGAGAAGATGCTGCTCAATTTTGAGATAACATTTGTCTCAAGCTGTAGATACATCAGATGTATCTACTTGTTGCACATGATACATCATAAAGCATATGTCACAAATGAATGTTTAAGTTCTTTTAAAAAAAAATTATTTATGTTAGTTGGAGGATAATTACTTGACACCATTCTGATGGTTTTTTGCCACACATCAGTGTGAATCTGCCGCAGGCACACACGTGTCCCTCCATCCCGCACTCCTCTCACGTCCCACCTCATCCCACCCCTCCAGGTTGTCAGAGAGCCCCTGCTTTAGGTGCCCTGAGTCATGTATCAGACCTGCATGGTTTTTATCTGTTTTACATATGGTAATGTACATGTTTCAGTGCTATTCTCTCAAGTCATCCCACCCTCTCCTTTCCCTAGTGGTTCTCTACTGACAGTCAGTTCTTGATTGACGTTTTTATCCAAGCCTGGATTACCTCTGCCAACCAGTTTATGTGCAGCAATACAAACTAATTATGAAGCTAAATCTTCCTCAAAGCACGTAAGACTTCTCCAGAGTTTAATAATGAATCTGCAGCATTTGGTCCATGCTTTTCTTTTTACCATGATTTGCACACATTCTTATTTTCAATCTCACAACAACCTACGAGGGAGCTGTGATGGTTTGCCTTCCTATTTTATAAATGATGAAATTTGAATTTCCAGTACATGAAATGACTTGCATAAGATGAAGCGGGACTTAAATTTGATCTTAGGCCTCTGGGCCATTGATTGCACTTTCCACAACCCGTATTGACTTTTGAATATAAGTGATACGGGGATTAGGCAGTTTAGGAGTCATTGTACCCGTGTTCCCCTCTGCTAGGTTGGAAAATGAAGAGCTGTCCTTATACCTGTGCACTGTGCTGGAAGAGGTATTTGCTCTTGGTTCAGCGAATGCCTGTAATACATCTTGGTCCTCTTGTGAATAATAGTCACACCCCTGGACAACCCCTCCTCCTGAATGAAGCACATTAGCCCCTACTCACACGTGAGTTTGAAGTGGTGTGCTCCTAAGGCTTGGGCAAGAGTTATTGGAACATAGGGTTTTGCCTGTGAATTATCTACATAAAAGACTCTGGAAAATGACATTCTAAACAACTGAGGTGAAATTATAGAAGACTGGCAAGAGAGACAGTTCTCCCAGGTCTTGTTAAACACCAGCAGTGTGTTTCTGTGTGTACTGTATAATGCAGATGGTAAAAGCTCTGTTGAGTCTTTTAGGAACCCTTTCCACCTTGATATCTTTACTAGTCTGCCTCCTAGTACTAAGCACTTAAACATTTTCAAAAAATTTTTATTTATTTAATTTTGGTTGTGTCGGGTCTTTGTTGCTATGTGCAGCCTTTCTCTAGTTGCGATGTGAAGGCTTCTCGCTGCGTGACTTCTGTTTGGACCATGGGCTCTAGAGCTCAGGCTCAGTAGTTGTGGTGCCTGGGCTTAGTTGCTCTATGGCATATGGATCTTAGTTCCTGGACCAGGAATCGGGCCCCTGTCCCCTGCATTTACGGGCAGATTCTTAACTACTGGACCACCAGGGAAGTCCCTCTAAGGACTTTTAAGTGCTGTCTCATTTTTGGATATGTTTTTAATTCTGACTTGAGTAAGACACTGTTTCCTTTGTCTTATAAGATTTCCCATTTGTGTATGTTTTTCTCCAAAAGGTGTATGAGCTCTGTAGGTCAGAGTTCTCCTGACACCCTTGCCTCCTTTTTATGTTTTAAGCCAAATTCTGATTCCAAGGGAAGCTATGGCCCGCAAGGCTGTTAGTGTCTCCTCTCCCTCCATGGTAGATGTAATGTGCTTCCCTCATCTTCTGAGTTTTGCTGAACTCGCACATTCACTGTGTTTTGTGTTCCTGAGACATTGTGAATGCTATGGGCAAACAGAGACGCAAAGAGGGGCAGGGATGCCTATTACATAAGTTTCCTCTGCTTGTGCACGTGCTCCACGGCCATCAAACTTCACTTACCAAACACAAGTTCAAAGACAGAATTATAGAGCATTAAACCAGGTGCTAAGCCCTTCTGAGTTCAGAGTACTAGGTGATTGTGCTTTTGCTCACCCAGGAGGCTGGCCCTGAACTTAACAGATAAGAAAGCCTGGCAGAGACATATATGCCCGTTCTGATGTTCTTTTTGTTTTCACATTAAGGAAAGCTTGGATAAGCTCTTACTTTCTTTGTTTGAATCTCAGGTTTCAGAAATAGGAAAGGTTAGAAAATCAATCTATTCTACCATTCACCCTTTATCTGTAATTTGCTTAAATGATTTCTTCCATCTATTTCCTTTTTTGTCATGTTGGGTATGTTTTTAATATATCAGTGTCAAATATTATATCTGAATGTGAACCCGAATCTATTCTAAGTACCAAAATGAAAACAAGAAGCTTTTATGTTTAGTTTTTAGCACATTTGGGATATTGGAGTATCTCAAATATTGTTTTAAGATAGGCTTTTAAAATTTTAGCCTCCCGCACCCCAATTATATAACTCATTTATCTTCTTTTGACCTGTCAAGCCTGGTGAAAATTCTGGGCTTCTCGTGCCTCCTGAGAAAATAGGTTGTTTTTTTTTAAAAATTAATATATGACAGATTAACATCCTATGGTCCATTGCAGTCTCCACGCAAGGGGTGGTGGGGTGTAGATTCTGTAGAAGACGCTGTTAGGAAAATTGCTATTAAATTAGCAGAGAGCCCTCTTTGCTGTCTCAGATGAGAACCATGACGTTGGCTTACACATTCAGGGTGGCACTTGATATGATCTATATTCTAAAGAGACTCTCCTTTTACTAATCAAGAGGCTATCACCTGCTCATACTTTGAAGAGAAAGGATAAATGTTCCAGGACTTATGAGTTCAGATAAGTGGCTTAAAAGAGTGTGGTGCTTTAACAGATCTATCTGGCTTTGAGATCAGACTGAGTTCAGGTTGTCTGTAGCATAGAAACTAGAGAATTTTAGGCACAGGTACAAATGCCCCCAGAGGTTGGGATTTGGTTTCATTTGAGTGAGGTTCAGGACTTTTATTTTTGAAGCTTCCAAGAAGATTCACTAAATGGCTAGAGTTGAGAATCACTTGCTTTAACATTTCTAAGCCTCAGTTTCCTCATCTGTATGGTGGGAGAGGGCTTCCCTGGTGGCTCAGTGGTAAAGAATCAGCCTGGTAATATGGGTTTGATCCCTGGATCAAGAAGATCCCCTGGAGAAGGAAATGGCCACCCACTCCAGTATTCTTGCTGGGAAAATATCATGGACAGAGGAACCTTGCAGGCTACAGTCCATGGGGTTGCAAAGCGTTGGATATGACTTAGTGACAACAACAGCAATGATGGGAGAAGCAGATTTCCTGATATATAGGGTTGTGGTAAGGATTAGGTAAGTGAGCACACCATCTGCTCAGTGGTAAGTATGTGGTAAATGTGAGTTGCTAGTATTATTATTACTACCCTTACTGAGTCTTTGTTGAGACTGAAAGCTAAGTTGGCATATATTTCTTAAACTTGAAATGTGCTGATTTGTTAGAAATGCTGGAGGGAATTAAAATGGTATCTGCCCTAAGAGAATGGCTTGATGAGATTTGAATATCATGCACAACTTCTTGCCTCCTGCCTCCCAGGGATAGTGTGTCAGAGAATGGCTGGAACCACCTACTTTATGTAGAGTCATCCCTAGGGTAAATATTTCTTTGAGGAAAAATTTGATTTATTAGATGCTGGGGATATGGTAGCACGTCAGACATAGCATAGACTGGTAGAGGGATGGAAAAGTAAAATGGAAATGATAATACAAGAGGAATAAGTGTTTCGTTAAGGATGATGGAGACCTTAAAGCTAAGTAGGAGATGACCAAGCAGAGAGGGTTGAGTAAGCTTGGAGGAAGTAATATCACTGGCAGAGGAAATTACGGTTTTAAAGAGACTTGAGTTAAGAGACTCTTGGCACAGCTGGGGAACTTCCAGTAGTTTAGTGTGTCTGGGGTTTTAAGTGTGTACTGTCGAGGGGGTGTCTAGGAGATGGTGACAAGAAATGAGATTAAAGCTGTAAGTGAGGGCCTGGATTATTGAAGGCCTTGTGGACGCAGGCAGATGAGATTAGAATTTATCATGAACTGAAGATTTCGTGCAAAGGAGGCACATGTGTAGACTTGCACTTTAGCGTTATTGCCGCCAGTCCTGCAGCAGGGTGAAAGACCGTAGATGTGGATACCAGTTAGGATGTTGGTAACCAAAGTCCAGATGAGGAGCTCTAAATTAAGGTAGTGACATGGAGTCACAGGGAGGTGGACAGATGGCAGAGAGATTAAGAAGGTGGGATTGATAGGAGCCAGCCCAGGCCTTGTGTCTATCTGATGTCTAGGATTGACATTCTGCTTGTCTACTCTGAACTCAAGATGCTTCCCCTTAAAAACGTTCAGTGGCTCTACATTGACTGTAATCTGCCCTGAACAATTTTTTCATCATTATCTTTTACTAGATTCTTCTGTGAATACATTGTGATCATGCTTTGCTCATTTATCCACTTCCCCACCAGGCTTTCCCCCAGTCATTCCTGGATGAAGTTTTTATTCTATCTGTTCTAAATTACTGCAGTGAATGTCTAGGAATTTGGCAGTATTTCAAGAAAATATATGCATTGGAAAGCCTTGGTCTGCCTTTCTCAAGCACTGGAGAGAATCTTGACACTCGGTCTGAAGCATCGTTGTGTATAAATAATTAACTCCTCTCCTGTACATCTGAATGGTGTGAATTTGGTACTTTACTGAAGAGAATAGCCACTTCAGTCACTTTTGTTCTATGGATCAGAATAGAAATTATTTGTTTCTTGCTCCTCTCTCAGTTAGATTGTAATCTGAGTGCTAAGGATTCTAGCATTAATATGATTATTATTATTAGTGCTAAAAATTGACTTTGATTGCTCTCATCAGATTATTAAACACAAAATCCAAGGGGCTGAAAATATTTATTATGGCCATTTCTGGTTCTGTTTTTGTGTAGAGCTTATGGGGTAGAAATGGCTTACAGGTCTCTGTGTCACACAAATACCTTGATAGATGCCCTATAGTTATTGTATAGAAAACATTAGCGACTTAATTTTTTTTTTTTTTTTTTTTTGCCATGTCTCATGGCTTTCAGCATCTTAGCTCCTTGACCAGGAATGAAACTTGTGCCCTGCTGCAGTGGATGTAACAGAGTTTTAACCACTGGACCACCAGGGAAGTCCCTATGTTGGAGATTTTAGACTAATTTTAACATCATACAAGGAAGCACAGAACAGGTTGCCCAGTTGAACCTTACAGAGAGAGCATTGTGACTTTCCACCAACGATACAGAGTTTAGGGCCCTAGAATTCTGAAACTGAACCTCTTCTCAGTGATTATAGGCTTTGTGCCCCCACTGTGTATATAGGAAGGGATGAACACTGGGACCATTCTGAGCATCCTCATAGTAATGTCTAAGAGTACATCAGTGAGGGTTATTCACAGCTCGGTGTTCACAGTGACTGATAACTTCTGATTTCAGATTTTTTTTTTTTTTTGATGTATATATAGGCTGAACTTCTGCCTTTTTGATACAGTCAAGTATTTGCTTGATCAGTGCTGAAGTAATAGAATTGTAATCCAAAATACTGAATTTTAAGCTTAAACTAATTTTTCAGTATTTTTACAACACATTTCTATTGAGTAACTACTAAGGACCAGATATGGTATTGAGAGAGGTTTGATGTGATGTTTAAGAGTTCTCTCCCTCAGGAGATTGATATTCTAGAACAAGCAGTGGTGATAACTATTTAAGTCACCTGATTGATCTGGAATTGCATAAAACTTTTACTGCAAGCATTGAAATAAGAATTTATCCCCTTTCCAGTAAATGTCTACCCTGTATCAATGAGGCTGTTGCAGCTTCATGCTTCCCTGCTGAAATGGCAGGTAACATAGACCTGATTGACTTTGGGTGTTTCCATGACTGTATGAAGTTGGATTTATTTTATCTCTCAGGGAAAACATGTGTTGGTGAGCAAGTATTATCATCTTCTCTTGCTTTTCTGTTTCAGTGCAGCATCCTATTCAAAGAGGCAAATCCCAGATGTTTTGTTAGAAGAAATTTGTGGGCCAGATCACGTAATACTTGGTGTGTTTGATGGCTGCTGGCTAATTAGCTTGGGACTTGTTACCTAGAGGTAACAAGGCGAGGGACTTGTACCCCCTCTGAAGTCTTCATTGCATTGTTAATACCAAAAGATGATCCCCTGACACTTGTTTTAAATGTGATTACTTCTTTTTTTCCTTTTCTTTTCAAAATTGAGGTACAATTAACGTAGAACATTATATTAACTTCATGAGTACAGTAGTATTTGTGTACATCATGACATGATCACCATAAGTCTAGTTAACCCCTGTCACCATACATAGTTACGAAACTTTTTTTTATTGTTATAAGAACTTTTAAGATCTGCTTTTTTTTTTTTTTTAAAGAAACTTTTGAATATTGACCCCATGGACTGTAGCCTGCCAAGCTCCTCTGTCCATGGAATTCTCCAGGCAAGAATACTGGTAGCCATTCTCTTCTCCTGGAGATCTTCCCGACCCAGGAATTGAACCCAGGTCTCTTGCATTGCAAGTAGATTCTTTGCTATCTGAGCCACCAGGGAATCCCTACGCAAATGGTGTTATTAACTATACAGTTAACCCTTGAACAACAAGAGGTTAGGGGCATTCATCCTGCACACAGCTGAACATCCACTGGTAACTTCACGGTCGGCTCTCCATATCCCAGTTCTCCATCTGCATATTCAAGCGGCTGCGGATTGTGTGGTACTCCAGTATGTTCTTAGTGGAGGAAATCCACGTATCAGTGTACTTGCACAGTTCAGACCCGTGTTATTTAAGGGTTTGTTGTCATCACTAAATGTGGTTATTTCTTGCAGCTTAATGATTTATTTGCCAAATGTTGGGATTTAGTTTCTTAGGGCATCCTGTTCCGCACAGGTTTGAAAGCTGTGATTTACCGTGCCTAGTTACCATATTAATAAATCACATAGTGCTATTTTTGAGTGTTTAAAGAAGTACAGGAAAGGGTGCCATCAAGATGCTTGGTTCCTTCTGTGTAGTCTCAACCAGAAGTCTCCAAACTTTTTTGATTGTGTGCCCATACTGGCAAAAACATTTAGAATAAGCACCTCTGTTAAATATATATACGTGTGTGTGTGTTTGTTTGTGTATGTGTGCCTGCCCAGGCATGTCCAACTCTTTGCAACCCTATGGACTGTATGTGGCCCACGCATCTCCTCTGTTCATGAGATTTTCCAGGCAAGAATACTGGAGTAAGTTGCTGTTTCCTCCTCCAGGGGATCTTCCTGACCCAGAGATAGAATCCCTGTCTCCTGCTTCTGTCTCCTGCCTGCACTGGCAGGCAGATTTTTTTTTAATCACTGCTCAACCTGGGAATACACATATACATTTATTTAAAAGTTTTATGTACTACTGGAACAATGTATTGTATAGATCATGAAACACACGAAAATTAGGAATTATTAAAAAATGAGATGAAAAACATTTACAAATAGACATTTTAATGTAGTGTTTATCCTGGTGGATGTCTTGCAGACCACTGGTGTAGACAGAAAGTGCTAAGGGTGCTTGGGAGGGAGATGTCATACCCTATGGCACATTGGGGCTTCCCAGTGGCTCTAGTTGTACAGAACCCACCTACCAGTGCAGGAGATGCAAAAAAGAAATGGATTTGATCCTTGGGCCGGGAAGAGGGCATGACAGCCCTCTCCAGTATCCTTGCCTGGGGAATCCCATGGATGGAGGACCCTGGTGGGCTACAGTCCATAGGGTTGCAAAGAGTCAGACACCACTGAAGCGACTTAGCATGCACACACGTGCATGGCACATGGATGGAGAGGGAGTTTTGGGTGAGACATAACCGGTGAGTCATAGTAGGGCATGAAGGAAGACATAGGGCTTGGTGCAAGCAGTAGGGAGCCATGGATTTCTTACAGGGAGTTCTGAGGTATAGGTGCTCAGTCTCTTAGTCATGTCTGACCCTTTGTGGCCCCATGGACTGCAGCCCACCAGGCTCTTCTACCAATGGACTTTTCTAGGCAAGAATACTGGAACAGGTTGCCCTGCCTTTCTTCAGGGGTTCTTACCGACTCAGGGATTGAACCTGAGTCTCTTGCGTCTCCTGCATTGGCAGGTGGGTTCTTTACCATTAGTGCCACCTGAGAAGCCCTCCTGAGGTACAGAAGTGGGCTCACTGGAGGTGAGTGGACAAGATCGAGGATGAGGGGGTGTGTGTGTGAGTGGCGAGAATGTGAGGAGACAGGCTACGATCCCATCCCACAGAGAAACTGAGGTGAGAAAGAGAAATAGAAGGGTGGTGGCAGGTGAGGTGAGAAACTGGTCAATATTTGGGAACTGCTGAGTGGCCAGCAATTTTCTTTTGATGATTTTAGGGCTGCTAAGGAGGAAGTGAGTCTTGAGGGCTATGGGAAGAGAGGTGTGTATCAGGGGAAACTGAGGAGAGGCATATGGAGAGAACTGGCCACATTCAGACCCTTACTGTCCCCAGTTCCACTTCAGCTTTTTAAGGACTGCAGCAGTGTTTTTGGGAAATGGTTTGTTTACTTCTTCCTCCTCTTCTTTCAGGTTAAGTTACAGGAACCAGTTTTCACAGCTATGGTCAAAGCTGAGTTATTACGAGGCAGGAAATACTTTCCCAGTTGTGTTATCTCCTTTCAGGCTTTCTTCTCTTGCACTTTTCTCTTGGAGGAGAAAGATGTGTAGCTACAGCCTCCGCAGCCCCTGTGAACGTGATGGATCTGAGACTTCCAGAGATCAATCTGGCACAGAAAGTAAAGAAGCAGCCCCATGGCTGTCTTAGAGGCAGAGTTTTCTTCCCTTGGACAGGATAGAGCTTTAATTGAATCCAAATCACATCTCATCCCATGAATGTTGGAGAGCAGTACATTTTTAACTAGGAAGAACATCCATTATTTATTAGCCATGATGCTAATTTACCCTGAGTGTGTGTCTTAGCTGGCTATTCATCCCCGTGTGGCCTCTGATGTAATGCCATTGTGCTCCCATACTCAACTAAGAGCTCTGAAGATTTTCTAGCCTTGTGTTTTCCTGAAGCTGCTTTTTTTTTTTTTTTTTTAATGTGTACTAAAATATTTACTCACTGATACCATATTGCACTGCAACTGAAAAGAGGAGGGGAAAGTGGGAATTCCTGTTGCTATGGCTCTTTTTTGCTTTTACACCTGAGGTCCTTTTGGGAGGTCTTCTCTAGGGGAGCCTTCACTCAACAGTGGGCTTTGGGAAATGGAGTGGGACTTATCCAGTTATACTTTGATACTGCTGCTTTATCCATGATTTGGTACTGTTGCGCTCTAGAATACATGTCTGGATCTTGCAGTTAGAGCTGTCTGATACTTGGAACGTCTGCCTTTAGAAGGTGCAGGAACATTTTGGTGTCCCTTATAGCATTCCCACCAACACACACACACACCTGGGCTTCCCTCATGGTTCAGTGGGTAAAGAATCTGCCTGCAGTGCAGGAGACACTGGAGATGAGGGTTTGATCCCTGGGTCAGGAAGATCCCCTGGAGGAAAATGGTAACACCCTCCAGTATTCTTGCCTGGGACAGAGGAGCCTGGTGGGCTACAATCCAAAGGGTTGCAAAGAGTCAGACATGACTGAGTGACTAAACACACACATGCATGCATAGCATCTGCCCCATCTCCTTGCCAGGTTAGTTGCCCCTTGAACAACACAGATTTGAATTGTGCCAGTGCTCCTGGATTTTTCCAGTGGTAAATCCCGGAACCTCCCTGGTGGTCCAGTGATTGAGACTTCACTTTCTAATACAGCGAGTGGGGTTTCAGTCCCTGCTCAGGAGCAAAGATCCCACAGGCCTCAGGGTCAAAAAGCTAAAACAGAAAACAGAAGCAATGTAATAACAGATTGAATAAAGACTTAAAAAATGGCCCACATAAAAAATTCTTAAAGAAAAAAAGGAAATACTGCAGTGAAGCATGCCCTTCGGTTGGTTCAATCTGCAGATGTGGAGCTACTGAGATGGAGGGCCAAGTGTAAATTGTAAGTGGGTTTTTTATGGTGAGAAGTGAGGTGGCCCTAAATCCTGCATTATTCAGGCACCAGCTTTGTATGCATGTTCTGCCTGTTCGTAGAGGTGTAATTGTGATGATGGCTAACATGGACTCAGCATCACTTAGGTCCAGAAACTGTTCTAAGAACTTCATATGTATTAACTCATGTAACAGTCCTATGAGGTAAATACTACTGTTATCTCTGTGTTCTGCCTTTTCATGCTAGGGGAAACCATTAGGCCATTCAGGTATGACCTATATCAAATGCCTTATGATTATACAGTGGAAGTGATGAATAGATTCAAGAGATTAGATCTAGTAGACAGAGTGCCTGAAGAACTATAGACAGAAGTTTATAACATTGTACAGGAGTCAGTAACCAAAACCATCTCAAAGAATAACAAATGCAAGAACGCAAAGTAGTTGTCTTAAGAGGCCTTACAAATAGCTGAGAAAAGAAGAGAAGCAAAGCAAGGGAGAAAGGGAAAGATATAACCAACTCAATGCTGAGTTCCAGAGAATAGCAAGGAGAGATAAGAAAGCCTTCTTAAATGAACAATGCAAAGAAGTAGAGGGAAACAATAGAATGGGAAAAACTAGAGATCTCAAGAAAATTGGTGATATCAAGGGAATATTTCATGCAAGTATGGGCACGATAAAGGACAGAAATGGTAAGGACCTATGTAACAGAAGCAGAAGAGATTAAGAAGAGGTGGCAAGAATACCAGAAGAACTGTACAGAAAAGGTCCGGATAACCACAATGGTGCGGTCACTCACCTAAAGCCAGACATCCTGGAGTGTGAAGTCAAGTGAACCTTAGGAGGCATTACTGTGAACCTTGTGGAGGTGGTGGATTTCCAGCTGAGCTATTTAAAATCCTTAAAGATGATGCTGTTCAAGTGCTGCACTCAATATTACCAGCAAATTTGCAAAACTCAGCCGAGGCCCCAGGACTGGGAAAGCTCAGATTTCATTCTAATCTCAAAAAAGGGCAATGCCAAAGAATGTTTAGACTACCAAACAGCTGTACTCATTTCACATACTAGTTAGGTTATACTCAAAATCCTTCAAGTTAGGCTTTAGCAGTACGTGAACCGAGAACTTCCAGATGTAGAAAATGGGTTTGGAAACGACAGAGGAAACCAGAGATCAAATTGCCGACATTTGTTGGATCATAGAGAAAGCAATGGGATTCCAGAAAAACATCTACTTCTGCTTCATTGCTTACACAAAAGCCTTTGACTGTGTAGATCACAACAAACTGTGGAAAATTATTAAAAAGGTGGAAATATCAGACCACCTTACCAGTCTCCTAAGAAACCTGTATGCTGGTCAAGAAGCAACAGTTAGAACCTTATATGGAACAGCAGACTGGTCCAAAATTGGGAAAGGAGTATGACAAGGCTGTGTATTGTCACTCTGTTTATTTAACTTATATGCAGAGTACATCATGCGAAATGCCAGGCTGGATGAATCGCAAGCTGGAATTAAGATTGCCAGGAGAAATATCAATAACCTCAGATAGGCAGGTGATAACCACTCTAATGGCAGAAAGTTGAAGAAGAATTAAAGAGCTTCTTGATGAGGGTGAAAGAAGAGAGTGAAAAAGCTGGCTTGAAACTCAACAATCAAAAAATGAAGATCATGGCATCTGGTCCCATCACTTCATGGCAAACAGATGGGGAAAAGTGGAAGCGGTAACAGATTTTATTTTCTTGGGCTCCAAAACCACTGCAGATGGTAACTACAGCCATGAAATTAAAAGACGCTTGCTCCTTGGAAGAAAAGCTATGACAAACCTAGACAGCATATTAAAAACCAAAGACATCACTTTGCCAACAAGATTTGCATAGTCACAACTATGGTTTTTCCAGTACTCATGTATGGATGTGAGAGTTGGGCCGTAAAGAAGGCTGTGCTGGAGAACTGATGCTTTCAAATTGTGGTGCTGGAGAAGACTCTTGAGAGTCCCTAGGATGGCAAAGAAATCAAACCAGTCAATTCTAAAGGAAATGAATCCTGAATATTCACTGGAAGGGCTGATGCTGAAGTTGAAGCTCCAATATTTTGGCCACCTGATGCGAAGAGCCGACTCATTAAAAAAGACCCTGATGCCAGGAAGGATTGAAAGCAGAAGGAAAAGTGGATGACAGAGGATGAGATGGTTAGATAGCATCACAGACTCAATGAACATAAACTTGGGCAAACTCCAGGAGATAATGAAAGACAGGGAAGCCTGGCGTGCTGCAGTTCACGGGGTTGCAAAAAGTCAGATGTGACTTCACGACTGAACAACAGTACCAATCTCTATGTTATACATGAGGAAAACATGAAGTTATAAGTTGCCTAGTGAGCCTAGTACAGGCTGTGGAGTAAAAAGCTGAACTGAAATACCTGTCTTGCCACTTAACCAGTCACAACTCCTGGTGTTTTCATCTGAAAATTGGTTTACCAGTGGTACCTTCTCATTGGACTATGGAGGGTATGTAATTCTACACATTGCAAACTTTAAAAAAGCATCAGCCACCACCACCCACCATCATCACCACCCTTATCCTCATCATCATAGTCATCTGTCCACTCACATGAGATAGTTCAAACCCCTGACTAGGGCAGTCTCAAAGGATAATTCCCTTTGGTCGTCAGAGAACTGTTGAGCTTTACTCCCTTGAAAGTAAAGGGAGTACTCCTTTATTTCCTTCCTTGAAAATACAAAGGCTGAGAAATTGGAAATGGTAAGCCTTTTCCAAGCTGGAAGCCAGGTAGGATATTTTCAGATAGAAAGATAATTTTTTTTCCCTGTTCTCTTCTCTCCTCCCCCTTTCTACCCCTGCTCTCCTCTAGGGGGCAGGAATGAGAGTAGATGGGACTAGAGGAGAGGGTATTGAGAATGTTTGTAGAAGAAAAAGTAACCACTAAACATGTATGCAGGACAACTCCAGCATTTAATTAAGGCCTGCAGCTCTTTGTCAGCCAGCAACTCTTCTCATGGTGAGAGAGGCAGAAAGCCTTGTCACTGTCTCTGGAATTATTTGTATAATTCAGCAGCTGTTTCCCTCAGATGCTTACCACACAGGGTTGGGTTATAAAGACGTACGAGGAGAATTGCTGAGGTTCAGACACTTGTGTTCACTGTTCAGCTGAGAGCCACTTAGGCTGTTCTTGTACAAATGCATTAGATTATGGTTAAGCAGCTTATGGACATAAAAACACATTAGAACTTTACAGCACTCTATAAATTATAGTTTTTGCAGCATTCACAGCCACAATGCTAGGTAATTACATTCATTAATCTACTACTAAGAGCACATAAAGTTGCCTCCCGAATGGTACTGTATGTGTCAGTGCTCAGCTGGGAAGGAGAGCTTTCCCCCCTCCTTTGTTCCATCTCTCCCTATTCCATTAAGTCTTAACGCAGGAAGATTTTGGATGGTGCATTGAGGGATTCCCTAATACAGTCCAAGAAACCCACTTCTCTTAAGGTTAGGCTCCAGCAGGAAGCCTCGTAGATAATCTCTTTATGTTGAGGTGCATCTAGTAACTATCCTGGATGCATTTATTTCCTTTTTGAAAATGGGCAGATGTCTCATTTGGAAAACCAGCAGAGGTAAAGCAGTTGAAAAGAGATTTATGATGGAATCAGTATCAAACACTTTTTCATGCCTTCTTTTTTCCTGTCTCTAGGAACAGTTTACATGGTGGTCTTTTTAATTTTGGATGTTTCATGAGTACAAAGGGTTGTTCTCTTCCCATGCCAAACCTTCCTGAAGTTTCCATCTTTCCATTTCATGTGGTGATGGGAAATTCATTTTTCTTTCTTTCTTTTCCCGGTAACTTTTTCACTTCTTATAAATTATAGAAGGCAGATTTTGGGGAAAAAAAGATGAAAATTTATGTGGTGTTATTATTCCAAAGAGCAAATTGTACTATTTTTTTTTTCCTTTTATTTTACAGGGTAAGTAGACCAAGTGATGTGCTTATTTAAGGAAAAAAAAAAGAATAGAGAGGTGTGGAAAGACTGAGTTTGAAATCACAGTGTAAATCCTGGGCAGTGCTCCAACTACATCCCAGGCTTCTGCATTCGGGGCCATGCATGTAGCATGAGCTCTAGTGTCACCAGCTCTGCATTGAATCCTGGTGTTGTCTTTAAGCCGTGTGACCTTGGTCAAGTTAATTCATAGTAATAGAGTGACTAACTGTAGTCTGTTCCAGAAACTGTATTACTTTATTTAATTCAAATAGCTACTTTATAAATTAGTTGCGACACTTAGCCCCTATTTGATGGAAATAAGAAAAACTGAAGCTACACAGGGTGTTATGGTAATTAAAAGAGATAGTATAATATACAGTACATCACTCTGTACACCAAAAGACACTCAATACACACAGTCTTAAGGCTATATGAAGAATAGGTCCCACCATCAATCCTCAGTTGCCAAAGACAGCGTTTTATAATGACTGAGAGTTTCCCTTTGTAATGACTAGGAACATGATTGTATTAGCTAGGAAAAAGAATTCCTCACTTAGCATTTATTATCTGCTTTATGCTAGGAAATATCCGAGGTGCTTCCCACAGATTTCATTAGGCCTCATAACTCTGTCCCTGTCCTGGAACAGTAAAAATGGAGATCTAAACAGGCTGGAGATTTGCACAAGGTCACAAAGCCACAGAGTGGCCACACCAGGGCTCAGACCCAGATCTAACTGCCGCCAGAGCACCTGCTTGTGTCATTCCTAGAATGAGCAAAGACACAGTGTATCGATAGCAGTGAGGGGCAGTGCTTTTCTTAGTATGAAGTTTCTACTGTGGAAAATAATGTAAGAAACTGATGTCACAGGATCTCTATCAGTCAAAGAGTCGGATGCAAGCAGCTTTGGCTTCATGTCCTTCAAAGCAGCCCCGGCTTTTAGGGTGGGGTGCAGAGTTCCTTTCTTCAGCAGACAGGATGGCATTCTTGGTCCCTGAGGAACCGAGAAATTTTGTGGCCTGCCCACAGCACTAAACGGTATTGTAACATTGGATAACTGCTGAGAAGAAAAGTGGTGGCTCCGGTGTAAATCAGTGTGCTGACGAGGGGGCGATAGACTGCAGGGTGCTATCAGCCCCAGTGTCTCGCTTCCAACCCAGCTCCCCTTCCCTCTCTTTCCAAACACCTGCCATATTGGATTACAGCTGAAGTCACCGCAGCCCGCAGCTCCTCAGGGCAGGGCCGACGCCGTGTGTGGGTGCAGGGTACTAGCAACGTGACAGCAACTAGATCAGGGGAAGGGGGAAGTCTCCCTGAGACTCGTTGCCATCCAAGATGTAGTTTAAACCACAGGCTCAGTGTTTGCTCCATGACTGATTTCCCTGCCAGCCCATCTGCTTGCTCGCACACCCTCCCAAGCTCTCCCAGCAGGATGGGCCTTTATCGTCTCAGGTCCTGCAGAGCTGTGCTCTCTCACTGTGGTATTGACATCAGTCTTAACAGCCATCATGTATTCTGACTCCTCCACTGATTACGAGCGTATATGCTGTCGCCAGTTTGTTTAGCCAGTGGTTACTTTTCAGAGCTTGTGAACGGGATTTGACTTTTATGAATGTGATTTGCTGAGCTTGTGGTGGCATCAATAAATCCTCCCAGGATATAGAAGCGTTGATTTTCCTATATCTAGATGACGTTTTCCAGCCCCCTTTCCTCAGGAGACCAAGGCCCAGTGTCACACCACATGCTTCTGTGTGAGAGAAGGGAAGGAAATTTTTTAAAGCGGAGGAAATGGTTTCAAGGATGTAACTTGCAGACACAGTTCTGAAATATATGCCTGTGAGGGTGCACAGAGTTCCCCCACTCTCTGAAAGTAAGAGTATTCCAGTGAAATCTTTCGTAAGCCAAAATGGCATAGAGCCAAGAAGCAACTACCTTAGGACACATTTTGCTAACGGATGCACAAAATAAATCAATATAAAGCACAGATGTTCACAGACACTGTTCAAACGTATGGCAACTAGATGCTGAGATGCAGAGTGTAGTTCCCAGGGAAGGAGCTTGGTGGGGTCACTCTTGCTGTTTGGGGTGGATGCTGCCTATCTAAGAGCATTTTGCAGAACAGACACTGAAGACTATTTTTGCTTTTCACCTCTTTCCATAAAAGTGAAAAATCCTCTTTGGATTTCTTTTGGTTAGGGGAAACAGATGCAAATGTAGGGTTTTTTGTAGAAAGTGAAGTGGCATAAAGTGAACTTTGGAAAAGTGGGGGATACCTATATGTGTGAGCTTTAGAGATGGGCAGAATGGGCTATGTACCAAGTAACTCAAAATTACTGAGTTAAACTGTGGACGGCTCTTATGGAGAAATTAAAGTGCTGCTTCTTAAAAACGAGTGAACATTTTCAGAAGGGACTCTCGAGTCTTTCAGCAAATCTCTGTGGCTTATGTTTTTATATAGCAATCATTTTCTCAAATCAGACATCCCTGTGCCTATTAGGTAAACACAGAAAGCATAGATTATGAGTTAAACATATCGACAGCATTTCAAGTGCTATCAGAGAACATTTAATTCAGTTTAATTTTGTGATAAATCTCATGTTTAATCCTCTGGTTACTCTGTAATCATGTCTCTATTGATCTTTTCTGAATGACTGCCTGCAGTTTAATAAACTTTGCCATTAACCCAGAGCTTCTAAAGGGAGAGATTGATTCCATTATCAAATCTGATAGACCCAATAAGTATCTAAACATCACTAAATCTATCTATAGGAAGCTTTGGTATAGAGACAAGGCTGTGACTTGTTCAACAAACTGAGTAAAAGTTTGGGCATCTTTGCATGATGTAATTGCCTCAAACTTAGCATCCAGGTCTCTTGTGCAAACTGACACTGCCTCTTAGGTCAGTGGGTACCTCTTAAGTACTTTTCTGTGTTCTGTGAAAGCCTGCAGGGTAGTTCATTGTATTTTTCCCCATATGATGCTAAAGGAAAGAAAATGCTTCTGGTTAAAATCTGAAATAGAAGATGGGGGTTGATGGGAAAGGCAGTGGAAGGGAGAGTGCATTCATAGGCTGGAACCATGTGAACAGTCTCCCAGACTGGGAAGTCTTCCCTTGAAAACTGTGTTTGTGTTTCACTTAGTGATAGAGCATTTGAAATATATGCTAAACAAGAATTTCTGCTTTTTTTTTTTTTTTTTTGTGCACCTGTGGGTATTTATAGCTGCTGCCATTATCCATTAATATTTATTGAGCCACTTAGGCAGAACATGTGGAATTCAGGGTCTGGAGCATTTGTGTAGTTTCTTACTTTTTTTTTTTTTTTTTTTTTTTTAAGGTCAGAAGGGTGTCATTCCCTGCCACTTTTCACCCCAGAAATAAAATGGTGAAAATTGTCATTTTTAGAGAAAAACCAAAGCTTTTATTTCTGTCTGGATTTGTATTGCTGATCTGAATCCTTCAGAAAGAGTTCAAATGCTTGATGCAAGGGGCATAACCTTTCCCTAATTATGCTTTGGAGGGTAAATGGAGGTGAGAAGAAGGATTTTATAATGAGACAGTACTAAACTATAATTTAAAATTTTCTTCAAACAAAAGGTCATAATCCTGACACTTACAAATAAGGCTCTAACGACCCGGTGTTAGGGAATGAGACTAGGATTAGAGCCAAGGGACCCCAAGCGTGTTGACAAGAGCTGACTCTCTGACTTTGGGATGTCATTTGTATATCAAACCTCCGTTTCCTCATTTAGAAAATGAAAATGATGGTGCCTGTTGTATTGGGTTATTAGGAAATCAAATGAAATCATGATTTTAAAAGGTAAGCTTGTTGTACACTCGCAACTGTCAGTTGCTGTACAAATATTAGTGGTTGTGAAAAGTCATAAATTAGTCCTTGCTTTACATTCAGAAATTTGTCTTGACCTTTTGTTAAATCTTGTCTAGTTCTCAAATCAAATCAGAACCATGCCTAGTTCTCAAAATCAAAAGAACATACTTTTATATCAGAGAAATCTCTTACAGATATTTAATTCTGGAAAACATGATCTGGAAGCAAAAGTGCTACTGAATCAGTGAATTCTTAAGGCTACATTGGTTGAATATTTTATATGTGTTAAATATCCTCCGAGGATAATAATAATATCAGAGAATTTGATGCAACCTAAGAGATTATCTCATGGAGGACCCTAAGTTTTCAGACATTTCAGTTTCAGACATTGAAACAGGTTAGTCTGTGCCATTGACAAGCCAGTTAAGATTAGTTTGAGAAAGGATGTAACAATTGTTTGTGGAGTGTGGGGAGGTATTAATATATATACTCATGGGTATGCTGGTTTTCTACATCACTGTTCTATGAATGAATGGATGCCTGCTTATTTCCACTGGAAAGTTGACTACAGTTTCTGGGAAATTTGGAGAAAGTTATAGAATTAGTACTGAAGGAATTAATTATTTCAACGTTCTCTAAAAACCTATTTGAACTACTTGAAAAACTCTAGCCATAAAGGGATTGTCTTTTATCAATATACCCTACCTAATATGCTGTATAAACTATTTACATTCGAGCTACATAATGTGAATTTTGCCAGAAGTGACTTTTCCTGTTACTGAATAATCCTAAACACTAAGTTACCTTTTGTGAAATTCTTTCCTGTTTGCTGAGTGGACAGAATTAGGCCTTGTGTGTGTGAGAGAGAGAGAGAGAAAGAGGAAGATTTTGTTCTCCTAAGTGAGCCTTTCCAAAAATTGGTTACTCATACCCATACACCACCTCTGTTTCTATGAAAGCTCAGCCAGCCTTAACTAAAGTCAAATATCAAGGTGTTCTCAACTGCCTGTTCAGTTCAGTTCCGTCGCTCAGTCGTGTCTGACTCTTTGTGACGCCATGAACCGCAGCACGCCAGGCCTCCCTGTCCATCACCAACTCCCGGAGTCCGCCCAAATCCATGTCCATTGAGTCGGTGATGTCATCCAACCATATCATCCTCTGTAATCCCCTTCTTCTCCTGCCCTCAATCTTTCCCAGCATCAGGGTCTTTTCCAGTGAGTCAGCTCTTCGCATGAGGTGGCAAAAGTATTGGAGTTTCAGCTTCAACATCAGTCCTTCCAATAAACACCCAGGACTGATTTCCTTTAGGATGGACTGGTTGGATCTCCTTGCAGTCCAAGGGACTCTCAAGAGTCTTCTCCAACACCACAGTTCAGAAGCATCAATTCTTCTGTGCTCAGCTTTCTTTATAGTCCAACTCTCACATCCATACATGACCACTGGAAAAACCATAGCCTTGACTAGAGGGACCTTTGTTGACAAAGTGATGTCTCTGCTTTTTAATATGCTATCTAGGTTGGTCATAACTTTCCTTCCAAGGAGTAAGTGCCTTTCAATTTCATGGCTGCAATCACCATCTGCAGTGATTTTGCAGCCCAGAAAAATAAAGTCTGACACTGTTTCCACTGTTTCGCCATCTATTTGCCATGAACTGATGGGACTGGATGCCATGATCTTAGTTTTCTGAATGTTGAGTTTTAAGCCAACCTATTCACTCTCTTCTTTGATTTTCATCAAGAGGCCCTTTAGTTCTTCACTTTCTGCCATAAGGGTGGTGTCATCTGCCTATCTGAGGTTATTGATATTTCTCCCAGCAATCTTGATTCCAGCTTGTGCTTCTTCTAGCCCAGCATTTCTCATGATGTACTCTGCATATAAGTTAAATAAGCAGGGTGACAATATACAGCCTTGACATACTCCTTTTCCTATTTGGAACCAGTCTGTTGTTCCATGTCCAGTTCTAACTGTTGCTTCCTGATCTGCTTACAGGTTTCTCAAGAGGCAGGTCAAGTGGTCTGGTATTCCCATCTCTTTCAGAATTTTCCACAGTTTATTGTGATCCACACAGTCAAAGGCTTTGGCATAGTCAATAAAGCAGAAATGGATGTTTTTCTGGAACTCTCTTGCTTTTTTGATGATCCAGCAGATGAAAAAGCAAAATGGCTGTCTGAGGAGGCCTTACAAATAGCTGTGAAAAGACGAGAAGCAAAAAGCCAAGGAGAAAAGGAAAGATGTACCCATTTGAATGCAGAGTTCCAAAGAATAGCAAGGAGAGATAAGAAAGCCTACCTCAGCAATCAGTTCAAAGAAATAGAGGAAAAAAAAAAAAAGAAATAGAGGAAAACAATAGAATGGGAATGACTAGAGATCTCTTCAAGAAAATTAGAGATACCAAGGGAACAGTTCATGCAAAGATGGGCTCAGTGAAGGACAGAAACGGTAGGTTACTAACAGAAGCAGAAGATATTAAGAAGGGGAGGCAGGAATACACAGAAGAACTGTACAAAAAAATCTTCATGACCCAGATAATCATGATGGTGTGATCACTCACCTAGAGCCAGACATCCTGGAATGTGAAGTCAAGTGGGTCTTAGGAAGAATCACTACAAACAAAGCTAGTGGAGGTGATGGAATTCCAGTTGAGATACTTCAGATCCTGAAAAATGATGCTGTGAAAGTGCTGCACTCAATATGTCAGCAAATTTAGAAAACTCAGCCGTGGCCACAGGACTGGAAAAGATCAGTTTTCATCCCAATGCCAAAGAAAGGCAATGCCAAAGAATGCTCAAACTACCAGACATTTGCATTCATCTCAGTTCAGTTCAGTTCAGTTGCTCAGTCGTGTCCGACTCTTTGCGACCCCATAAATTGCAGCACGCCAGGCCTCCCTGTCCATCACCAACTCCTGGAGTCTACCCAAACCCATGTCCATTGAGTCGGTGATGCCATCCAACCATGTCATCCTCTGTCATCCCCTTCTCCTCCTACCCCTAATCCTACCCAGCATTAGGGTCTTTTCCAATGAGTCAACTCTTCGCATGAGGTGGCCAAAGGATTGGAGTTTCAGCTTCAACATCAGACCTTCCAATGAACACCCAGGATTGATCTCCTTTAGGATGGATTGATTGGATCTCCTTGCAGTCCAAGGGACTCTCAAGAGTCTTCTCCAACACCACAGTTCAAAAGCATCAATTCTTTGGCGCTCAGCTTTCTTCATCGTCCAACTCTCACATCTATACATGACTACTGGAAAAACCATAGCCTTGACTAGACCGGCTTTTGTTGGCAAAGTAATGTCTCTGCTTTTCAATATGCTATCTAGGTTGGCCATAACCTTCCTTCCAAGGAGTAAGCGTCTTTTAATTTCATGGCTGCAATCACCATCAGCAGTGATTTTGGAACCCCAAAAGTAAAGTCTGACACTGTTTCCAGTGTTTCCCCATCTATTTCCCATGAAGTGATGGGACCAGATGCCATGATCTTAGTTTTCTGAACGTTGAGCTTTAAGCCAACTTTCTCACTCTCCTCTTTCACTTTCATCAAGAGGCTCTTTAGTTCTTCTTCACTTTCTGCCATAAGGGTGTTGTCATCCGCATATCTGAGGTTATTGATATTTTTCCCGGCAATCTTGAGTCCAGCTTGTGCTTTCTCCAGCCCAGCGTTTCTCATGATGTACTCTGCATATAAGTTAAATAAGCAGGGTGACAATATACAGCCTTGACATACTCTTTTTCCTATTTGGAACCAGTCTGTTGTTCCATGTCCAGTTCTAACTGTTGCTTCCTGACCTGCATACAGGTTTCTCAAGAGACAGGTCAGATGGTCTGGTATTCCCATCTCTTTCAGAATTTTCCACAGTTTATTGTGATCCACACAGTCAAAGGCTTTGGCATAGTCAATAAAGCAGAAGTAGATGTCTTTCTGGAACGCTCTTGCTTTTTCAATGATCTAGCAGATATTGGCAATTTGATCTCTGGTTCCTCTGCCTTTTCTAAAACCAGCTTGAACATCTGGAAGTTCACGGTTCACGTATTGCTGAAGCCTGGCTTGGAGAATTTTGAGCATTACTTTACTAGCATGTGAGATGAGGGCAATTGTGCGGTAGTTTGAGCATTCTTTGGCATTGCCTTTCTTAGGGATTGGAACGAAAACTGACCTTTTCCAGTCCTGTGGCCACTGCTGAGTTTTCCAAATTTGCTGGCACTCATCTCACACGATAGTAAAGTAATGCTCAAAATTCTCCAAGCCAGGCTTCAGTAATATGTGAACCGTGAACTTCCAGATGTTCAAGCTGGTTTTAGAAAAGGCAGAGGAATCAGAGATCAAATTGGCAACTGCCTGTTTGTAGAGGCTTAATTTCTTAAGAGCCAGAGCTAGATGGACATATTAGTGGTCCTCTCTTTTTTCCCCACTTTGTAAGATCTGAATCACGTGAGCATTTTTTGTTTTCTTTCCTTTTTTCTCTTCTAGGAAAGGTTAAAAGAAAGAGGATCAGAACTGGTTTAGCATGGCAGAAAAGAATGGAGGACTTCTCCATGACTTGGAGTCCCAGTCCTTATTTTGCTTTTTATTTCCCCTGTGGTTCATTTCATCTCACTCTCTGAAATGAGTGGATGCACTGCCTCTCTCCTTAAGTAATTAAAGATGCACTTAGGGGCAGACATTGGTCATTTAAAATGAAGGTGTGGTCATATGTGGGCACCTGGTAAGAGAGCAAATTGGAAACATTTTAAGGAAGAAAGTAAAAATCTGTACCTTATTATTTATCTGGATCAGATGTCCGTGTATGAAGAGGCTGTCACTGGCTCATCAGGGTCTGTGTCTTGAATATATGGATGACAGCATCAACCACTCCTGATTTTCTGTGCATAGAGGTACTGAGGCCCAGAAAATGGTAACCTGTCCATGAGATCAAGCCACAAAGATGATGGCAACACCTGTCATTTCCCAGTCAGTGACCTTTTTGTTTGTTTTCTCTTGTATTTAATGGGGTAACTTATGTTATCTTTTGAGGATCTGTTCACCCCCTCTTGATATACAGGGGGATAGTAATGACTTTTCCAACGATGTGGTGGGGAATAATAAGCTGAAGGTTCTTGGGTGGAAATGTGAGAGCGGAGGAGGGATATGACTCGTAGGGTGGGGGAGCAACCCCTAGGGTAAGAGGAGCATTTACAGTGTCTTCCTCTCTCTAATTCTTTTGTTCAAAAACAGCTCACTGTGCATGTCATTCTGTGTCCTCCCCTAGGAATTCAGAGATGATCAAGTTATAACCAGTCTCCCTGTGGAGCTAAACCTGAGTGTTACAGCAAAGGACCAGTTACTGATTATTTTGCTCCAGCGGGCTTCCCCGGTGCTCAGTGGTAAAGAATCCGCCTGCAGTGCAGGAGATGTAGGAGACACGGATTCGATCCCTGGTTGGGGAAGATCCCCTGGAGGAGGGCATGGCAACCCACTCCAGTATTCTTACCTGGAGAAACCCATGGACAGAGGAGACTGGTGAACTGTGGTTCATGGGGGTCAGAAAGAATTGAACACGACTGAAGTGACTAAGCACACTTGTTGCACTGTAACAAGTACATTAACTAACACTTTCCCCATCTTGTGCATGGAATGCCTAGTCAAAAATGAGTAATGACTAATTAAAAGTGGTATCATTAGGATTACACATCCTCTTAGATGTGAGTGGGACCTCCTTGGGTTGTATCTGAGTGGGTGAGAAAGCAGTAGACATGTGTGTGCTCTGTTACCCTCTCTCAAGGCAGCATACCAGACTCTCCTTGCCCTCCAGAAAGCCTGAGAATTGCGTGGTGCTTCCTTTCTCTTCTGGCTCCCTGACGCTCTCCTCTGTTGTGTGGGTTCCCCTCCCCTTTCTGGACTCATCCTTTGTGTCCATCATTGCCCTTAAGCCCTCGCTGATGAGATTTTCTGCCTCAGTCATGCTGTAGTCAGCTTTCAGAATGCTGCTGTTATGGAGGAGTTAATTTTTTTTTAAGGTTTCCTTTTCGTCATGCTGTATTTCTCAGATTATCTGGAGGGACTGTAATCCAATTTTAGGAATCCTTCAGGGCTAAGAGCCTAAACTGTTTTAAGCAGTAGCATCTGGTTGCCAGGGACTCAGCCGCTTTGAGCATGTTAAGGTCTAACAGCAGCCAACTCTCAATTATCTATGGGAATGGGAGACTGCTGAGACGTTTTCAATTCACAGAGTGTGCAAAAATCTCACTTAAGCTGATGTTTGTGATCTCATCCCATAACTGAATTTAGGAAAGCTTCTCAGTGGCTGGTTTTGAGGTCATAATCTAGTAATTATGATATCTAGTAATAATGATATGTCAGCTGTGCATGATAGCCAGTTGTGACATTTTAGAAAAGAGCTCTACTGAGGTATAATTGACACACTAGTAAATTGCCTGAATTAAAAGTGTAACATTTTTATACTTTTTACATGTGTATACACCCATGAAACTATCATCATGGTCAAGACAAGGAAAATTCCCATCACCCCCTAGAAGTTTCCTCTTGTCCCCATATAATCTTTTCCTGTATCTCCATGGGAACCGCTAGTCTGTTTTCTGTCACTATTGATTATTTTACATTTCTTAGAATTTTATGTTAGTGGAATCATACAGAATGTATTCTTTTTTTGTTCAGCATAATTGTTTTGAGATTTATTCATGTTGTAGCATACATATATAGGTTATTCCTTTTTATTGCTGAGTAATATTGCATTGAATGGTTATATCACCGTTCATTCATCTGTTGATGTATATTGAAGTTTCTCCCAGTTTTAGGCTGTAACAAAGCTGGTATGAACATGCATATACAAATCTTTATGTGGGCATGTGCTTTAATTTCCTTGGGGAAATACCTAAGAGTAGAATAGTTGATACATATGGTAGGTATACTTTGAATTTCTAAAGAAACAGTCAAACTTTTTTAAAGTGACTGTACTATTTATGCTTTCTACCAGTAGTGTATGAAAGTTCCTCTACATCCTTGCCCATACTTGTTATGGTCATTCTTTTTCATTTTAGTCATTCTAATATGTATGTAGTAGATATAATTTACATTTCCCTAATGATTACTGCTGCTAAGCATCTTTTTATGTGTTTATTTGCCACCCATGTATCTTCTTTAGTTAAGTATTAAATCTTTTGTCCATTTAACAAATTGAGTTGCTTTCTTTTTATGTAGTTTCAAGAGTTTAAAAGAATGTATTCTAGATACAAAACTTTTTATCAGATACTCACTTTGCAAATATTTTTTTCTTGTGGCTTGTATCTTCATTTTCTTAACAACGTATTTTGAAGAGTAGAAGTTTACATTTTTGATAAGGTATAATTTATCAGGTTTTTTTTTTTTTTGGATTGTACTTGTGGTACTATATCTGAAAAATCTTTGCCTAACCCAAGTTTACAAAAGTTTTCTTCTAAATATTTTTTTAGTTTTAGGTTTTAAACTAGGCTTATGATGTATTTTCAGTTAATGTTTCTAATAGGTTGAGATATGGATATATGCATGTATATGTCTGTATCTACATCTATCTATCTATCTATCTATATATATATATAGTTTGCATGTGGATATCTACTTATTCCATTGACATTTGTTAAAAAGGTGATTTCTCCACAGAATTGTTTTTGCACTTTTGCTGAAACCCATTGTTCATATATCAGTAGGTCTGTTTCTAGACTCTGTATTCTGTTGTATTGATCTGTTTTTCTATTTTTGTGATAACGCAGGGCTGCAGTTTTCATCTAATGTGAAATACAGCAATAGGAAGCATTTTGCCTGCTTCGTGCCTATCCCACTTTAGTGTAATACCTCATTGATTTACATGAGTTCTGGGATCCTTTCTTAGATATTTCTAGCAAGTGGCAAAACGTCTGGCATACAGTAGTTATTTTTTATTTTTTTATTTTTTTAAAGATGAACATGAGAGCCCAAACAGGATAAACCCAAGGCAAAACACCCCAAGACACATATTAATCAAATTAACAAAGATCAAACACAAAGAGCAAATATTAAAAGCAGCAAGGAAAAAGCAACAAATAACACACAAGGGGATCTCCATAAGGATAACAGCTGATCTTTCAATGAAAACTCTTCATGCCAGAAGGGAATGGCAGAACATACTTAAAGTGATGAAAGAGAAAAACCTACAACCCAGATTACTATACCTAGCAAGGCTCTCATTCAAGTATGAAGGAGAAATGAAAAGCTTTACAGACAAGCAAAAGCTGAGAGAATTCAGCACCACCAAACCAGCTCTTCAACAAATGTTAAAGGATCTTCTCTAGACAGGAAACACAGAAAAGGTTTATAAACTCAAACCCAAAACAACAAAGTAAATGGCAATAGGATCATGCTTATCAATATTACTTTAAATGTAAATGGGTTAACATGTACACCCATGGTAGATTCATGTCAATGTATGGCAAAACAAATACAATGTTGTAAAGTTAAAAAATAGATAAATAAACTAAAAAAAAAACAAACAAACCAAAAAATGTAAATGGATTGAATGCCCCAACCAAAAGACAAAGACTGGCTGAATGTATACAAAAACAAGACCCCTATATATGCTGTCTACAAGAGACCCACCTCAAAACAAGGGACACATACAGGTTGAAAGTGAAGGGCTGGAAAAAGATATTTCATTTAAATGGAGACCAAAAGAAAGCAGGAGTAGCAATACTCATATCAGATAAAATAGACTTTGAAATAAAGACCATGAAAAGAGACAAAGAAGGACACTACCTAATGATCAAAGGATCCATCCAAGGTAAAGATACAATAATTATGAATACATATGCGCCCAACATAGGAGCACCGCAGTATGTAAGGCAAATGCTAACAAGTATGAAAGGGGAAATTTATAGTAACACAGTAATAGTGGGAAACTTTAATACCCCACTCACACCTATAGATAGATCAACCAAACAGAAAATTAGCAAGGAAACACAAACTTTAAATGATACAATTGACCAGTTAGACCTAATTGATATCTATAGGACATTTCACCCAAAAACAGTGAATTTCACCTTTTTCTCAAGTGCACACGGAGCATTCTCCAGGATAGATCACATCCTGGGCCATAAATCTAGCCTTGCAAAATTTAAAAAAATTGAAATCATTTCAAGCATCTTTTCTGATCACAATGTGGTAAGGTTAGATGTCAACTACAGGAAAAAAAAAAAAACTATTAAAAATACAAACATATGGAGGCTAAAGAACACACTTCTGAATAGCCAGCAAATCATAGAAGACATCAAAAAAGAAATCAAAATATGCATAGAAACAAATGAAAATTAAAACACAACAACCTAAAACCTATGGGATTCAGTAAAAGCAGTGCTGGGGGAAGGTTCATAGCAATACAAGCTTACCTTAAGAAACAAGAGAAAAATCAAATAAACAACCTAACTTGACACCTAAAGCAACTAGAGAAAGAAGAAATAAAGAACCCCAGGGTTAGTAGAAGGAAAGAAATAAAGAAAATTAGGGCAGAAATATATGAAAAAGAAATAAAGGAGACTATAGCAAAAATCAGCAAAACTAAAAGCTGGTTCTTTCAGAAGATAAATAGACAAACCATTAGCCAGACTCATCAAGAAAAAAGGGAGAAGAATCAAATCAACAAAATTAGAAATGAAAATGGAGAAATCACAACAGAAAACACAGAAATGCAAAGGATCATAAGAGACTACTATCAGCAACTATATGACAATGAAATGGACAATTTGGAAGAAGTGGACAAATTCTTACAAAAGTATAACCTTCCAAAACTGAACCAGGAGGAAATAGAAAATCTTAACAGACCCATCACAAGCACGAAAATTGAAACTGTAATCAAAAATCTTCCAACAAACAAAAGCCCAGGGCCAGATGGCTTCACAGGTGAATTCTACCAAAAATTTAGAGAAGAGCTAATACCTATCCTACTCAAACTATTCCAAAAAATTCCAGAGGAAGGTGAACTGCCAAACTCATTTTGTGAGGCCACCATCTCCCTAATACCAAAACCAGACAAAGATACCACAAAACAAGAAAACTACAGGCCAATATTACTGATGAACTTAGATGCAAAAATTCTCGCAGACAGAATCCAACAACATATTACAAAGATCATACATCATGACCAAGTGGGCTTTAGCCCAGTGATGCAAGGATTCTTCAATATTTGCAAGTCAATTAATGTGGTACACCACATCATCATATGGTTTTTCTTTCAATTTGTTTATCTCAATAGATAAAGAGAAAGCCTTTGACAAAATTCAACATCCATTTGTGATAAAAACCCTCCAGAAAGCAGGCATAGAATGAACATACCTCAACATAATAAAAACCATATATAATAAACCCACAGCAAACATTATCCTCAATGGTGAAAAATTGAAAGCATTTCCCCTAAAGTCAGGAACAAGACAAGGGTGCCCACTCTCACCACTACTATTCAACATAGTTTAGGAAGTTTTTAGCCACAGCAATCAGAGAAGAAAAAGAAATAAAATAAATCCAGATTGGAAAAGAAGTAAAACTGCAGATGACATGATCCTCTACATAGAAAATCCTAAAGACACCACTAGAAAATTACTAGCGCTAAACAATGAATATATTAAAGTTGCAGAATATAAAATTAACACACAGAAATCCCTTGCATTCTTACATGCTAACAATGAGAAAACAGAAAGAGAAATTAAGGAAACAATTCCATTCACCATTGCAACGAAAAGAATAAAATAGTTAGGAATAAATCTACCTGAAGAAACAAAAGACCTACATGTAGAAAACTATAAAACACTGATGAAAGAAATCAAAGATGACATAAATAGATGGAGAAATATATCATGTTCATGGATCGGAAGAATCAATATAGTGAAAATGAGTATACTACCCAAAGCAATCTATAGATTCAGTGCAATCCCTATCAAACTACCAATGGTATTTTTCACAGAAGTAGAACAAATAATTTCACAATTTGTATGGAAATACGAAAAACCTCGAATAGCCAAAGCAATCTTGAGAAAGAAGGATGGAACTGGAGGAATCGACCTGCCTGACTTCAGACTATACTACAAAGCTACAGTTATCAATATAGTATGTGCTGGAACAAAGACAAATATAGATCAGTGGAACAAAATAGAAAGCCTAGAGACAAATCCATGCACCTATGGACACCTTATCTTTGACAAAGGAGGCAAGAATATACAATGGAGAAAAGACAATCTCTTTAACAAGTGGTGCTGGGAACACTAGTCAACCACTTGTAAAAGAATGAAACTAGAACACTTTCTAACACCATACACAAAAATCTACTCACAATGGATTAAAGATCTAAATGTAAGACTAGAAACTATAAAACTCCTAGAGGAAAACATAGGCAGAACACTCTTTGACATAAATCACAGCAGGATCCTCTATGATCCACCCCCAGAGCAATGGAAATAAAAGCAAAAATAAACAAATGGGACCTAATTAAACTTAAAATCTTTTGCACAACAAAAGAAACTAGGTGAAAAGTCAGGCTTCATAATGGGAGAAGATAATAGCAAACGAATATACTGACAAAGAATTTAATTGCAAAAATATACAAGCAGCTCATGTAGCTCAATACCGGAAAAATAAATGACCCAATCAAAAAATGGGCCAAAGAACTAAACAGACATTTCTTCAAAGAAGATATACAGATGGCTAACAAACACATGAAAAGATGTTCAACATCACTCATTATCAGAGAAATGCAAATGAACCCCACAATGAGGTACCATCTCACACCTGTCAGAATGGCTGCTATCAAAAAGTCTACAAACGATAAATGCTGGAGAGGGTTTGGCGAAAAGGGAACCCTCTTAAACTGTTGGTGAGAATGCAAACTAGCACAGCCACTAGGGAGAACAGTGTGGAGATTCCATAAGAAACTGGAAATAGAACTGCCATATGACCCAGCAGTTCCACTGCTGAGCATACACACTGAGGAAACCAGAATTGAAAGAGACATGTGTACCCACAGTGTTCATCGCAGCACTGTTTACAATAGCTAGGACATGGAGACCAGCTAGATGTCCATTGGCAGGTGAATGGATAAGAAAGCTGTGATACATATACACAATGGAATATTACTCAGCTATTAAAAAGAATGCATTTGAATTGGTTCTAATGAGTGGGATGAAACTGGAGCCTATTATACAGAGTGAAGTAAGTCAGAAAGAAAAACACCAATACAGTATATTAATGCATATATATGGAATTTAGAAAGATGGTAATGATGACCCTATATGCGAAACAGCAAAAGAGACACAGATATAAAGAACAGACTTTTGGACTCTGTGGGAGAAGGTGAAGGTGGGATGATTTGAGAGAATAGCATTGAAGCATGTATATTACCATATGTGAAGTAGATCTCCAGTCCAAGTTCGATGCATGAAACAGGGCACTCAGGGCCGGTGCACTGGGACAGCCCTGAGGAATAGGATGGGCAGGGAGGTCGGAGGGGGTTCAGGATGGGGGACACGTGCACACCCATGGCTGATTCATTCAATGTATGGCAAAAGCCACTACAATATTGTGAAGTAATTAAAAAATAAAGGCAAAAAAAAATGAGGAACATTAGAGGTTATTTTTTTGAATGCCATATTGATTATTTTGTAAATTCCTATAGTGTCTCCTTTGCTTATTTACTAAATAAGTTTAGGCCCTAAAAGTAGGTTTGTAAGTCCCATTTGTTCTGAAGTCCAAAGTGGGGGCCCAGTATGAACATATCCATGTAGAGTTAAGTTTTAAAAGAGTTGTTATGTCTTGTTTCTTTAATTTTCACTTCCTATTATCATTGCGACCTATTTTACTTTTTTTGCACTGAAGTGATGGAATCAGTGTTTGTAAAGCCATTCAAAAGCAAGTACAAATGCAATATAATAAACCAACAAAGGACTTGACAGACTAAAATGACAGCACACAGCCAATAAGATGGTGACAGAGAAAGTGTGTTTTCTTTTTCTCCTGGCTTCTCTGTTATTTTCTTTGCAAGTCCCCGAGATCAAGTCACTATTAGAAGAGGTTCTGCTCAGATTGCACCCCTCTTACACATGTCCGTACATTCGGGCACATACAGGCATGAGTATTTGTAAGTGACGGGCGGCCCTCAGTTTAGGTTGGGAAAATCAGAGAGGCTTTCTTTCTAAGGTCTGTTTCATGCACTATTGGCAAATTGTGCCCTTATTTTCTGTTTCCTCTGGCTTCATCTGTAATCAGCAAATGGAGCCCTGCAGCCTGCACAGTGTTCCGTCTGCAATTTGTTGCTCTCCCTTAGTTTGCACAACACGAGAGCATCTCATTTTGAAATTCAAGAGTGGCAGAGGAAGCCTTTGGTGGAAGGTTGTAATTTGGGAGAAGGGAAAGTCAAGAGCAAGATCACCTTTCCATCACCAAGAAGAAAGACTGGGTGTCGAAGGAAATTGCCACTATTAGTCGGTCTCTGAGCCTGCCTCTCAGCATGTGCAGTGCCGTGACCCTGCCCTCCATCACCAGTGACCTAAAAATCACATAATTTCAACTGTTCACCAAACCTCTCCCTGTCTGTTGTACATAGCTTGTGCACTTACCCCCTCTATTGCCAGCAAGTATGTGTAAATCTTTTTACCTCACAGCTAGCCTTCTGTTGTTGGCTGGCTGGCTTTCTTACTCCTTCTTGTGTGTGTTTACTCAGTCGCATCAGTTGTGTCCGACTCTTTGTGACCCTATGGACTGTAGCCTGCCAGGCTTCTCTCTGCCTTTTGTGATTGTCAGATGAAGGCCTTAAAGCATTTTCCCCAGATCTTTTCCTTATCCTCCAGTCCTCCTCCCTTCTTAGTCTGCTAAATGCTTCCTTTGCTGAGTATGAGGCATAGTCATCTTATTTTTAAAAACCACTGTAGATATTTCTGATAGACATTAATTTTCTTTGGGAACCATGGTAGACTAATGGCTCAACAGGCCTTTGAAAATTGCCATTCATCGATCCTAAAAAGTTATTTTATACACCAGACAATCTGTCTTTTTATATTGAAGCAGTACTTTATAGGCTGCCCAAGTTTCTTTAAGCGGATACTTAAATTAGTTGCTGATAATTTGTTGGTGTATGGATATATGCACACATACATGTGTATGTAACCATGTGTATGACTCTTTAGATTGTTAAAAGGTTGAGTAGTTTATCATCTATTTGTCTTTGAGTATCATTGCTTAAAGTGGACATTTTTTGTTTTTCATTTCACCCCCAAGATAGCCATTGAGATGTTAAGTGATTATTTTACTTCATACATAGCAAAGAGTCAGGATAGGTTTGTAGAGGAAGTAAATAAATAGCAGCCTGTTTATTTTCAGGAACTGTTCCAAAGTGTCTATGTAGTAATTTATAAATAAACCTGAATCTTTGAAACAGTAAAGATGCTCTCTAAAGATAATCTTTTAAAACCTCTTACATAATAAAAACTTTTTAAAAGACTTCATTTCTTCTGCAGTACAGCAACTGGACTCCCATAAAAATTAATTTAAAAAGCAGTTCATTTTTTCTTTACTTCTTAAGCTACCACCTCTGTACACATCTTGAGACTCTCTTTCTTCTCCTCTCCCCCTCACACAGCCTGCATAGTTTAAAATCTCAATATTAACTGGAGCTGAGATAAGACTTCAGCAGATCTCTTACAAGCTAATGTCACGGCATGGGGTCCATTTGCTCTCTGCAGCTATTCTGTTGTGCAGTGAGAATGCCTTGATTAATATGCTGCATGAAAATAAAATGGATTTAGAAAAAAATTATACTATACTCTCATAAATATTAATTCACATTTGTATGGAATTGCACAGACTTTTCAATATACTTTGGAGCACCTTCAGTATGAAGATTTTGTTTACAAAGAGAATGGCATAATTTTTTCAAAAAAAAAGCACGACTGATACATTATTAAGTATCATTTGTTTATTAATCCGATACTCCACATCCATATGATGTAGGGCAGTAGGTGGACTGTGTGACAGAGCAAGGCATTTTTTTCAGCCTGTGGGAGCTTATGTACTACCTTTAGAAGTGGTGCAACTTAATCATATTATATAGAAGCAGTTCATGGTGGGGACTCACCTGCCTGCTTCTGCTAGTGTTGTCATTATACCGGAGTGTTTTATCATGAGAGCTGATTAAATTGGTTACATGAGTGCTAAGTTGCTTCAGTCTTGTCCTACTCTTTGCGACCCCATGGACTGTTTAGCCTGCCAGGATCCTCTGTCCATGGGATTCTCCAGGCAGGAATACTGGAGTGGGTTGTCATTTCCTTCTCCAGGGGATTTTCCCAACTCAAGAATCAAACTGGTGTCTCTAATGTCTCCTGCATCGGCAGGCAGTTTCCTTACCACTAGCGCCACCTGGAAAAGCCCCAAATTGGTTAAATGTGAGGCCAAATACTGAGCAGAGGTCTAACATAGCTGGTTGTGGTAGTAGACCCTGGACAGAGGAATAGACATAGCAGACGTTTATTGAATATTTGCCATGTGTTAGGCATTGTGTGCAAAGCTCTGAGACTGGAATCAATGGCTTCGTGCACTTAACTTTGATCTCAGCTTGTCCCCTAAACACTTCCTCCCCACATCCTCATTGTCTTGGGAGAGCTGCCTCTCCAATGGCAGAGGGTAAACCATCTGCAGTGGTAGCAGCTGGAAGTTAAACCAGAAGCCACTCATTTGCCTTATAAGATTGTTGTCTTTGATATATATTAAGAAATTTTATTTGTTTTTGGCCATGCTGGGTCTTTGTCACTTTGCATAGACTTTGTCTAGTTGCGGCAAGCAGAGGCTTAGTCATCCTTGCTGTGTGCGGGCTTCTTGTCGCAGGGCTTCCCTGGTTGTACAGCATAGGCCCTTCGTGTGTGAGGTTTAGTAGTTTTGGCGCACGGGCTTAGTTGCTCTGCTGCAGGTGGAATCTTCCCGAACCAGGGATCGAACACCTGTCCCCTGCATTGGCAGATGGATTCTTATCCACCGTGCCACCAGGGAAGTCTGAATGTTAGATGTCATCTTGCCCCAAAGATGAGACCCTCCCCATTCTCTGGGATTTCCTGCTGTTTCTTGTGATGCTTCTTGTGTTCCACCAGTGCCTGCTTATCTGGGTTCCTTGGTTTCCTGTTCCTATCAGCATCCCTCGCTTGCTTCACTCACTCTGTGTCAGAGGCAGCTTGTAAAGATAGTATTTAAATCACTGTTGTAGTTTATAGATTTGGGTACATTGGCTAGTGGTCTTGCTTATTTAGCGAGCATTAATTTGACCATCTGTTATTTGCCGGGTTCTGTAAGTGAAGCACTGGGGTTACTGATGCTTAGTGCCTGACCTCATTCTTTCAGAGAATCATGCTACCAGCTGCCTCAGGGCCTTTGCACAAGCTGTTCTCTGTGCCCAGACTTTCAGATCTAAGTCAAGTGGCAGTCATCTCCTCAGCCACGGCACCCCTCCTCCAGACAGACCACTTCCCCCTATTATAGCACCTGTGATCTTTCTTTTAAAACAGCTCAGTTTGCAATTACATATTTGTGTGATTTGATTAGTGATTTGATTATTTGTCCCCTACTTTCTAAATTCCATGAGGTTGGGGTCTTTTTGCTCCACAGAGTTGTTTTCTCAGTGCCTGTAGGATAGTGCTGAGTTTGTACTTGGCATATAAAGGGTGCACAAAAAATATTTGTTGAATGAGTGGAGCCCTGAGATCATTGCTTTGCATCACCAAATGTTTTCCTTTAACTGATGACATTGGGAGGAGGGGGTGTCCTTCAACTAGAAAAGGGAGGAATATGGAAGAGTGGGGTTTTGAGGTCTAGGCAAAACAGATGTAAAAGTCCAAGGTCCCAAAATATGGCCATGGCTAAACTGGGGAAGACATCAAGGAGCACTGTGTGTGTCAGGTCAGGAGTGCGGAGATATTGGGAAGATGTAGAAGAGATGACTACTCCCAAGAATGTTGGCTGTGAAGGAAAAAGGGAGTGGTATTTTGAGAATGAGAAAGGGATGAAGGGGAATTTTTGTTTTGGTCTTACTGTATTTTTAAATGTATGTTCAGGATCATAGAAACTGAGAAATTGTGTGCAGATGAGACTCCAGGAAGGAACATTTTCAGTGTAAGGAGGAACACATCCGTCTGTGCATGCTTAGTCACTCAGTCGTGTCCGGGCTCTTTGCAACCCCATGGACTGTAGCCCACCAGGTCCTCTGTCCAATGGAATTTCCTAGGCAAGAATACTGGAGTGGGTTGCCATTTCCTCCTCCAGGGAATCTTCCTGACCCAAGGATAGAACCCGAGTCTTCTGTGTCTCCTGTATTGGCAGGCAAATTCTTTACCCCTGAGCCACCTGGGAAGCCCCAGGAACATGTTTAGTCATAAACAAATGATTGAATACCAAATCATTTTAATTTTTTTGCTTAATGTGTATATTTCTCGGGGTTCTAAAGGACTTTGACAGGTGTCAATCAGATCGTATCTGAGCCCATTTTCCACATGGGCTCAGAGTTGCAGGGACTTACTCTGGGTTTCATAGTGAATAATGCCAGTGTCAGAACCCAGGTCTTCTGAATCTCAGGATGCCCTGACCTGCCTACAGGCACAGAGCTCACCTATGTCCTGGAACACTTGTCTGTAGTTCCTACAGGTGCTGTCCCCTAGTCAAGAAAATCCATTACCCTTTTCCCACCCTCTCCCCTCCCCCGGCCACAGCCAGGAACAAATGACAAGTTACTGTTGATCTTGGTGATGACATGGTTGTTACATATTTTGCAAAGGAGATAGGCATTAAGGAACTCGGGGTAAGAGGAACTTGGGGTAAAAATATAATGCATTAAGGAAATATTTTAATCTTGTGAATTGAGTTTCTTTCTCTCTGGCTCACCTCCACCTGGTCCTCCTGGTATGTTCAGTCTTGTGCTGATATTTTTGCATCGTGCATGCCCTTAGTACTCCTTTTCTGAAACATAGTTGGTGCACCATTTTGGGAAGTGAGGATATTAAACCTGCTAGGGGAATAGTGTGTGCTGGACCCAGCAGAATCAAATGGAAAGCTGCTCTCCCAGGCAGCAATGAAACCGCTTCTAATGGACAGACACTTTGTGCTTTGGTGAATTCCCCACCCCCATCCCCTCCAACAAGATTAGAAAGGATACATGTGTGGCATTAGGGGTTCAGAAAAATTGAGCTTAGTTTCAGGTAGTCTCATACCCCACTTTCTTTCCTTTACCTGACTCCCTTCTAGTAACTCCATTTAGCCTCTATTTTGGGTGTGACGCTAGCTACCTATGTAACCACCACTTCCCTTTCCTTCTCTCTCTTTTTTCCTACAGAAAGATGTAGCACTTAAGCCTCAGGAACGCGTGGAGAAACGCCAGACCCCTCTGACCAAGAAGAAACGAGAAGCACTTACCAACGGCCTGTCCTTTCACTCCAAGAAGAGCCGACTCAGCCACCCGCACCACTACAGCTCAGACCGAGAAAATGACCGCAACCTCTGCCAGCACCTCGGGAAGAGAAAGAAAATGCCGAAGGGGCTCAGACAGGTGAGGACGCTTAGGGCTTGTTCCGTCCTGTAGCTGCTCTTCCTCAGGTGCCTGCTTGTCTGTGGTTTTCCTAACAGGTGAAGAGGAGATCCCTGGTGGGTGCTGGAGTGCTTTCCTGCAGAGCCATGTGTTTGCTCCTAAAAGAATATTCCAAAACCAAGCACTTTGAAACTTAGCACGGTACCCTTTCAGTCACATGTGCTCTGTGTAACAGAGACTGATGCTCGTGCTGTTGGCATAGAGGGCAGACCGATGGAGGTCTTGGTGATGGTCCAGGTAGACTGGCTTGCAGGGAGAGATCCTCTGGGGTAGAGGAAAGGAAACGGGCAGATCTGATCCCATACACTGTGTGTATCAAGGCCCTAAAGTGCTAAAAATGGTTGTCTGTATTCAGGCAGGGGATCCTGCCTAAGATTTGTATTTTCTAGGGAAGCTCAAATACTTTGGCATGTGGGAGAGCAGTAGTGAAGAAATGAGGGCTTCTAGGTGTCCTCCCCAGCCCATAATTCAGACTGTCTTTGTGATCTGCCGCTTGTATGAAAGCCTGGTAGTAGAGCTTACTGGGCTGTTTAATAATTAGGTTTCAATGATCCACAAGAAAATACAGCTCTTGGCATTTGGGGAACCCTTCTGCCTGTGGAAATCCCCACATGAGATAGACTAATAATGAGAAGTGAAGGTGTTTATACCAGTTTTTCAGCACAAATCCAGAGGCTTTAGCACCTGCTGAGTTACCTGTGTCCTGGGTGTGTTTTGTTTGTTTTTGGAGGGACCACGGGGTGAGACTGACTGTCTCTTGAATGAAGCAGAGGAAGGGAGTGTGGTTTACAGAGCAGGTGCTGCTAATTAGAAGCTGAACAGGTAATTTCTAGTTTGCAGATGTTTCTCTGCAGAGAGAGAAGATCTAGGATCATACAAAACAGTGGTTCTAAAACCTCACAGATGATTAAAGTCATATCATGAGCCTTATTAAACATATTCCTGGCTTTACCCTATGACCCGATGAATCAGAATCACTAGGCATTTTGGCACAGAAGTATGTAGTGTTAGAAATTTCCTATTTGATAATGGTCAAGCCAGTTTGCAAATTATTCTTATAAAGAATCAAGAACATTTTTCTGGTGATGAAGTTTAGTCAAAAGTTTGGAAAAATCAAACTCTCTAAAAGATTTAGTGGGCAGTTTGGTGTCGGAGTTGAACTTGATGGGTAAACTTCTGAAAAAATACATAGAGCGATGGATTTCAGTATGGACTCAGGAGGATCGCAGGAAAGTGTCCCCGATTCTAACACATTTGGCACTTTTTCTTTGTCCTCAAATAAAATGCCAGATTGGAGCTATAAAAGTAATTACTAACATTTATCTAATACATAGCACGGTAATCACTCAGTGAAGGAGTTTCTGTAGTATGGTCTATAATTTTCACAACAACCCTGGTGAGGAGATGATATGATATTATGGTTACTTTACAGATAGGAAAACTGGTGCATAAAGAAATAAAGTGACTTGTCTGACGCACTTAACTGTGAGGGACGGAGCCAGGGTTTAGACCTAGGTTTCTCTGCCCTGCTCTGTTTTTATTGTATATTGTACTTCCCGTGGTTGATAGAAGGGCTCCAGGTCTTGGGGTGCAGGGAATCTACAAGTATTTTTAGAAAGTTCATGGGTTGGTTTGATCAGAGGGGGGAGGGATTGTGATTAAAGAAATGGCCTCTGAAAGCTCAAGAAGAAAATAGGATAAACTGCCAAGTACCACCCCACCCCATCCTACCTTTGCCTCCCACCCACCCCACCCCATCCTACCTTTGCCTCTTATCAGATAGAAAGCATAGAAAAAGAACTTGGAAAGTCAAAGGCAACCACATTTGGATGAAGATTAAAAAAAAATTTTTTTTTTTCTCTTTTTTTGGTCAGAAAGTGGGGTGAGGTCTAGGTTCTGTAAAAGATAATGTGCCTGTGGTATTTGTGACTCGCAGACCAAGCCTCTGCCTGTGAGCTATGTGGGAAAAGTGGTTTTTCCAATGTCCAGAGATTTCTCTGTGACCACTGCCTCTCCTGGAGGTCCTCCCTCCCACAGGGTGGGAGGAGGGGCTTCTTATCTTTTCAGGCAAGAGATCAGTTTAATTCTGAGCCTACAGAGCTGTGGTTCCTTATCCTTGACTCTCTTACTCCCAAGCTTGATCTGACTTTCTGTTCTTCCTCAAAATTCTTCTTTCTACTTTGTTCTTTAGTTGAAAGAGTCTATGATCTCACAAGAAGGCTGGGACTCGTCTGTCTCAAATTCTAGTAGCTTTTTGGTCTTAATGATCAATCTTCTGGTGGTACTAATGGTATTTGAAATCAAAGCTATCCTTGTTTCAGGGAAAATATTTGAAAAGCAATTAGTCTGACTCACTTTTTATGAATCACAGAGAAGAAAAGAATGATTTTTTTTTTGGCCTGTGTAAGAGTTTTAAAAACAAGTGGTATTTTCTTATCTTCAGTGTTGATGCCAAAGAATACTATCCAATTTAAATGTTTTTTTTTTTTTTTTCTTAGTAGGAAGGGAAACCAAAGTTGATAATTGAGGTAAAACTGTAATGCTTTTATTTATAATATTCATAGCATCATATGTGATATTATGAAGCCCTGAGCAAAGCACTGTCTGTTGCTGCCCATCTGTAAAATGACAGTTTTAGACTAGAAGGTTTCTCAGTCCCATGATTCTTTAAGTTTTTGAATAACACAAAGATACTGAATATATAGTGTTGCTGAAATCTGTAATGGAAGACCATCGTAGGCCTGAAAGTAATTTAATTTTGAAGTCTGTAACTGGTTGGCTCTGTGAAAACATTAAGGGGAGAGAATGAGATGCATTCCTGGTGTGTCAGCCCAGGTAAGTGCTGTCCGTTGTGTGATCCTTGGTAAAAGGTGACACACAGATGTGTTTAATGGTTACAGAATCTACTGTATCTACAGTATCTTCTGTTCCACAACTTGTGCTAAGAATGTCTGAGCCTGCTTTCCTGCCATGCCAGATGTCTGTACACATCACAGTTACTTCCATCACCCCACCCACCCCACCCCATCCTACCTTTGCCTCTTATCAGATAAAGTAGCTGAATCTTAACTGTTTTAGCTAAGAGGGGACCTTGAGATGGAAGTGGGCCTTGAGGAGAATTTCTAAGTTAATGGATTGTTGTTCAGTGCTTCTCATTGAGGGAGTGATAAAATTGCAAGAGCCACAGATAAAAGAGGGCAGTAGGAGGTGAGAATTGATTCTTTATTTTTGACTTGGTGACAGTGGATTAGATTTGAATCTTATTAGGAATTGGTACTCCCTAAGCAAGGAACTTAATGTGCAGCTTTCCGTAACTGTGGGAAGATGTTACTCCTCAGTGCAGAGAAAATAAAAGGTGTTTTTTTTTTTTTTTTTCCTGAAACTTCTTTGAAGGAAACTCATCTTTTCACTGTGAGAATGCAAGTACATACTTGTTTTTAAGAGAGATGTGTAGTTATGAACCTAAACTCCCTTTCCCTTCTCTTGCCTGATTATAAAACCTCACTTCTCATGAAATGTTTCCATACTGTTAAAAGAAAGTGTTTTTAACTAGCACTTAGCTACCCCAGTGGTACGTAACTGTTGGGTTATGTTTTTAAATATAAATACATACTGACTTAGAAGATACTGAACTAGCAGCTGTCTTACAAAAGGTTCCACTTTTTTATATGGCAAATTTGAAAACTTTACAAAAGGGTTTAAAAAAGTGAAGGAAGGGACAAGTTAACTGTTATACAGAAGAGTGCATGTCTTTCTCATCTCCTTGTGCTTATGTTTGTCCTATGCAGAATTATTTGCTCATGATGTCAGTACTCAGACATTATATTACAAAGTTTTGGCTCTTACTAATAAGGGTATGGTAGGTTCCCCCCTCCCCCAATTTGACTTAGGAGTGGGAAAATCAAAACAGAGGTTGATAGGTCCTCTGCATAAGAATCTTTACTCTCTTAATTGGGAAACTACCAAAGAACACAATGAAATCATATGGGCTGCCAAGCTTTCCAACCAATTCTTAACTTCTGCAGAAGCTAATCTTTGGGAAAACTTAACTCCTCTAAGGGCTCTGAGTTTAGTTTTCTTTCAGTATGTCTGACTTCCAGACCACAGGGGATGCTTTAAAATTTTAATACTTTGTCGCTGAAAACACTGAGAGCCAAGGGGTTTTAAAAATAGAGAAGCAATGGGGAAAAGTTGATAAGGGTTCAGAGAACGCTCAGATTTGGCTCTGAGTGAATATTTCTAAATCTCCATTTAGTCCATTAGTCTGTCTTCTCTCTCTCTAGTATGAACTGAACCAGAGGAAATAGTCCTAAATGAACTAGGAGGAATTTTTAGGTTATATGAACTTTCCTAACAGATACCAGGATGAATCATCAAAATAAATCCCAGAGTCTCCCTCCTAATTGAATTTTAAGTTCCCCAAAGCTATTCATCTATGGACAGAATTTCCCAGCGAGAAGCAACCTATTGAGATTGCTTCTAGCAGTAGGTGAACACTTTGGGAGAAAAATAAAAAGATTTGGAAATATTTCAGGAGCCCAGCAGTTAGACTCTAATCTTGCTGGTGAGAATGGCTTGTGTGGGAATGTCTTACATGGTTTAAATATCTTTATACAGGTTGATCTGGGTAGGTTTGGCTTGTAAGGAATGAAAATTTTCTCCTTTCTTTGAAAATCTGTTAGGATGGAGTCAAACTTGGTGGAGGATTAATAGCTGACATTGTAGATACCACTGTAGATGTATACTGATTTCTAGGAAGAGAAGGGATTGATCCCAGTGCCAAGTCTTCAGAATTAGAGCTTCATGCGGTGGCTGTGTCTGCTTTGTGTATTGGCATTGCATGTTCGCCTTGTTTGAAGTAAGTGGTTGTGTTGGTCAAGAGGCCAGGAGACTCAAGACACCAGCTGAGCTTGTACCTACCTGATGAAGCAGTAGGTCTTGCCCACACTGTTCACCTTTGAGATCATTTACTACCACAGGTGGATCCTTTATCTCAGTGAACTCAGATTGTTGGAAGACTCTTTGGTGACATGACATTTGTTACTAGCAGAAATTCACTTGCAAAGGAGGATTTATAGTGGAAAACTTTGATTAAACAGATCCAGTTCAAGTCACATTGCTGAAGACCTGCTGATTAGTTCTGGGTGGAAATCCAGGCTGAAATCACACAGGTATTTATCCAGCTTGACTCTAGGGCCTACAGGGTTCTGGAAATCAGAGCATTTGAAACACTAATGTAATTAGGTATTATACTTTGGTAATGAAAAGACATGAACTTTTCTAGGTGCTCTTTCATAAATGCATTTGTTATAATAGTTAAATAACTGAAGGTATATTGAGCTGATATCAAGAAATGTGAGCTGCAGTTAAATCATCTTTACTTCATGCTTCGGAGTTTCAAGTTTAATGTGTTAAGTGGGATTTCATTTGCTTTTTAAAAAGTATAGTCATGTGAAGTTTACAAAAGTAAATAGTAAGGAAAAGTCTTCATTTTTACCTTGCGATGCATTTAAGTTGCACACAACTGTTTCTCTTTGCCCAAACTGCAGAAGTGAGAGTGAAACATAAGAAAAGACTGGGAGTGAGAGTGGGGAGGAGCCGGGCTGGTAACAGCTTTTGGAATCTTGACTGACTTGAAATAAGGATGAGAGGCCAGCTTTTAACACCTTGTTTTTGGGGAGCCTCCAGCTCAGGCTGGTCTCTTTTCAGAATTAGTTGTATTTTATATTGGAGGTATTCGTTTGGTATTTAGGAACTTTGGACTATTATAACAACAAACTGTATGAAGGTTTTTGATTTTTTTCTTTTTTTTTTTTCTTGCGCATTTAGAAGCAGTGAGTTTATTCTGTGAGTTCTTGGATTTTTGTTTTGTGTCTTTTCTCATCAGCTCTGCATGTTGCTAAAGTGTTAGTCACTCAGTCGTGTCCGACTCTTTGTGACCCCATGGACTGTAGCTCACCGGGTTCCTCTGTCCGTGAAATTATCCAAGCAAGAATACTGGAGTGGGTAGCCATTCTCTTCTCCGGGGAATATTCCCAACCTAGGGATCGAACCTGGGTCTTCTTTATTGCAGGCAGATTCTTTACCGTCTGAGCCACCAGGGAAGTCCTCTTAGCATGTTGCTAAGAGGGAGCATAAATATCACTTGACTTCAGTGAGACAGATGTTTGGAGTGAAGTGGCCAGTAATAAATTTTATCCCAAGTGACATATATAACTCTTAATTAAAATTTAGTAAAAATCGACTAAAAAAGGACGTAGCACATTGACTACCAACCTCATAAAATAAAACCCATAGAAAGAAAATAGGCTGAATTGGAAAAGGAACTGCAGTTGATAGAATGGGCAGTAACTTAGTTTGAGTGATCCTGAAACATATAGAAATTGTCTCATAAACAGTGGCATTCGCTAATCCCAAAGTAAGAATCTGTTGTACGTATGTGTGTATGGAACTTTGTTAAGGGCTATTTAAATATTCTGTATATTGTTAGAAGAGTAACATGGGTGTTGATGGAAATGGTGCTCAATTGTACCTGTTGGAAATTCTTACAGAACTGGTGATCGAAGGGTGACACAGCATGTTTTTCTCTTTACAGGACTTAGTCACTACACTTCTGATAGTTGATGAGGGTAGACATCCTCCATTTCTTTCTTTATATTAAAACTGCCTTTCTGTGTTAATGTACACTTTTCCCTCTTCTGAAGATACAATGTTGTCTGCATGTGGCCAGATCTTAGCTTCAAAAGGTGAAATAAACCTCCACGTGTTCTGCGTTCTAATCTCCACTTAACGCCGTCCCATCTCCACACAAGTCTGTACATGACAGGTATTGAGTGGGAGGCAGGAGTGGGTGGGTGGCTGCATGGTTTGCAGTGGTGTCGGTGGGGAGCTGAACAGATGGTGGTGATAGCCACGTGTTGCGAGATTCCCGTGGGAGTTGATGGTGGTGACAGGCGACTCACAATGTGCTATTTACAGTTTGGGTTTGCAGTCTTTCAGTGACATCTGAATGCTCTTTAGCAACTGCTTTCATTACTGCCTTTCGAGGAGCTGCTAATTGAAAATGAAATTGTGGGTGGGCTTTAAGGCAGGCCCAGGCAACATGATATGGTAAATGTTACTTGAGAACTGTTGGATATTTTAAGGCCCAGTTTATAATTGTTTTTCCAAGAAGGAAAAGCTGAAGGTGCGTTTTAAGATTCAGTATGTACACACAGGCAGAGCTGAACGTCTCATCCTGCCCAGAGAGCCAAATGTGCACTCATTGGGCTGGAAACCAAGCCATCTGCCCGGGGCTCACCTTCGTATGGTTCACTTTAAATGTGTATAACTGTGTAAGGTTCTTATTTTAAATCTGCTAACATCTTGTAGTAATCACTGTTGGTTTTTTGTAGGATATCTTCCTTCTTTCTTCCTCTGCTGTTCATATAGTTACTGTGCAGAAGAAAATGATGATCTCATCTCTTGAACTTTGAGGTATTGCATTCCAGGAAATACATACAAGTTTTCTTCCTATAAACCTTTTCCTATCATACAATTCTGTTGAAGGCAGTTGAGGCCTCCAGGCACAATGAGAGAAGAGGAAGATGGAGGATATGATTGGACTTTGACAGTAGGTGATGTTGTTGATTTTCTTATGGCTGCCTCCAGCTGCGGGATTGTCATTTGTACCTCATCTTTGGAGTTGTTAGCTAAAGCGTCAGTAGCATTTCTGAAATGGTAGCTTTTGTAAGTATTTATGTGAAGAATTGTTTTATTGCCCATTCTCAAAATAGCTTTGCACAGAGAAATCTTGTGCTGAACAAGGAATGACCTCCCTCTTGGAAGTACTGTTAGTTCTCTTTTTAATTAAATATGAAGATAGATTCAACATTACTGCATTCTTTTTAGCTTTCCCCAAACATTTCAGTGAATGCTGCGAGACAAAACTATCTGAATTATATGCTTTATTTGAGTAGGGGTGATACTGCTTTTAGAGAATCCCTGAGGGGCTAAGGGGACCTTGATGACACACCCCTTGCTGTACTTAACCCTCAGTCCCATTAGATCTGGCTTGCCACAGGAACCCAACTATTTTAATGCACTTGAGTTACTGCTGTACCCTAAGGATGTTTAAAAGAACCTATTTGGGTATTTTAAATTAACTCTGGAGCTTTTTGTCTCTTGATGATGATTTTATAACAGGCAGATATAACAGAATTCTTGCAGGAGTTCAAGGTGTTTTCACACCTAGGAGTGTGTGTCCTTGTGCTAGTCATTATGAAGACATACACCCACGGGAGTGGAGCCACAGTGACTCACAAACTCGGGGAAGTCCTGTCCAGGCCCGCCTGGTGTCTTTCAGGAGCCCCACGAGCTCTGCCATGGGACCTGTGGGAACACTTGACCCACATTCAGTGATCTTGACTCTGCCAAAGTTGCCACTTCTCCCAAGCCGCTGCCGACCATGACACTGTTGTCGCTGGTCATCCTGTGACCATTGTGCACCTGTGACTGCTCAGGAAGCACTCGTGTCACACATCTTGAAATTATCTGGTGCAAGGCTGGATGGTCCTAATTGACAGTGATGGGTCTTAGAGGCTGAGATTGGCTGAAATTAGATTGAGAAGCAAGTAGTTGCATTTTGTGGATGGGAGCAAACAGAATAAAGTTGCTCACAGGATGGTCTTTGGACCACCTTTGCCAGAACAACCTTGCAGCTTTTGCAGATTTCTAGTCATCACCTCTGACTGGTGGAGCCAGTCTTCGAGGTGGGGATCAAAGTATGGCACCAAGTTCCTCAAGCAACTCCAGTATAGGAGCTGCAAGAGACATGCTTCTAGAAAACTGAATGTGTTCTTTTTTTTTTTAATTTGTATAAAAGAGAAATTACTGTGCTATTTGGAAAACTTGTAACATATCTTTAAGTTTTTAAAACCACATCCTGTTCTAAATAATTTTATCCATACTAGGACCATATTCTTGTTCTGCATATTTACTAATTGAGTTCTTTTTCAAAATTTTATTGGAAAAAAAGAAATATTAATTCCAAATACTACAGACATTACATGACAAAAAGTTAATGTTTTCCAAATGCCTGCTTTTTGATAGCTTACTAGAATGTAGTCTCAGTAGCAGAGTTATGTTGTATTCTTCTAGCCTTAAATCCACCAGCTCCCTGAAAGAACACAGCTTTTTATACATCTGGTAACTGGAGTTAATTCACTACTTTTTTAAAATTTCCTCCTCCTTCTCTTATACTTTGTGTGTGTGTGTGTGTGTGTGTGTGTGTGTGTGTGTGTGTGTGTGTGTGTGTGGCCATACCTCACAGCATGGAGGACCTTAGTTCCCTGACCAGGGATCAAACCTATGCCCCTTGCAGTGGAAGCATGGAGTCTTAACCCCTGGACCGCCAGGGGAGTTCCTTTTAGGTTCCACTTATTGCTTTCTTCTTGCAGCATGGCAGTGGTATTTTGCTCTTAAGGTTTACAAGTTTTAAAATCTTCCATATTGTAAAAATCAGTGATATTTGGTGGTGGTATTGAAGGGGCAGGTGGGAATGAAATCTGAAAATACTGCCTCTGTATCAGTTGTGCCTAAAGAGTATTAAGTATTTTCTTCATTAGTAAGAAAGCTTCAACATAATAAAATGTTATCCTTGAACTTTTGGTTTGGGTTCCACAAATTCAAAAGGAAATATTTTCCTTCTAAAACCAAACAAAACGAAAGCCCTCGGAAGAAATTTTGTTTAAGTAGCAAAACCTATACTTAGGAGTTAACAATTGCCTGAGGTGTGTCAACAGTAGGTAGCATTTATTTTTAATGCATTGCTATGAGACTACAAATGCTATTCCCCCGGAGATGAGTGCAAAATGATCCCTGAACAGTTGCTAATGAAATTATCACACTGTATGAATAAGACTATTAATAATGACTTTCTGATGTAAACGAAAATGCTGTCATCAAATTTCCCTAAAATAATGAGGGTGATGAGACAAGCCCCAGCCTCTTGGGTGACACATAAAGCTAGGTCATGGGCCCAGCTCATGTTGCTAGAAGGCTGAATTGAATGGTGCTTTCTGAAACTCAAGCAGCCCATGTGCATAATTTATCATCACCTGCCTCCTGTCTCCTCGGATTAAAACTCCAAAATCTGTATTTCACAAATGAACGTGGCAGTGGGGAGGGTTACGGTGAGGCAGCCAGGGCTTCAGTTGTGTGGGTATGTGTGAAGGGGGATAGACTGGGATCATGTAGGGAATCGAAGCCAACTACCCTTGGTTCTCTAGCCGGAGTGAGGAGGCAAACTGACACACCAGAATATAGAGAGAGAAGGATGTGGAGTTTAAAGAAAACTTGACCGTGATGATCCTGACCCTGCTCTTCTCTGCCTTTTCTTAAACCTGACAGCCCATCTTTCTCCTTCCTTTTCTGTCTTGGAGTCTGCCTTCAGGCTAGACTTTCAGCTTTTTGACTTTCATCTCACTCTCTCCTTGCCTCCAAAGTCTCTTGCTTGCTTCTCAACCCAGTCAGGATTGTATGGGAACCCACTTAGATTTGCTCTCAGAGTTACAGAATGCCTTTGCCACTTGGATTCTTGCTTCCTTGATCATGCTGGTCCTTTCCCCTCAACGTTTATGCTAATCACCTTACCTGGGGCTTCCCAGGTGGCGCTAGTGGTAAAGAACATGCCTGCCAATGCAAGAGACCTGGATTCCATCCATGGGTCAGGAAGATACCCTGGAGGAGGAAATGTCAACCTACTCCAGTATTCTTGCCCGAAAAACCTCATGGACAGAGGAGCCTGGCAAGCTCCAGTTCATGAGGTCACAAAGAGTCGGACACAACTGAAGTGACCACATCCCTTCATCCTTTGCCTGGGTTCTTAGCATAGTTTAGCATTGTTTTGCTCATGGTTGTTGTAGTCTCTTGTTTAAAAGCTTCAGTGACTCTGCATAGCCAGTTAAATAAAATCATAGCCCCCTTAGTGTAGGCCTTCTGGGTCCTAAGTTTGATCTAAGATACCTTTCCTGTCTTGTCTCTCTCTCCCAGCCCTCCATAAACTCCAGACTTTCTGCAGTTGCTGTTACTTGCGTGAACCCTGTGTTTCCTCCACACTACTAAGAACAGCTTGTGCTGTTCCTTTCCTTTGGAATGCTTCTTCAGTAGTCCTATTTGTCTTCCGTGACAACTTCAAATCTGCTTCTTACGTGAAGCTTTTATGATCTTTTCCTTCAAAATTATTTGTATTTTCTTCAGAACCCCATGATCCTCTGTTTATAACTAGGGTGACCCCAACATTTATCACCTATAATGTAGGACATTTCTGAGAGTGAAAGGGATCAATATTAATAATTACCCTGGAATAATCAGCATAAATCAGGACTTCCTGGAAAACTAGGATTCATGCTCACTCTAATTCACTTTTGATCTTTTCCATTTTGTACTTTGTTTTAGAGTTGGTTGAATACATGTCCTTCTCCCCACCTAAAGTCAGGCTACCTGAGGACGTTAGTCTGAGTCATGACAAGGGGCCCGGGCTTGTTTTGGCCTGTAGGCAAGTAGAACCCTTGAAACCTGTTTTAAGGATGGTCCCTTCTTGGAAACCCTGAGATGCCTCCATGCTTCCCATTTCTAGTGTTGAGCCCTTGCAATCTGTTCTCTATACCATAACCAATGCTAACTTTTAAAAATATACATTTATCATGTTATTCCCGGATGTGAATCCACTCTTTGGCCTCTCAGTGTCTTCAGATTAAAATTCTGACTCCTGTGGGCTCTCGTGCCTGGCTCACCAGCTCACTGTGTCTTCAGCTTCATGTCTTGCCCCCGGGGTCCTACCCTCTGTCCTTCCTTCATTTCCACCGACGTGTCCAGTTCTCTCCCACCTCAGGTACCTTACACATGCTGTTCTCTCCAGCCTGAAGTGCTCTTCCCACTGCTGTTTGCATGATGGGCTCCTTCTAGTCCTTTCAGCCTGAGCTGAAATGTCAGCTTCTTGGAGAGGCTTTTTCTGACCATAATGTTCACTCCAGGCTCTGTCCTTAGTCCATTATCCTTTGCACCCACCTGTTAAATTTCCTAACACTTAGCATGGTTTATAACAATAGATTTTTACATTCTGTAGTTTTCTTTCTGCCCCTTCTGCTGAACTCCAAGCTCTCCTGAAGCAAAATACCATAGCCATTTTCTCCACCATTGTGTTTGTAGCACATTGCCTAGCACGTGGAAGAAGGTGCTTCATAGATTAAAATTTGAATGATTGGAGGTTGGAATAATAATTATTTTTCCAATTGATGGCATTGCTAATATGTGCTCTTGTTGCATTCCAATGTTAACTGCTTACTGCAGGGGGAAGAAATAAAACAACAGTGCATTATAACCTTTGTTTTCCCTCTCTGGGGATATGAATGTAAAGTGAGATACTGATGATCAGCAGATACACACCAGGCAAAAATTTAATCCAAGAAATCACTGCCCTTCTGGTGGATGGCTTCTGCTGTTCTCCCATGGAATGAAGCAGCAGTCTGTCATCCCAGTGTCCTGGCCATCAGTGTGGTGAAATTGCTACTGCAGCCAGGAAAAGCTGGCCCAGGGGACCTGCTGCTTTCCATTTTTCAGAGATAATCTGAAAGAGGCTAGACATGCAGAAGAGATGGAGGGGATGGTGGGTAGGAGTAAGGTGGAATTAACTGAGTCCTCTTTTATATGCAAATATTTTGTGTTTGGTTCTTCTCTTTTACTGTAAAAGTACAAACAATTTTTAGTATCAAAGCTTGAATAGCCTGTCTCTGCACTGTAAAATTATTGTCCCGCATGCCCTCTAAAATATTTTGACTTTAGAAAATAGTTTGATGTTATTTCTATTTTAAGAGGCCTAATTAATTCATTCTCCCCATAGTTGCTCTTTCAGCAAACATTGACTGAGCATTCTTTGTATGCAAACCTTACATAACAGACTCTGATACAGCAGAAAGGATGTATAACCATAATATCTCTGCCCTTGATGTGTTCACAGCTGGGTAGAGCGATCCTGCCCTTGTGGAGAATGCTCAGTGTAAGTGAGGCTGAGACTGGTACATTAAGTGCAGTTCAGAGGGAGACATGGTTGAGCATCTCCTAGAGAATGAATAACTCCCGACTTACCTACTAAAGTTCTTTACAGTTGTTTCTTTCCCACCATGCCATCTCCCTCAGCCTTTTAAGAAACTCTTGAGAATAATGCTCTATCCTGCTGAAGGCATTAGTAAATGTTAGAAACAGTGCTGTGTTATATGTTCTCCTGGGTTCTTAACTTTTACAAAGAAAGGCTTTGGCATTCTCACACTTTGACTTCCGGTACAAGTTACTGGGAATTACTTGACCCAATAATTTTATTAAAATCTTAATGGAGTACCAGTGTTTCCAGAAACTGCCATGTTTTTGACATGACCACACAAATAGGTATGTTTTCTAGAAATGGTTTTCTGTGGTTACTAACCCAATTGTAACCTCTTTCACTGAATCTCTTGGTATGCAAACATCGTGTTTTTGTCCAAAGACAGAGCTTTTTATGCTAATCTGCACAAAGCAGATAATATCTCACTTTTTGTCGTTTCTGTTTACTAGAGGTAGACAGTAATTTTCTATGCAAGTAGAATTTCAAATACTCTAAAATATTAAAAGGAATATCTGTGTAGGTATTTAGGTCTCAAATTTATACTGAGAATACTAATGGTAGCTGGTACAATTAGTGATCCCAGGAGTGGATGAAGAAGCAGTTCCAAATTTAGTAGCAGGTTATTTGTTTTTCTTCTAGTAGATAGTTTTTAAATTGCTTTTTTTAAAAATACTAGCTTTCTTGGAAAGTGTTAGAAATGGAGGTTTCCTGGTGAATTTCTCAAAAAAAAAAAAAAAACCATTGCATAAAGTTCAGTCTGCCTCTCACATTACTCACTTTCCCTTCTTTCCCTTGGTGTCCACTGGTTAAATATTTATTGACCATATACCCCTATGCTGCTGCTAAGTCACTTCAGTCGTGTCCTTCTCGGTGCTACCCCATAGACGGCAGCCCACCAGGCTCCGCCATCCCTGGGATTCTCCAGGCAAGAATACTGGAGTGGGTTGCCATTTCCTTCTCCAGTGCATGAAAGGGAAAAGTGAAAGTGAGGTCGCTCAGTCGTGTCCGACTCTTAGCGACCCCATGGACTATAGCCTACCAGGCTCCTCCGTCGATGGAATTTTCCAGGCAAGAGTACTGGAGTGGGGTGCCATTGCCTTCTCCGATATACCCCTATCAGTTCACTTCAGTCACTCAGTCGTGTCCGACTCTTTACGACCCCATGAATTGCAGCACGCCAGGCCTCTCTGTCCACCGCCAACTCCCGGAGACTACCCAAACCCATGTCCATCAAGTCAGTGATGCCATCCAACCATCTCATCCTCTGTCGTCCCCTTCTCCTCCTGCCCCAAATCCTACCCAGCATTAGGGTCTTTTCCAATGAGTCAACTCTTCGCATGAGGTGGCCAAAGTATTGGAGTTTCTGCTTCAACATCAGTCCTTCCAATGAACACCCAGGATTGATCTCCTTTAGGATGGATTGATTGGATCTCCTTGCAGTCCAAGGGACTCTCAAGAGTCTTCTCCAACACCACGGTTCAAAAGCATCAATTCTGCGGCGCTGAGCTTTCTTCACCGTCCAACTCTCACATCCATACAGGACCACTGGAAAAACCATAGCCTTGACTAGATGGACTTTTGTTGGCCAAGTAATGTCTCTGCTTTTAAATATGCTATCTAGGTTGGCCATAACCTTCCTTCCAAGGAGTAAGCGTCTTTTAATTTCATGGCTGCAATCACCATCAGCAGTGATTTTGGAACCCCCAAAATACAAAGTCTGACACTGTTTCCACTGTTTCCCCATTTATTTGCCAGGAAGTGATGGGACCAGATGCCATGATCTTAGTTTTCTGAACGTTGAGCTTTAAGCCAACTTTTTCCCTCTCCTCTTTCACTTTCACCAAGAGGCTCTTTAATTCTTCTTCACTTTCTGCCATAAGGGTGGTGTCATCTGTGTATCTGAGGTTATTGATATTTCTCCTGGCACTCTTGATTCCAGCTTGTGCTTTCTCCAGCCCAGCGTTTCTCATGATGTACTCTGCATATAAGTTAAATAAGCAGTGTGACAATATACAGCCTTGACGTACTCCTTTTCTTATTTGGAACCAGTCTGTTGTTCCATGTCTGTTTCTAACTGTTGCATCCTGACCTGCATACAGGTCTCTCAAGAGACAGGTCAGATGGTCTGGTATTCCCATCTCTTTCAGAATTTTCCACAGTTTATTGTGATCCACACAGTCAAAGGCTTTGGCATAGTCAATAAAGCAGAAATAGATGTTTTTCTGGAACGCTGTTGCTTTTTCGATGATCCAGTGGATATTGGCAATTTGATCTCTGGTTCCTCTGCCTTTTCTAAAACCAGCTTGAACATCTGGAAGTTCACGGTTCATGTATTGCTGAAGCCTGGCTTGGAGAATTTTGAGCATTACTTTACTAGCATGTGAGATGAGTGCAGTTGTGCGGTAGTTTGAGCATTCTTTGGCATTGCGTTTCTTTGGGATTGGAATGAACACTGACCTTTTCCAGTCCTGTGGCCACTGCTGAGTTTTCCAAATTGGCTGGCATATTGAGTGCAACACTTTCACAGCATCATCTTTCAGGATTTGAAATAGCTCAACTGGAATTCCATCACCTCCAATAGCTTTGTTCGTAGTGATGCTTTCTAAGGCCCACTTGACTTCACATTCCAGGATGTCTGGCTCTAGGTGAGTGATCACACCATCGTGATTATCTGGGTCGTGAAGATCTTTTTTGTACAGTTCTTCTGTGTATTCTTGACACCTCTTCTTAATATCTTCTGCTTCTGTTAGGTCCATACCATTTCTGTCCTTTATCAAGCCCATCTTTGTATGAAATGTTCCCTTGGTATCTCTAATTTTCTTGAAGAGATCTCTAGTCTTTCCCATTCTGTTGTTTTCCTCTATTTCTTTGCACTGATCACTGAGGAAGCCTTTCTTATCTCTCCTTGCTATTCTTTGGAAATCTGCATTCAGATGGGAATATCTTTCCTTTTCTCCTTTGCTTTTCACTTCTCTTCTCTTCCCAGCTATCTGTAAGGCCTCCTCAGACAGCCATTTTGCTTTTTTGCATTTCTTTTCCATGGGGATGGTCTTGATCCCTGTCTCCTGTACAATGTCATGAACCTCTGTCCATAGTTCATCAGGCACTCTGTCTATCAGATCTAGTCCCTTAAATCTATTTGTCACTTCCACTGTATGATCATAAGGGATTTGATTTAGGTCATACCTGAATGGTTTAGTGGTTTTCCCTAGTTTCTTCAGTTTAAGTCTGAATTTGGCAATAAGAGTTCATGATCTGAGCCACAGTCTGCTCCCGGTCTTATTTTTGCTGACTGTATAGCGCTTCTCCATCTTTGGCTGCAAAGAAGATAATCAGTCTGATTTCGGTGTTGACCATCTGGTGATGTCCACGTGTAGAGTCTTCTCTTGTGTTGTTGAAGAGGGTGTTTGCTATGGCCAGTGTGTTCTCTTGGCAAAACTCTATTAGACTTTGCCCTGCTTCATTCTGTACTCCAAGGCTAAATTTGCCTGTTACGTCAGGTGTTTCTTGACTTCCTACTTTTGCATTCCAGTCCCCTGTAATGAAAAGGACATCTTTTTTGGGTGTTAGTTCTAGAAGGTCTTGTAGGTCTTCATAGAACCGTTCAACTTCAGCTTCTTTGGCGTTACTGGCTGGGGTATAGACTTGGATTACTGTGATATTGAATGGTTTGCCTTGGAAATGAACAGAGATCATTCTATCATTTTTGAGATTGCATCCAAGTACTGCCTTTCAGACTCTTTTGTTGACCATGATGGCTACTCCATTTCTTCTAAGGGATTCTTGCCCACAGTAGTAGATATACTGGTCATCTGAGTTAAATTCACCCATTCCAATCCATCTTAGTTTGCTGATTCCTAGAATGTTGACGTTCACTCTTGCCATCTCCTGTTTGACCGCTTCCAATTTGCCTTGATTCATGGACCTAACATTCCAGGTTCCTATGCAATATTGCTCTTTACAGCATCAGACTTTGCTTCCATCACCAGTCACATCCACAGCTGGGTATCGTTTTTGCTTTGGTTCCATCCCATCATTCTTTCTGGAGTTATTTCTCCACTGATCTCTAGTAGCATATTGGGCACTTACTGACTTACTCCTATGCTGCTGCTGCTGCTGCTAAGTCGCTTCAGTCGTGTCCGACTCTGTGCGACCCCATTGACGGCAGCCCACCAGGCTCCGCCGTCCCTGGGATTCTCCAGGCAAGAATACTGGAGTGGGTTGCCATTTCCTTCTCCAGTGCATGAAAGGGAAAAGTGAAAGCGAAGTCGCTCAGTCATGTCCGACTCTTAGCGACCCCATGGACTGTAGCCAACCAGGCTCCTCCGTCGATGGGATTTTCCAGGCAAGAGTACTGGAGTGGGGTGCCATTGCCTTCTCTGGACTTACCCCTATAGGCAGATGTAATTTTAAGTGCATATGAAAGGGAAGTGAAAGTGTAAATTGCTCAGTCATGTCTGACTCTTTGCGACCCTGTAGACTATACAGTCCATGGAATTCTCCACGCCAGAATACTGGGGTGGGTAGCCTTTCCCTTCTCCAGGGCATCTTCCCATCCCAGGGATCCAAGCCAGATCCCTGCATTGCAGGTGTATTCTTTACCAGCTGAGCCACAAGGGAAGCCCTTAGGTGCATATAGCAGAGACAAAAGTCTCGGCATTGGAGGAAGTTATATTCTCATGGATTCAGTCTTTTTAATGGCAATTCCGTTTAAATGTCCAACCCAGACCTTATTTTCAGCTTCTGGTTTCATAAACTCAGGTACTAATAGTTTCCTCCCCACCTGAATCGTTCATAAATGTTTCAAATTCATCATGTTTCACATTGAACTCTACAATAGTGCTAAATTGGCTCTTCCTCTTCAATTTCCTCACTTAGTTAACATGCACAGCATCTGCTAAACATCCAAGCCATAAATCTGCTTAAGCTGGAAACCTGGAAGTCATACTCTTTTTTCCCTTCACTCCCCATATTCGCACATCCTTTAATTTATGTACTTTGTGTTTCTCATCCGTCCCTGTTCATTCACCACTTTCCACTCTGCCCTGCAGGGCATTGGTTCAGTTCTTCCTTCTCTGTCAGTAGCTTCCTTCCTGGCTTCTCTGCCTCTAATCTCATCATTCTTCAATCCATCTTCCAAATTCCTCTTCAAGTGATCTTGACAACATGCAAATTCAATCATGTTACTTGCTTGAAGAGTCTTCACTGATTTAACTTTACTTACAGGCTAAACTAAAACTCCTCGTATAAGGATAGAAATGCACCCATTTTGTACCTTTTAGGAAGTCCCACCATCTTCCTCTTAGTGTGCTTCCTGAGCCCCGTAGGTACCTCTGTCACATCAGCCTTACCTATTTCCTAAAATGTCTTCTGCTCTACTTTCCCCTGACAAATCTGAGTTCACTTCACCTTAGTGAGTCTAATCTGAGTTATATGTGAGAAGCACAGTCCTACTAAATCAGAAATGGATGATTCCACTTGTTAAAATAACTTACATTTTGAAAGGACACATTTTGAATCAGGAACAGTTTCAGTTAGGTAGAATTTCATGTGGTATAGGAAAGGTAAAATGAAAAATTTTAGAGGACCATGGGAACAAATTTTAGGGGGAATAGCCCAAAAGCATTAAAAAGACAGACCTTCTTTTTCATGGTGGTCTTTGCTAGGGCACTTATATTGGGGTGGCAGTTGGGGGTAACTGAAGACTTTTGTTAATGGAAGTGTTTTTCAACTTGGTGAGTTGCCAAGTCAAGGAATGCCTGTACTGAGAGTTCTTTGGGGGCTTTTCATTTCTAGAAGAGGCACCTGTGCTTCTGTGTGAGTGAATTCTTTAGGGATTCAGACCAAGGAACACTACACATGATCTGAATCTTTTTATTCTTCTATGTTAATATTGAAATATAAAACTTTTAGAGATACAAGGACATTTCTATTTACCAGTCAGGTGTATAAACTTGCTGAGGATTTAAAAATGTGGTTTATATTGGCTTATTTTAAAATAAGTTTCCTGAAAAAGTGACCACAAATATGCTAAAAGGTTTTTCTGAAGTAAGCACGATATTGTGGTTCCCCTGGTGTAATTATTTCATATTTTGCCTTAATGAGTCAAGGCACAAAACAAGGATAATCCCAATATTAGTTGAAAACAGCACATTGAGCTGGGATCCTATGATTTCAGTTTTGGACTTTTTCACTTCAGCTTCCACATTCTTTTTTATAAAGCTTTGATAGAATTTTTTTTTTTAAAGCAATCTATTGTCTTTATTATTTCTACCAAAGTTGCTATATTCCAAATCAGCATAGTTTTTAAGATATTTTTTTTATGTTACAGGTGAACTGCTTTAGCAGTATGAAGCAGTCATTTTAAAAAGCTTTGTTCATTTCCACTTTCCAAGGCTATTCTTGGAGGTAGAAATACAACTGTTGATGAAAAGAATGAGATAAAGAATAGTTTTTTCCTACATCTCCTGAGGTGGGGTCCTTCAGCTGTTCTTGAGCATGTCAACCTTGTTCATCTTCTTCCCTTGACATCCAGGTAAGAGACAAGGTGTAAAATTGATTGGAGTGTGATTCAAAGAGTGGGAGACAACCAAAAAAGTGTGCTAGACCACTTCTATATTAAACAGGGGATATACCTGGTGGCTCAGTGGTCAGAACCCACCTGAATTATAGGAGACACAGGTTTGATCCCTGGGTCAGGAAGATCCCCTGGAGAAGGAAATAGCAGCCCACTCCTATATTCTTGCCTGGGAAATCCCATGGACAGAGGAACCTGGTGAATTATAGTCTGTGGGGTAGCAAAAGAGTCGGACATGACTGAGCAGCTGAAACAGTGACAACGAAATGTTAGACAGGCCCCTTCTACACTTTTTCCTTTTTGGTTTAGACACTGAAATATTGTGTTGATACGTAGGTAATAGAGGACAGATTGTGGCTACTGATACGAGAAATGCTTTTTAAGTTTTTCTTTCAGTAATTACGGGGATCTTAATTCAGGGCAGAGAGATTTTCCTCCTAGATGTTACATGTAGACAGCTGGAAGAAGAAGCTGTCTTCACATTGTCTTATGGCCATGACTTTCAACTCACAGATATATTTTAAGCACTACAGCTAATTAGAAGGAAAGAGGGCAGTTTTGTTGTGAGTATATTCAGTGAAGAATAGGATGTCATATGTCTGCTGTTAAACTGTTCAGGCTCTATGAATACTTTATCAGAGAAGGTACCTGGGAATCAGTAGTCTTGGGTTACCAGTTCTGTCTTGCTGTTGACACACTCTGTCCTTCACTGACTTACTGACTACCTTTGACCTCAGTTTTTATGCTTGAACAGTAATAAAAATGATGTATACTTCTAATACTGGGAATTTGTCGTATGTGTGAAGTTGTGTTAGAATACTTAAAATTTTCTTTTCCTTAAAATTGTAAATAAGTAAGATTTTAAAACTCATGAATTATCTGGACTTTGGTATTATTAATTTAGTTTACATGAACCTACACTTAAATATATAATAAGTACAAAGAACTACACCTCAGAGTTTCTGCTTTGCAGTAGTGACTCACTTTGATAAAAAATTATGATGTGCATATGGTTATTAGACCACTGTAGATCCCAGTGGGGACATTAGATTCAAAAACCTTAAATGTACTGGGCTCATGCATACTGTTTTTAGCAGATGATAAAAGCCTTTTGCTGAGAAGAGATTAATGTGAAATGGTATGACATCTTTGTTTAGAGGCCATACCTGTTGGCAGCTATCTGAGAATTGTTATTTTAGATCTTTCAAATTGAAATCATGAAAATCTGCTTCTTATGAATAATTCATTTGAAGGAATACAGTGAAATTATTTCTAAACATTATTTTTTAAACCACCAACCTATATTCTTGGGCATACAGGATTTTAGTTTTTTAGTTTCAAAGAAAGTAAATTTGGGGGCAAATATATTGATTCTTCTGGTTTAGAAAATTCTTTCCTGTACCTCATTTTTATAGCGTGAATGCAGTTTGCAAGAAACAATGTCACTTCATCGGGACTGCTCAGCAGTCATTTGGCTGAAGTGGTCATTGTATTGGGTTTCCTTTCCTGCCCTTTTCCAAATGAGCTCTCTTCCTTCGGGAAATGGTTTATGTGCATTCCACATGTCCCAAACAGTGTTGTTATTATAGAGCCGTAAGAGGAATATAAGAGATGGGTCTTTTATTTTTCAGGGCTTCATCCTTGGTTACCTAATTACTTTGAAACAGTTTAAAGTAAATAAACTGTGAAAAATACTCTTTGAAAAGTTGTTGAATGATAGATACACTCTTAGTTTCTCACTAATCTCCCTGGTGGTTTTCCTAATGCCGTATATTTTTCTTGGGAGAGTTTTCTTACAGCTGTATTTGTGATCTTGGGCTAGGATTTATGAGCTGCCACCATTAAGGTCTCCCTCTGGCTTTGTCATCAGAGATGTAGGGTTGTGTGTGGCTTGTTTTCTTACTGTTAATACGTGAGATTTTTTCCTAATAAAAATAAATGCATAAGTGTTTTTCTTGTCATTGTCTTTTTCGAATTGACTTATTAAAAGAAATGTGTCAATTGTGAAAATTTCTTCCTGAGATTAAGGGCAGAATTTCCAAACCAGTATGCATTGTGGTTGTCTGAAGAAATGTATATCTTCTGAATTTAGTGTTAGACTTTTTTTCCCCTTATTTTTATTGTTATAACTTGGACCAGTAATGAAACAAAACCATTGTGGTGGGAAATAGAAGGAGGAAGTTCAGGACACGTTAAGGAAATCTTCCTGATGATGTTATGATTAGTAAATGTTGACGACCCCAGGGATTTTTGAGTGGCACTTGCAGGTTGCTCTGCATTAGTAGAATTTGAGCACATCATTTTTGGTTTTTGGACCTTCTGCACTTAGTCTATGAAAAGCTTGGATCTCTGGCTAAACCAGTTGTTGTTCAGTCGCTAAATCGTATCTGACTCTGCGCCTCCATGGACTACAGCACACCAGGCCTCGCTGTCCCTCAGCATCTCCCAGAGTTCACCCAAGTTTATGTCCATTGAGTCGATGATGCTTTCCAACCATCTCATCCTCTGCCGTGACTGAGCTAGACTTGTGTTAAATTTATTACAAATCTATTAACAGCTAGCTCTTTCTGTACTCATGGAGAGATTCATTGGGGGCAGTTCAAAACTGTTTGCATTTTTATTCAGCTTGCATAAGCTAACCCTTTATTTCTCTGTTCTTAAGAAAAATGTACTTTTATCTGGTGATGTTCATTTGTGCCCAGTTGCTAAGTTGTGTCGAACTCTTTAACCCCATGGTCTCCAGACTGCCAGGCTTCTTTGTCCGTGGGATTTCCCAGGCAAGAGTAATGGAGTGGGTTGCCCATTTCCTCCTCTAGGAGATCTTCCCAGACCAGAGATCGAACCCATATCTCCTTCGTCTCTTGCGTTGACAGGCAGATTCTTTACCACTGAGATACCTGGGAAGTCCCAATCTGGTGACACAAGTAGCACAAATTGACCTATTAACTCAGACTTCTCTAAGACTTTAGAAATACCCTATTTAAACTTTGCCTCTCTCAGCACTTTGACTATATAGGCTCTGATATGCAATATTGACACATGCAATAAGCATTAATGTGGGAAGAAAATGGCATTTTGTGCTTTAACATGGCCCATAACTGTTTTACTTCTTAGAGTGATTTTTGGCTGTAGCCAGCTCAGAAACTCCAGATTTAATAGAGATTGTCATATTATGTGCCAGAAAAAACACTTCTCTCCTTACAGATTTCACCAGTTTTCAGTGAAGACCTTTTACATAAAGAGTCCATACCTTGTATTAGGATACAATCTAGGTAACCTGGGTTCATGGAAAAGGATATTGTTGGCATGGGTGACAGAATTATCTCTCAGTTGATTGTGTACCCTATTTTTAATATTTCCTATATATCCCATTCCCTCAGATGGTTTCTTATTCTTATATTAAAGGGAAACCAATGTTGATGTTTTTTCCATAAGTATTTATGTATTAAGCAAAAATGAAATGAGAGAAATGAATTTTTACTTTACACGTTTGAAAGTGCCTAACCAGGGAGTTGGTGATGGACAGGGCAGCATGGGGTGCCGTAGTCCATGTGTTCACAAAGAGTCGGACACGACTGAATGATTGAACTGAGCTGAACCAGTTGAGAGCCAGACACAAGATAGCCCCCGAACCAACAACAACCAGTTGTTAGACTCTCAGTTACCAAAGGAGGGTAGACATTGGGCCTGTACTAAGTGTTTGGCTGAATCAAACCTATGAATAGTTAGCCAAGCCACTTCCTCTTCCTGCCTTCCCTGTTTTTCTGTGTGCTCAGTTGCAAAGTCGAGCCTGACTCTTTGCGACCCCATGAACTGTAGCCCACCAGGCTCATCTGTCCCTGGGATTTTCCTGGCAAGAATACTGGTGGGTTGCCATTTCCTCCTCCAGGGGATAGTCCCGACCCAGGGATCAAACCCTCATCTCCTGCATTTGCAGGCAGATTCTTTACAATTGAGCCACCATTAACTAGATGGCAAATGTTCCATTTTGAGTTGATTTATATTTATGATGAGAGGTATGGGTCAAAAGTAGTTTCTTTCATTTGTATATGGACATCCAGTTTTTCCAAAGTCATTTTGAAAAAGCTGTTCATTCTCCACTGCATTGCCTTTTACTCCTTTGTAAAAAAAAAAAAATCTGTTGTCCATACTGTGTGGGTTTATTTCTGTGCTGTCTGTTGTATGCCACTGATCTATTTGTCTATCTTTTTGCCAATACTGTAACTTTATTATGAGTTCCAAAATCAAGGAGTGTTATACCTTCAGCTTTGTTCTTCTTTTTCAACACTGTGGCAGTTCTAGGTCCTTAGTATTTGCATATGAATTTTAGAGTCAGCTTGTTAGTTTCTACATAGCATCTTGCTTGGATGTCTGCTGAGATTGTGTTGGCGCTATAGAATAATTTGGGAAGAATTAACAATTTATAAATAGTAGAATTTCTAACTCCTCAATGGTATATATTACCTCTGTTTATTTGGGACTTATTTACTTTCTCTCAGCAGTATTTTATAGTTTTTAGTATACATGTCTTTCACATCTTTTGTTCAGTTTATTCCTAAGTGTTTCATATTTTTGGTGTAATAAATTGTACTGTTTTAAAATTTTAATTTCCTTTTGTTCATCGTTAGAACTGTATAGAAACATGTTGACATTTCTTTGTTCATCTTGTATCCTGCAATTTTGCTAAATCACTTTAGTAGTTTTTGTAGATTCTGATTTTTCTACATAGATGGTCATATTTTTAGTGATTAGATACATTTTTTTTTTTTAAGAAAAACTTCTAGTCTAGGGTTTCTTTTTTTTTTTTTTTTTTCTTTTCTTTTTCTTTCCTAAGCTCACTGGCTAGAACTTCTAACATCATATTTAATGGAATTGGTAAGGGCAGGTATGCCTGCCTTGTCACTGATTTTAGGAGAGGAAAATATTAAGTACTTTCATCATTAAATCGATGTTAGGTGTAGGTTTTTTAATAGATGTCCATTATTAGGTCGAAAATGTTTTGTTATATTCTTAATTTATATGACATTTTGTCAGCAGTGCATGCTAGGTTTTTGTCAAATGCCATTTCTCTATTAGGATTTATCTTATTTTTAGAAACTTTATTTTTTATTGACTATGGATGATTGACAATGTCGTGTTAGTTTCAGATGTACATCAGAGTGATTCAGTTATATAAATACACATATATCTATTCTTTTTCAAATTCTTTTCCCATTTAGGATATTACATAACATTGAGTAGGGTTCCCAGTGCTATAGAGTAAGTCCTTGTTGGTTTTCCCTTTTAGCAGATCATGTGAAAATTTTTTTTTTAGTTAGCTAATATAATGTTTCACACGGATCTGTTTTTAATGTTAAACCTTGTATTCCTGGGTAAACCTCACTTGGTCATGATCTAATACTTTTCAGTGTTTTGTTTGATTTGATAACATTTTAAAAATTAGTCTTTGCAACTATGTTTGGAAAAAAAGAAACTGACCTGTAGTCTCCGTGTGTGTGTGTGTGAGGATGTCATTGTCTGGTTTGGATATCAGAGGTGATGGCCTTACGATGGACAGGGAAATATTTCCCCCTTTTCAATTTCTGGAAAGAGTTTATATAGAATTGTTACTATTTCTTCTTTAAATGTTAGATAGAATTGACCATTTAAGCCATCTGAGCCTGGAGTTTTCTTTTTATGGAAAGATTTAAATTAAGTATTCAATTTCTTTTTCAGAAATTGGACCATTTATTTCTTCTTGAGTCAGTTTTGATCATTTACATCTTTTCAGGGAATTTTTCCGTTTCATTTAAGCTGTTGAATTTATCGACTTAAATTTGTTTAATAATATTTCCTTACAGTCCTAACATCTGTAGTACTTACAGTGATGCTCTCTCCCTTATTGGTGTACACCGTCTCTACCCCTCTCCGCCTCCCTCATTTACGTCGGTATGACTAAGGACTTACCAGTTTACTGATCATCTTAAAGAGCCACCTTTAGTTACCTTATGATATTTTTTTTTTTTCTGTATTATATTTCACTAATTTCCTCCTTTTTTCATAATTTGCATGTTCTACTAGCTTTTTAAGGTTGAAACTGAGGTCATTGATTTAAGATCACACTTATTTTCTAATATGTGGACGTGTAATGCTATAAATTTCCCTGTAAATCCTGCTTTAGCAGGATCCCATTAATTCTGATTGTTTTCATTTTCATTTAGTATAAATACTTTCTGATTTCCTTTGTGATTTCTTTGAGTCATGATTTACTTAGAAGTATATGCGTTACTTGCTTTCCATATATTTGGGGATTTTCAAGAGATCTTGCTGGTATTGATTACCAGTTTAACTCCATTGTGATTAAAAAAATTTATTTGTGTGACTTAAATACTTCACAAGCCTTTTGGCACTTGTTTGATGGCCCAGAATATGACCTATATTTGTAGATGTTCCCTGTGCACTTGTGAAGCACGTATTTTTTTTCTGTGATTGGATGGAATGTTCTATAAATGTTAGATAAGGTCAAGTTGGTTTCTAGTGTTTTTCAGTTTAATTATATCCTTGCTAATTGTTTGCCTCCTTGTTCTGTCTAAATAAGTATGTTGCGATCTCTTACTACCGCTGTGGTTTGGTCTCTTTCCCCCTTTTCTATCACTTTTTCAAACATCCATTGTTAGATACATGAATAAACATTTAGGAATGTTATATTTTCTTGATTAGTCACTTTATTTTTATGAAATGACCATTTCTATCTGAGTCCTGTTTCTTATATTCCTTATTAAACTATATTGTAGTTTCTTCTCTGAATCCTCCTTTGTCTGGTATTAATACACACATGCACACAGACATACCAGTTTGCTTTTGAGTAGTGTTAGGGGTTTTTTTTGTTTGATTCCATGTAACATATTTATATCTTTATATCCAAAGTGCATTTCTTAAAGACCACATGTCAAAGGGGCTTGCTTTTTAAATCCAGTATGATAATCTCTGCTTTCCCACTGGAATGTTTACCACTTCATTTAATAAGGTTCCTTCTATGGTCAGGTTTGAGTCTATCATGTTATTGTTACTATTTGTTTTCCATTTGTCATGTCTTGCTTCCTTTTCCCTTTTTGTACTTCTGTCTCTTGAATTAATAAGGTATTTTTAAAGGTTACATTTAATTTCCATTTTTGGCTTTTTAGGTATAATTATTCATTTTTTTTTTTTTAAAGCGGCTGTTTATCTTCAGTCTGTCACAGTCTATCTTCAAATGATATTTCATGCTTAGTGTAAGAATGTTGGGCTTCCTGCTGCTGCTGCTGCTAAGTCGCTTCAGTCGTGTCCGACTCTTTGCGACCCCATAGACAGCAGCCTATCAGGCTCCTCTGTCCCTGGGATTCTCCAGGCAAGAATACTGGAGTGGGTTGCCATTTCTTTCTCCACCTGGGTGGCACTAGTGGTAAAGATAACCCGCCTGCCAATGCAGGAGACATGAGACGCGGGTTCCTCCCTTGGTGGGGAAGATCCCCTGGAGGAGGGCATGGCAACCCATCAAGTATTGTTGCATGGAGAATCCCATGGACAGAGGGGCCTGGAGGGCTATAGTCCATGGAGTCGCAAATAGTTGGACATGACTGAAGTGACTTAGCACACACACACATAAGGATGTTACAGTTACTGTTCAACTTACTTCCAGCCTTTATGCTGCTGGTGACATGAATTTTACTTTTAAATATATTAAAAATGCTGTAACTCACTGCTGTTATTTTTGTTTTGACAGTGAGTTATCTTGTAAAGAGATTTAAATAGTAAGAAAAGATCATACATTTTCCCCAATGTGATTGCTATTTCCAGTATTCTTTTCTTTGCATAGATCTGATTTATATTTGAATATTCTCCTTTTGCCTGAAACACTTTTAACATTTCTTGCCTAGTGTGGTCTGCTGGTGATGAAATCTTTCAGCTACTATATGCCTATAAATATCTTTATTTTGCCCTTGTTTTTTTAAAGATTTGTTCACAATAGAATTTTAGTTGTACAGTTTTGTTTTGTTTTTTCTTTAGGTACCTTAAGGATGTTGCTCTACTGTCTTTCATTGTTTGCGATGAGAAATTTAATGTCATAAGTTATTTTCTCTTAATGTAACACATCTTTTTTGAGGTGCGTTTAAGACTTTCTCAGGACTTCTCTGGTGGTCCAGTGGTTAGAACTTCATGCTTCCAAGTCAGGGGGCAGGAGTTTGATCTCTGGTTGAGGAACTTATTAATAAAATCCCACATGCTGTGTGGCACGGCCCACTCAAAGTCTCTCTTTCCTTGATTTTGAGTGTTTGGTTCTGCCATACTTTGGCATAGTTTTCTTCACATTTCTTTTGCTTTAGACTTACTGAGTTTCTTTGTGGATTCATAGTTTTCATGAAGTTTGAAACTTTATTTCTCTAAGTTCCTTGCCCCTGTTCCGTTTGGGGGACTCCAGTTACTGAGCTGTTAGGTAGTTTGAAGTCTTCCCACAGTTCGCTGGTGCTCTTTTCATTTTTCTTCATTCTTTTTTCTTTCTGTTTTTCATTTTGGATAGTTGCTGATTCTGTGCCTTCAGGTTTACTTGTTTTTCTTCTGCTGTGTCTGATCTGTTATTAATTCCATCTAGTATGTTTCTCACCTCAGACATTGTGGCTTCATTTCTAGATGTGTGAGTATTTCCATATCTCTAGTTAACTATTTAAACATATGGAATATAGGTATAGTAACTGTCTTAATATCCGTATCTGCAGTTAATGTTTGTGTCAGTTCTAGTTCAATGTATTGACTCTTTTTCTCATTTTAGATTATGTTTTTCTGTCTTTTTGTGTGCCATCCAGCATCACTGGATGCTAAAATTGTGAATTTTACCTTATTGGAAGCTAGATATTTCTGAATTCCTGTTAAGTTTTCCTGAGCTTTATTGTGGGGTGCAGTAAAGTTGCTTGGAAATAGATCGATCCTTTTGGAGTTTTCTGTTGTGACTTGTTAAGGGGGATCTGGAAAAGAGCTCAGTCTGGTGTTGGTTGTTCCCCATTATTCTTGAAAGGCCTATTGACAGACTATTCTGTCTAATATCTGAAGTATGAGTTTTTCAGTCTTGCTGATAGGAGCAGGCACTGATCATAGTCTGTGTGGATGCCAGGAATGTTCTTTCTAATCCTGTGTGTATGCTTTTCAAAGTTTTCTCCTCCTTAGGCATGGGGCTCTAATCTGCTGCCTACTCCATGGAGCTCTTTGTGAATCTCGGGGGTTCTTGCTCTGTGGCGTCCTCTCTTTGGTGAGCTGCAGCTGCCTTGCTCTCCTTATGCTCTCAACTCTGTCTCTTTAACTCACAGAGTCTGCTTGGTTCATTTTTTTACTCCTTTCATTGTACCCTGGAAGCTCCAGGCTATAAGTAGGGGGTATTCATAGGCCTCTCTCTCCTCACTTGTTTCCTGCATCTCAGGGATCATTGTTCTTAGTTGTCTTGTGGCCAGTGTCTTGAAATCTATTGTCTTCAATAATTTGATAGGTGCTTTTGGTTGTGTCAGGCAAGAGGGTATATCTGGTGTCTGTTTTAACATCTTGACCAAAAACGGCCAGTTGCCATCCTTTGTTTTTTTTCCCAGCCTAGTTCAAGACCATAATTCATTCTTTCTTGCCTTCTCTTTTGGTCCAGTGAGTCTTTCAAGAAAGAAAACACGTCCTTTCTTACTTCTAAATATTTTGGACATTTCTTTTATACTTGATACTTACAGTCTTCAGAGAAATATCATCATTAACTTGTGCCAAAAAGTAAGAAACATCATTGAAGTAGCAGGAATATTGTCCAAACACTCTAAAATTCTGGTGCCCTTGTTCTCTGCCATGTTAATACATTTTCATTAACTGTAAAATTCACATCTTCTATGTCGATAGAGCAGACTTACTTCATGATGAGTATATTTGCTTAAATATTTTAAAGAAAATAGTATCTTTTGGGGAAAGTTACATTTTCCCACTCAGCCTTAATACACCTGCTACATGTTGGATTGTTGTTCTAACTCTGTCCTATCACCTTCTTTACAAATTATATATATGTGTATTTTGCTTTCCTGTTCCTCCACCCCTGATATGTTACTTTAAGCCAGACTTGTCATTTTTGGATCTCTACAGTTCCTGGCATAGTGGTATTCAATAATGTTTGATGATTTTGGCTGAGTAGGCTAGAGTTGTGGGCATTTAGTATGTTGCTAAAGCTTTTCCTAGAATTTCTACATCACACCGATTCTTAACTGTGTCTATACTACAGTATAAACCACATCTATATCATTGTAGCTTGTTATTGTATATCTGTGGTATGTTGTGAAAGAGCTGTCAGAGAATGAGCTGTTTATTACTTGGAATTACTAGTTAACTGTTGTTTTGCTGTTGATCAGAATGTCTTTTTCGTTCTCCTGTAATCATTGTAGTATTTTATTCTAAGTAGAAGTAGTCTTGAGATGCAAGGCTTACTGGATCTTGCTTTGTGACTGGGGCAACATCACTTACCTGGTAGGAATCAATCAGAATTTTCTTCCTTCTATTTTTGTCCTGCCATTCTTTTTACAAACATGTGCCACCTTCTCTCCGCCACCCCTCTCCTCCTCATATGTACCCTGACTCAGTACTGTGCTTTAGAGGGAAGGAAACGTAGAGGCCAGCTTTCATTAAGCCAGATTCCAGAACAACTGCCTCAAGAGCTCTTGAAGATGAAAGACTACTCTCCCCCCACCCCCCCCTTGTCAGACAGCCTGCCAGTTTGAGTGTTGACTGCTTACCTTGGCTGGGGACTCTTGGGATCGATGGCTCCCTTTAAAATTCATTCTTGTTTCACTTGATAGAACAAAATAGCTTTATTTTCCTTTTATTGCTCATCTCCTGCTCACAAAATAAATTATATGATGTGTCTTCTCTTGAGTACACAAAATATTCTTTCAGAATTTCCCCAGGCCTAAGGTCTGGATGGGGGTGTGTGTGTGTGTGTCCTGTGTGTGTGGTATCTGTGACATGTGTGTTTATATTTTTCAGTATCACTGGATTCATCCAGTTCTAGAAAGACTTACAATTCATGCACTTTGCATGGTTCTAGCTCCCTCTGCAGCTCCAAATGGAAAAGTGTTTTGCTGTCTTTTGTTGCTGAAAAATCCAGCTCTCAGCCTTCTTTCTTTGAATAGAGCATCCCAGCTGGTATGCAAGTACAGATTGAGATTTTAAACTTAGGAATGCTTTTTTTTTTTTTTTTTTTTTGGCAAGGCTTTTTGAAGACTGAAGTTGCATTTCAGAATTGCTGCAATAGGTGAGAAAATGGTGAGAAGGGTGAGGAGAGAAGGGAGGAAAGGCAGAAAGGTCAAGTCCAATTGCAAAATTAATGTGATAAGTAGGAGGTTAATTTACTTACAGGTGTTTACTATAAACCTTTATTAAGAAATCAAAGTGTTGCACAGTAGAAGCCTAGAGCTATTGTAGAATTTCCAGGCTTATTTTATTGGATTGCATACCTAGGACCTTAATACACATCCCACATTGATGAGTAGTATGATTTGGCTTCTAGTATTGGCTTGGTTGTTGAACTTTCAGAATGATTTTGATTAGGGCTTAACATCCTAGCTTTAAATTATTGACTTTTAAAGTATCCTTGAAAAGTTGGTTCTCCCCAGAAATACAGAGCTGCTATTAAATTCAGTAGAATGATCCTTGGGTTCGAGAATAGATGTTCTGTAAGAACAGTCAACCAAGTTGACCTGTAACGATTCCATGATAAGTAAGGGCAAACTTTCTAGATGCATTTTGCCCCAGTGAATTAAAACTGTGTATATTCAAGCGGACTTTTGGAATACTGGTATATTCTATATGTTGATCTGGGTGCCTGTTACACCAATGTGTTCATAGTGTAAACATAACACTTATAGGACTTTATTTGCATGGTATACATCAGTAAAAAGTTTATTTAAAATGTCTCATACATTAAATGCTTTTTAAGGACACACATCAAAGTACTGTCTATACAACTAATGGCACCTGTGAGTGAACAGATGCCTGTTTTGTGAAATAGTCCCTGTTTTACTCAGACCACATTGAATATTGTCTCCGTTAAGGGAGTCAGTACAGATATGTACATACCTAAATATGTAAGAGGACTTTCATTGAAAAGTTAATTAGAATGCTTATATGTTTATGATTTTACAGTTCTCTCATATTTATAAAATAAATGTTGATCCTTTGAAACATAACTTTATTTAATACACCAGCATTATTTGTATGTGTTTCTTTCTTCATTGTATAATCATTTCCAGCACTTATGGTCCACCCCTCTTTGGTCGCTAAGTCATGTCTGACTCTTGTGACCCCATGGACTGTAGCCTGCCAAGCTTGCCTGCCCATGGGATTCTCTAGGCAAGAATACTGGAGTGGGTTGCCATTTCCCTCTCCACTTAGGGTCCCTATGAATTGTTAATCTCTGTTCCTTATCAAACCAAATAACATTTGTTAATTTTCTTGAAAGGTCACAGTAATGTTGGTTCTGTTTGAAATTAAGTATTATAAATTTTTAGACTCCAAAATTTAGGGAAGTATTATGGCAGTTTTATTATCTCCTCCTCACTTTGCCTTCTCATCTTCTGTGCTTGACTTGAATAAATATCAACTTGTCTTTTCTTGAAACCTTTATTGTTGGCCCCATGTTGTTGCTAAATCTCTTATACACTTAGAAGTGTAAAGCCAGACATTCTTACTTGAATCAGTTCAGTTCAGTCACTCAGTCATGTCTGACTCTTTGCGACCCCATGAACTGCACCACACCAGGCCTCCGTGTCCATCACCAACTCCCGGAGTTTACCCAAACTCATGTCCATTGAGTCGGTGATGCCATCTAACCATCTCATCCTCTGTCATGCCCTTCTCCTCCTGCTTTCCATCTTTCCCAACATCAGGGTCTTTTCAAATGAGTCAACTCTTCGCATGAGGTGGCCAAAATATTGGAGTTTCAGCTTCAACATCAGTCCTTCCAATGAACTCCCAGGACTGATCTCCTTTAGGATGTACTGGTTGGATCTCCTTGCAGTCCAAGGGACTCTCAAGAGTCTTCTCCAACATCACAGTTCAAAAGCATCTATTCTTCGGCACTCAGCTTTCTTTATAGTCCAACTCTCACATGCATACATGACTACTGGAAAAACCATAGCCTTGACTAGACAGATCTTTGTTGAAAAAGTAATGTCTCTGCTTTTTAATATACTGTCTAGGTTGATCATAACTTTCCTTCCAAGGAGTAAGCGCCTTTTAATTTCATGGCTGCAGTCACCATCTGTAGTGATTTTGGAGCCCAGAAAAATAAAGTCAGCCACTGTTTCCACTGTTTCCCCATCTATTTGCCATGAAGTGATGGGACTGGATGCCATGATCTTAGTTTTCTGAATGTTGAGCTTTAAGCCAACTTTTTCACTCTCTTCTTTCACTTTCTTCAAGAGGCTCTTTAGTTCTTTTTCACTTTCTGCCATAAGGGTGGTGTCATCTGCATATCTGAGGTTTTTGATATTTCTCCCGGCAATCTTGATTCCAGCTTGTGCTTCATCCAGTCCAGTGTTTCTCATGATGTACTCTGCATATAAGTTAAATAAGCAGGGTGATAATATACAGCTTTGACGTACTCCTTTTCCTATTTGGAACCAGTCTGTTGTTCCATGTCCAGTTCTAACTGTTGCTTCCTGACCTGCATACAGATTTCTCAAGAGGCAGGTCAGGTGATCTGGTGTTCCCATCTTTTTCAGAATTTTCCACAGTTTATTGTGATCCACAGAGTCAAAGGCTTTGGCATAGTCAATAAAGCAGAAATAGATGTCTTTCTGGAACCCTCTTGCTTTTTTGATGATCCACCGGATGTTGGCAACTTGATCTCTGGTTCCTCTGCCTTTTCTAAAACCAGCTTGAACATCTGGAAGTTCACGGTTCATGTACTGTTGAAGCCTTGCTTGGAGAATTTTGAGCATTACTTTACTAGCGTGTGAGATGAGTGCATTTGTGCGGTAGTTTGAGCGTTCTTTGGCATTGCCTTTCTTAGGGATTGGAATGAAAACTGACCTTTTCCAGTCCTGTGGCTACTGCTGAGTTTTCCAAATTTGCTGACATATTGAGTGCAGCACTTTCACAGCATCGTCTTTTAGAATATGTGGTGAATAATTGTTAAACTTCAGTGCTGGTTTGTACTGCTTCACAATTTTAGTGTAGAGGTCTAGTTTAGAGTTTACTGTTCTTGCTGTTTAGATTTAAAGAGAAAAACACTTAGCAATAAAACTTAGTTTTTGTCCTGGAGTGAAATTCGTGTAGCCTTGTTGATTTTGACAAATATGAGCAAACTCAGACTTTTCTCTAGAGATATCTAAAACTGTCTCTCTGGCTTTATGTTGAAAGGACTGTAATCTATTGAGGTAGACATCATAGTGAGAAGGGCAGAACGTTCTCAGAGGAGTTGATGTGGAGCTCTGTAGGGTGTGGCGTTCCATGATAGCATGTTTATGTCATAACTCTTGTGTAGCAGTCACAGACCCCAAACCCTTTATTTCTATTCGGAGCAGACGTTGACCTCTTTTTCTGGCCTGAAAACACTCAAGTGTATCAGTTTTGGTAGCTTGGGTTGTAAGAAACTTAAATTAGTTTGAAGTGGAATTATCCTGATGAAAGGGCAGTTGAAAGCCCTTGACACTGGACAGAGGAGTGTTTAGTGTCTAATCTTGGCTCAAAACGCACCAGACATAATGAGAGTCATTATGAACTGCTGATCTCTCCCCTCCCCGCAGCAGACCCTATTAGACTTGCAAAAATAGCAAACACTGTGTGTGTTTGGCATGGTGCCTGTTGTGTACTAGAGGAAGAAAGCCTACCTTGTTTGCTTTCCAACCAGATACTGGTGCGTCGTGTTACAGCTCTGCTTGGTTCTGAGCTCCTCTGTTCTGTCTCGTCCTGACAGATGCTGTCATTGCCACCCCTTAGCAAGATAAACGCAGCCACTCTGTGGGAGTTGGCTTTTGCCCAGCTGTGCTTGCCAGTGACCTAAACTGATGTGCTTGTGTACCTGTGGAAAGGTAACAGCCTGTGGACCTGTTATCTGCTGCCATGATGGGCATTCCCTTTTGAGTTGCTTCCATTTCTGAACGAGAATTTTTAATTTTCTTTGGTCAGATATATGTGTGAACCCTGAACTCTTCCTCCTTAAAAAAAAAAAAAATGTTTGTTAACCACTCACTAAAGATGCCCAAGAAAGGTCCCCCCTAGGAACCCGTTGTTTCTGTAAATAGAAAGATATGAAATACTGAAAATAATCAGTAGTAGCTGTGTGCCTAAAGGACTGAGAACCAAGAGGAAGGGGAAATCTCTGATGATGTGTGAGGCAGAGCATCCTCTCTGGTGGGATATGAGGTTAGGTAGAGCGTGGAGAGTATGACTTATGTGTCGCTGGGGTCCAAGGTTAAGAAGGGGCTGTGGCTCGAATCAAGCTTCATGGACCTAGGCTGGGGTTCTCAGTTAAAACTCCTGAAGAACTTGATACTTTTACAAAGGAAATAGGGAGGGCACAGCAGGTTTGAAGGAAGTATGATGCTTCAGTTTGAGGATGCTGAGTTTAAAGTGCCTGTGGAATCTGTGTTTATCAGAAAGTTGTCATTTTCAGTCACTAAGTCGTGTCTGACTTTTTGTGACTCCATGAACTGCAGCATGCCATGCTTCCTTGTCCTTCACCATCTCCCAGAGTTTGCTCAAATTCACGTCCATTAAGTCAGTGATGCCATCCAACTATCCCATCCTTTGTTGCCCCCTTTTCCTCCTGCCCTCAATCTTTCCCAGCATCAGGGTCTTTTCCAGTGAAGTGGCTCTCTGCATCAGGTGGCCCACGTGTTGAAGCTTTAGCTTTACCATCAGGTCTTCCAGTGAACATTCAGGGTTGTTTTCCTTTAAGATTGACAGGTTTGATCTCCTTGCTGTCCAAGGGACTTTGAAGAGTCTTCTCTAGCACCACAGTTTGAAAGCATCAATTGTTCAGTGCTCAGCCTTCTTTGTGGTTCAACTCTCACATCCATGCATGGCTACTGGAAAAGCCATGGCTTTGACTATATGGCCTTTTGTCAACAAAGTGATGTCTCTGCTTTTTGGTATAAGTAAGTAAATTTCAGTGTAAAATTTTGAATCTAGAGTCCAGAACAGAACTGGACTGGGCACAGAGATTTCTTGGATACTTTGAGTATTATAAATGTTGACCTGATTTAGCCATTATGGCCATGAAACCCTCTAATCCAGGCTTGAGTAAATCTGTGTCCCATGATAGTGTAGATGCAGAGTGGGACCAGCATTAAGGGCTGGCTAATATCTGCTCAGAATGGAACGTACCATATTTAGCTCTTGTGTCTAGAAAACCAGTCACAAGAAGCTCATCTGAATTTGTGCAGCACTGAATAACAGTGAGTTCTGTGTATTCACCATTTGGGAACTAATTACACAAGACCACAGGGTAGAAATACTTGTCCTTCCCTGAGCCTTTCTGGAGAGAGCTTCACCTGGATTTTCTTCATCCCAGTAGATGAAGTAGTTAATAGTACCTCTTCTGCACTTTCAGCCAGCTGACAGCGTAACTTTTGCAGGAAGGAGCAAGGGTCTCTCTTCTTTCAGTTCCTCTCTATAGGCCGCTGGTCCACCTTGGTCAGTCTATCTGCCTTTTCCTCTGGCCTTGCACCATCTGTGACCTTTGTCCTTTGGGACCCACACCTATCTTTTTGACTACTTGTGGTTTTTGTTTTCCTAGGGAATGTCTGGGTCAGTTTACATACAGTTGTATCCAGCAATGAAGCCACTAGAATGGGTATCAGTGCCAAAAATGCTAATGTGAGAATCTACTAGGTGAAAGACTTCTACTTAAAATATGTAAGTGTAGATTAGATTCGTAAACCTGAGCATTCTAGTCATCTTTCTTCCTTTCCTTAGAAGCTGTGTGTGATGTAGAATAACCAGATGGCTTTTTGTGAGATGATGCAAAGCAGTATGTGGAGACTCTCAAAAGCCAGTCTCCTTTCAGGTTGTTCCTGACTTTGGAGAGGCTGTTTCCCATCTTGCTTTGCTATGAAACCTGGGGAGAAGTCTGAAAGTTGGAAATTGAAGCAACTTAATTAAACTACTTTGCCCACAAATGAGCCTATTACAGATAGAAATGAAGAAATGGGTGTGTCTGGGGAAGAAGTTTGGTCTGGAACTTGGGTCCCTGTTTTCCCAGGCTGTGTTTCATGCTACTGAGGACTAGTGATTTGTCGATTCCATTGTGCTGACTCATAGAACAGTGTGGCTTAGCTGCCTTCCAAGTCTGTTTGGACAAGGATGTTTGCAAGGAGCCATGAGAGAGTCTGTCTGGACAGAAAGGGGGAAAAAAAAAATGTTAAATCTGGATGCTTTTAAAATCCTTTTAAAGTACAAACATTTAGATTATAGTTGATGAAATCTCAGACACTGAAGAAATTCTTGAGTGACATAAGTAGAAAAATTTTGGAAGTTCTTTCTCTAGGGGGACCCAGAAGTATGGACTCTTCCACACTGAGAAGAAAGGAAGGCTTATCATCACTTTAAATGTCCCTGTATACAATTTTAGGCTTCTTTTTATTATCATCACTATTTCATTTGGTAACAGTGTTTCTGCCAGGAAATAGCTTTACATCTCTGAAGAGAATGCTGTGATGCCGTCTGCCAATTTGCAGAGCGCTTCAGGGTTTTCTCCTACCTGTTATTTCTGTGCCCTTTCCGTGTGTCACGGTAAAGCCCCCATCTCTCCGGTCATGGGTCTTTGTTCCTACCTTCAGAAACTGAGATGGGATGTGGCAAGGAGAGGCAGTGTGCACTGGAGGATTCCTATTACCATAATGTGCTGGGAAGGGGAATTGAAGAGATGTTTTGGGTTAAGAAATTCATACTCCATGTCTTGAATAGTTCAGAAATTTCTTTGAAGGATTCTGTGTCTTCAGCCTTCTCCTGCTCAATTCATTTTTCACTACTTTAGGATTAATCTTCTTGAAGCCCTTCCTTGAACTCTTGAACCTATAATGCCCTACTCATTACTTACAGATGCAAATTTTAGAATTCTAGTCCTGATTAGCCTAATCATGAAAGATCCTTTGGTCTCATCAAATATAAGACTCATTCTCTCCAACGTTCTTCTTCCAAGCTGCTACCTCTTTCTTTGTCTTTCTACCTTGCCTCTTTTCACTGCTCTTTCTGCTTGTCTGGGAAGCTCTAGATTCAATGCTTACACTTTACCAGGCTCCAGGAAGCTTCCTTGACTCTTATGGGTCATATAGATCTCTTCTTATTTTTGCTTCTGCTACCACAGGAGGAAAATAGCATTTTTTAAAAACCATTGACCCCTTTTACTTTTACAGAAGAATATGGATTAGTGAATCATAGTTTGATGCATTATTGTGCTTAGCATTGTGGGAATATAAATAAATCTCAAGACATGACCTTGTCCTGAAAGAGTCTGCAAGTGCAGCAATGAACCCAAACTTGATGGAAACTGGGGACAGTGATAGGGAGGAGGTGGTACTATGGAGAGAAAAACTGTACAAGCTAACCCAGGGAAGTGCAGTGAGCATGGAGCGTGATGGGTGTGTGTGTGTGTGTGTGGGCACGCGCGCGTGTGGTGAGGGAAATAGAAGGGCCGCTGGAGTGAAGGAGTAAGTAGATGGGGCATGAGATGGATGGGGTGAAAGCAGGTTGGATAAGATATGCAGGTCAGGGAGAGGGTTTTAGGCTAAGAAAGGGGGCTCAGTTATAGGTAGTCGAGTAGTTGAATAAGACAGAAATATGTGGGATGGTTAGAAGGGAGAGTTCAAGACCAGCCAAAGGAGACCAGCTGAGGTAAGCCTGCTGTGGTCACAGCGGAGAGGATGGGGAGTGATACCTTGGGAAGTTACCGTTCTTCAAAGAAAGAAATGACAGGGCTTGCTGACAGATGAGTGCAGGATGTGGGAACAGCAGATCATGTCTTCAACTGAAACATACTATTATGGGTAAGTGTGATTTATGTAAATCCAACTTGTAGATTTTGGGTTTTATAGTAATATCTTATACTGTATTTGCATAGCAAAAGGCACCAACTTGTACAACCATCACCTCGTTTTATCTTTAGCCTCTATGTCAGTTTTCTTACCTATAAATGCAGGTGACACCTGCCAACCCTCTAGGCTTAGTCTGTTGAAGGTTCATCCTATGAAGAATGAATCTGGTGGACAATTCAAGGACTAAGTTCAACCCTCTCTTTTCCCATTCAGTTTGAAAGATAGGTATCTTTGCTTCAAAGAAATATTTAAAAATAAGCTTCATTAAGTGGCAAGCTCTCTTTTAGCATAAACTATTAAAAAAAACCAAAAAACAAAAAACACTATTCTTGTTTTCAAGGGGGAAAAAAAAAAGTAAAACCTTACTTTAGCAACTTATGTTACCTAGTTGGGTCCCCTGGCTTAACACACATCCTTCCATCTTTGCCTGAGTCTCCCCAGTCTCACTGCAGCTGCTAGGGCAGGTATAGCCCAGTCACATCCTAGAAGGTGTAAACTTGATACGCTTTCATGAAACACTATCTGTGTGAAGTGAGCTCTTTGGTCCATAGTCTTCCCTGCCAAAGCTAAGGAAATATTAAGGAATACCTCTAAACAGATGAATATTGGATGAAGTTTATATGATTTAAAGTCACACACCTGTTTCACCCTTTCACTCAATGGAAAGACAGGCAAAACTTACAGTTATGGCTCCCTCTTAGGGATAAAGTGCTATGTCTTCTCTGGATGCAGTCTTCTCATTTGAATAAGGCAGAGCTTGGGAATTAAGGGAATATTAATTGATGATTGTTCATTTTCTTTTAGCTTTATAGTGCAAATCTCTATATACTGTTGTAACCATATTGAAGGAAAATGCTGAAATGGAATTGGGATCAGTTGTTATCTGTGTATCAGGTATCAGGTTTCAGATGTTGAACAAGGCTGTACTGTCACAAACAATAACAGAAATAATAATAGTAATACCCCCAGTGATAGTCTTTACTTACTGTCTGCAAAGTTATATTCTAAACCCTTTTAATCCACTTTAATTTTCATAACAAACTTGTTGTTGTTGTTCAGTCACTAAGTTGTGTCCGACTCTTTGGGACCCCATGGACTGCGGCACACCGGTCTTCCCTGTCCTTCATTGTCTCCTGGAGTTTGCTCAAACTCACATCCATTGAGTCGATGATGCCATTCAACTATAATAAACTTATGAGGTTGGTATTACTGTTAATCTCTTTTAGAGATAAGGAAACTGAGGCACAGAGAGGTTGCATACCTTGCTCAAGATCTCATAGCTTATAAATAGTAGAATCATGATTCAGACATGAGCAGGCCAACCTCACATGTCTAATAACTTCTGTTCCCCTCCTGGTGAGACAGGCAGACAGTCCTTTGAAGTAGGATGAATTCTATGGGAGCCTGGAAAAGGGTAAATTAGCCCAGACAAGGGGAAGGCTTTGCTGAGAAAATATCCTTCTGGTTGAAACATAAGCATAGGTGCATAGGTGCTTTCCAGGTGGTGTACATGGACGAGAATATTCCAGCATGTTCAGTGGCCACCAGGCTGTAGAGAATATGGCTGTTTTGAGGAACAGCTGTTAGATGGGATGGAGAGAGTGAAAGAGAGTGTGTCATATAGAGTGAGGCTGGCAGAGGCCAGGTCAGGGGGGCTTTGCAGGTCTTACTTCAAGGACGTGGGGCATAGAAATGTAAGGGATTAAAGAGCTTTGTGATTCGTAAGAAAGATGTATTTGGTCTGTGTTCCATTCCTGGCCACAGAGCTCCTTAAACCCTTGGGATTTTCTCAGTGATGAGAGTGATAAAAGTATCTTGTTTATGTTAATTTTGGAAACCCCATGGGTAATCAAAGGATGGGGCTCCTTGCCAGAGGAGTGAACCATATAATTAGAGATTTTGAAACTATAGTCTTGCTTGAGGACCTTGGGAGGAGAGAGGGGCGGGGGATTGAGTTCATCCACCAAGGCCAGTGATTTACTCAATTGTACCTATGCAGTGAAGCCTCCAGGCATAAAAAGTCAAAAGGTGGAGTTTCAAAGAGCTCCTGGATAGGTGAGCATGTGGAGATATGGGGAGGAGCGTGTGTCCAGAGAGAACATGGGAGCTCCCAGCCCATTCCCATAGACCTCGCCCTGTGTATCTGTTCATCTGTATCTTTTATAATATCCTTTAAAATAGACAGATGCATAAGTAAGTGTTTCTGTGTGTTCTGTGAGTCACCCTAGCAAGTTAATTGAACCCAAGAAGTTATGAGAACCTCCAATCTATAGCCGGTTGGTCAGAAGCACAGGTAACAGCCTGCACTTGAAACTGGCATCTAATGGGGAGGGGCCAGTTTTGTGGGACTGAGCTCTTAACTTGTGGGATCTGACATTATCTCCAAGTAGAGAGTGTTAGGATTGAGCTAACTGCTTGATAGTGCTGGAAAAAAAATACATATTGGAGAGAACATTAAATGTTAAGAATTAAGGGCAAGGCAAGCATTAAAGTGATTAGAACCGTGAGACCGATGTGGTAAGATGAGTTTTGAAAAGGTGTTTCTGATGAATCACAGAAGACGAGAGTACACGTAGAAAGTGCAGTCGGGAGGTGGTTGCTCTGGTCCAGCTGAGAGATGATGGTGGCCTGGACCAGCACAGGAGCGTGAAGATGGAGAGAAGCTCAGGAACTTCCTAGGAAGCTGAGGGTAGATATCTTTGATGGAGGAACCAATAACAGTGCTCCAGTTAAGAGTGAGGAGAAACTTGCAAACTGACTGATCAGGACCTTGGGGAAGCTAGTACAGCAGACTGTATCTGGTCAAGAGAAGGATTGTGCAAGAGAAAATGGATGACTTGTGTCATGGCCCAATTAGGGAATGACTCCAGTGAAGGGAATGGACATACACACACACACACGTGCACACGCTTGTGTTTTTCTATATCTATATCTGTATATACTTACACATATCCAGTTTGTTGTTGTGGAGGTTAGATCTCCCAAGTTAAGGTAATTTCAGGACCTAATTGGTGCCTGCTGTCCTCTGAGTGTCGTGTTATCAGTAAGTTCCACTGTCACTGTTTCCCCTTTGAGTCAAAGCACAGAGTGATCTGAAAGTATCTGACGACATGGCACATCAGTGGGAGAGACACATGAATGCCACATCTATACAGAACAGCTGGCTAGATTCAAGAGGAAAAGTAGTAATCATCCACATGGGTGTCAGTTCCAGTTTTATCTCTCCCTTGAGCTAATCCTGTCCACCTCAAAAGATCTTCCTGTCTTTGTCTAGAGCATCTCTGAAAGCTTCATTCTGATTGTCACTATTTCTGATGAGGTGTTTTCTCCTGAGCATTTGGAACTGGGTAGGGTGAGATAAATTCCAAGCAAATGGGAAGTTTTTGAAGTCTGTATAATACCAGCAGCTCTACTCCATTGTATAGACCTTCCAGGAAATTTGTGTGCCGCAAGGCAGATGCCTGAGGAGTTTGTTTTTGACATTTTATCAAACTGTTCAAACCTCTGTTTGTAGCAGCCATTTTAGTGATCATGCATGAAACTGTGTCATTGCCAGTGGTCTTGGGTTAACCTCAGTTATAAGGGGGATTATTTTGGGAGGAGTTAAATATGGTATTTGAAAAGCTGAGAAATGACAGTCTCCCACAGTACTAGAGTTTCTGAAGGAAAACGAGTTGGGTCAGACTGGATGAACTGGGTGGATTAAATACTTTGTCTTAGTCCTGACTCAGGGTTGTTATTTGTGGTTGCTTACTTTATTTTTATTGGTAAAGTGTCCTATTTAATGTGCCAAACTTTGCTCTATACACCATCATGTATGGCTTTTAGGGAAAGACATTAAAAAAAAAGGAGAGAAACATGAACCAGCTTACACTAGGGATTCCTGAGGAACTGATGGTTATGAGAACATGTAGAACATTTGCACTTTATGATCATACTTTGCTTCATACTTTTCAGAATGATCTTCTGACTACAGCATGTTGTTCTGGTTTCTTTGGATCAGTGTCTGCGATTGTTTTCTGTGCCTGTCTCTGGTCTGCCTCTCACACTAGAACAGTGGGGCATGAGAACAGATCCTTCTTCTCTGTTGTCTCTCCAGCACCTAGAGCAACATCCGACACAGCTGACACAGAGCAAGCATTCAAAAACTTTCAGTCGAATTAATGAATGAAAAAAATGTATCCTCCAAACATCAGTAATAACTATATAAAATTTGGTGTGCTACCATTTATGTACATTTGATTTTGCTTTGTGCCCAGGTTTTCACCCAGATTTTATAGTAGGTGGTTATCCAGGGAGAAGTTGATGGGCTACTTTTATTTTTAAAGAGAGGGGACACTGCCACAATTAGGTTGAAACTGTAAGGGCACTTAATATACTTGTCCTGCATCAGTGGTAACTTTTTTGTTTTATAAAGAAAACCCACCATAAATGATTACTCCCACGTCTGAGGCAGACACTCTGGCACCTGCAAGGGCTTGGCTGAGATCCTGGTCCCCTGCCAGGAGAAAGGGCTTTGTCCTTTCCCCCTTCCCCACTTCACTCCACTGTCCTACCCCAGGCTGCAGTCCCAGCAGTAAGTAAGCTGTGGTAGCAAGTCATTTTGGCAGTGGCAAGTATAACGTATTTTGACTGGTGATTTCTGCGTGATTTGTATGACTTTCTGTATGACAGTAGTCACAACAAAAACATTTCGTGACTTGTGTCTAAAGCTATCAGTCAACTGGAGCTGTGAAAATCAGTTTGCATATGTCAACAATTTAATCTTCTAATATACTTGCCAATGAAAAACCAACACTAGAATTATTTTTCTGTATTTATTGACTAGAAGAAAGATATGGCTATCAAGTGCACTAATTGAAATATCTTTAAAATCCCAATCTTTAAGTTGGGACCATATGTGTGTTTTCTTTCCCTAGCCAAATCTATTTGTACATTTATCCACACATGTGCACATGTGTATATGTACACACATAGCATACAGTTACACTGATGTGTGTTTGTGTTACATATGTATGTGCCCACACAGAGCACATGTGCTTCATGCGTATGCATGAACTTTGAAATGTAAGGATGTCAGGGAAGTTCTTTTTTCTTTTAACTGACAATAATACAGTTATCGACATTCCAGGCTCCTAGTAAGGATTAAATTGGTTGTTATGTATGTAGTTCCTAGAACAGTGCCTAGCACGTAGTAGGTCTTTTATAAATGCCGGCTTTCTTTATTTTCAAGTATATCTTCATCTGTCAGCCTAAGCGAAAGACTACTGGTCTCTCTATCACTTCTTCCTGTAACAGTTTAGCTTCAAAGGCAGAGTGGTGCAGTCTCAAAATTATTGTGTATTTGGGAGGTCCATTGACATATTTACTGTTCTTCTAAAACCAGTTTTTATGCATCCAGGAACTATTAGTGTAGGTATTGGGTTGACCAAAATATTTGTTTTTTTTTTTTTTTTTGTAAAAAACCCAAATGAAAGTTTTGGCCAGCCCAATATTTTAAAATCATAGCCATTTATTGGATACCTTAGTAACATTGATTCCTATTACAATAAAACATTTCTCTTTCACAGTGATCATTATTCCCTGATGTCCATCAGAGTTTTTTAGTGAGTGTGTCATTTTTATTGTCAGATTCGTTGGAAAATTTCAATTACAAGTTTGAAAGAGAACAAATTGTCCATTTATTAGGAAAAAATAGGTGAGATATTTTCCATGGTCTTAATGTGTGTCTCTCCAAAATTCATACGTTGAAATCCTAACCCTAAAGGTGATGGTATTAGTTGGTGGGGGTCTTTGCAAGGCACGTAAGTCATGAGGGTGGAACTCTCATGTGTATTTTATAAATGCTTTATAAAAGAAGCTCCAGAGAGATACCTAATCCCTTTCATCATGTGGGAATCCAACAAAAAGTCTGTAACCTAGAAGAAGGCCTTCACCAAAATGCAGCTGTGCTGGCACCTTGATCCTGGACTTTCCCGCCTTTAGAACTGAGAAATACATGCTTGTTGTTTATAAGCTATGCAGTCTGTGGTATTTTTTTATAGAAGCATGAATGGACTAAGACAGCATTTAGGTCACCAAGTGGAGAGAAAACAATTCAAAAGAACCTAGAATAGTTTGGAAGCATTGGGGAGTTAACACGTAGGTATACACACTCACACCTGGAAGGAAAATGACAAGGGCGTATCCTGTTTTAAGGAAGATTTCGGTAAGTAAGGATGGTACTCACGGGGGGAAAAGTATGGGTCATTAATCAAAATGAGTATATGAACCGGTGATGTGAAAGTGCTGATTGAGTTGTTCTGAATAATTGGCTTTTGTTGGAATAGGTAAGTAGCTCATCCTGAACAAAAGTGCAGGGGATTCTACAGCTCATGACATTTTATAGATTAAAAATGAAGGCCGGGTGAAAATCACAGTCAGTGCAAGTGTGTGCACCAAAACCAGACTGGCGTAGGGGGGAGGACGCTCCCCCACTGGTAACAGTTCTTTAACAGTGAGAGCACGGAGTGGAACGGATGGATGTGAAAGGTTGACCTCAGGTCTCTGAATTCCAGCTCCCAAGCTGAAAGTGTTAGTCTATGGAATATTCTTAATAAAATGCTTTTCTTGTTTTATAAGTGAAGACACTCAGCTTTACATATCTGCTTTGGGTAGGGTTTTTTTGGGTATGTTCAGGAAAATGGCCTGTTCTTAGATCCAGACCACTGGAGTGTATTCAGGGCCTCTTTCAGCATGATTGTTTTTGTGATTGGACTCAACGTGTATTGTTTAGAAAACTGTTTTATCTCTGTAGAAGACTATAGAAGGCATTAATATTTAGGGCATTATATTGACTTTTAAAAACGATATGGGTAAGGAGCATTGAGTTTGGGGATAGTACCTGAGTTACAGAAAGGGGGCATTGGGGCTGCTGGACTGGATGATCACCTACTTTATTCATGTTGCATCTTTTTTTTTCTTTTGAATCATTTGGGGGAAAGGTAATCTTTTGGTAGCTTTTTAGACTTTGATTTGGAGATTTGGAAAGGCAGTGTTTAATTGGATCACATTTTTTAGATGAAGGCATTTAATTATACTTACATAAGTATTGTTCAGTTGCTAAGTCACGTCCAACTCTTGGCGACCCCATGGACTGTAGCCTACTTGCCTCTTCTGTCCTCACCTCCTGGAGTTAGCTCAAATTCATATCCATTGAGTTGATGACGCCATCCAACCATCTCATCCTCTGCCACCGCCTTCTCTTCCTGCCCTCAATGTTTCCCAACATCAGAGTCTTTTCCACTGAGTCAGTTCTTCACATCAGGTGTTCAAAGTATTGGAGATTCAGCTTCAGCAACAGTTCTTCCAGTGAATATTCAGGGTCGATTTCCGTTGGGATTGACTGGTTTGATCTCGTCACAGTGCAAGGGACTCTCAAGAGTCTTCTCCAACACCACAATTCATCTCAAGGCTGTCAGTTCTTCTTTATGGTCTACCTCTCAAATCTGTACATGACCACTGGAACAACCATAGCCTTGACTATACTTACCTTTATCATATATTTTGCTTTAATCCTTACAGATCATACTTCATGGTATTCAAGTAGAAATAAATATTGAAAAGAATAGACATTGGTAGTAATAGAGAAGTTTGAGGACCACAAATCAATGATTTTGATGATAGAGTCTGATGGATATTTAGATCTCCACCCTTTCTTAGCATCCTGAGTATTCTGAGAAGCAATTTAAAAACTTGGTATTTGGGCTCAGCTGACCTGGTTTTCTATATCTCTGCTCTGCAAGGTATGTCTCTGAGGTTTGCTTCCTTTGTCTGCAAAATAGAGGTAATGATACCTATTTCACAGTTTTTAAAAACACTTTCATGGATATACATTTAACATACCATAAAATACACCAATTTAAAGTGTACAGTAATCTTAGTATATTGTAGCTGGCACCACAATCAATTTTAGAACACTTTATCACCACCGAAAGAAACTGATGGGAGTCGACTCCCATTTCCTCCCTTGGTTCCCCAGCTCCAGGCAGCTGTTAATCTATATCCTGTCTTGGTGGATTTGCCTATCCTCCACATTTCATGTAGATGGAATCATACACTATGTCACGCTTTGTGACTACCTTCTTGCACTTAGCATACTATCTTCAGGGTTCATCCATGTTTTTATTGCACTGCAAATTACACTCCATTGTATAGATATACCACCTTGTTTATCCATTTATCAGTTGATGGATGCAATGATGTTCTGTGAAAATTGAGTAAGAGAGAAAATAAGTAAGGTGCTCAATGATGTCTTGCACATATAAGCAGTATGTTGTCGTTTGAATAACACAGAGGTTATGTGAACTGTGCCAACCTTCTGCACAGTTGAAAGCCCATGTGTCATTTTACAGTTGGCCTTCTGTATCTACATTTCCCTATCCCTGGATTCATCCATGGCCTGTAATAGTACAGATTTAGTGAAAGAAATTAACATATCAGTGGACCCTGGCGGTTCAAATGTGTTGGTCGGGAGACCACTGTATATTTCTATTGTTTCTCTTGGTCTGGTTTGGACAGTCTCTTTGTGTAAATTGTCAGCAGCTCCTTTTGTCTTATGAGGCAAGAAAAGTGATCTTAGTGAATAGACTGTTTCTCTGCCAGATCTCTCATGTCAGTTCTTGGTTCATTGAGGACCCTGGGTGGGCACTCATTTGATACTAGAATTCACACTGTTTCTCAGCAGTCAGAAGTGTTCAAGCGTTACCAGCCGTGCTCATTGTCATCACAGATGCTCTGTACATGAGTGTAAATGTTAGATTTAAAGAGATTGAAAGAAGGATCCATTGTAGCTTACACAGATGTCAGCTAATCTAGTGCAGATCCTCATTCTGAACCTAAGCATTGACACCAGTGTTAGGCTGTGGGATAGTTACATCATTTGAAAGAATTGGAGGGAAGTAGGGCTTTGGCAGTTCCATGCTTCCTGACTTTACAGAACACAGAAAACTGCTGAGGGCTTATGTGACATTAGACAGGAAGTTCATGTTACACATATGGGCATCTTGCCAAGAAAAGCCACTGACTATGTCAGTTCAAGGATTTGGGATTATAAAATACCAAATGACAAAATTCCAGTTGAAGTAGATTGTTGCTTAAGACCAAAGAGAAATCTAAAAGCTTTGATTTCTATTCTGTCAGTTGTGGAAATGCTATGGAACTCAATTATTAAAAATAGAGTTTCTGAATTTCTGCTTAAGATACTATAATATAAAAATAAAGTTCTAAACAAGGCCCAGTTGTAGAGGAATTCCATCACTTCCACTAGCTTTGTTTGTAGTGATGCTTCCTAAGGCCCACTTGACTTCGCATTCCAGGGTGTCCGGCTCTAGGTGAGTGATCACACCATCCTGGTTATCTCAGTCATGAAAATCTTTTTTGTATAGTTCTTCTGTGATTCCTGGGATGGGAAGATCTGCTGGAGAAGGGATAGGCTACCCACTCTAGTATTCGTGGGCTTCCCTTGTGGCTCAGCTGGTAAAGAATCTGCCTGCAATGTGGGAGACCTGGGTTTGATCCCTGGGTTGGGAAGATCTCCTGGAGAAGGGAAAGGCTACCCACTCCAGTATTCTGGCCTGGAGAATTCCATGGACTATACAGTCCATTGGGTCGGAAAGAGTCAGATGTGACTGAAAAACTTTCACTTTCACTTTCTATGTATTCTTGCCACATTTCTTAGTATCTTCTGCTTCTGTTAGGTCCATGCCATTTCTGTCCTTTATTGTGCCCATCTTTGCATGAAATGTTCCCTTGGTATCTCTAATCTTCTTGAAGAGATCTCTAATCTTTCTGTTTCTGTTGTTTTCCTCTATTTCTTCGCATTGATTACTGAGGAAGGCTTTCTTATCTCTCCATATGCTGGGTCATATGGTGGTTCTATTTTTATTTTTTTAGGGAACCTCCATACTGTTCTCCACAGTGGCGTATCCATTTACATTCTCACCAACAGTGTAAGAGAGTTTCCTTTTCTCTATACCCTGTGAATGGAATCTTTTACTAGTAACCAGCAGCTGCTCAGCTGCTTATCTTTATCCCTACAGTAGTCAAGGAGATAAGGAATAGATAAGCAAGTGGAGTGGCTGCCACTCAAGCAAGCCTCTACCAGAATAATTCCAAAGAACTTCTCAGAGTGAATTGCAGCTCACTCAGTCCCACTTCACCAGAGAGCATTGTTCAGAAGATATTCTTTTATTCTTCTACTTAGCCTGCTGGCAAGTATTCCCAAGAAATCTTATGCCTGTGGCCTGTGGATCAAAAATAGTTCTCAAATACTAGGAACTTTGCTGCCAGTTGGAATTAAGCAAATAGGAAATATACCTCCAGAATGTAAGCAAGTTAGTTTAAAAACAGCCCAGCTGTACTATTATTTATGCTTTTAAAAGTTTCCCTAAGAAAACTCTTTAATCATATATTTTTGGCAAACAGGATATGAATGGAACAAAAATATTCTTTTTCATCTCTTATGAAGGGCTAATCCTTTTAACCTATACTGTCTCTAGTGGCTCAGTGGTAAAGAATCTGCCTGCAATGAAGGAAGCACAGAAGATGCGGGAGTGATCCCTGGGTTGGGAAGATCCCCTGGTGAAGGGCATGACAACCCACTCCAGTATTCTTGCCTGGAGAATCCCCTGGACAGAGGATCCTGGTGGGCTACAGTCCACAGGGTCACAAAGAGTCGGACATGACTGAAGCAACTTAGCATGCACACATGTCTCTTAGTCTGCTGCTGCTAAGTCACCTCAGTCGTTTCCGACTCTGTGCGACCCCATAGATAGCAGCCCAGCAGGCTCTGCCGTCCCTGGGATTCTCCAGGCAAGAACACTGGAGTGGGTTGCCATTTCCTTCTCCAATGCATGAAAGTGAAAAGTCAAAGTGAAGTCGCTCGGTCGTGTCCGACTGTTAGCGACCCCATGGACTGCAGCCTACCAGTCTCCTCCATCCATGGGATTTTCCAGGCAAGAGTACTGGAGTGGGGTGCCACTGCCTTCTCCGTCTTTTAGTCTAACATCTCTTTAATGTTGCTGTGTCTTTATTTCCATTTAAAAACAAGGAAATTGAGACTCAGTGAGATGAAATACCTTATATCACTACAGTAAGTTGTGATGATACCATTTGAAAAGACAAAGTCAAAAACTACTATTGTTTGTAGATATTATCTTTTTGTTGGGCTAGCCTTATTGTAATTTGGATCCCTGGTGGCCCAGACTGTAAAGCATCTGCCTACAATGCGGGACACCCGGGTTCAATCCCTGGGTCAGGAAGATCTCCTGGAGAAGGAAATGGCAACCCACTCCAGTATTCTTGCCTGGAAAATCCCAAGGACGGAGGAGCCTGGTAGGCTACAGTCCATGGGGTTGCGAAGAGTCGGACACGACTGAGCAACTTCACTTTCACCACTAGAATGGGCTTCCCAGGTGGTGCAGTGGTAAAGAATCCACCTGCCAATGCAGGAGATTCAGATTCTATCCCTGGGTCAGGAAGATCCCCTGCAGAAGGAAATGGCAACCCACTCCAGTATTGTTGCCTGGAAAATCCCATGGATGGAGGAGCCTGGTGGACTGCAGCCCATGGGATTGCAAAAGAGTTGGACACAATTTAGCGACTAAAGAACAACAAAGCATTAGAACATCACAAGTGATAAAAAAGAGTGTTTATTACCTAGTGTATGTATGTAATGTATGTAAAACAAGATATGTGAAGAAATGAGTGAATGAAAGAATGAAAAATGCCTTGAAAGATTGATTCCTCATTGTCTCATGTCTTATTAATAATATATTGAATTCAGTTACTTTGTCAGAAGTTTTTCACGTTTCATGGGTGCTATTTTTATCCACATTTTTATAGATAAGGCAGCTGAGAGAGGCAAGTTAAAACCACTTGCCTGTGGTCATGAAGCTAGCAATTAGCAAAGCCATTGCTTTTAACCACTATGCAATTTTCCTTGCCCACTAATTGACATAGAAAGGTTTAGTTTTTCTACCTCTCCGTTCAAGCCAATAGCAGATATACATTCTAAACCCAGATTTGATTCTGTTTAAATATATTTTATGGCTCCTGATGTTATCAGGAAAGTTTCTATTCATTTTTGAAGACCTAAGTTGAATGACCTTAGTTGGGTGTCATGTTTTCTATGAACTTTCCCTGATACTAATCTTCTGTGCATAGCCTAGCCCTCAGGACTTCCCTACCAATGCTTTGGGCTTCTTTAGAAGCATTGTTTGGTTCATTTATTGGCCTTTATTTATATTGCTCTCACCAAGTTGGTTCTTCCTGCACAGTGGATGGTTTAATAGATGTTTGTGGAATTGAATTGGTTGTTTGATAAATGTTTGAATTTAATTATGATATTAACTTTCTGGTGCACACTTCAGGCACTTCAGGAAGGTTATTGTAGCCATTGGTGCCTGTTGAGACCCTCAGTTTTGCAGACTGGAAATTGGTGACTTCCTACAAGAGATCAAATGCATGATTGGGGCTGATTTTTTTCTAAATTGTTCAGAACACATGGTATCATTTTTCTCTCTAGAAGAGTGTTAATGATACTGCCACACTTACCAAAATATAAAAACTTTTTATGTGCCACAGGTTTCTGTAGCATACCTTATGAGCAGCTATATGCATCCCTGTGTTCAGAAAATCAGATTTTCAGAGATACACTTTATATCCTATTGTATGTAGCTTGAGCAAATGGAAAGAACATGGGTTTTAGAGTTGAGTACTGAATCAAATTTTGGTTCAGCTACTTCCTAGTTTCTGATTTGGGGCAAAAAATTTCATTCAGCATTTTTTTCTTTTTTTTTTAATGGGAAAGTTACACATTGGCAGCTATTTGCATGAAATGTGTTAGGAGGAAGTGTGTTATTCTTAAAAAGAAATCTATGAGTTCAGTGATAATATTTTGGTGTATTTTCACTTCAGTTGAATAAATTTTTATTCTTATTTCATTAAAAAAAAAATGGTATAGGCATATTGAGAATCACCTTTCAGATCACCTTATAATCAAGCCCTGCCACATGACTTTGGTCCAGTGTTCAAGGTGAAGATCAAATAATGTCAAGATGTGCTTTATATATATATATATTTTGAAGGAGTTTGAATAAAGAAGAGGGATAAAGTCATCCACAGATGGCAAAGGTATGTCTTGGCAGTAAGTACCATATGGACATACTTAGGGAAAATCCCAGATTAGAAAGGGCAGATTTGGAGAAGATCATAGCAGTGAGTACTGGAGTAAATTTACAAGGAAGGCTTTTTTCTCAGTTCCAGCAGTAGTTGCTTTAGATACATATCTAAGTGCAGACTTCAATATTGTGGCAATTTTAGTTACTCAGCAAAACAGTTTTACACAATTACCAAGGGACTCTCTTCAAAATGACATCCTAAGTCTGCTAACCAGCAAGTGAGGCTAATGATAAGGTCTGCTTATCTTGACCTCCTCCATCCTCTGATCTACTCTTTTGAATTACCCATATCATGGTTTTTGGTTTGTTTTTAGGTTCTTTGAGCTGCTATCATGGAACCAGTCTTCCAAGACCTTCTTCATATCTGATGTGAATTTGGGGCTTATCCTAGAACATCTTGATTTTGAGAGCCTTGATAATATTAACTTCACATGTTTCTTGATTAGGCTAATAATAATGTTAGCCAGTGAGAATATTCCATGAGTATTCCATATTGCTTTGTATCTTAAGGTCTTTTTGTTTGTAAAGTAACATTATAATTTTTCAGTGTTCAGAAAACAATTTGTAGTTTCTGAATTCTCGGCCTTATGATATGGATTGCAGTTTTGTTTACTTATTTGTGCTCTGAAGTTGCAGAGCCAGAGAGACTCTGATGCTACCTGAAGAAGTATTTAAAACCATTGAGGAGTGAAATGGCACAATGAGTTTCTCTAATACTATAGACAATGGACAGTCGCCATCTATTTTGCATTTGGTTCCTTTGAGGATTCAGTATATCCACACAGTGAATTAACTAAGGCTGTTTTGAGAAACAGCCAGTGCAATAATGAACACTTTCATGCTTTTTAAAATGACTGTGGGGAGTCTGATCATGGTGATTCCAAAATGGCAGCTGGATTTTTATTGCTCTTCTGGGACTTGCATGAGAAATATGCTTTCAGCTGATATTCCCCTTAAACAGGAATTCATTAGGGGTATCCATTAGCCAATGAAGTATAAGAAAAAAGGGCACTTTAGTTATTTTAGAGAGGAAAATGCTATTAGCTATTTATATGCTAGGTGAATTTGAAGAATTCTTCCCGCATCCCAATCTGGAAAATTGATTTTAAAGTCATTCTATTTTATTTAGAAAGAAGGAAAAGTGGGTTATTTTAGTAGCTTTATGTTGTGTGTTTCTGCTATATTTATCCAAAGAGAAATTGTTCAAATTTTAATTTCTAGGTACCTTATTTGCAAGTTGGTTTTTCTTGCATTTTTATGGCAGTTTCCTATTTCTAAGGATTGAAACTTTTTAATGTAATTTTCCCTGCAAGGGATAACATGTATGTATCTCTTCTTCTAAGAACTATTAAAGAAAGTGTAAAAATGTAAATTTATACCTGTGATGTTTATTTTTTGAATATTTTGTGCTACACAGACTTTCTGGTATAAAAATAGCAAAAGGATACTAATCAGATGAAAGCAATAAATCCTGAACACTCACTAAACTATTAAGATGTTGTTGCAATTTCACATGAAATTAGTTGATGGGCAGTGGCAGGTGTACGAGGTCTCCCCCTTCAAACATCAGTGAGGTTGGGACAATTTAGGGGGAATAAATTAATTCTTGAGTACTGAGGGGTTTTTGGTTTTTTGTTTTTTTTTTTCCATTTTTCTCTATTATTTAAAACATAAGTACAGAGAAGCACTGTAAATTAAATAAAAATGTGCTGCATTTAACTTTGAATCATAATGCTGTCTAACTTGTGTGACCTTTGGCATGAGTTTTTGCCTTTCTGTGTCAGTTTTTCCATCATCTAAATTGCAGCTTTGGACTAGATCATGGTTCCTTTTTATGTGTTTTCTTGGGAAATGTGGTAGCACCCTAGGAGCCTTATAAAGTCACAGCATAACCACAGCAAGCATATGTCTTACTAGCTGTCTTCCAGATCTACTTTATGAGGTTTTTCTCAAAACCTTAATTTTATACTAAAACAAACATATTGATGACTAAAAGGAATATGAATGTATTCATACATATACATACATGAATGTATGTATGTATATGTATGTATGTAACACCCAAACTGAAAGAAGTATTGTGCTAACAGCAGGCCAGAGAAAGAGTCCTCATGTTGTTTGTTTTAAATTTTCATTTATTTGTGGCTGTGCTGGGTCTTCGTTGCTGCACATGGACTTTCTCTAGTTGCGACTAGCAAGGGCTACTCTCTAGTTTCATTGTGCAGGCTTCTCATCGCAGTGGCTTCTCCTGTTGCAGAGCATGAGCTCTAGGATGTGTGGGCTTCAGTAGTTGTGGAGCCTGGGTATAGTTGCCTTGAGGTATGTGGAATCTTCCTAGACCAAGGATCAAATCCGTATCCCCTGTATTGGCAGGCAGATTCTTAACCAGTGGACCACCAGCGATATCCATCGTCTTGTTTATATTCACTCTTTTCTATCATTAAGGGTGCTTTGGTGGACAAATTTGAAGATCAGTGCATTAGATGACAGTTTCTTCTTCTGAAGTTATAAAACCATAAACACATTTACACTTTGAATTCCTCTCCTCCCTGTCATATATCAGTGGCATTTTTCTAAAGCAGGATTCATGTATTTTATTTTCATGAAACCTCTCAATGTTGTTTGATAAGAACTCTGCTAAGAGATCTTGTCCTGAAAGGAGGGTGCTTAGTGTTGGAACTGAGGGCTGGGGGGTGAGAGATTAAGAGCAATTCTATAAGCACACTAGTCTCATCAGATGCACCTTTCAAGCCTCTCTGCCCCTCAAAGGTGATTCTCTATTTCTGAGACCCATTATAAATATGTTCCTTCCCCCTCTCCTTTCCATTTTGCCTGATTTTGACCAAATGGGAATCCATGCTTCTGAATTTAGTGTTTTTTGTTGTTTTTTTTTTTCCCTCTTTCCTCCTATCTTCAGTAACAATATAAATACTTCTTGATGGCAGCTGCTGTATTAAGCCCAGGAGCTTAAAAGATTAAAGAAACCACTAACAGCAATCAGAAGGATGTTTAAGGGCCTTTTTTTTCTGAAGGTTTGTGTTTTCATTCTGGTGGTTGAGTAGAAAATTGCAAACAGGTTGTGTTCAGCAGCTGGAATGCTCTTCAACATCTGGGGAGACCCAGCCTTCTGTTCATTTTCCATTCATTGGAAGGGTAGCCTGCCTGAGGTGAAAACTGCAAGCGGATATTAGAATTCTTTGTGTGAATAGTTATTAGAATTTCTGTTTTGTAGAAATTTCTTCATAGCAATGCCAACCTGTCCTTCATTCTTTCACTAGCTTTTCTGAGCACTTAACTTTAGGTCAGTTGCTATAGAGAGGCCTGAATAGGTACCTCCTGAAGACTTGCTCCCCAAAACAGAAATTATCTGGACTCTTAGTGAATTCCAACTTTGGAGTGAAGACCTGGTCTGCCCCTAGACTTCTGTCTGCATGTGGCCCTCAGGCTTTGATCCTTGGGAATTTAGGCTGTTAGAACCCATGCATTTCAAAAATGCATGACTGGTTCAGCCTCTGTTACACAGACAGTGTGCCTGAGGAAATCAGAACACCTCTTGACTTGGTGGTGGATCCTTAAAAGCAAAATTTGACAATATTCTTCTTCAAATCAAAGTTTTGAAAGTTCCACCTGTTCTACTGCACTCTTCCTGTTTCTTTCCTCGTCACTTTTCCCACTGCAGTTAGAATTTTAGAGCTAGGTCAGGAGTCCCTGCAGTGCCTTCAGGCACTGAGCAGATAATTGAATTAGGTGGCTGTTTTCTCAGGAGGTCATAGAGAGAGTGGGGCTCATGGCAAACTGCAGAGTGCTTGTTTTTTCTTACGGCACTCAAAACCATTTTTAAAAATGTATGCTGGCAAATAAAGCAGGACTGTCATTTTAATTGCTATTTTTGAACAACTTCCTTATTTTATAGATGTAGAAAGAAAAGTCAAGAGGAGTTTTACTTATGTCAAGGTCACAAAGCTGGTCAGTGGCCCAGCCAGGTCTGGAACCTATTCCTCTTGAGCTGTTTGAGAAGATCATGTTCTCCAAGTGGCACTTGTGGTCCTAAGTTTGCACCAATCAAAGGTTTCATGTTTGGACTTCAGTATTTTAGGATTATTAAAGCTAATCTTGCTTTTGGATAAACCAATTTTGAAGGTTTTTCTGTGAGAACCCATTGTGATAGATGGAACAGCTCTTTAAGAGGGAGCTCCCAGAGGGATCGATGTGCCAATGTTTTGTAACACCGTGTTGGTTTTCCTGAGTTTCCAAGTAAATATGTTGCACATATTGTTTAGGCTATCTTCATGAACAATGAAACCTGTGCTTAGGAGGCTCAAGATTATGAGGGACTGTTCTTTCTTTTTTAAAGGCAATTTCGTTCCTTTGTTTCTTTTGCTTTTATTTTCTGTAGCCTCAAGGGTATGTATATATGTTAGAGGGTGACTGGAGAGGGGTGCCATCATAGATTCTCCACATCAGTGTTTCTTATATTATTAGAACATCATCTCTTCTGCTACTAAAGAGGGCTTGCTGGTTAGAAATACAGTACACTTTGGACAATGCTTTCTCCTATGCTGATCTTTGCTATTTTTCCTTCAGTATAGTATGTATGTTTGTATGTATCATTTTTAATTAAGGTATAATTGACATACAACTTTTTATTAGTTGTAAGTATACAGCTTAATGATTCTATATTTATATTGTATTATGAAATGCTCACCATAATAAGTCTAGTTAGTATCTATCACCATACATAGTTACAGAATTATTTTTCTTGTGAAGAAAATTTTTAAGCTCTGCTGTGTTGGCAACTTTCAAATATGTGATACAATATTATTAACTATAGTCACCACCATGGTGGTTTATTTATAACTGAAAATTTGTACCCTTTGGCTATTTTCACCCATTTTGCCCCCCTGCCCCCTGTCTCTGTATCTATGACCTTGGTTTCTTCATTGCTATTATCATCGTTTTCGCTATGTGTTTTGTTTCAGGTTTAACTTAGCTTTCTTAACAAGGTTCCGTGTTTCTCTAATTTAAGGGGAAGTCATTCTCTGCCATTAATACATACCATGTGCCAGGCACTCTCTAGGTGCCTCCATGGTTTTCAGTAGTTCTCCTGAGAACCTCCTAGGATATGTATTGAAGGAAGGAAGCAGTGGCCTGAGGTTGTGTATAACTTCTAATTGTAGACCTAGAGGGTATAGAGCTGGCATTCCTATGCAAATCTAATCTAAACCCAGTGTCCTTTCTGAAATTCCACAGTTGCTGCTTTGCCTTCTCTCTCTCCTTTCACCTCGCATTTTGAACATGCATGTGGTGCTGGCATTGCATCCCAAGGAATTTCCGAATTCTTTTGTGTAGAGCATGACTTTGTAAAGTCTTTTGTCCTTCTTCATACAGTTAGGAATGCCATTTATATCATGATCAGGTATACATACTCACACATGTACAAATGCACATGCACATTTGTACTTACATATACCCCTACAAAGTTGAGAAGTTCATTAAATAATAACTTACTACATGAAGTATACTATGATACTTACTTTCCTGTTCTTTATGTTAACACACACACATACACAGTCACACACATCCCATGTACTATGGTGATTACCCACTAAATTGACCATATGACTAAGGACATGTGTAGTTGAGAGATGCATACCCAGAATGGAGCTCTCTAAATCTGAGGTGGGGTGTGTGCTTTCCTCTCCCCCGTGTTTTTTTTTTTTTTTTTTTTTTTTACTTTTTCAAAATGATTATTTTTATTATTTATTCCTTATCAGATTCAAGGGTAACTCCCAGAAATTTATGATAAGCAGTATAGCAGATACTTAACTTCTGAACAGTTCTTCAAAAGTAACCTCCCTATGATTTCTCTAACATCATAATTTTAAACTTGAAATCTTTTAAAAGTAAATCATGAATTTAATTATACATCTCTCGGATCTCCATGCTTACTACTTTTTTCACATCTCACTATCTTTCCTCATGGAAACTATTTTTAAATAAAATTTTAATGGAGTATAGTTGACTTAAAATGCTGTGTTCATTACAGGATTTTGAGAATTATCCTTTGGAATACTGAGCATAATAGTAGAAATTATGTGTATTTATTTAGTTTTTACATAGTATGATTGCTTTTATTTCTCCCTGAGTAGTCAAGCACGATTGGATAAAGTCTTACCTGTACTGACTTAGACAACCTCAGGTGGATCCTTAATGTTTCTGTCAGTCTTTTTTCTTTTTTTTTTCCTTTTTAAAAAAAAATTACTTATTTTTAATTGAAGGATAATTGGTTTACAATATTGTGTTGGTTTCTGCCCTACATCAACATGAATCAGCCATAGGTATACCTGTGTCCCCTCCCTCTTGAACCACCCTCCTACCTCCCAACTCCATCCCACCCCCTAGGTTGTTGGAAGTTATGTTTAAATTTATTGTTGTCTTTAACCAAGACAGATTGAATGTTGTTGATGTGTAGTGTGTGAGTTGACAGTGCACTGTCAGTGTGTGGGACTGTTAGGTGTCGTGAAGGGAGAGTGGACAACGTGGAAGCTCCCTCAGCATCTTGCTCACCATGTTCCGTTGTGTGGCTCATAAAGTGTGTTACCAGCTTATGTTGTTTACTTTTAATTAAACTAACACAAGAAAGACCAGCAATTAAAAAAAAGTCCCTTCAAAGATTGTATGAAATGAGATAACATAAGTAGAGGGAAACAGCAGGCAAATGGCAGAGCTGATACTGGTGTTCTTTTTGTGAGCTCCTTATCAGCTGTGTTACTTGGTACAAACAGCAGGTACATAATCATATCTTAGAAGAACTTGGCAAAAAGTTGAAATTATTAAAAACAATTGGGGACTTAGGTTTATAGTCATAATCATTAATAGTTTACCTTGCCCTCAATGAAAGTTGCATGTTGAGACAACTTAATGGCTAATGCCAAAATGTTGGTTAAAACATTAAAAAGTGTGTTCATTTTTTCTTTACTTGCCTTCTTATATTTATCCGTATATTTTAAAAATATTCAAAACTGTCAATGCCATATGAATATCTGTATCCATATTGGGGGAATATGCTTAATTTTTTTTTTTTTAGGATACTGATAAGGGTATGTAATCAAAATTATGTGGATACCATTCATGGTCTGAAGAACTCTTAATAAGACTGGTAATAGGTATCTGGGTCTAGATGAAGAGAAGAGTGAAAAGATGAAGAAGAGACAGAGGATGTGTGTGTACAGATTGGGGAACAACTCTCCTTGGGGGAAGATTCAGTTCCAAGGGCGCATGGCTCTGTGAGCAGCAGGCAGCTTGTGCACATCATAGAGCCTCCCCCTTCTCCTGATGAAGCAGCCCTGTTTTAGAGCACATGATTTAACATGAGAGTGTGTGTCAAAAGCTGGCTTAAAAATCAGTATTCACAAAAGCTAAGATCATGGCCTCCAGTCCCATCATTTCATGGCAAATAGATGGGGAAACAATAGAAACAGTCACAGACTTTATTTTCTTGGACTCCAAAATCACTGCAAATGGTAACTACAGCCATAGAATTAAAAGACTCTTGCTCCTTGGAAGAAAAGCTATGACAAACCTAGACAGTGTATTAAAAAGCAGAGACATCACTTTGCTAACAAAGGTTTGTCTAGTCAAAGCTATGGTTTTTCCAGTAGTCGTGAACAGATGTGAAAGTTGGGCCATAAATAAGGCTGAGAGTCAAACAATTGATGCCTTTGAACTGTGGTGTTGGAGAAGACTTGAGAGTCCCTTGGACTGCAAAGAGATCAAACCAGTCAATCCTAAAGGAAATCAACCCTGAACATTCACTGGAAGGACTGATGCTAAAGTTGCAGTGCCAGTACTTTGGCCACCTAATTTGAAGAGCCAACTCATTGGGAAATGTTCTGATGCTGGGAAAGATTGAAGGCAGGAAGAGAAGGACTGACAGAGGATGAGATGGTTGGATAGCATCACTGACTCAATGGACCTGAGCTTAAGCAAACTCTAGGAGCTGGTGAAGGACAGGAAAACCTGATGTGCTGCAGTCCATGGGGTCACAAAGAGTCGGACATGACTTAATAGACTGACCAACAACTCAGTCTTTCATCCTGGATGTGTAGCCTGCACAAGTAAGTGTGTATAACAACCCTTAGAATGAGGTACTAAAGAAGAAAAGAAGAGTGATGGACAGGAGATGTTGATGAATGTAGTGAGCAACAGGTACAGTCCCCACCCTTATTTATTGACTCATCCAGATCGTATTCATGGAACACCCATTCTGTGCCAGCCATCTTCTCCAGCAGGAGTTGGCAAGTAGACCTGGCAGCCAGACTTTACCTGGGGTCTGTTTTTGTAAGTAAAGTGGTTTTATTGTTTTTGTTAACATTTTTATGTAATTTCTGTGGCAGCTTCTAAGCTATAATGGCAGAGTTGAACAGTTGCAACAGAGATAGCATGACATGGGAAGCCTGAGTGTTTACTGTCTGGCTTTTTGCTGCAAAAGACTGTGGCCTCTGTTCTAGAAGATGAATCAGTACTTGCTTCTGGGCCACATGGTAACTGAGGCGGGGCTGTTGTCCTTCTCTCTTACATGCCCTGCTTGGCAGAAAACACCTCCATCAGAGCCGTGTTAGGGTGCATTAGGGCAGAGGGACAGAGTTAAAGCATACGGCCAGAGCACATCATTGCTGGGGTGTCTGCATCGACGTGCAGTGCAGAGAGGAGAACAAAGGATAGGAGCCTGTAGACTGTGAAAAAAGCTTCCCAGGCCCTTCTGACCCTCACCTCTGCATTCCTCCTAATTCTCCATTCTCATGTTCAGACCTTGAACCTTGTTGTCACCTGGGATTACTCTTCCTTGGAAATCCTTAGCTCCAGTGTTATCCCATCACCACAGCTCCACAGTTTGTGCCTTGCTTGGTAAAGCTCTCTCTTACTTCCTTTCTCTGCTATAATAAATAATTATCTGAACTGTTTACATATCTGTAAAACCTTTTCTTTTTTTAAAATCTGAAGACTTTTTATTGTACTGATTTATGTTTCTTGTTCCCTTATTACAAGGTAACCTAAAGACAGATTATTTTGTTTTATTCATTTGAGTTTCTATAAAACTAAGTACTGTGTCTGGTATGTGGTAGGCACTCTATAAATAACTGTTTAATTGAGCCAGAGAATGGTAAGAAGACGAGGGTTTGAATCCAGGTCTGTCCTGCCTCTCAGTACTGTATTCAGGCCTCCCTCAGCCTGTGGTCTGTTTCTTTCTAGCCTGATCTGGGTGAAGAAGGGATTGTTCAGTAAGTGATGTCATTTGAAAGGTGCTTTGTCTATTTTTCCATATTCAATATGCTATTAACAATGACTTTTTATTTTGTCAAAATGAATTTTCTCTTTTACAACTAGAGTTTCAACAAAATAACTTCAGACAACATCCTAAGAACATGTCTGAAGATGACATTTCAGGTCTGTTTTCCCCCTTTGCTTTAAAAAAGTATATATAGCTATAATTACTAATTGCTGCACTGTAAGTAGAGACAGATGATACATATGTTTGTGACAATTTTCCGGAGGGAGAGCTAAGTAACCAGGCTCATTTTTCCATAATGTGAATGTTATTCACAAACTATTACCATAATTGATGCACCAAGCCAATGTAGGGTAAATAATGTGTTGTGTGTGGGAAGCAAGCTAGTAGTCAGTGAATATTAAAGAACAAAACCTCATTTTAACAGAGAAACTGTAATTATAATCATTTTGAATTCATACTGCAAAACCAGTTAAAATAACTTGGCTGCCATTTATCTATGTAATTCTGTGTGTAAAGGAAGTAGGTATGCAGTAGAATTGTATAGCAATATGTACGTGCACAGACATTTTTTTATATAAAGACACAGGGCCAAACTTCAGAGTAAGTGATTTTTCAAAGACATTAGATGCAGAAATGAGGGGAACATGAGCAAAGTTAATCAGTGATGTTTATGTTTATGGAAAAGAATTAATCTACTTTTCATAATTTTAGTTTTCTTTTGTTTTTGTATTGATACGTGTTTCATATTTACCTGGAATGTCTTTTTTTTTTTCATTGACCAAACCAGATTCTGCATTTTCTTCAAACCTCCTTTTACCGTAGCAAGCCTTCCTCATCCACCTCTTGTCCCTCTCTCACTGCCTTCTGCATACTTACCAACTTCTGTGTGTGGTGTATTGATCTGCACTTTGGGGATTTGTTGTTTTGTACTAGGAAGTCGTAAGTCATTTCTTCTGTGCATCACTAGTCTCCTCAACCAGACTGCCATGTCATTTCAGGAAGGAATATTTCTGTTTTGTGTGTGTCTGTGTGTGTGTGTAGTTCCTTCTTGTCTTCCTCATGGAGCATGGTTAATGCTCTGGGGTGTGTGCATGCGTGTAGTTCCTTCTTATCTTCCTCAGGGAACATGGTTAATGCTCTGGGGTGTATGTGTGTGTGTGCGTGCGCGTGCGTGCGTGTAGTTCCTTCTTGTCTTCCTCATGGGGCATGGTTAATGCTCTGGGGTGTGTGTCTGTGTGCATGCGTGTGCATGTAGTTCCTTCTTGTCTTCCTCATGGAACGTGGTTAATGTTTCCCCTGCAGGTGCTGACTCCTCAGTAGGTACTGTTAGTTATCTTTTTGTACATCAAATGCTACATTTTTTTTTAATCTTTAAGTTTTGTGCTTGCTTCCCAGTGTCTCTAAAAAGTACTCTAAGTGGAAAGAATTAGACTTTGTTGGTGTGCAGTTTTTGATGGACACTTACTCAGGAATGTGGAGTATGGCTTATGTGAAGTATATAACCCCTCCACCTCTGTCAATTCTGAAGTCAAAGGGAAAGATGCTGCTTTCATCTCTTGGTATTGGATGTTTTTGATACATACAGTTTAGACACAGACAAGGTGATACGGTCAGAGTTTGGATATTTTTATATTTGTAAAAAGATCATTGTGTGTCTGTTCTGATCAACCTTTTAGAACCCCCCGCCCCCCGCCCACCGTGTGGATCCTGTTTTTAGTTGTACTCAGGATGTTTTGGTAATTTCCTTCAAATATACACCTGCTCCGCTCAGTGTCTGGGCATCTGTCACTTTTTCCTTTCATAGTGATGGAAACATGGGCAGTTTCCGATATGCTTTCTTAGCTCAAATTCCCATGGCCCTTAATGTCAGACAGAGTTAATTTATTAGCTACTTTATCAAATTGGACACATTTTTATACGAGAAAAGTGAGTAACTAGAATGTCCCTTCACACATTGCTTGTATAGACTGAGTGAGTGAGTGAGTGAACGTCCATCAGTCGTGTCTGACTCTGCAACCCCATGGACTATACAGTCCATGGAATTCTCCAGGCCAGAATACTTGAGTGGGTAGCCTTTCCCTTCTCCAGGGCATCTTCCCAACCCAGGGATTGAACCCAGGTCCCCCGCATTGCAGATGGATTCTTTACCAGCTGAGCCACAAGGGACGCCCAGGAATACAGAACCCATAGTGTAAAGATGTGTAGCTCTTCTTCCCAAAAGAGGGTTATTGGTTTCCTGCCTTTAAGGTAATCTTAAACAGTTTGAGCTTCGTGAGGGCTTTTTGGAATATTCTGAGGAAATAAAAAAGGCCTCATAGAACCTCAAGGAATACTAGGTATCAAAGATTGCCTCTATGAAGGTAATTGGTTCAGGAATTGAGCATACTTTGCTACACTTCAGGGGTAGGAGGACAGTGTTCATATAGCTCACTCTGTGATAGCTTGGGTTTGCTTGCCCAGATGAAGATTATGACAAGGGAGGAACATTACCCAGGAGTAGACTCGTCAGAGGAACGTGGAGCCCTGAAGCTGACCCTTCTGGAAGTTAGTCTCGCCCTCCAGCTTCCCTACAGGATGGCTTGGTGTCCTTCGAGACCTTTCTCCTACCTTGAGAATCCTGGATGGGCATTTGGCCTGACTCCCTCAAGGACTCTAGAAACTGCTTAGCTTGGAGTGGTGCTGTGGGACCGAGTCTGTTCTTGGCAGTGGGCCTTGGCTTTTCTTCTGGCTGGGCTCGGTGCCTCTTAGGAGCGGGGAGGAGGTCAGATGCAGATAACACAGGCTTGATTTCTGCCCCCGAAATGCTCAGCTGATGTGCACTTCTCTCTCCCTGAGGGCTTGTGGAAGAACCCACTTATCATGGGGGGGCATGAGTAGGAAAGAACATGCAGCCTTCTTTTCTGCTGAAGAGCAGAATGTATTGTAGGATAAAAATCTTTCTGTTGTAGTTCAGCTGTACCTCTTTGTCGTTGGTGTTCAAGTCATTTTCAGCTTTATTGTTCAGCTGAACTTTTGAACAGTTTCATTTGCAAACTCTTCCTTTGAAGGATCAAGGGAAGCTTTTGTAAAGAGTTGAAGTCTGGGATGAGAATTGTGAGCTAAGCAGAAGTAGGGTGTGTGTGTGTATGCAAAGCATGTGCATGAATGCATTTTCTGGGCTAGGCAGGGACTAGTAGGGTTGAAGAAGAGAGGGAATTTCATCCCCAGCAGAGGAAACACCATGTACAAAAGCTGGAAGAGTCTTGCTATTTTTGACAGATAAATGAATCCTTCTGAAGGCTTTATAAGAGCTGTGACCAGGCCTGTTCGCTGAGAAAAGAGAAAGTCCTTGAGCGCCCATCGAAACTCTTCAGCCTCTCTGAACGAGCACTCAGATGCTCTGCCAGAGGAAATGGTGTGTTCCAAGTGCAGCTGCAGTGGAAAAGGGTTCTTTCAGTGCAGCTGAAGCAATTCCTCCACAAAGATCGTCCAGTTTTAACAGTACACTGTCTGTTTAAAACAAAACAAAACAGGCGGGTGGGAGTTGGAAGGAGAAGGAGTTTATGCCAGGAAATGAAAATGAGTTTCTACAGAAGCCTGTCGTAGTTGTGGTTTCAGAGTTAAAAGGGCTCAATTGCTGGTTTCCTATATCTCTGTGTATGTTTTTGTGGACTTTTAATTCTCCAGAAAACACTGAGGATAAAATAGCAGTCATATTTTATTAGAAAATGCGCTCTTATTGTCAGTGATGACTGCCTGGAAGCTCACAAGCTGTGGTGTCTTTCCATACTTATGTTCACTGTGGAACTGGGCGGACGTGGTACCTTCTCTTGTCTTCTTCCTCCCTTCCTGATGGAACATCAGGTTTCGAATGTAAGCAGAGAATGATTAAGTCTCTGTCATAGCAGGTGGAGCTTCTGAATTAAAGGCTAAGAAGTGGTGTTTCCAGCTGACTATAGCTAGCTACTAAACAAAGGTTAGGAGATTGTGATATAATTGAAGGTGACACTAACTTTTATCAAGCTCACTGGTGAGTCTGGAGCTGTGTTAACTGCTTTGCAAAACTATGAGCCTATTTTAATTTTCACAGGAATCATCATTTGAAGTTAGGTTTGGTTACCTTCATTTTACAGATGAAGAACTTGAGGTTGAGAGAGAAAAGTGACTAGTTTGCAGTTATACCCAGCACTTAGCATGGCCTTCTGTCTCCAAAGCTCTTGCCTGTATCCACTGCCTACTGCATTGTACTTTATCACATAAAGTAGGTTTTGCTCCCTCCCTCCATCAGTTTTAGGCCTTCCCTTCTTTTAAGAGACTTTAAACAAAACACAGTAAAAAGTCTACCCCTTGAATTGAGCTTCATCTCCTTCCTTGGGCTTCCCTGGTAGCTCAGCGGTAAAGAATCCACCTGCCAGGCAGAAAATGCAGATTTGATCCTTGGGTTGGAAAGATCCCCTGGGGAAAGAAATGGCAACCCATTCCACTGTTCTTGCCTGGGAAATCCCATGGACAGAGGAGCCTGGCTGGCTACAGTCCATGAGATTGCAACAGTCGGACACGACTTAGCGACTAAACCACCAACATGTCACTTTCTGTTAAGCAATAACCTGTATTCTTGCAAATGTTAGTTATTTGGTGGATAAATTAAATAGTTTTATTTTTATCATCCCTTGATTCTTAGAGAATGTATAGTTATTAATTTTGTCACATGGTTGTATTGTGTTATCTAAGCTATATAACAGCCTTACCAGTATTCACAAGGGTGGCCCTGTGTGCAGTAGGATGGTGCTCGGCAAAGGAGCCAGGGCATCTCATAGATCCAGCTCGGCTACTGCCCAGATGTGAGACCTTGGTGATGTCACTTTACCTTTCTCAGTTTCATTTTTTTCATCCTTGTAGTGTTTACTTCAGATAGTTTCTCAGCTTGGGAGATGCAATGTCTGTCAGGATACAGGTGCTGTACTCCTGTGTGCACATGATTTTTTGGTGTTTCTGAAAGGGATAGTTAATAGAAATTCATTAAAAAACATTGTGTGTGTGTGCTCATTGTGCTAAGTCACTTCAGTTGTGTTCGACTCTTTGTGACTCTGTGGACTATAGCCCACTAGGCTCCTCTGTCCAGGGGATTCTCCAGGCAAGAATACAGGAGTGGGTTGCTGTGCCCTCCTCTAGGGGATCTTCCCGATCCAGGTATCAAACCCTTGTATCTTTATGTCTCCTGCATTGGCAGGCGGGTTCTTTTAGTGTCACCTGGGAAGCCCTATGCATTGTTCAATTGGTAATTCTTTCTAAAAAAAAAGAACGAATCAATTTTTGGCTCCCCTGGGTCTTCATTGCTGTGAATGGGACTTTCTCTAGGTGTGGTGAGCAGAGGCTACTCTTCATTGCTGTACATGGGCTTCTCAATGCAGTAGCTTCCCCTGTTGTGGAGCATCGACTCTAGGGTGCATGCGCTTCAGTAGTTGGTAGCACACGGGCTCAGTTGCTCCTCGACGTGTGGAGTCTTCTCGGACCAGGGATGGAACCTGTGTTCCCTGCGTTGGCAGGTAGGTTGCTAACCATTGGACCACCAGGGAATCTCCGTATTATTAAATTCTTACATTTTGTTTTTCTTCAATCAATGAATGCCTGCTAACAATTAAAACATGATCAAATGGGGAGTTTATTATTTCCTTTTACATAAAAAGAGACCCTTATGCTCAAAGTTAGCCAGTATTTGTTTCTATGAACTTTTAAAGTCCTTTGCCAACTAGAATGAATATTCACTAAGGCCAGGAGTCTAATGACTTGATTATGCAAATAACTTTTTGGAATCCTTCATTATGTTACTTTTTCCCTCTTTCCTTAAGCACTTGGATTTACAGTAAAGGGGAAAAAATCACAAGGAAACAAATTAACCTTCAAAAAAATTCCCAGTCTTCCACAGTCTGTCCCCAAAACAGAATGTTTTGCCAGCATGTCTGTAAGTAAAGTTGGTCAGTGGCCACCCTGCCATCTTTCCCCTCCCCATTCCATCTTTCTGTGAAGCTGCTCACTCTTCTGTCAGTCCACAAGCCCCTCTGGGCTCACTTCTTTCCTTTCCCACCCTGCATTACGTATGTAATCCCCTCACCACCCCTCTCACCAGCACCCTCAGTTCCTTGAAGGTCTTGTCCTTCTGCCCATTTCCTCTCAGGAGCATGTCAGCTGTTTCCCTCTTGAGAGTCTGTGTTCCACTTGAGAGAATTAAAACTCTGTTTGGGTGTTATATAGATCAGTGGGCCTCGACAGCTGTTGGCTTCTCCAGTATTGCCCATCAATGCATTTACTGAGTTTACTTCCTTTGTCCCCTTGGTGGAAGTTCCAGACTCTCCCCACTCAAAGCTAAAGGATATCAAACATTTATCAAGAGCTTACTATTTTAGAGAGAATGTGCTAAGGACTTTCCATGCATTGTTTCATCCCCATTCTTGCCATGTGACCCAAGTTCTAAGTTCTCCTTCCTCCATCCTATCCGACAATACTGACTTAGCATCAGCTGTGCCCAAGAGACCTGCAGTTTAGAAGAAGATGCAGAAGAGTAAGTAGGCGAGAAGAATATTGTATGATAAATACCAAGAGGAGGTAAGTTCAGTATATTATAGATGTGCCTAAGCCAAATTCCAACCCACTCCAGTGATCTTACCTGGAGAATCCCAGGGACAGGGGAGCCTGGTGGGCTGCCTTCTGTGGGGTCGCACAGAGTCGGACACGACTGAAGCGACTTAGCAGCAGCAGTGGAAGCCAAACTCAGGCTGAGGATAAGAAAAGCTTGGTGGAGGAAGTGACAGCTTAAGTACCAGTCTGAAGGATGAGAGAATTTGATTTAGGTGATGTGACTGTATATGCTTAGTTGCTTAGTCGTGCCCAACTTTTTGCAACATCGTTGATTGTCCGCCAGGATTCTCTGTCCATGGGGATTCTCCAGGCAGGAATACTGGAGTGGGTTGCCATGCCCTCCTCCAGGGGATCTTTCCAACCCAGGGATCAAACCCAGGTCTCCTGCCTTGCAGGAGGATTCTTTACCATCTGAGTCACCAAAGACATAAGGAATGTTCTGGAAAGAACAGCTACTAGATACTGGAAAGATTCAGGGATTTGAGAGAGGCCAGTAAGAATAGAGTCCTTTTTTCCTCAGAGGAAATAGAAGCCTTCAGGTATGAACTTCATTTACGTCATCTCCCACCTCCAAAGTGGTTTATACCCTTACTTAATAATTCAAATTAGAATCCACAGAGATCCTTTATTGTACATGAATCTTAGAGGATGAGTTTTGACACACTTGTTGTCAATTTTAACATCCAGTTTTATTCTGGACTTATGCAGCTGCTCTGCTGGAATAGTATTAGAATGTTAGAGTGTGTGTAGTAGAAAAAACTTCTTCAAAAATATGGGAAGATTATAACTATTGTGATGTAGGTAGGTATAGAGTGTTTCAGGAGGGCTTTTCAGTGGTGCGAAAGTGTTAATCGCACATTTTGTCTGACTCTTTGTGACCCCATGGGCTATATGCCGTCAGGCTCCTCTGTCCATAGAATTTTCCAAGCAGGAATAGTGGAGTGGTAATCACTCCTATTATTTTGCAATCACTCCTATTATTTTGAAAGCTAAAATGAAGCTACTGCTTAGCCCAGTGGTGTGTAGTAGCAAGTTAAAAAATGGAAGCATATCCCCTTTCCATAAAGATATGTTGCTGTTTAGTTGTTAAGTCTCGTCTGACCCTTTGTGACCCCATGGACTACAGTGCGTCGGACCTCCCTGTGCTTCACTCTCTCCCAGAGTTTTCTCAAACTCACGCCCATTGAGTTGATGATGCCATCCAACCATTTCATCCTCTGTCGCCCCCTTCTCCTCCTGCCCTTAATCTTTCCCAGCATTAGGGTCTTTTCTAGTGAGGTGGCTCTTCACATCAGGCAGCCAAAGTATTGGAGCTTCAGCATCAGTCCTTTCAATGAATATTCAGGGTTGATTTCCTTTAGCATTGACTGGTTTCATCTTCTTGCAGTCCAGGGAACTCTCAGGAGTCTTATCCAGCACCACAGTTCGAAAGCATCATTGCTTTGGTGCTCAGAAGATATGTAGTAAATGATATTTAGGTCTCAGCCAACATTATACCCTCAAAAACTTTGACTGTGGAAAATCTTGACATGCCTCAAAAGAAGGGTCTGTAGGGATGAAGTGCAGATAGGGTTTTGTAGTTTAAAGAATCCTGTAGAGTTTATTTTAAAATCCAGATTAATCTTAATTATTTTGTATTTAATAAATATTATCAATTGTTATCACTTGGGGTAGAGATCCCAGTAGGGGTATGGGGAATAGGGACGAGAGCCACACCATGTTATTAAACATTTTGAGAATCACTGTTTTCCATGTGCCTGATGGCCTCACTACAGCGATGCACAGGTGTCTCCCCTCAGGTATGCTAAAGCTGTGTGCCTGTTTCACTTTTTCTCCATTTCATCTCTGGCATCTAGTAAAGTGAGTGCCGTAATTCTATTTCACAGCTTTTCTTGAAATCTTGAAAAGTTTAACTAGTTAATAGTAGTGAAACAAAAATAAAATACACTGTCTTTGCATTTATCTCTGTGGGGGAGAGGAATGTATGCATAAGTGCCAGTCATTTTACCAAGCTGCTAGTTCTTAAGGCTGAATACCAGGAGCTGTTTAGCAGCTAGTATAACAGAAGTAAGGGAATGGCAGGAGAAGGCTGTCCCAGTTTCTCTTTCTCTGACTACACAGGATTCAAAGATGTTGTTTCAGCTGGGGAATTTAAAACGGGTTCTTACTCACTTTTTGCTAGAAGATACTGGGCTGTTTTTAGTGTTTAATCTTCTGTAGGCATGGAGAAGGGTCACCACCTGATCTTGTTAAGGAGATCATAAGGTTAAAGCTGTGGCAGGGTCCTTTCTCTAGACTCTGGCTCTTGTCAGAATAATGTTTGGCCAGGTGTTAATCTGTGTCCTGAGGGGAAGTTCTGGAATTTGTTATTCATCCCTGGGGGTAGGGGTAGGAGGGCGAGTTGCCCTTCTGGGAGGGGACTGGGGCCAGGACCTGCCTCCTGCCTTTACTGACATGTGCCATTTGTGATAAAGGCGGCTGAAGCCCATTTGAGGAGTTCTCCTGTCAGCCAGCCAAGAGAGCAACCCGGAGGGAGAGAGAGAGGAGGGAGAGGCAGACAGCTCAGCAAGGCAGTCCTGGAGTGCAGTTTCCAGAGCGAGATCGCACTGCGCTGTAGGCACCAAGGGAAAGTGTATAGAAACATTAGGGGGAAGGAGGCCAGACTAATAGTGCATTTTCCTGTGTCTTTCCTTTTGGCCCCTCCTTTGAATACTTGTCATCCTTTGGAAAACTGAGCATCTGAAAGAAGCCTTTGCTGAAAAGCGGCTTTTTCTTCAGCACTCTACTGTTTTTGTTTTTTCTTTTCCTCTTTCTATTTTTTTTATTTTTCCCATCTCCTTTTCCTCTGAGAGCAGGAGGTGAGACAATGATCAAGTCAAGCTGGTTCTATGTTAAGTTCAAGTATGCAGAGAAGGTAAGTCAATATGTTTTCTCATCCCAAGGGAAACCTTCCACCTCCCTCCAGGCTTCTCATGTTGTTGAGCTCCTCTGGCTATTCAGGGAAGCAGATGAACCCAGAAGCTTTATTTGTGAATGCGTGTCCTCTGCTTTAATGATTCCTGGATGAAATGCAGGCTTTATACTTGCTGTCTGACATTGCCATTGACCAAGGGGAAGGAGTCTTCACATTCCCTTCCAGAGGCATTATTTAGTGTTTAAAGAAGAAAAATGATGAAACAGTAATAACAGGAAAGACAGGCTATACTTAGATTGAATAGAGACTTTTCACGAGGAATATTTGCTATGAAACTTGATGCATTTTTGGTTCTGAAAGAAATTGACAGTCCCTTCCTGTTACCTGTAGTTTGCTTAGTCAGAAGTTTTTATTTGTATTTTTTCTTTCAGTTAATTGGCTTTGCTCATTCATGTGAGCTTTGCTCTTCGTTGTTCAAATGTTATTTGGGTACAGAAAGCATCCCCATCATTTTGGCTTTTGATGAGATTATCTTTTTACTCTTATTTTGGGAGGTTATATTTTAGGGAAGCAGTGAACTTTGGCTGCATCTGAAATTTCAATGTTACAGTACAGTGTTTTAATACATCATGACTAGGCTTTGAGGAAAGAAGTATGTACTTCCTAACACATCTAAACTTACCTGAAACTGTTGGCCATTGCTTTGGTTCTGCATCTGTATATATCACTTCTGTTGAGAATTTATCGCGTTAGTAATGAAGTGTCCAGGAACATCCTAAAATGCCTCCCTTTTGTAATCCTTCTTTCTTTGCTTTGTTTGTTGAAAACACTGACTGTAGAATTAAGCTGAGACCCTAAAGAATGGAATCATGATATGGCAAGATGGAAAATTATGATGGTTTTCATCATAATCTTTATGATTGCATATATATAAGCATATTGAAAAATTCTTCCATTTTTCTAGTTTAATTGACATTAGTACACTTTGGGCTACTTTTTTCCACATTGTTATTTTCTGTGTAGGTTTGTTTCTGCTGTGTTTTTGTGACAATGAAATTACTTGTTCTTTACCCATAGTCAAAGTATAGGATTTTTATTGAAGAGGTTAATTTCTCATTTTAGACATATTTGGATTGTTAACTATTATAACTAAAATATTACCTTTGTGCATAGGGTCAGGACAGGTTGTCATTGTGATTTGGGGGCTGTTTTTTTCCTCACTAGATTACTTTCCTTTGAGCAACCCATTACCTATTTTTTGTTGTTATGAATTTTGATTCATTAAAAGTGTACTCTACTTCTATAAGCTTTTCCTTTGACCTTAAATGTCCTGCCATAGAAACCTGAAGCCCAGAGTTAAGGAATGAAAGTAAACTAATGTTAAAAGCCGGGAAATATTTCAAGAAGTGATCTTCGTAAAAAAGAAAAGGAGGACATTAAATTAATTGCTTTATTTGAATAACTGCCTTACTATTCCTGTAGCAACAAAACAAGGAGGGAGTGCATTCATATACCAAGGCGTGCGTGTAATGTAAAACTAAATAATCTAAGACTCCATAGCTAATTGGAGGATATCCTGTTTATGTTAGAATAGAGGGAATAAGAGAAACAGAAAAATCTCAGTCTTGTTTTCAGCCTGCTTATTGATGCTCTAGATTTCTGTGATTCTCAACAGAACTTCTGTTCTTTGTTCCTTCACAATGATTTGTTTTTTATACTCACATTTTTTTTTTTCCAGAATTCAAAATGAGTTTAGTTTCATTTGCAGAGATGAAAGACTTTAGTGTAAACCCAGGGACAGAGATGCTTAAAACCAAATTAAAACTATTCTTTTTTGTATCCTTCCTAAAAGCCATTCTTTTAAAGGATTATTAATTTTGAATTTCCTCCAGTATTTTAAAAAGGCAAAAAAAGAAAAAGTTCATTTTCAAATACTGACCAAATGAACTGATATAAACTTTTAATTATTGGATAGATAAAAGTACATTATAGAATATTTTTGATGGCCAGCCATTTCCTTGTTTTATATTTAGGAAAATGATTGAATCAGTCTTAAGTAGTGAGAAAGAAAAACTAAGAAAGTCGAGTATATATGACCAAAAACATTGGCACAGAAAAACATTTATTTATGATAATCAGGGTTCTGACCCCTTTCCAAAATTAAAAATACATGTATAGTAACACAGACATCTTTTTAGCTACCACTGCATGCACATACCCACTTCTGTTTTTCCATTTAAATTATTATTTTTTAATTTGAGAAAAATTGCTTTACATTGTTGTGTTGTTTTCTGCTATAGAACAATGCAAATCAGTCATAATTATACATATATCACCTCCCTCTTGAGCCTCCCTCCCTTCTCCTGTCCCACCCTTCTAGGTCATCACAGAGCACCAGGCTTGGTTCCCTGTTATCTAGCAGCTTCTCACCAGCTATCTGTTATTCACATAGAAGTACATATACATTGATGCTACTAATTCTATTTGTGTAAATTATTTTTGAGTAATCTCTTTCTTAAATTTGATCAATACTGAGCTATGATTCCTTCTGAAGTATTGCTTACTTGAATTAAGTTCATCCTAGTCCTTGCCTCCTTCTCCTTCTATACACTTTCTTGGACTATTTCCTATTTTCATATATTTTACTATGTTTAATAACTGATTATTCCAAAACCTATTTTACTAGTCTAATTTCTTTCTTCAGAGGCATATATTTTATTGACCAGACATCTGCCTTGAAGTTCAACAGAAATCTCAGATGAAGCATCTCTAAAATGCTAAAATGCAGTTAATTTCCTCTTCCACAACCAAACGTTACCTTCTTCCATTTACTACCATATCTTGCTGGTCAGCTATGTTCAGGGCCCATCTTAGATCTGTTTTTACCATCTCCCAGCTGGTTTATTAGAGGAGCTTTCTAGTTTATCTCCAAGATGTTCATGATGCCTTCTAGTGCTCTAAGACATGTCTAGAATGATCTTGTTAAAAGGTCAGTCTGTGTCCCTTAACCCCCTTCTTATTAATGGCTGTCCTCTCCCATTGAAGAAACATCACTTGATGTCCCTCAGCAATGCTAGCATTGGCCTGTATATACATAATATATTTTATTGTAATTATTTACTCCAGAGTCTATGTCCTCTATACCATAAGACCCTAGAGTACTGAACTATGTTGTCAATTTTTTTGTATCTATTAATTCCAGCACATAACAGGTACTCATTGATTCCCTAAATGTAGTAAATAATGCTGTAACTTTTCTGGGGAGTCTAGCAAACATGAGTGTGATTTCTGCATCTGCTGTTTACTAGTAGTATGTGATCTTGGGCAACATATAGAAACTTGATGAAAGTATTTTTTCATCTATTCAGTTGGGAGAAGTATCACCTGATACACTTTTTTAAAAAGTAAACTTTTTGAGATAATAGTAGATTAACATGCAGTTGTAAAAAATAATACAGAGTGATACCATGTGCCTTTTACGTAGTTTCCCCAGTGGTTAACACTTTATGAAACTATTGTACAATGTCACAACCAGAATATTGATGTTAATATAGTCAAGTATTGAACAATTCCATCACCAAGAGGATTGTTCCTCTTGGTCTTTCATAGGCACAGCACTTGCCCTGCCCCCATACCCCCAGTCACTAACTCCTGGCAACCAATAATTTTTTCTCCAATTTTTAAGTTTTGATATTTCATGAATATTATATAAATGGGATCATATACTATGTAACGTTTGGGGGATTATCTTTTTTCACTCGACGTGATTCTCTGGGTCTTCCTTCAAGTTGTTCTGTGTTGTTCCTTCTGTTTCTGAGTAGTAGTACTCCAAGGCATGGACACACCACAGCGCATTTAATCATTTTCCTGTTGAGGGATGTCTGCGCTGCTCCCACGTTTTTTTCCTAATAGAAATAGAACTGCTGTGAACATTTGTCTACATAACTTCTGTGTATTCTTTGGTGTGTAGACATCAGTTTTCTGTAGGGTAAATGCTAAGAAATGCACTTCTTGAGTAGTATGTTTAATTTTTAAGAAGCTACCAGGACTGTCTTTCACTGTTTCTCTATCATTATAGATTCTCTTCAGTGTAGTAGTGTGAGTTACCTATTTTCTCTGCATCTTCACCAGCATTTGGTGGTTTACTGGGTTTTATTTTAGCCTTCCTATTGGTGTGTAGTGATCTCTCACTGTGGTTTTAATCTTCAATTTCCTAATAACTAATCATGTCAAATGTCCTTTTGTGTACTTCTTTGTCATCTGAGTATCTTCTTTTGTTAAATATATCTTCCTCATTAAATATCTTTTACCTATTTTTTAACTAGATTTCTGAATTTTACTGCTGAGTTTTTAAAAGGTCTTAATGTATTCTAGATGCTAATCCATTATTGGATATGAGGTTTAAAATCTTTTTTTTTCTAATTCTTAAAGTCTTCTATAGAACAAAAAAAATTTAATTTTGGTACAGTCCAATTTATGGATTTTTTTCTCATTGTATGGCTTCCTTCTTGTGTTAAATATAAGAATTTATTTTTGCTTTTTAATATGTCGTATTATTTTCATTTTAATTCAGTTTAATTTATTTTTCTTTCCTCCCTTGAGACTTCTTATTTGATACATGAATTGTTTAGTGGTGTGTGGTTTCGTTTCCAAATGTCTGGACATTTTTCTGTTGCCTTTGTTATCATTTCCTACTTTGATTCCATTGTGATCTGAGAACATGCTTTGTAGGATTTGAATTCTTGTACATTTGCTGAGGTTTGTTTACTGACCCATCGTATGGATCTATTTCAGTGTAGTTTACTTGGGCACTTGAAAAGAATGTGTATTCTGTTTTGAGTAGAATGTTCTGCCGTGTCAAGTAGACCTTGTGATTAATGTTGAGTTCATCTCTGTGTTTGATTTTCTGTTTAGTTGTTCTATGAGTTGTTGAGAAAGGGGTGGTTGAGGGCTTTGATTATAATTGTGATTCGACTTCTTCCCTTCAGTTCTGTCAGTTTTTGCTTCATATATTTTCAGGTCTACTTGGGATTGCTGTATTTTCTCAGTATAGTGACCCTTTTATCATTGTGTAACTCCCATCTCTGTCCCTGGCGATTTTGTGTGCTTTAAAGTCATTTTATCTGACATTAATATCTCACTGTCATCACCTTTTTGGCAAATGTTTTTATGATAGATCCTTTCCTTTTATATTTGTATTTCTACGTTGTATATACTTGAGTTTGATATTTAAAGAAACTCTTTGGATAGCGTATAGTTGGATCATGTTTTTTAATGCACTCTACTAATCTGTCAATTTAATTGGGATATTTCAAGTTTCATGTCCTTGTAATTATTAATGTATAAGGCTTAAGTGTGCCAATTTTTTGTTTAATGTTTTTGTTTTTTATTTTTTTCCCTTCCTTTTCTGTAAATTATGTCCTGGAATTTTCTCAGATTTCATTTTGATTTATCTGTAGTGTTTTTAAGTATATATCTTTGTGCAGCATTTTTAATGGTTGTTCTAGATATTGCAGTATGTATACATTACATCACAGTCCACTGTGGTCAGGTTTTTATCAGCTCAAGTGAACTGTCAAAATATACAGTTCTGTTGAAACGGTTGAAAATATACTCCCCCATTTATATTATAATTATCTTAAATAGTTCCTCTATGTGCATTTAGAACCATCTCAAGACAGTTGTAGTATTTTCTTTAACCATCAGTCATGATTTGGGAGACTCAGGAGGAGAAAGTATATTTATTTTGCTTTTTCCGTTGTTCTTTTTCCCCTTTCTGGTAGTTTGAAATTATTTTATCATTTCCTTTTTTTTAAAAAAGAGAACTTCCTTTATACCTAAAGATAGGTATAGCAACACATTTTCTTAGTTTTCTTTAATATGAGAATGTCTTTAGTCCTCAGTTCTTCCTCAGGAATATTTTTACTTGCTATCCAATTCTGGCTTGACATTCTTTTCAGCCATCAAATGTATCTTGAATCTTTTTTTCTGGCCTATAGAGTTTCTTATGAGAAATTCACTGTCCTTCTTTCCCCTGTAAGTCATATATTGTTTCTCTCTGACTATTTCCAGAATTTTTCTGTGTCTTGAGTTTGCAGAACTTTTACTGTGATGGGTCTTGGTGTGGTATAGCTTCAGGCTTATTCTGCTACTTGAATCTGTGGTTTTGTGTCTTTTGCCAAATTGTGCAAGTTTTACCATGTACTTTTAATTTTCTTAGCCCTGTCTCCTTCCATCCTGGGATGCTGTGAACTGAATTCTTGGGACTTTGGTTTCAATCCCACAGGTCCCTGATACTCTGTTTGTTTTTGTTTTTCTTTCTTCCCTCTTAGTCTATATTTTCTTTTTTGTTTAGACTTAGTAATTTCAATTTTTTTATCTTGAGATTCTCTAATTCTTTCCTGTCATACCTCTGCCTGATATTGAGCTCATCCATCAACGTTTTGGGGTTTTTTTAATTAAAAAAATATTTTATGATGGTAAAAAGCACATTATGTAAAATTTACCATCTTCACCATTGTGTAAGTTCAGTAGTGTTGAGTATATTCACATTGTTGTGTCTTATCTTGCAAACCTGAAACTCCACCCCCACTTCATTGCTATTATATCAAGATGTAGATCTGTAAAAAAAAACACTGTCTTTACAATATTTTTCTTTTGCTAGGAAGTTTTGACAGTGCATTTTGGTAACAAGATTAGAATAATTAGCATTGACTTCAGTGAAAAATAGTTAAGTACTTTAGCCAGAAAGAGCACAGTGTAGGAAACAATAGATTTTCTTCTTGAAATATTCAGTTAAAATTGAGGTGTTGAATTCGGAGGAGAGAATGAGATATTTTTTTTTTTCTTTAGTGAGAAGTATTCCTTTTAACAGCTGCTCTGAACTTATTATAAGTATTGTTTGACCATATTGCCATCCTTGCTTATAAGCTTATACCATATCTGTCTCATAAGCTTAAAGTATGTACTCTAACTCAGTCTTGAACTTCAGAGTTAATTTGAAATTTATTTACACAGCATGTTTGGAAATTTATGTAATCATGATGACTGTACCTTATTAATATTTTATAGACTTTTATCTCAGTAAACTTTTGTTAGAGTGAAGCAATAAATTTATGTCACAAAACCATTTGGAAAATTGAGAAGACACATAGGCTGTGGAGCATTCTTACTTGATAGACATTAGAATTTGAACCGGACAGAACCTGTCTTCCTCTGCCCTTGTTTGTTGTTTGGTAGAGGAAAACCTGTTGTTTGACATGAGAAGAATTTAATGTTTACACCAGGTTACACTGTAATTTTTTTTCCATCATTAGAGTGGACTGAGTTTGATGGAAAGACTGTTCATAGATGCTTAAGGATGACTAACTGCTCAAAAGCTCCAAGGGCTTCCTTCCCAGTAGAAGGATTTCAGTTACGGTCGTTTCCTTTGAATAAATATAAGGAGGTAAGTGGAACCTGTTTCAAATGTTAAATTTGAAGACTATGTCATTTCTGGTGTGCTTTGGAAATAAAAGATGCAGCTAATCTAAATCAAAAGCCTGATTCCAGATTATTTGAATAAGAGGAGGAGGAGGACTATAGCTAGCAGTTGAGCCACTTGGAATTGACGTGTAGATGGTGCATCAAATGTGACTTTGATTTGGCGGTTTTGCCCTTGGGTGGCAGCTAGTGCGAGTAAGCTTCCTCTTCAGCAGGTGCTGACAGCTCCCTGTTGACAGACTTTGTGCTTTACAGTTGCATCAGAAGAAGGATTAAAGAAGGAGATGGACTCATATTGGCTTTATTTCTCTGACATTTTTGTTTTGTTTTCGCATTGTTTTAGACTGCTTGGAGTAGCGATATGTATAGAGTGGTTGTTTACTGTATGCTTTTTGCGTGAGTAAATGAAAGTGATTTTATGAATTTGGTTCCTAAATCGGAGGGTTTTGCTACACACATTGAAACTAAGTTTCTCTCCAGCTCCTTCTTCCCCAAGGTAACCATCCCCCATCCCCCGATTTTTTTAAACTTACTGACTCCTCTGCTTTTCTAGAATGTGATTATATGTACTTAGAGTAGTTGCAGGACATCATAATATTATAGAAAGTGTAGGATAGATCAGTTTTACATAGGGAGGACTGAAGAGCTTCCCTGAAATTACCGAAGTGATGTTTCAACCTCTGAAACTTACGGATCTTACCCATGGATGTTTGTGAGAAGGGTATTTAAATCCCATTGATTTTGCTTGTTAGGCCAAAGTAAATCAGGCTACACATTTTGTTCTTTGGTAGAATACATTTTCCTGAGATCATCAGTCCCATAGTGCAGTTACAAAACAGAAACAGCTAAAGCTTGAGATCGTTAAAAGAAAAAAAGCATATACTTTAGCACATTATTTTATGGTAAGACAAAACTTCCTCTAACCAATCTTTTTATGTAGATCCTTGTTTGCATTGGCTGCACATTGGAACCACTGGGGGAGCTTTGAAAAAAACATTGATGTCCAGGTATCAACTCTAGAGATTCTGATTAAATTGATCTGAAGTGCAGCCTTGGCAGTGAGTTTTTAAAAAGATCCTCAGGAGTTTAAAATGTTCAGTGAGAGCTGTTTGAGAATGGTTCCACTGATTTGCGTTCCAACTCTTCTTCCTTGAATAAACCACGTCCATAATGCATTGACCACAATTGTCTATGAGGGTTTCCTAAAGCTGTTGAAATAACTTAGACATATGTGAGTAATCTTGAGTGCAAAATCCTTTGTGGTTCCTCCTCCCAGTCTTTTAGGATTGTCTCACATTTAATTCCAGAACAGTTTCTTTTTGTTTTTTTAAGGAGCACCCCTTTACTGTGTTCAGCTTAATTTTTAAAATATTTATTTATTTATTAATATTTATTTAGTTTTGGCTGTGCTGGGTCTTTGTTGCTGCACAAGGTTTTCTCTAGTTGCAGCGAGTGGGGACTACTCACTGGTTGTGGTACACAGGCTTCTCTTTGCGATGGCTTCTCTAGTTGTGGCACACAGGCTCTGGGCACATGGGTTTCAGTGGTTGCAGGGCATGGCCTCGGTGGTTGTGGTTCCCTGGCTCTAAAGCACAGGCTCAACAGTGGTGGTTCACGGGCTTGGCTGCTTTGCAGCACGTGAGATCCTCCTGGACCAGGGATTGAACCGTGTGTCCTGCACTGGCAGGCGGATTCTTTACCACTGAGCAACCAGGGAAGTCCCCAGCTTAATTTTTATGGAAGTAATATCTCACTTTCCTTTTACCCTCACTGTTCTACATGGTATGTAATTAAATACTAGCTGTAGCTATCGGAAACAGGTTTGGAAACAAACCATTTACTCTTAGTGTATAATATACTGGTGCCTTACAAAGCAGCATTCATTGGCTATGTATCATTCAATATGTTTCGCAGAGGAAATGAGGATCATCAGTTGATTTGGCTGGTCAGTTGAATAGAAGTCAGTTAAAAGAGCATTTATTATAAAAGATACATGGTTGGTCTGATAGTAGGTCAATTAATATTCACCTAAAATCAGGTGATATATATTTCATTTTTATTCTGTAAGTAAGTGTGGATTTTCTTCCTTATTTCATATTTAATTTTTTATTCAGGACTTCGGGTTAATTAACATCTGATGTTAGTACTTAATGCACATAGATCTGATCAATATAATCGCTTTTAGCTCATGAGTGAGTACTGTTTATTGCCTGTGATTTTTATATTCCATTACAACCGTCTAAATGATAGTCATCATGGTCTTTATTACACATCATCAGTGCTTGAGAGTTGTGAAGTCGGTCTGGTCTTTGAGTGTCACATGTCTTGAAATACTTTAGATATGTGTATAAATCATGGAAAAACTTAAAGAGTGAGATGCAGGTATTAATAAATGGCATCTCCTTCTAACAAGATACACTAGGGGTCATTAGAGCATGAGTGGGCCCCCAATAGGCCGTGTGAGATTAGTCAGGCCCATCACGATACGTGTCCTCCTGTTCTTCCCTTTTGAAATGTGCACATACTGAGTTGTTTATTCTGCATTGTTTATGGTAGTAGCATTTGCACTTACTGTCTTTTTCTTTCATTTATAAAGCTGATCCTGAGTTTCTATTTTTGCTTAGCTCTTTGCTCTCATTAATCTGGTTTGTATCTGTTTGTGTTGTCATCTTCTGAGATCGTGTGTTCCTTGAGGACAAGAAATCTAGTCTTCCTGGAGTGTAGTGTCTTTGACATAGAACAAAGTTTTAGGAATATATTGTCTGAATTTAATTTATTGAATTGGTCTATGGATGTTGGCCTGTTTCTGTGCAGGGCAGAATACCAGACTTCATGAGAACTGATTGCAAGAAAATTTTTATTTGCTTTCTTTCCTGGGCAGGAAAGAAATGGTGTATAAGCAGCTAAGAACAAGTAACCTTGGTCTGTGCTTTTTCCTTCTGACTGCTCTGTTAGATTATCTTTCAGGAAAGCTGAGTAAGCTTAGCACAGTGAATACTAAAGGGAATGCATGGCTCCCCTCTCATGGGACTTAAGTAGTGTTTAACACCACCGTGAAATCCTCAGCTGTGGCTTTCTCTAGTGTAGAATTTGTCTAAGGAAGATTACCAGAACAAGGAAGGGTTTGTGTGCTATGTTTTCTGGTGTTTTCTTTTTTTCCTTTTCTTTTCCTTTCTTTTCCCTCTTTTGCTCCAGGGCATCCATAAAAACATGGAGTATTTTCTTTGGGCCTCTGGAGTGTACGTGTTGTTTATGTGTGAGCCAGGGAGAAAAATAAAAGGCAGAAGCAAGGCAATGCTTACCAGTGGGAGTCATCACCCACAGGTAAAATGAAGAAAACTTACATGAATGAGTTTGTTTCTCTTCAGCCTCTTTTACCACTCAGGGAACCAAAGAAGCTGTCAGAGAGAAAGCATGGGTCTTGGCATGTGATAACCCAGCGGCCTGGTCGTTTACTTAACCAGTGGAAGACTCAGTTTTGCCCTGTCCTTGACAGAGATGAAAACCTTCAGAGAGAATTAGAAGGGGTATAATTTGGGGATATACTCAGATTCTTTCTTGGTATAATGTTCGAAGACTTTATTATAGTGACTGTCATCCAGCAAGAAACAAGGGAAGACTTTACTATTTAGTGACAAGGAAAGACTGTTCAGATTTTGGAATTGAAAAGCAGTGGAGTCCAACCCCCTGCAGTATGCAGCTAAGGGCAGTAAGCCTGGAATCCTAGTTAGTGGCTGGAAGTGTAGACTGTAGCTGGAAACCAATGGTGTAACAGGATTTGAACCTTTTCTTTCATTCATTACTAATTTTCCTTTCATTTTGTTAGGAAAAAACCATTATAAACCTAACATTGGCATAAGTTTTAGTTTTTGCTTGTGCCTTTCCACTGTGTGCCCTTATTTACTTTTATAATTATTTCTGCATGCTTTTATATTGTCCTTTTTGCACTTACCACATCTCATTCTTTCTAATGTTTCTATGTAGTATTTGTCACAGTTCCTTCGGGTTTTCATTATAATTGCCAATTTATTCCCTTGTTGAGAACTTACATGGAGTCAACTTTTTTGGCATGAAGGAAAAAGCCACAGAAAACAATGTGGTGGATGTAGCTTTACATTCTCATTTTCAAATTGTTAAAGTTCCTGAGAGTGACTTCATTACAGTGATAGGAAGCATGCTGTAGCCCTCTAGAATCTGAAGGAGTGTGCTCTGCACTGTATGTGTGCAAAGATTATATGAATGTGCATGAAAAACAAATCTACACTTTTTAGGCTGAACAGCTAATGAGTCTTACTGTAGGATTTTGTGTTTCCTGTCAAATGGCCACTTCTATTAAATAGGAAGATAAAGACATTTACATGCTGCTGCTAAGTCGCTTCAGTCGTGTCCAACTCTGTGCGACCCCATAGACGGCAGCCCACCAGCCTCCCCGGTCCCTGGGATTCTCCAGGCAAGAATACTGGAGTGGGTTGCCATTTCCTTCTCCAACATTTACATGAGTATAGCTTATTAGCTTTATTAATGTTTGGCAAAGTCAATATGTTATGGAAATAAATCTATAGTTTGGGAGGAAGTAACAAAATTAAACATATAGGTGATACATCTATACATTTTTTAAAGGAATTATTGAAGAAATATATGCATCAAAGGTTTCTGTCTGTATGAAATGTATATTCAAAGACAGCATTTCTTCCTCCAGGGTTCTGGGAATACAACAAAGAACAGATGTATTTAACTATAAAATACTGTGACGCATCAAGCAGTGTACTTTCATTTTATGGAGTTTATGCGTTGACTCTGATTTGAACTATCATGCTTTTTATCATTTGGGAACTTTTGGCAACAATTATATGCTTAAAAATCTAAGGATTTTGACCTAATGTTGATTCATACTGTGTTATTTTATCAGATTTTTTTCTTTTCAAAGAGGTGTTTGTCGAAAAGGGAAGCTTTATGTTTATTAATCCAAGTTCTAAAGTGTTTATGGAAACTTTGATAGCTTCTTCAATAAATGTTTCACTCTAGCAAAAGATTTCCTGATAGTGGAGTTTTTAGGATCATGAACATGTGTGGAGTTTTTTGTTTTCCTTTTCCATTATGTTATCTAAAAAAGAATTTTGTTTCACTTTGTTGATCTTTTTATATACATTAGGATAGACCCTTTACCCTGGTGCCTTGCAGGTAATCTGTGGGAATCTTTTCCCCTTCCTGGGGCAGTTTTCCTGAAATTGCCCTAAATGGTAGTTGACTCCTTTCCATTCTTCTTTGGACTGAACAACACTTTCTCGAAATCTAGCCACCTCACTGCCCTAACACTCTTTCTGGTTTTCTGTTGTTGTTATTGTTCAATCACTCCGTCATGTCTGACTCTCTGCAACCCCATGGGCTGTGGCACACCAGCCTCCTCTCCTTCTCTGTCTCCTGGAGTTTGCTCAAATTCGTGTCCATTGAGTCGGTGATGCTATCTAACCATGTCATCCTCTGCACCCCTTTCCCCTTTTGCCTTCAATCTTTACCAGCATCAGGGTCTTTTCCAGTGAGTCAGTTTTTCACATCAGGTGTCCAAAGTATTGGAGCTTCAACTTAAGCAACAGTCCTCTGAATGAATATTCAGGACTGATTTCCTTTAGGATTGAATGGTTTGATCTCCTTGCAATCTAAGGGACTCTCGGGCATCTTCTCCAGCTCAGTAATTTGAAAGCATCAGTTCTTCGGTGCTCAGCCTACAGTTCTCTGTAGGCCTTGGCAGATGAATGATCTGGGAGCTGTGGTTGGGAAGGGCTGGGCTGTGTGTCACATGTCAGTGTTGTGAGATCATTACTGCACCAAAATCTGGAGGTGATTATGGGTAATGGCTGGTTAGTGACATGAAATTTTGGAAAAGATTTTACTGGCATCTTTCTTAAGAGGTAAAACTAATGACGTACTAAAAACAAAGCTACTCCTTATTCAGCCATATGTCTGAAGCCATTGATCAGGTTCCCAAGTACATTTTTTTTCAGCTTTACTGAGGTATCATTGATAAGTAAAATCGTATATAAAGTGTACAGTGTTATGATTTGATATATGTTCGCATTGTAAAATGGTTGCCACAATCAAGTTAACACATATATCACCTCACACAATTATGTGTGTGTGTATGAGAGATGGGAAGCTTGATATATCCACTCTTAGCAAATTTCATATGTATAGTAGTGCTGCAAACTGCAGTCACTATGCTGTACATTAGATCCTCAAAACTTTCTCGTCATATAACAAAGATTGTACCCTTTGACCAACATTTCCTCCAGCCCCCAGCCGTTGGCAGCCACCATTGTACTTTCTTTTTCTTCAAAAAGATTGGAGAAAAATTCTTCAGCCAAATTCTTTTCTTAAGAAAAGATTTTTCTTCAAGTTTGACTTAAAAAAAATTTTCACATGTAAGTGATAGCATGTGATGTTTGTCTTTCTCTGTTGGCTAATTTCACACAGCATAATGCCCTCCACATTCATCCATTCTGTTGCAAATGATAGGATTTTCTCCTTTTTTAGGGTTGGAAAATATTTCTTCCTTGAGCCATTGCTTGTGTAGTAGTGTGTTGCTTATTTCCACATGTGTGTGAGTTCTCCAGCTTTCTAATGTTATTATTTTCCTATTTTCTATTATGGTCAGAAATGATACTTGATAACGATTTTAATCTTCATAATCTTGTTAAGACCAGTGTTGTTTCCTATAATATAATCTGTTCTGGAGAAAGTTCCATGTGCTCATGGAGTGTGTATTCTGTGCTGTTGGATGGAACGTTTTATATACGTCTGACAGGCTCATTTGGTCTAAAGTCCAATATTCCCATACTTTCTTTCAGGATGAATTTTCTCTTATTAAAAGTAGGATATTTAACTTTCCCACTATTATGTTGCTGTATTTTTACTGCCTTCAGATCTGTTAATATTTGTTTAATATATTTATTTACTCCCGTGTTGGGTGCATATGTATTTATAATAGTTATGTCTTTCTGATGAATTGTACCCTGTATTGTTATATAATAATCTTCTTAATCTTGTCACAGTTTTACATTTAAAGTCTATTTTGTCTGATGTTAAGTATAGCTATGACTGGCTGCTTTCTTTTTGTTTCCATTTGCATGGAATATCTTTTTTTATACCCTTACTTTTAGCTTATGTGTGTCCTTAAAACCAAAGTGAGTTTCTTCCTTAAAACCAAAGTGAGTTTCTTCCTGGCAGCATGTAGTCGTGCCTTGTTTTTTATTTATTCATTTGCTTATGTGCTTTTGATTGGGAAATTTAAATAGTTTACTTTTGAAGTAATTATAGGGTAAAGATTTTCTATTGCCGTCTTGTTAATTGTTTTCTGCACTTGTAGTTCCTTTGTTCTTTCTTCTCTTGCTCTTTTCCTTTGTGATTTCATAGTTTTCTATAGTGGTATGCTTTGATTCCTTTCTTTTTATCTTTTGTGTATTTGCTTTGGGGTTACCATGCATACATGCTAGGTTGCTTCAGTCGTGTCCGACTTGGTGCAACCCTGTGAACTGCAGCCTGTCAGGCTTCTCTGTCCATGGGATTCTCCAGGCAAGAATATTGGAATGGGTTGCCATACCCTTGTCCAAGCGATCTTCCTGACCCAGGGATCGATCCTGTGTCTCTTGCATCTGCCTGCATTAGTAGGCATAGGATTAGGATTCTTTACCACTAGCACCATTTCGGAAGCCCACATAAAGCTGATGGCAACTTAACTTTGACTGCATACAGAATTTTTACCCATTTATTCTTCCCCCGGGTGCCCGTATCTCTTAAATGATTTGGGAAGTTTTCAGCCATAATTTCTTTAAATAAGCTTTCTACCCCTTTCCCTATCTGTCTGTTCCTTTTGGGACTGCATTAATGAGAATAGTGTTCATTTTTGGGTATCCCACCATGATTCTCTTAGGTTTTCTTTACTCTTTTTCATTCCTTTTTCTCCTCTGAGCAGTTTGAAATGACCTGTCTTTGAGTTCAGATTTTTCTGTTGATCAGGTCTGCTTTTGATGCTCCCTGTTGTGGTTTTCATTTCCTTCATTGAATTCTTCAGCTTCAGAAGTTCATTTTGGCTCTTTTTTCCTTTTTGATTTCTGTGTTTCTGTTGAACTTCTCATTTTTTTCAGTGTTTTTTCCCCCCCTGATTTCATTTAGCTGTCTGTGTTATCTTAAATCATTGAGCTACCTTAACATAATTATTTTTTATTTCTTCTCTGCAATTCATAGATCTCCATTTCAGGGGTGTCACTTAGTGGAATATTATGGTGTTCGTTTGGTAGTTATGTTTCCTTGATCTTGTTTTGTGTGTGTTCGTGTGTGTGTTTTGTGTTTGAAGCAAGCAAAAGTGGGTCATTGATGTTTGTACATTTGATGGAGCAATTGCCTCTTCCAGTTCTTACGGATTGGTTTAGTAGGGAAGTGTCTTCTCCTTTGGGAGGATGTTTGGGCACTTGCTGAGTAGGGGTGTGTGGTGCAATTGTTTTGAAGCTCTGTCAGCTGAGGCAGGCATTGGGGAGGACAGGAGTGATCTTCATTGGCCAAGGCTGTGGGTGCCCATGGTGTCAGTGAGCTTGGGGTATTTAGTGGTGGAGTGTCCTGAGGAGCTCCTCTCCTCTCTTTTTCCTCCAAGGGGTTGTCATGGCAGACCAGCCCTCTCTATGCCAGGTTCAGCTTACAGGTGCTTCTGTGAAGCCATGGTACCAGCTTCTGCAGTACATACGCTTTCTGAACCACTGCACCTCTGGGGTCCAGGGAACTGCTAGCACAGAGCAGTGGATACACCTGGCCTGATTGTGGAGCTTGGGTTTGAAGTGTGGTTCCATGTGAAGCCCCTGAAACTGTACTGTTGGAGGTAGGTGTGGTAGTAGTGGAGGCACCTTCGCGTGAGCCTGGGGAAGTGTAACAGCAGCTCCTTCTGGGAGGTGAACAGCGTTGCCTCCCTCTCTGGGGATCTGCTGTTGTGGTGGAGGCTGTTTAAGTCTTCAGCATTAAAGGCTGCCAGTGATTTTTGTAGAGCTAGCCACTGGGGACCACGGTGGCACCTTTTGTGTGCGTGATACTCATGGCTCTCGCTTTTCTTCTTTGTTCCCAGCTGTCTCTTGATGTCTCAGCCAAGCGCATCTCCCCAGCTATCCTTTCTGTGCAGTTTCTGTTTGTTTTTTTGCTCCACTGTGTTCCTAATTGGATTCTTGGGCTCTCTAAGGACTACTTTTGTTCATGAATAGCTATGTAATTTGGGTGGGGAGAGGTGTAGGGGTGACCAAGGCTAGTATCTCTTACTCCGCTATCTTGCTGATGTGACTCCCCCAAACACATTTGGAGCATGTGCAGAGTGTGCTGTTTCCCTCTTGTTCAGTCTCGTCTGTGTCCTTGAATAGAGGTGAAGAACCAGATCTAGTAGCTGTTCACTTCATGTCTAACACTGCCTACACAGTGCTGTGATTGTGTACTTCTAACACTGCCTACACAGTGCGGTGATTGTGTATTTCTGCTTCTTATTAGTCCTGGAAATATAATTAAAGCCATAAACAAAGGGGATCAAGGCATATGATTCACTGATTTTCATTGTGGTGATGGTTTTATTGTTCTGCACATATTGGCCAGTATGATAAACCTTTTAGAAACATCAGTTAGAGTTCAGCATTCTCCTTTCCAGAATCCTCTAGGACTCCTCATTTCAGTCAGAATAAAATCTCAGCACTTGGTCATGACTTCTGAAGTCATGAGTGACCCCTGCCCACTTTCATGCCCCCTGTCCCTCTAGACCTCGAGTCTGTCATCAGCCATCTATAGTTCCTTAGCCTGTTCACACGGCACAGGTTTCTCTGCCACATATTCTCATGTGGTGGGTTTTATCTTCACCCTTAGGTCTCAGTTCAGACCTTAACTCTTCAGTGTCATCTTCTCTGATCACCTATCCGTGTTTGCCCCTTTGCTTCTTTTTCAATATGTGATTTTCCCTTTTAATTCCTTAATATCACTTACAACCATCTGAAATGATTCTCTTTGAAAATGCACTTACTTTAGGGCTTTTTGTTTATTTCTTATTGAAAGTTGCAATCCAGTGATAGCAGGACCTTTAGGATGTTATTCACTGTTAATGTCCTCAGCACAGGGTATGTTGCCTGGCATATAGTGAGTGCAGTAAATCAGTGTGTGTTAGATGAATGTGTAAATGGACCAAACAAGCCCCTATTGTATGACAGGTGTTATGTCAGCAGTGAAAAAATTAAATGAGATTTACTTCCTGAAAATAATGTTTTCCATAATCTGGAATTATTAGTTGTAATTCTGTGTAGAAATCCAGAGTCAAGCTTATTTGGAAAAAATAATCCTAATGCCTTCTTCCTTCCCACCACTGTGGCTGTTCATGGCAATAAAGCCACTTTTCAGGTCAGAACTTGATTGATTTTGGCCAAAGGCCTGTGCAAACTTCCCAGTAGTTCTAAGGGTCTCCAGACCTTCCTCCTTGACTAGGACTGTGCATCTTTCTTGAAGAACTAAGTTTTCTGTAAGGCATAGTAAAAATCATTTATATTAACATTATTATTTTGTATGTGTTCTGAAAAATTATCCATAGTTGCTGTGAGGACTTAGTTATTAGTGGATTAAATCATATTCCTTTCAATTCTTAGTGTAATTTTTCTGGTGCACCGCCATGCTTGAGATTCTGGTTTAAACCTGGGAAACAAATTAACACATTATTAATTAGAGACATATTAACGCCATAGGTGTTAGATTCTGCAAAAATCCCCTGGCCAGTAATGTATTAGGGCTTCCCTGGTGGCTAGGTGGTAAAGAACCCGCCTGCCAATGAGGGAGACTCGGGTTCAGGTTGGGAAGATAACCTGGAGAAGGAAATGGCAACCCGCTCCAGTATTCTTGTCTGAGAAATCCCATGGACAGAGGAGTTATCGGGCTTCAGTCCATGGGTTTGTGAAAGAGTCTGACACAACGACTAAACAAGATAATGTGTTAATTATTTGATTAACTTTGGGTTACCTCTGACTCAAATACTGGTAACCCTTTCCCAGTCTTAAAAACAAAATATTCTTTTGGATATAATGACTTATAATCTTAGAGTTGTAAAGGCAGTAGGTTTGACAGGATTGGGTGCATGATGTCTGGAGAGATGTTTTGCAGAGCCAGCATTTGGACTATGTGCCTATGGTCTCAGAGACGATACTGAGATGAAAAGACTTGAGGATTTTAAGTCTATAAAATTTTAGAGCCATTCCTCATCCTACCATTATATCCCTTAGATGGAGTCAACGTTTTACAGCAGTTTATAAAAGAGTAATTTGACGCTGTAATTCAGTTCACAGGACAATCATAGAACATTGGATCTGTAATTGTGTTAAACTAGATAAAATGAACAGGTGCTAGGAGGGCTGTTCTAGATTAGAGGAGGCTAAAGAGACATGACAATCAGGAAAGCAGAGTGTGAGCTTTGAGCAAATCCTTGGTTGAGGGAAATGCTATAAAGGTCATTTGGGGACAACTAGGGAAATATAGAAATTGGACTGTATTAGATGGTAGTACTGGATAAATATTAAACTCTAGAGAATGTTAATGACACTGTAGTTATAGAGGAGAATATCCTGGATCTCTGATTCATGCTGAAAAAAAGGAATAAAGTATCAAAGTTTGCAGCTGGTTTCAGGTGGTTCAACAACATTGTGTGTATGTGTGGGTGTAGATGGCGTAGAGTGGGGAGAGAAGGAAAGGGGAGATGGGAAAGGAGGGAAGGAGGCAAAGGGTGGGCACACTGACAAAATGTTAATTAGTGATTCTGTGACAGTTCAGTTCAGTTGCTCAGTTGAGTCTGACTCTTTGCAACCCCATGGACTGCAGCACGCCAGGCTTCTGTCCATCACCAACTCCTGGAGCTTGCTCAGATTCATGTCCATTGAGTCGGTGATGCCATCCAACCATCTCATCTTCTGTCATCCCCTTCTCCTCCCACCTTCAATCTTTCCCAGCGTTAGGGTCTTTTCTAATGAGTCAGTTCATTTGCATTGGGTGGCCAAAGTATTGGAGTTTCAGTTTCAGCATCAGTCCTTCCAATGAATATTCAGGACTGATTTTCTTTAGGATGGACTGGTTGGATCTTCTTGCAGTCCAAGGGACTCTGAAGAGTCTTCTCCAACCCCACAGTTTAAAAGCATCAATTCTTCGGCACTCAGCTTTCTTTATAGTCCAACTCTCACATCCATACATGACTCACATCTCACATCCATACATGGAAAAACCATAGCTCTGACTAGACAGAACTTTTTGGTTAAGTAATATCTCTGCTTTTTAATTTTCTGTCTAGGTTGGTCATAGCATTTCTTTCAAGAAGCAAGCATATTTTAATTTCATGACTGCAGTCACCATCTGCAGTGATTTTGGAGCCCCCCAAAATAAAGTCTGTCACTGTTTCCATTGTTTTCCCATCTATTTGCCATGAAGTGATGGGACCGGATGCCATGATCTTAGTTTTCTGAATGTTAAGTTTTAAGCCAACTTTTTCGCTCTCCTCTCTCACTTTCATCAAGAGGCTCTTAAGTTCTTCACTTTTTGCCGTAACAGTGGTGTCATCTGCATATCTGAGGCTATTGATATTTCTTCCGGCAATCTTGATTCCAAATTGTGCTTCATCCAGCCCAGCATTTTGCATGACCTACTCTGCATAAAAGTTAAATAAGCAAGATGACAGTATACAGCCTTGATGTACTCCTTTCCCAATTTGGAACCAGTCTGTTGTTCCATGTCCAGTTTAATACTGCAATTAGTGAATCTGAGCAAAGAATATATGGGCATTCGTTTTACTCTTCTTTGCAACTTCTCTGTGGATTTAAATATTTTCACAATAAAGATTGGGGGGAAATATAGTAAAGAATATAATAAAGAGAAGCTAAGTGAGGGGATATTTTCACAGTGAAGATTGGGGGAAAATATAATAAGGAGAAGATAAGTACGGAAAAGCCATGGTTAAAATGATTTTTCATCACTTCTGAATCTGTGAAAGACTGCTTGCTCTCTCGTTTCCATCTTTATTTAAATACTAAGTTTGATGATAAAGTAGTTTTTACTTGGTACATATAGATTCTATTAATAGAATATGCTCTTTAAATGGCTCTATGTAGATAAATAATATTTTTTAGTATGTAAGAAATGAAGATTAGGAATGTGCAGTAGAAGGAAAAGGTGTGTAATTCCAAGAGTCTACTGGGTTACCTGTCAGTAGAAGCATTTTGGTTTAAACACATTGTGTATGTTTGCCCAGGGAGAGGGTAAGTGTGTTTACCAGTTTTGTTGTTACCCTAAGTGGAGAATTTTGAGTAATTTTTAGAAAATATCTAGTTCATTTTCATCTGTGCCAGGTGATAACCTCATTTCAAACTTGGAAGGTAAAAATAGTTACTGTTTTTCAAACCGAAAACACTTCTAGGGGTTGGGGAAACGAGGAAGGAAGGCGGGGACGTAAATATGAATGATTCTCCGAGTGTAACTTTGAGAATGCATCCATCAGCTTTGCTGCCTTCACATTGTTGCTGGCTTCAAGGGTGTGGTAAGGGGCTGTTGAAAGGTTGGTATCTCTAGTGACATAAAGAATGGTGTTTGCCTCTTTATAGGGTCTTTATTCCTGCAGAAGACTAGTAGTCTGACTTGTCTAACAATCTTCTCTTTGTTACCAATATTCTTCCCCGAGCCAATTAGAAAATCTGACAAGATGAGGTTAGAATTCTCCTAACCCAGCCTTCTTTGTGAGCAGAGGAAACTGCGTTTTTCAGGGCAGTGTGTGACTTGGCCAAGGTGGCCAGTGCTGGTGTTTTTCTGGCTTCAGTTGTGCATCATGGCATCATTCAAACAAGATGAAAGACTTCTCAGATCCTTTGTATATAGATACTGAAAGAACAGATAACATTTAATGCCATATGTCATAATTATATATCATACGTTGAGTTGTTTGTGGTGCCTGCTCCTCTTTAACTTGTGAACCGTGGGACCGGATTTTTGCCTGTTTTGTTTACTGCCATTTCCTGATACCTACAACACTGGCTGGGATGTGACAGGCACCCACTAAATACTGAATGAATGAATGATTGAACCAGAAGGCTAAGAATAGATTCATAGCTGCCCATGTCACAGGATTTCCTGGAAATAATGGATTGGCTAGAGGACCTCACCCCTATGTAACTAGCGTTTGGTTTAAGCTGAGCAATTAGACACTGGTTTCCTATTTAATTTCCAGTACTCCTGGGAAAAGTAATACACTAAGCTTGGACATCTTGTTGTAGTTCGTTGTTTAGTCGCTCGGTTGTGTCCGACTCTTTGCGACCCTGTGGACTGCAGCACTTCAGGCTTCCTTGTCCTTCACTGTCTCCAGGCGTTTGCTCAAACTCATGTTCATTGAGTTGGTGAAGTCATCCAACCATTTCATCTTTAATCCGCTTCTCATCCTGTTTTCAATTTTCCCCAGCATCAGGGTCTTTTCTGATGAGTCAGCTCTTCAAATCAAGTAGCCAAAGTATTGGCGCTTCAGCTAAATGCTCATCTTGGTGATTTGCTAACTTAGTGTGAATGAGCAGATCCCCTAGAGAAGGGAAAGGCTTCCCACTCCAGTATGCTGACCTGGAGAATTCCATGGACTATACAGTCCATGGGGTTGCAAAGAGTCGGACACGACTGAGCGACTTTCACTTTACTTTCCCTAGGAGCACTTTTTAATGAAAGAAGGGGTAGAACATGAATAAACACAGGAGAGTGAAGATGGAAGAAAGTGAAAGTGAAGTCGCTCAGTCATGTCCGACTCTTTGAGACCCCATGGACTGTAACCTGCAGGCTCCTCCGTCCTTGGGATTTTCCAGGCAAGAATACTGGAGTGGGTTGCCATTTCCTTCTCCAGGAGATCTTCCCCACCCAGGGATTGGACCCGGATCTCCTACATTGTAGACAGATGCTTTACCATCTGAGCCACCAGGGAAGTCTTAAAGATGGAAGAAGTGCTGAAAAATAAGAAAAGATGAGATGTAAAGACAGACTTTGAGTGCATCATGATTTTGAATAGGGCAGCTTTACTGCTGTGTGGAATGAGAAATGCTTTGGAGTAAATTGCATGGTATAATGTCTGTCAAACTCATTCACGGTCCTGTGACCCCAGGAATTGGTAACATGTAATCATCTGCAACTCAAGATGGGCAGGACTTGAATTTGGTAGATCTCTGCTCATCCTCAGGACTGTGTGTGGGCCCTCCTGGAGCATTTCAGTGGAGTAAGTAAGCTTTTGCTCTCTGGAGAGTGTGTTAACCTCATAGCTCAGAGTGCTGTCACTCTGTGTGCGGTGCATTGTACATCAGTTATGTGCATCAGTGTTGCCTCAGTAAACCTGATTAAAAAAAATACACACTAAGCGTCTGAGGAAATATTGAGGATCAGATTCATTTATTATGTGCAGAATTCTAGTTTAGGTAGAAAGTTGTTGAAATCATGGATCCAAAATGATTAGTTCAGGACCTCAGAATAGCTACTAGAAAACAGACAGCTTCTAGCCTTGTATGTGACACATAATAGTTATTTAATAAATATTTGCAGCGTGGGGCGAGTGGGGAGATGACAGAAGAGGGTTTTTTTGTGTGTGACTGGTTGGTCATTTAAGTTGTGAATACAACCAAGACTCAGGTTCCATGGATTGTTTCTATTTTGAGGCTTGAGATGTTCTCCTGACACTTGTTACTGCCTTCTAGATGTGTGTACCTTTTCTCTAGGTAGACGGTGGAAAAATGATTAAATCTGTGTTCAGAAGAAGAGTAATTTAAAAAAGAGAAATAGAAAACTGCAATAAACAATTTGTGCAAGCCGCTTTACCTCCTTGTGTGTCGATTTCCTCATCTGTGAAATAGTAAATAGTAAATACTGTGAATAGTATTTACTTCATAGGGTTGGTTGGTGAAGATTAAAAGAGATAACCTCTGAAAAGGCCTTTGCATATGGTGGTGCCTGGAATGTTGGCTCCAAAGGCGTGTTAGCTCTTTCTGCTGGGGGCCATATTTATAGAGACTTACGGCTGAGAGAGTAGAGCTAAGCTTGATCAGTAGAAGAAGTGCTGGGTGTTGGGAAGAGGACATATGGGATCTTGTTAAGTGATAAGAAATCTTGTGTTTAATTAATGCGAAAGTCATTAATTGATGAGAATGATGGGAAACTGGCGCAGAGAGCTGGAAGTGCAGCATCTTGTGCGCACAGGTCTGTCCTGACCTTCCTGGAGGGATCAGTACAGGGACCTCTTAGTTCCCTCATTTCCCATCACTGAACAGTAGAGTTTAATTTTATTTGTGCTTTTAGTGAAGTGATTTGAGGTCCAGGGAGACCTGCTGAGGTGATAGTGTAGGAAAGCACTTCAGAAAGGTCAGGTGGAAGACAGATGTGGGCTGTAGCAGTGTGAATTAAACATTTTGTTTTTCCTGTGGGCCTTTCTTAGAATGAGGAATGATCCCCAGGATTGCTCCATCCATCCCAATGTTCTTTCAGAATCCTGACAGGAGTGGCTCACTAATACAAAACCAACCTGATGAAAACAGATGAGCTAGCTGGTTGTCACTGTATCCCAAATGGTCTCACCCGTAGGTAGCCCTTGGATGAGAACTTCCTTAAAACATTCCAGGAAATAGACCATTGTTAACACATTTGGAAAACAAGTATGTGTTGTTCACTCAGTAAACTTTAGATGTGTTTATGGGAGCTTAGATCAGTTGAAATGTAATAGGAAATTAAATGCTATGCCATATGATAATCTAAACCATTAGGAGGTTAAAAGTTATTCTAGAACTTCAGGTGACTATGGTGTGTCATTGGAGGTGCATCTTTGCTATTTTTTTTTAAGGTATCATTCCCAGAGTGTATGGGGGAGCCTGTGCATGTTTGGGAGCAGGAAGAATATGGGAATTCTCTGTGCCTTCCTCGCAGTTTTATTGTAAACCTAAATATGCTTTAAAAATCTTTTTTAAAAAACATTATTGTAGAGCTGAGAAAGACCTTGGAACTCATCCAATCGCAACTCTTTACTTTAGAAACACTAGAAACTGGGGATGAAATATAAGCAGTTTTTTTTTTTTTTTCTTTCTAAAATTACATTGTGAAATACAGAGTTTATCTTGATATCTGAATATTTTCTACCCTAACACACATTTTTGTTTGTTTTAAAGTAGCTTGTTGGCTATATAAGTGAAGAACATAGCTCTTCTGTGATATGCCTATAATGTTGTTTTTATATATTGTATTTACATATACAAGGCCTCCCCTCAAAAATGGGAAAGACTCAATTAGATAAAGATATCAGGTATTGAAATCCTTTTATCCAAGAGCCTGGAAATCTCATATTTGTCCACTGGTCATATCCTCTTCCTGGCATTTTTGGTGATGCCCCTGTCTATCATATAACTCAATGAATGTATTCATGCGGGAAGGAGCACAGGAACTCAAGGAGCAAGTGATGATTGGTGGTTCCCTCTACCTCTCAGCTCATTCACAGATCTGCTGATGGGAATGTAAGAGACATCACCACCACCAGCAGTATCACTTACTTTGTGGTTTAAGATTGCAGCATATATTCACAAGTTATGTAACTTTGTTACCACAGCTATCATATACAGCAGATACTACTGTAATCATTTTGCAATATACAAGTATATCAAATCAGCCCACATACTTGAAATTTATACAACGTCATATGACATTTACATCTTATTAAAGTTGGGAAAAATAATATTGTTAGACTAACATTAAAGATGTGAGAAGCAGAATTCAAAGAAGCCAGTGAAAGGGTGAGATTAAACTCAGATCTTCTGAGTCTAAAATCTATGCATAACATTATAATATAAATCCTTATTGTGGAAGCTTCACAGACTGCATGACTACATAAGAATAAAAAGAGCAGGTGATATATAATGAATGATTTGGTCACATATGAGAGTACCTGGCCTGTTGCATAGTTGTGGTTGAACTGGAGTTGAGGGATTACTAGCGTGTGTGCCTCTGAATATATTTGGAACAGTCACCCAGGAAGGCTTTTTGGAGATGATACCTGGAGTAAGTTTGGGATGGTTGAAAAGAAGTGTGATTGCACCAGAGCTGCAGAACGGGATTAAAAAGGCAGTGCTACCTTTAACATAAATTGTTGACACATCTCTGCACCTTAGCCCCCATTCAAACTTTTATGGCTTTAAGAATCACAGAGCTAAGGGATAAACTGAGCTAAATGCATCTGAATTTCAGGAGCTCAGTGTTTTTGGAAACCTGCCTCCATCCTTCAGCAGGGCTTCCTCTGTGTTGGTTTCTGTGGGGAAAGCAGAGACGACTCACTCATCTTCTGCCAGCTCAGCAGCCCTGGAAGAGTGACCCTCATTCTTGTCCTTTCCAACAAGAATCATGCTGCTACCCCTCTATGGTCTGACGTCGGTCACGTGGCCATTCTTAAATTAGTCACTTGTGACTGGATCTATGTGATGACCACACCCTGTGGTGGTATGACTCCCATGACCTTCTCAGCCCTCCCCAAACTGCTGGGAGCCTGAGGTAGGTGGGGTTAATTCTTCAAAGGAAATTTGAGCTGTGGTTACCAAAGAATGAAGAAAAGATTCTGAGGCACCAAAAACAATAATAAGGTTTAAAAATATATTTTAAGGGCTTCCCTAGCAGTCCAGTGGTTAAAACTCTATGCTTCCAGTGCAGAGGGTGTGGGTTTGATCCCTGGTCGGGGAACTTAAGATCCCACATGCCATAAGGAGATATATATATAGATATAGATATATAAGAATTCTGATTTTATTTTCCTTTTCTAAAAGTGGGGGAAGGAAGGTGATCTCTTTAAGGCCTAATTCAGGATAAAGTAGTGGGAGATGCTCCCTGGTAGAATAAAAGTCCTATAAAACTTGAAACAGTAACCTTGAGAAAAATCAGAGCTTTAAAGGAGACAAGGGCTTAGACAGTGTGCAGACAGAAATCATAATGCTACCTGCTTCAGGTCCCAGGAAAACCTAGCTTGTGGTAAGCATAACCATGATCCTGTATTGAGCTTCAGGAATACATTGGAGGAAGAATTGAGAGATTTATTAATCAGGCTTCCACTGGTATTTCTTTGTACCATTCACAATTTAAAATTGAGAAGTCAGGAATTGAAGGAATTGGGGCTCCACTAGAATATTGACTGAACACCAAGCCCTTTACTTAATTTTGACTGTCAGTCAAGGTTCAATACATAACAGTGGTTTGTCTAAATAACATTGCTGCAGTTCTCAGTAATTGTTAATAATAATAACGCTTAAACAATTTTCTCTTCAGACTCAAATACTTTTTTTAGGCAGATAATTGCTATTTCCTTTATCCTAAAATACATGTTAGATCCTTGCCAGTGGAAATTGAGACATTGGGACTGAATTTAGCAGAAAGCTTTAAGTCCAATAAAAGTATTTAGTCTCAGGAAATATTTAAGGTGTATACAAACATTGTTTTATTTTTTTCAACAGCTGTTTATTCAGTTAGTCTTCTAAGCCCACAAGTAAACCTTCAGCGTTAACAATCACAGCTTGATTATTATTACTTCTCAGATTTGTGCTCGGTCCTTTAAATCTGTCTAAATTGTTCTACAGTAATTTCTTGTCCACAACTTGTGTGGCCTCAGGTTTTAAAACAAACTGAGATTGTTACTGCCAATTCCTGAGTGCTGTAGTATTTGTAGTAATTGGATGCTAGTGGTTAGAGGTTTAGGGAAGATTTAAGAATAACTGGTTCCAAAAATATCCCTGTGTGTGTTTGTGTGTGTTCTCTTGCCTGTGTGAGTATGTTGGAGTAGGAAGATGATATGTTTTGATTAGGTGTTTGACTTTGTTCGGAGTGTTCTTTGGAAAACCTAGAGCATTTCAGTGGGATTATAGTCTGTAATAACTGTGTTCTGATAAAACCATGGAGGGTTAGCAATTCAGGTGACAGATTAGCTCCCATTCAGTGAACACTGATTTGCGGACAGATATTTCTCCCTGTTTTGAACTAGTTTCCCAGGCACCCTCTCTTGAATCTCTTCCACCAGGCAGACAGATGAGAATGAAAAATAAATTCCACATGTGATTTAGTTTAGGGTTTTGTGCATGTGTATGTGTATCTTTTCTGCTTGTGCGAGCTGTTTAAGCTCAGTGGAAATTCATTAAAAAAGACTCATTGTCTGGTTGTCCTGATAGCATCAACTGGCCCTTTTTCTCTCCTGGTGCAGGGGGACATCCATTACCTTGTAGGGCCTGACTGCTAGGATTGTTCCCAGAGTTCAGGACTGTTGAACCACAATGGGCTCTACCCGGCTTTGTGGCCTTAATAAGCCCCCTGTTATTGGCTTTTCAAATATTGGTCTACCTATCAAGCCTGGCCGTGTGTCAGGAGAGGGGAGGCTTTCTTTAGAGCCACCACTGATGGATCACATGCTTTTTCTCAAGAGAGCAAACAAGCACTTTTTTGTTTAGGCTCAGTAATACTTGGCAAAGAAATACAGCTGTAATTGTATATCCTAGTTCTTGTTCTTTTCTCCCCATCTGAGTTTTACTCCCCTCACCCTCAACTTTACATAAAAGCAGCCAGCATTGGGTCTGAAATAAATGTCGTGAGTGAATAATAATTTCTTTCTTTTACACAGTAATGAAACCTGTTGAATGCTGACTTAATGCTTTACTGCACTCTAATTTGACTGGAAGATTTGGCCTTTGTGAATTCACAGAAAAGGGAAAAAATAGAAATTAAATACCTACTGAGACTATTAAGGAGGACATTTTTCAGAAGGGTTCTTCCTCCTCCTGTTTCTCTTCATCTCGTGTTTGCCCTCTGCTTCCTGGGATACTTAATACTTAAGAGTTGTTCTACAAATCATTCTTCAGTTTTTCTGCCCAGCAGTGCCCACAGCCAGGAACCTCAGGGTCAAGGTGATTGGCAGCCTCTGCAGACAGAAGGCTGAGGGCCTGGTCTGCTGCCTCAGCAGAATTGTCGCTGCTGGTCTTCTGGAGCATTTGAGTTCTTTCTGGCTAATTTCTACATTCCTTTCCTTCTTAACCCATAGAATTCCAGTTGGTGAGTCGTTCGATCGGTCTTTATGATCATACTCGACATGATCTATGACAGCCAAAATATGCCTGGAAGTTGATAGATACATCCAACCCAGGAGTGTTTTGGGAATCTGTACCACTCTACTGAAAATTTGTGTACAGTCTGAGTTACTCACCTTGTCTTTCCCAGAGTGTCTCTAAGGTGGGTCCACTTTGTTGTGGAGCAAAGTATTTTACACCACCAGTCAGTTTTCATCATCTTTCACCCTGAGGTCTAACTGGCCATTTTAATAAATACTTCATTCCCAGAGCTCCCTCCTCAGGAGTTTCTAAGTTCCCTCAGCGATAGTCACTGACCCTGAGAGGACAGTGCTGTTTGTCTGTTGAGTAGAGGTTGTTGGAGGCGCTGTGTCTCCAGAGGCAGTGCGAGCAGGAACTCTGGCCCCACGGTCCCAGCGCTGCCGCAAACACAGTACAGGAAGAGCGCCAGCACCAAGGGCTGTGCCGCCGGGGGCCTGTTCTCTGCTCCCGCGCTCTCTTCACAGGAGCTGGCCTTCAGGGCCAAGTGGCTGAGCCTCTGACTCTGTGAGAGAAAAGTCCCGTTGTGGTTTGTGCAGGTTGTGTCCTGTGTGGGTGGTGGATGGGGAGGGCTCCCTTGCAGCGCTGTTTTGGAGCACTGACTGAGTTTATGGGTGTGGGTTGCCTGGCACACAGCCAGTCAGTAAATGCTAGTCCTTACCTGTGTCTGGAGACAAAGAGAACACAAGTATTTAAGTGTTTTTTTTTTTTTTTTTTTTTTAAGTCAAGGAACCTTCCACACATACTCCCCTCCTCACTACCCAGTGCCAATGTTTATGTGATTTAATTTATCATATAAATTTCTTTTCTGTCCCTTCTTCCTCCTGCCCACTCTTCTTCCTTCCCTTCTCAAAAGTTACACCAGACTTGTTCAGGTCACATTTTTGCTTTCTAGAAAGTTCTAAAAACTTAAAAATACTTGTATTCTAGTATATACTTCTAACATACTTTTCAACTGTGTTTGTTAAAATGCAGTTGGAAGCATAGATGTCATAAAGATAAAACCTGTTACTCATTAACTACATTAAATAGTTTGATTGTGGATTCGTTTCAAAACCAAGATTAATCCATACTCTCTCTCTCTCTCTCTCTCTCTCTCTCTCTCTCTCTCTCTCTATATATATATATATATATATATATATATATATGTACACACATATACAAAATACATAGTTATAAACATACACACAGTTGTTTTCTATTTTGCCATTGCGTGCTTACTTTGTGCTAGGTTCTGTGATAAATGCTTTTAATGCTTTGTTATGTTTATTAGATCAGTTTTCTCATACCACTTGATTGTAAGAATTTTTGTAAGGTACCTGTGAAAAACTCCATATTCCCTAACCTACCCCTGACCACTGAATCTGGGTATTAGAATCTAAATCTTGAGTTTTCCAATCTGGCTCCATGTGGAAATAACCTGAAACTGGAACTTTTAAATAAACTCTATCCCAGTCCATTTAAATTAGCATGTTTGCAGGGTAGGCCTGTGACTTTGAAACTCCTCTGGTCACTCAAGGGGCTTCCCAGGTGGCTCAATGGTAAGTGCACAGTTAGGGTAGAGATTTAACAATATCAGTTCAGTTTAGTTCAGTCTCTCAGTTGTGTCCGACTCTGCAACCCCATGAGTCGCAGCACGCCAGGCCTCCCTGTCCATCACCAACTCCCGGAGTTTACCCAGACTCATGTCCATCGAGACGGTGATGCCATCCAGCCATCTCATCCTCTGTCGTCCCCTTTTCCTCCCCCCTCCACAATCCTTCCCAGCATCAGGGTCTTTTCAAATGAGTCAACTCTTTGCATGAAGTGGCCAAAGTATTGGAGTTTCAGCTTCAACATCAGTCCTTCCAATGAACACCCAAGACTGATCTCCTTTAGGATGTACTGGTTGGATCTCCTTGCAGTCCAAGGGACTCTCAAGAGTCTTCTCCAACACCACAGTTCAAAAGCGTCGATTCTTCGGCACTCAGCTTTCTTTCTAGTCCAACTCTCACATTCATACATGACTACTGGAAAAACCAGAGCTTTTACTAGATAGACGTTTGTTGGCAAAGTAATATCTCTGCTTTTTAATATGCTGTCTAGGTTGGTCATAGCTTTTCTTCCAAGGAGCAAGCATCTTTTAATTTCATGGCTGCAGTCACCATCTGTAGTGATATTGGAGCCCCCCAAAATAAAATCTGACACTGTTTCCACTGTTTCCCCATCTATTTGCCATGAAGTGATGGGACTGGATTCCATGATCTTAGTTTTCTGAACGTTGAGCTTTAAGCCAACTTTTTCACTCTCCTCTTTCACTTTCATCAAGAGGCTTTTTAGTTCTTCTTCACTTTCTGCCATTAGGATGGTGTCATCTGCATATCTGAGGTTATTGATATTTCTCCCTGCAATCTTGATTCCAGCTTGTGCTTCTTCCAGCCCAGCATTTCTCATGATGTACTCTGCATATAAGTTAAACAAGCAGGGTGACAATATACAGCCTTGACGTACTCCTTTTCCTATTTGGAACCAGTCTGTTGTTCCATGTCCAGTTGTAACTGTTGCTTCCTGACCTGCACACAGCTTTCTCAAGAGGCAGGTCAGGTGGTCTGGTGTTCCCATCTCTTTCAGAATTTTCCACAGTTTATTGTGATCCACACAGTCAAAGGCTTTGGCACATTCAATAAAGCAGAAATAGATGTTTTTTCTGGAACTCCCTTGCTTTTTCAATGATCCAGCGGATGTTGGCAATTTGATCTCTGGTTCCTCTGCCATTTCTAACGCCAGCTTGAACATCTGGAAGTTCACGGTTCACGTATTGCTGAAGCCTGGCTTGGAGAATTTTGAGCATTACATTCAACAATATAGGTGTTGCTTATTATCTGAAACTAGAAAATGAACTTTAGTTCCTTTAATCCTTACAATAACCCATGAGGCACAGCTGGTATTATTTCTGTTTTCAGATGAGAAATCAGAGGTTTGGAGAGACATGAGGTACTAGTATCAAGGATCAGTCACTTGTTCTTTTAAATTGTATAATCTAGCAGTATACATAGTATTGCCTGTGCTTGTATAATCTAACAGTATACATAGTATTGCCTGTGCTTGTATAATCTAACAGTATACATAGCATTGCCATGTGCTTGTATAATCTAACAGTATACATAGCATTGCCATGTGCTTGTATAATCTAACAGTATACATAGTATTGCCATGTGCTTGTATAATCTAACAGTATACATAGTATTGCCTGTGCTTGTATAATCTTAACAGTATACATAGTATTGCCATGTGCTTGTATAATCTAGCAGTATACATAGTATTTCCATGTGCTTGTATAATCTAGCAGTATACATAGTATTACCATGTGCTTGTATAATCTAACAGTATACATAGTATTGCCTGTGCTTGAAGACGCACATATCTTTTTATTTGATGGTTACAAACTACGTGTGAAATGTTGGTTTAGGCGTGGAATTAAATTGACCAACTCATTATGCCTCCGAACCAAGTATTTGTTTGCTAAGTTCTTTTGTATATAGACATCTACAAATAGACGTTGAAAGTCCATTTTGTAAAGTCAGTGGCAAAGAGAATGAGCTTGACATTTGGGATTTGTTAGTGACCTACAGACTTGGGTGGACTTTGAGTGACTTGTAGGTCAGATACAATTTAATATTCTGCCATTTCTAGAGGTTTTTCTGTGAAACACTTTGGTGTGTATTTCATGATCCTTGCCTTCTCAGCCATGAATTTCTTTTTGAATGCGTCCAGTTCTACCTCTTGTTTTCAAGTGGCTTTGTTGCAAGTGCTGTGAATGCAGAGGAGTGACTTGGTTATTCTTTCTCTGTAGAAATGATGACACTGTGGAGCCAACTTACCTCCAAGTATAAATATGGCCACATTCACATTTTGAAAAAAACACATCCTGTAATTCTGAGAGCTCTCTGGGGTGGGAGGAGGGGAACTTATATCTTGCCTTCTAAATGGATGTTGCCCTTCAGTTAGAGCCCAGGACTTTTCCTTAGTTTTCACATATTTGAGCAAGTTCCTTAAAGGTGCTTGGTTCTGTGGATTTGAAATTATTAATTTGACTCTTACAATGGTTTAAATAACCATGCTTGTGCCTCCATATGTGTATTCAATTTTAGCGAATATTTATTGAACTCCTACCATGCGTCAGGTGCAGTTCTAAATAGCGGGGTGATGATATCCAAACCAAGTGGGAAAAAATCTGCTGTCATTGAGCTTAAATTCTAATGGATAATGCAAGCAAAAAAGTTAAGTACATAAATCTTAAAGTGTTTTGGAAGGTAAAAATTCGAGATAGAAAGCACGTAAAGAGGAAAACCTCTCTATCGTAGATGGAGAATAGTGAATTTTTTAATAAGGCAGTCTGGTTGGACCTCACTGAGGGAACTTTAAGCCAAGATTTGCTGGGGGTAAGGGAGTAGTAAGCCACGCAGTTACCTGAGCGAGGTCTCTTCAGACAGAAAACACCTCCACTGTCACCTCTCCTCAGGGTGTGAGGCCTATCAAGGAAACCTGGGTTCCAAAGGGTACGTCTTTCGTGAAATTTTGTCATTAGCAACTACATGGATGGACTTGCAGGGTGTTAACGCTAAGTGAGATATGTCAGAGAAAGACAAATACTGTTTGATAGCACCTATTTGTATTTATTATATACAAAATCATACACAAGCAAATGCAAAATTCATGCCAAAATTGTTCCTACTATATCAGTTGCATTGCAACACATGTATTTTTTAAGAATTAGCTTAATAATCAGAACTCTCTGTACATAGAGATATGATCAGTCTAATATAATGACAGAAGTGCAAACAATCAAGAGTTGAGTATAATTTGCAAAGGAAAGAAATGGCAGGAGTTAGTCAGAAGAAGTAAACAGTGGTGGGATCAAAATGATTTTTGTATCCTGTGTCACTCACTAGGCCCTCAGATTGTGCTGTAATCATACTGTTCTCTATTCTGGTTTTCAAATGTAAAGAGCTAAGTCACGTTATTACAGATAAAAATGTCAGTCATGTCCAGTTGTTAATAAATTTAGTCACAAAATTCAAAGAACAGCAGTGGAAGGTCTAATCCTAATGCACAGTAGAAAATACTTTCTGGCTCTCATCTCAGAGATGAGGCGTTTGCCTTTTTCACCCAAAGGATGGTGTGGAAATTGTTTGGAATGAAGAGGCAGGGGAGAGATGTAATTCAACATTGTGTTCTCCCATCATATTCTTATTCCAATGGAGAGATGTATCTTTTCTATCTTTTGCTGAAATTCTCGAACACAAATTGGAGCCAGGATAATAAAACCAGATAACTAGGAGAGTCCCATCTGCCCCCTCACCAACCTTTCTCTCTTCAGTGTCGTTTCTACCCATATTAGCAGATGGCACCAGTTCTTGGCCAGTGTCTCTAGTTATCTGATTATAAGGGGTTGTTCTTTTGCCCGCCTCCTTTAATACAACAGCAGGAAAATTGGTCGTGACTCACTCTATGCCCATTGGCCAAGGCTCTGATTCCTGAGAACTAGACAGAAGCTTGGAATTCAACCAAGCCTTCTGTAATGCATTACGATGATCTGCCTGACAGCAGAAAGCTGGGTTGATTTAAACTTGAGCTTTTATATACTGGAAGATTTGTTCAGTGCTGGCTAGAAAAAGCTAATAGTAACAAATCTCAAAAACCTTAAAAAAGAAAACACAGAGGCTTTCTTGAGTTTTTTTCTGAGAATACAGGTTACTTCTAATGGTGAGTGGTGTAGTGCTATATGATGCAGATTGCAGGACTCATTAGTTCCAATTCTGCATTTGACCTCTCTGTAAAGGAAAATGAGCTTCTAACTAACATGGGAGAATGAGGTTTGACAGATGACGTAGAAGATGAAAGGTGAAAGAACAGGTTGTGAGGGAATGTCTGTCCACCTGCACCGAGTGGAGTCCAGGCTGTCGAGGCCAGTGGGTCATAGACTCGCCGTCATCTTTAAGGCGGTGTGTTTTGACTTTAGTGAAAACAGTGTAAGTAAATTTTGTAACCTTTTCTTTGCGTCCTGGACAGTATTTCAGAACAAGTGATGGTTGACTAAGCACTGAGAAAAAAGTACAGTCCTTACAGAAAGCCAGATAGACTCCTCAGTTCTTTCTTTAGCAAGACTGTGGGACCATAACTCAAGGGCATGTTGTAGACACAATTCATTTGGACTTCAGCAAGGTTTTTGCCTTGTCTTCCTTGATTTTTTTGTCAACAATTATAAAAATACAGGTTCAATGGCATGATTATCAAGATTTGTAATTTCATTATTATTTCACCAGTTAAGAATATTTGTTTCACTCTGGATAGAACTAAGATTATTGCATAAATGTCTATCCTTGTCTCTATCTTATTTAAATTTTGTCTTTGCAATGAAGCTATAGTTACAAATGTTTCAAAAGTAGGAGGACTCATAAATATCCTGTGTGGGAAAAACAGGACACAGCTGGATTTTGACTGTCTGGGTAGTGACCAGATTAAGGTGTCAAGGTGAGGGTTAGATAAACTTACATTCAAAACCCAGCCATGAGAAAAGAAAGTAGAGAGGGGAGACGCAGTCTTCAGCTGACACGTTCAGTGAGTCAGCAGTGTGTCTTTGGCAATAAAGCTGCCGCTGTTTTTGAGTGCCTTAATAGAAATGTAGAATGCAGTAGTGGATGTGTGACTGTTTTGTGTGTTTGGGGAGGAGGGGATAGATAGGAACATTTGAAGTAAGTTTTCCCCAGTGTCACAGATAGTATTAATGTTCACATTCTGCACATTTCGGTGTATTTGTAAATCACTGCTAATCTTTAAATTGAAAAGATCCAATGACAATTCATTGGATTTAAAAGCTGCTTTGGGAAGGGGAAAGTAAAACTGTACTTAAAGAGGGATTTTCAGAGAGTGGTTTTAAAGACATTTAACTTGTCTAATGTCAACTTAAAAAAATTTAAGTAGTTACAAGAACAAGTCCTTGTAGGGTGTATGAAAAACTTGGTAGTCACATGAAAGTTTGAGGAAACTTAACAGAAAGCAACTTTCAAGGCGTAAGGTATGAAGTTTGCGTATATTATCATGTGGTGAGTAAAAATTTAGTCCCATATGTATGTTTTGCTTACCGTGTGTGTATGTGTGATATACCATAAGCCATCAGAGATTCAGAACTTATAAATGGCGTGCTTCCTGTTTAGTAAAAAATAATTAGTTAAGAAGGAACTGGAAAAAGTTTCAAGGTTAACGGGATATGAAATTGATCAGCAAGGCAGATAAGAAAGGGCTTCAGGGTTTCTTATGCTTTTTGGTAGAAATAGCAAAGATGAACTAGGATGAGAATCATGAGTCTGAGGTTTTGGCAGGCTTAGAAACACAGCCTTTTAAAATTGATTTTTGGAAACTGCTCTTTTATTACCCACTTACAACATCTTATTCAGATTTGTGGCACAGGTTCCTTCTAGTTGTAAAATTCACCTGGCACTTAGAGATTATCATTCTAATTCATTACTTTTATCCTGGAAAGCTGGGACTTGATGGTTTGGTTACCTTGTAACGTGTTTGGATTTAATTTAGTTCACTAAGATTTTTATATTGATAGCAGCCTTCCCCTGGGTCTGTAATACCCAGGAGGTAAAGAACATACTTGATCTCAGCATTTCTGTAGGGCCTAGCCCTTTGCCTTGCACATAGTAGGCATCTAATAAGTATTTATGGATAAGTATTAAGATTGAAATCCTCATCATACACAGTAGAAAATCAAGTCTCTGGTTGTTTGTGTGGTCTAGCATTTCAGAGCAGAAAGGAGCCTTAGAAGGGAACATATACAACTCCTCTATTTCACAAATGGGAAAAGGAGAACTCCTGAAATTTAACAGGGGAGCTGCTGTCTGAATGTCGCAACTGGCATGTTGTCTCAGGATTTATTGCTTATTCTTTTGGGACTCAGAATGATTTGGAGAAAGTTGAATGTAGAAGGGAAAGTTGAATCAGTATCTTCAGGTCTGTGCCCATTTTTTCCTACTCTAGCACGCCTTCAGGATCCAGAGTACATTCCTCTTTAGTAGTTCCATCTCCTATTGAACAGGTGAGTTCAAACCCACAGTTTTGCTTTTATCTTTAAGTACTATTTAACACTCAGGCACCACACCGTGCAGTGCAGATACCAGTTAAAGGAGCAGTTTTGTAACCAGCCTGTTTGCTGTATATGCCTTGGTGGTGGTGGTGGTGTGCAGTGGCTGAGTCGTGTCTGACTCTGTGACCTTGTAGACTGCAGCACACCAGGCTTCCTGGTCCTTCACTATCTCCTGGAGTTTGCTCAGTCTTACTTCCATTGAGTTGGTGATGCTTTGGTGATGACATGTTAATATGATCCTGGCCAGCTACTGGCTGTTTGACTGCATCTTTTCATTGAGTTATTTCATGTGATGCTGTTTCATATTTATGTTTGGCATCTTGTTTTGTTCACTCAACTAACTAAAAAATTATAATCACACGTGAAAATTAGGTTTTGTTATATGGCTCTTAATTAAAGCATAGAGTTGAAATGAGTATCAAGCGGATTTTTTTTTAATTGCAGAGAATTTCATTAAATGTGTAAGTTAGGGTGCTTTCAACTGTGAGTGTTAGTAAACCTAACTCAAACTTGCTTAACCAGTAAGGAAACTTATGAGGTCACCTCACCAAAGTCCAGAAGTGGGGAGGGCCTCAGGTAAGTTAATTCAGTGACTTAGTTTGTATCTGTCCTCAGAGACCTCATTTCTTTCTGTTGCATCTGTTTGCTTTCACAGTATCAGCGGCATCCCTAAGCTATCTATGCATAGTTACTAGTGGCAGTCGGGGCCTCACGCTTTGCTCACAGCTAATTGCGGAAATGTGGGAATGTGGGCCAGGGAGATTGAGAGAGATTGAAGGAAAAATGACTTCTCTCCCAGACAGAATCAAAGACCTCCCCTCTGTCTCTGGACAAATTTGGGGCATGAGCATAAAAACTGTCCCTTTGGGTTGGCATGTCTGGATTGACGTAGGCCTGAGTTCCAGACCAGCTGCTGGCAGAGAAGGTGAAAGGACTTTGATGGGCTTAATTAGGCCTGGAGCTGGAGTTGTGTCCTCAAGGGCAAAGCCCCCGCACAGTAGGGGAAGCGTGGAATGAAGGTTGGGGAGTCAACCTCAGTTGAGCTTTGAGTGGCTCTCAAACCAATGATCACAGTTGGCTAAATCTCTTATCCACAACAGTACTGGTTTCCTCTGTAAAAAGTGTTACCCCAGACTGTTAGGATGAGAAAGGTACAGCCCAATGCATCAGATATAGATTGCTGTCCTCTGACCATTGCTTGTGTTTTAACTTTGGTAAGTCAAGAATTAATACAGAGTGAATGATCGCAAGATACTCCCCTCAAGGGAACTTGTGAATTGGTAGAAAAGCAGAAAAGAAACAATTGCTAAATAAGTCTCTTTGTCGAATGTGCAGTTCAGGGATGCTGACTTGCAGGGATTCAAGTTGGGTTTTTGGAGAGAACACAGCCTCTCTGGTATCCCCCAGCATCACTGGAGTGGCCGCTTTTCTTTATTGCCCTGGGGTAAGTCAAGCATTTTGATAGTAATTTAGTGCAACATGGTTTATAATTTATAAAAGGTCACTTCAATTTAAAAACTTTCATCACAGCTCTGAGGTACCTAAGACCCAGCCCTGATCCTTAAAGGCGCTTTGGGGAGGGTGAGGAAAGCTCATCCGTTCTCCGTGGTTCTCGCTGCTCATTGTTTGGCCATGTGCTCTCTGTGCCTCTTTGCCTCACCTCTCAAAATTGAAGAAATAAAGAACTTTCTGCTCATAGAACGGTGAGACAATGCCAGGTCTGTCAAGAAAAAGAAAAATAAGAATAACAGGAAATTTGAAGTTCAATTCAGCAGAGACCTTTACACCTTGGTCATCACAGACAAAGGGAAAGCAGAAAAGCTGAAGCAGTCCTAGTCCTCAGGTTGGGCAGTGAAGGAGCTGAAAGGAACCAGGCATGCTGATTTGAACTATATTATGGTTTAACAAAAATTCTTTATAAAAAGGCATGTATGTGTGTGTGTGTATGTGTATTTGAGGGAGAAGGAGAGTGCACCCTAACAAGGGTGGTGGTGATATTGTTTAGTCGCTAAGTCGTGTCCAACTCTTTGTGTCCCCATGGACTATAGCCTGCCAGGCATCTCTGTCCATGGGATTTCCCAGGCAAGAATACTGGAGTGGGTTGCTATTTCTCCAGGGGAACTTCCCAACCCAGGGATTGAAACTGCATCTCCTGCGTTGCAGATGGATTCTTTACCACTGAGCCATCTAGGTGTAGTTGACTATAATTGGAGGCAAGATGATGTAACTGTCTAGAGGGACAAGTCTATGTTGGGTGCATTACCAAAGGTTGGGTGCATTACCAAAGTTATCATACAGCAGATTAGCGCACTGTCTTAAAGGGCAAATAGAACTTTGACAGATCAAAATGAGGGTGTTTCTAAAACAGACAGTAGTTTGCATAAAGACTGTAGAGTCCTAAAATATGTAGTGTGAACATGCAGCAGCAATTTGGAAGATAAAGACGCTTACCCCTTGGAAGGAAAGTTATGACCAACCTAGATAGCATATTAAAAATCAGAGATGTTACTTTGCCAACAAAGATCCGTCTAGTCAAGGCTATGGTTTTTCCAATAGTCATGTATGGATGCAAGAGTTGTACTGTAAAGAAAGCTGAGCACTGAAGAATTGATGCTTTTGAACTGTGGTGTTGGAGAAGACTGTTGAGAGTCCCTTGGACTGCAAGGAGATCCAACCAGTCCATCCTAAAGGAGATCAGTCCTGGGTGTTCATTGGAAGGACTGATGTTGAAGCTGAAACTCCAATACTTTAGCCACCTGATGCGAAGAGCTGACCCATTTGAAAAGACCCTGATGCTGGGAAAGATTGAGGGCAGGAGAAGAAGGGGACGACAGAGGATGAGATGGTTGGATGGCATCACTGACTCAATGGACACGAGTTTGGGTAATCTCCGGGAATTGGTGATGGACAGGGAGGCCTGGCGTGCTGCGGTTCATGGGGTCGCAAAGAGTCAGACACGCCTGAGTGGCTGAACTGAACTGAACAGGACACAGGAAGATAAAGGATCCAGGTATGTCTGTTGGGGTCATAGCATGTCAAACCCAGAATAAAATATATACACTTTGTGGTAGGCAATAGTGAGCCATTGAAAAAATAAAAAAAGGAATTTGGGACTTTGTTAGCACATGGAAAGAACAGTCTATATTTATTTTACTTTATTTCTCATAAACTGGACACTGAATACTGTTTGAGTTCATGGGAAAGACTCACTCGCTCAGAGAGGGAACTTTGGCTAATGTACTGGAGATGGAATCCAACCTGAGTTGTAAAGGTTGAGCTGACCTGATGGAGGAGAACAGAGGGGAGCGTGCAGCTATGTGCCACATAGAAGACCACGTAGGCTGATGGAGCCTGAAGTGATGCAATGCCCAGACATTATCTGTGGCATCCAATAAAGTGTTAAATTTTACCCAATATAATTTTAGTGTATTTAATGAGCATATTCCAGAGTTCTAAGAAAACTGGTTTTGTATCTTTAACACTTGGGATAACACTAAATGATAGTACTTTATTAACATTGTATGTCAGTCCTTTGAAAACCTGACATTGGGCTATGTGTATATCATTTAGAACATTTCTGACTTTGTAAACCTAGAATTTAAAGTTAGAGAAATGCACGCATGTGGTAGTGCTTAGTGCTGTGGCTCGGGAAGCACCGCCCACTGTTTCCAAGTAGTCATTAGATGCCTGGGCCTCCCCATCCCCTAAACTCGGATCATCGCAGAGATTTCATTCCTCAGCTCTTTAGAAGTTCTACTCCAAATCTAATGTTAGTATAAGTGCCAAATGACGGAATCCAGAGCACATGGTAAGTATTACTTGAAATCGACAACTGGAAAAAGTTTCACACAGGCTCACATGATGCTGTTTGTACGTTTTTTTTCTTCCACAGTGACACTTAAAATTCATCCCACATTGCCTGTAGGAGAGAGGAGGAGGGGGAGAAGCCCTGTTGTTTGATAGCTTTGTATGTTCCTCCGAAGAAAGAGAGTGCTTGAAAAAAAGAAAGGCAGGCCTTCAGATGTTGTCTGAACAAAGATATGGAAATGTGAGATGAGGGCAGCATCTGGAGGTTTTCAAACACTGGAACACAGGCTGCACGCTTCTTTTGCTGTTGGAGGAGTGAAAAGCTGTTTCCTGTCATTTCCCATCTTGTCACTTCCAGGACCAACATCTTGCTACTTCTTGCACCAGCTGCTGCTGTTGTTGTTTTTTTCCCTCTTCCCTCCACAGACAGATGGTACAAGAGCTTTGATAATTCTCCCCCCAGTTCTAAAGGAGGTTGCTTGTGTGGTACCTCTATAGAATGATCCTATGCCCCCGTCACTCACTTTATCCTGTTAGCAGAGTCTGAAGAAAGCAGAGGGGGTCCAGTGGAGACTTTTAACAGCGCGCCCTCTCATGTCTTGTGGAGATGCCTTACAGAAACCTCACCTCTGCCAGGGCATCCCTTTTGTTTCTGAGGTTTCACTCCAAAAAGGGAAGAGGTGAAGAGAATCAGCTTTGCTACCTTTGCCGCCATAAGAACCAGAGATTTCTGATCGTGCTTTCTGTGTACTCTGAACCCAGAATAGGAGTTCCAACATCCTTGTCTCCCTCCCTAGATTTTAGCTAAGTAGAGTTGGGCACAGGTGATGTACAGATGACCCTCGGACAACACAGTTTGGAATTGTGCAGGTACAGTTGTGCAGATTGTGCAGGTACAATCTGATACGCAGATATTTTCTAATAAGTAGGTACCACAGAACTGCATGATCCGTGGTTGGTTAAACCCATGGATGCAGAACCACTGATAAGGATGGCAGACTGTAAAGTTATACCTGGATTTTTGACTTTGTGCTTAGAGGTGGGGAAGGTGAGGAATGTGTCGATTCCCCTAATTCCTACATTGTTCAAGGGTCTACTCTACTATCTTTTCAGAGGGCTAGATATTTATCTTTAATTGCTCTCTTCACCGGAGAAGGCAATGGCACCCCACTCCAGTAGTCTTGCCTGGAAAATCCCATGGACAGAAGAGCCTGGTTCCTCAGTGAGGATCAGAACTTAGAAATGCAGGATGCCTAAATAAATACGTTGAGGAGATAATCGTTGGAAACAACTTTGGTTTTGTTTAATTTTATTGTATTTATCATTACAAAGTAAAAATAACAACTGCAAGTAGGGAGCTTCTCCCTTCTTTTCCTCAGAATGATAGCTGTTTTTCCAAGAAGTAACATACTCTTTGTAAAAAACTTACAAATCTGTTATAGAAGAAGTAAAATTGTCTGTAATTCTGGATTGATCACTCTTACCTTTGGTATATTTCCTTCTAGATTTTCCTTCAGGGTCAATGTGTGTTTGTATTCCTCTTGCACACCAAAACAAAATGTTTTGGTCATTTGTTAGGATGGTTTTGGTGGTAGTGATATTGGTGAAGTAATGATGACAGCCAATTTCATCCAAGATTTATTATGTAGCAGTCACTGTAGTAAATGTTTTACATGCATTGCACATTTCAATTTTCATATCAATCTAGAAATGAAATTGAAAGTGAAAGTCTCTCGGTCGTGTCTGACTCTGTGAGTCCATGGACTGTAGCCCTCCAGGCTCCTCTGTCCATGGAATTCTTCAGGTCAGAATACTGGCATGGGTAGCCATTCCCTTCTCTAGGGGATCTTCCCAAACCTGGGTCTCCTACATTGCAGGCAGATTCTTTACCACTCGTGCCACTTGGGAAGCCCGTTAATCCAAAAAGCAAGAATGAATTTATCTATATTTTAGACATGAGTAAAGTGGAGGCAGAGAAACATGGTGTAGTTTGCCCAAGGTCACAAATTGCATGTAAGGTGAAGTTAGGACTTGAATCTGGACCGTTTGTCTCTGAAACTCACGCTGTTTACTACTTGTCCATCTTTAAAAAGTCTGAGTATGTTTGAGACCCTTGATACATATTGCCTAAGGTTTTTTGGTGGGAGAGTGGGGAGCGGGGTGCTGTGCTGCATCTTTGTTGCTGTGCAGGGTTTCCTCTAGTTGTAGCGAGCGAGGGCTACTCTAGTTGCGATGTGCAGGCTTCTCGTTGTGGCGGCTTCTCTTGTTGTGGAGCACCGGCTCTAGAGCTCGTGGACTCATTGGTTATGGCTCCTGGGCTCTAGAGCACAGGCTCAACAGAAGTTGTGGCTCAAGGGCTTAGTAGCTTCGAGGCATGGTGGATCTTTCCAGATTGGGGATTGAACTTGTGTCTCCTGCATTGGCAGGCGGATTCCTCACAACTGAGCCACCAAGGAAACCCTCTAAGATTTTTTTTTTTTTTTCTAATCAGTTCATATATTCCACATTCATAAGATTGCTTATTGTGGTCTTGCTACCCTCAGATATCACCAGATGTGCTTTACCTTTATAGATGTTTGAAATGAATGATCATTCATTTTTTTCCATATCCCTTCTTTTCTTACTAGAAAGAATGGACATTTTTCATGTGTTATTGATCGTTTGTATTTCATCTGTAAATTGTTCTGTCCTACTGCTTTTATTGACTAGTTAAATTTTTTGTAAAACTACAATACATCAAATATGTTAACCGTTCATCTCATTTGTTTAAAATATATTTCCTTCTGCTACTTGCTTTCTTATTTTTGAACAAACTACTTAGATGACTGTTTTAAGTATGTACATGTCCATGTATTTTTTTCTGTATACCCCTCCCCCATATCATCAATTTTAGCTCCTATTTTCCTTTATTTTGTGGTTTTATTACTTGTAGCCAACTCTTCAGTTCATATCATGAATTTATTTTAGTGTATGACTTGAGGTGAGACCCTGGTTTTATTATTTTATTGATAATCCTTTTTTGTTTGTTTTTCGAATCCATTTAAAAATTACCTTGTATTACATATTTCACTCTTCTGTGGTGTATTTTATTATATATTTGTTTCTTTTACCTGTTACCATTTGTTTAAGGCTATTTTTTTTCTTACTAGTTTAGTATAAAGGATACAACTCAGGAACAACCAAGTGGAAAGATGCATGGAACAGGTACAGGGGGAGGGGTGCAGAGCTTCCATACCCTCTCCAGGTAGGCCACTCTACCAGCACCTCAGTGTGTTCACCAACCCCGAACTTCCTGAACCCTGTCTTTGAGGATATTTTATGGAAGTTTTAGTACATGCATGTGATTGGTTAAATCACTGACAGTTGGTGGTTGAAAATATCCAGCCATTCTCCTCTCCCCTAAATTGGAGGTGGGGATGGGTATGGCTGAAAGTTCCAACCCTGTACTCATGCCTTGTCTTTCTGACAACCAGCTCCCATCCTCCTGCGGCTATTTGGGCATCTGCAGAAGTTGTCTCAGAACCAAACCCAAGTGACACTCATCATTCAGGAATTCCAAGGCATTTAGAAACTTTATGTCAGGAAACCAGGACAGAAACCAGATATGTGTTTTATTACAGTATTGTAGAAAGTTCTGAATTTGTGGCAAATGAATAATTGCTTGCAGCACTGAGATTAGACATAACATTGGTTGACACAGAAGAGGGCTATATTCTTCTCTCCAAATTGCAGCAAGTAGCCTAGTAGTAACCTTAATAGTAACCTAGGTGATCCCAAAACTTTGATTTTATTTAAAGAAGGAACTGCCTCTTGCCTTTCCTTCTGTGGTTTTATGCACGTATCAGTACAGGCAGCAACCAGTAATAAGGATCTTCTATAATCAAAATGATGCCCCCTTATTTTTGAGTCTTCTTTTACAATACTGAAAGTGTTTTGAGATGTACTTTTTTATTCAATCTTCGTAACTTGGTCCAAGGTGTTACCTCAACTTTACATATGAAGAAAATGAGACTTGTACTAAAGTCTTTGCCCTCTGCCACAGGATTTGTAAATGGTGGAACTGGCCTCTAGCTTAGCTCTCATGAGGTATTTTGACTGGGTTAGTTCCAAGCCCCTCTGTTTTTTTTTGAGAGATTTGCATATCTACCTTGCTCACCTTTAAAATATTAAAAAAATTGTATTTTAGGTGCCTACCTAAAATGACCTATCAAAATATTTTTTTTTTCAACTGTAAAGTACTATTTGAATGTATGGCTTTGTCTTTATTATTCCCTGGGGACTAACAGATACCTGTCTTCCCTGTTCAGTGGTATATAATGGTAAGTAATAAAGATGTATTATTTGAAAGCTTTATTTTTTGAAGTATATTTCATCTGTCATGAAGGATATTTTTAACTAAAAGAAGAAGCAACCTCATTTGTCTTAAGTCAGTTGAAAGTAAATGATACTTGAGACAGAGTTGTCAAATTTGTCTTCTGCCCTCAGACTGCTAATCATGGTTTTTTTCTCGTAATCTAATGGAATAGGGTAAAAAGTTTGCATCTCAGTTTATAGTTAGTATTTTGGAAGTTTCATACGCAGTTGTATTCAAAGTAGTACCACATATTTTGGTAGTCATTAAGGCTGTCTGCAAATATTTCAGCTCTTCTGTCTCTGTCTTCCTCTCTGTCACATGGCCTTCTCTGGCCACTTTAACTTTGGGAAGCCATATGACTTGTTTTGCTAATGAAATGTGGGCATCACTTCTGGGTGTGTACTCTGCTGGGTGTGTATTCTCTTTTCCTCTGTCTGTGTATGTTCAGTCACTCAGACATGCCCAGCTCCTTGCAACCCTTTGGACTGTAGCATGCAAGGCTTCTCTGCCCATGGTATTTTTCAGGCAAGAATATTGGAGTGGGTTGCCATTTCTTCCTCCAGGGGGATCTTCCTGACCCAGGGATCGAACTTTCATCTCCTGTATCTCCTCCATTGCAGGCATATTTTTTTATTCTGAGCCATTGTGAAGCCCCTTTCTTCTCTGTAAAGGTTAGTTAACATTCATGATGTCAGTCACACCATCAGCTTGGATTCCTGAATGACTGTGAATAGGAGAATCTCTGCTGACTTGTAGTAGATAGGTAATGCGAATGAGAAATAAACCTTTGTTATTTTCAGACACTGAGATTTTGCATTATCTAACCTATCCTAAGGTGGGATCAGAGTATGTTTATTACGCATCACTGAAATCTTTTTCTGATTCTGTCTAAAGATCTTAAATTATACCCAAACTGGATACCCTCCAAAATCTCCAAGCATGATGTATCCATTCAGTGGTGCTCAGAAAACAAAATTTGGGAATCAGGAGGAAAAGTTTATAAGGAAGAGCTCAGCTCTAGGGATCAAAGCCATTGTTGGACAGCCACGGAGGAGATTTGCTTTAGTTACTTGAGTAATTTTTCACACATACTTAATTTTGCTTTTATATATTAAGGTCTCCCAGATTACTAAGTAAATCTTACCGGAGGTATTTCTGTAAAATATTAATAGGAGCAAAGGCTATTTAGATATCCTTAAATTAGGAAAAGGCAAGATTTCTTCCAAGGGCCCTATTTTCAACCGTGACTGAGTAATGCTTGGCAGGGGAGTGAAGGGGGCACTGAGGATGGAAAAGGTCATTCAGCCATTTTGGCTGATGAAATAATGCGTAGTTCTGGAATTGACATCCACCTCTGATGTGCTTGCGGAAGTGAATCTGGACAGAGTAAGCTGGTGCAACCATGTCTCTCCTCCTCCTCCTTGTACTTTCCTCCTTCCATGTTCTGCTCATTTTTACCCTCATTTCCTTGCTTACCTCTCTCCTCTGCTTTAGCTCATCAAGGTCTTTGTTACAAAACATGATTTGTAAGTTACTGATTTGGAACTTGGAAACCATTTTCCTGTGAAATAGATAATAGAAAATAGATGGTAGAAATATTATGTTCCAAATGAGAAAACTTGACTTAACCAATTGCACCATGATCCATTAACAGAAAAATGAATGAAAAAGATGTGGTACTTACATCAACGGAATATTACGAAGCCATCAAAAGGAGTGAAATCATGCCATTTGTAGAGATGTGGGTGGACCTAGAGACTGTCATACAGAGTGAAATAAGTCAGAAGGAGAAAACAAATGTTGTATAATATTGCTTATATGTGGAATCTAGAAAAATAATACAGATGAACTTAACTTGTAAAGCAAAAATGGAGACACAGACATAGAGAACAAATGAATGGATTCCAAGGTGCAAAGAGGCAGGTGGAATGAATTGAGAGATTGGGATTGATATATATACACTACAGATACTATGTATAAACTAGGTAACTAATGGGAACGGACTGGACAGCACAGGGAGCTCTACTCAGTGCACTGTGGGGACCTAAATGGGAAGGAAATCCAAAAAAGAGGGGATGCATATATATATATATATATATATATATATACACACACACACACATACATGTAGCTGATTCACTTTACTGTACAGCAGAAACTAACACAACTTTGTAAAGCAGCTATCTACAATAAAAATGAATTTAAAAATATGAGGATGTGTGGATGTGAGGTAGGTGGCCATGAGTCTTGGGTACTGGTGACTTGAACAAGCAGGATTTCTCTACCATCTTTCCATACTTCAGAGTACTTTTTTGTGTATTCTTGCTTCTGTCTTCCTTCACTTGGCCATCTATGGATTTTGAGTTCCATGGTGGCCATGCAGCCTCTGAACCCTGGCTAAAGGATGGAGTCACTTCCATGCCTGCCTGTGCCCTGGATGCAGTAGGAAGTCCCCCCTCTTGCTTCCTCAGTCTGGTGCTGTCACCGTATGTCTCATGGGGAAGGGCTGTGAAGCGGCAGAGTCACTGAGTCTTCCTCTGTGAGGCAGCAGGGGCCCAGGCTTGCTTTCTGAGGACTGCCATTCAGGGAAGGGAGCCCCTCACAGGCTACCTTCTCCTTTTGGCTTCATCTTCATTTCTTTACTGCTCCTTTGCTTTCTGCAAAGTATTGGTGGTGATGGTTTCTGACACTGGTTGAGGTGAGTTTTCTTGTGAGGGAAAAAAGCAGATAGAATTAACAATTGGACACCATTTAACAACCTTCTCGAATGGTTAGGGCAAGGAGGTATACAAGTTTGAAGGACCAGAAAAGCAGAACTGGCTGGAGGGAGTGTAGTCTCCACACTGCACCTTCTTTCCCCTGGGCCCTGGCATTTGGCGCAGTTCTCTTCTGCCTCCGTGGTTCATATTTTTAGCTCTCTGCAAAGAGACCTTCTTTATGAACATGTCAGTTTATTGTTTAACTCACAAATGATTTTTAACATCAATTTTCCAGGGCAGGTCATGAAAAGAATACAGGACTTCATGGTGTTGAGAGGCCAGAAATTAAGAGTTTTCCATACTTGGTTTTGTCTTCACTTCCCGTCGTTGTCTCACTTCCTTTCACTTTGTCCTCAGCCTTCCCCCTTCTCCTTCTCCACTTCTCCCTTGATCATTCCCTTAGCTTGTTACCCACACTCCTTTCCTTTGTGCATCAATCCCTGTGTTAAGGAGGGAGGGACAGTGTCCAGGGACACAATGAAGATAGTCATGTCATCATCCTTTAGAGGTAATTGTACATTAATGGTGTTAGAAGACTTGACTTTACCTTTGCCGTCAGGAAGATCAGATTAAGCTTAATATTTGAAAGCACACCCTGCTGACACAGAGACAGAATTTTTTGCCCGTGGACTTCAATTGAAAGAAAACTCTGTAATATGATCACTATGTGATGATGGTTTTTCAGATCAGATAAGTGAATTGTATTTATAATTTAAGCTATTTCTGCTATGGGGATGAAAAAATCAAACAAGTGGTAGTTTAGCAAAAAGATTTTCTAGAGCTTGGGTTAGAGAGAATTAAGTGCTGGTGAATAGGATTGTGTGTATATGTGTGTGTTTTGTGGGCATGGAGAAATTAGGAGAAAGAATATTTTATACAGGAAATTTCCATATGGTTGCTTTTTATAGACGCTAGCACATTTCAGAGAAAACACCCTTTACTGGAAGAATTTAGTTCTCTTTAAAGTTTGGTGCAGCAAGGGGTAGAAATGTGGAGATGCAGCTGGAAACTGAAAGATTATTGTGCCACAGGCTTGCAACTGTACCTACCTGTGATGCAGTGAACAATGATTTGATTATTAATCTTTCTGTGACTTGACTTACCAATCTTTCTGTTACTGAAAACTCGCTTCCTTTCCTAAAGCTGGTGGCAACAATTTACTGACTGTCTAAACCTCGAGGACTAACTTGGGTTGAAAAAATAAATCTGGTCTCCTGAAATTCATATCCTGTTAAACTTTTCCACATTTGACTGACTTAATGAAATTCAGTGTTGACCCATGGAAGGCAGAATGAGAGATGGGCATAGGATGAACTGTGGAGGGAGCTTTCAGTTTCTCTTCTTGCTCTTGTCTTTTAAGTCCTGTCCGACTCTGTGACCTCATGGACTGTAGCACACCAGAATTCCCTGTCCTTCACCGTCTTCTGGAGTTTGCTCAAACTCATGCCCATTGAGTCAGTGATGCCATCCAACCATCTCATCCTCTCTCACCCCCTTGTCCTCCTGCCCTCAGTCTTTCCTAGCATCAGGGTCTTTTCTAGTGAGTCAGCTCTTCGCATTCAGGTTGCCAAAGTATGGGAGCTTCCAATGAATATTCAGGGTTGATTTTCTTTAGGATTGACTGGTTTGATCTCCTTGCTATTCAAGGGACACTCAAGAGTCTTCTCCAGCACCACAGTTCGAAAACATCAATTCTTTAGCACTCAGCCTTCTTTATAGTCCAACTCTCACATTCGTACATGACTACTGGAAAAACCATAGCTTTCACACTATGGACCTTTGTTGGCAAAGTGATGTCTCTGCTTTTTATATGCTGTCTAGGTTTGTCGTAGCTTTTCTTCCAGGGAGCGAGTGTCTTTTAATCGTATGACTGCAGTCACCATCTGCAGTCATTTTGGAGCTCAAGAAAATAAAGTCTGTCACTGTTTCCATGTTTCCCCATCTATTTGCCATGAAATAATAACTATATTAGCCAAGGGCCCCCTATTGTCTTCCTCACCTCTTGCCATTTTGGAGTTCCATCTCTACAGTTACTTATTCAGCAGATTTTTTTCAACTAACTACTTTTGGTTTCTTTTTCTTTTTTGCTTAAACAAATTGTTATTTAAAAAGAATATTATGTCTCTGTAATAGACAGGTGGCAAGTATCACTTGCTGTAAGACAATAACTGTAGATATGAAAGTAATACAATCAAATTATTATGAGATTCTAGTTAGATATTATTCCCCATGGAAGACTTGACTGTGAACTGAAGCCCACTCTCTGCTCTCAGGTTAAACAGGAGCTTAGAGAGACAAACATCTTAAATCCAGTGAAGCACCAAGTAAGGAGTTGCTCTTAACTAATTAGGATGATCAGAAAGGAAAGGCCTATATCCAAGCAAAATTGTTCCTCTTAACTCTTGTGCTCTTGTTTTCTGGGGATGGTTTTGATGGTGGAAAAAAGAGAACTTAGACAGAAAACCCGCCTCCTCAGAAATGATCGAGGTCTTCTCACGTGTCTCTGTTTGCTCCAGTATTTCGTCCAATTCTCCAAGCGTATGTGTTCAGCGAATCAAGATTTCAGTATTGGGCTCAGTTTCACTCGCTCTCCTTCTAAGTACTGTATTATTATTCCCGCTTGCTTCTGATTTTCCAGTAGTTCTCTCATGCGCTCACTGGCACACAAGGCCTTTTGCTTCTTTTGCGCCCGTGTACCCAGACATGCCTGCCTCTTCAGATGACAGGTGATTGTAGGAAGATGACGGCTTGAAGTGTCTTGTTCAGTAGGTGTTCTTGCCCTAGTGTTGGCACAGGAAGTTTCATATTACGTCGCCCAGCATGTAATCTACCTGGTGCAGTGGAACTGGTGTGAATAGCTTCCCAGGGCTTGTTCCTGCAGGTGACTCCAAACAAAGACTTTTCAGAGAAGGTGCTTATTGTTACAACTGAAGCGACTTAGCAGCAGCAGCAGCTTATCGTTATATGATGTCTGTCTTTTGAGGCAGCCACAGTTTATGCAGTGCTAGACTGTTACCATTTTATCAGAAATTGAAAATTATGAACGTAGTGTTTTACATCTCTCAGAGGTTCTTGTATCCAGCTGTTGTGGTACTAGCAGTTGTCATTTGCTTTATTGTAACCAAGCAGCACTAGCTCAAATGTGAAGAGATGAAATTTGGTGGCTGCTCTCCCCTTCCCACTCCCCCCAGAGTCCTGTGTTACATTCGTGTTTTTCCTAGGCAAGAGCTCATATGGCTATCTCAGCTGAGAAGGCAGTCTTAACTTGTCCTTATATCCCTTGTTCCCATGAGAGTGCCTAATGAGGATGGTCAGCAATAAGAAGTGAACAGTTTTGCTCAGTGCTCACCATGTGCCAGATACTGTGACTGAAGGAATAATCTCACTTAGCCCTCATTAAAACTTAGCGAGCTGGGTACTGTCATTATCCCCACCTTTAAAGATGCGGATACAAAAAATTGAGATTCAGTAATTGTACAAAATCTCCCAGCTGCTAGGTGACTGAGTTGGAATTTAAGGGCAGGTGTATCTGAATTCTGAGTTCACATTTGTAACCACTATAGATAACATAGTATGATAATCTCCTCAATAAATGGCAGAGTCCTTTACCAGAAGCTTTACAAGGACAATAAGAGAAGAATTAGTTGAAGTGACACAATCCATGTTGTGAGAGGATTTTCTTCTTGATTCACAGTTCTTGCAAAGAAATAATATGCAGCTGACTATGAATAATACACCAAACAAAATGAAATTTCATTCTTGAATGAATTGCCTGTATCTCCTTTTAAGCAAAATTGTTAAAGCATTTAAGTGTCCATGGCTGAGGAAAATGTCTCTATTGTAGTTCTGTCTGAATTTTATTCTGTAAATATTGATGTTTTTCAGCATCAACTGGTCATCATTTTTTGCCTTGTGTTTAGACATAGAGAGTTGAATTCTCAATCTCCCTGCCTGCAGTTGTTCAAAACTCATTTTAAATTCAGAGTAATGTCCATATTTGTAATTATTGCAGCTGGGGAACTGAAACAGGACTACTTGGTTTCAGAGTGTTATGATTGCTTCCTTTTGGGGGAAAATTTTCAGAAGCATGGCAGGCAGATCTCAGTATATTGAGAGAACTATACAAAGACTGTAAGTAAAAGCAGAACTCATACTCTACAATCAGTTTTTAAATTAAAGAAAGGAGAAAGAATAGACAGTTGTTCTAATGGTCAAGGAAACGTTTTCTAGGTGATAGAGGTGACTTGTTATGTTAAAAACAAAAAGGGAAGTGACACTCATTTTAATTTTAAGAGGGTCACTTTGACAGAAATAGTCTGTGTTAATTTAGTGACATGTAATTGACTAAGGCGTGGAGTTTCTATATTTCCTTCTATATATTACCTTGGCCTCCTTTTAGTAATATTTTCTCATTTAACGATTAGGATCGTGTGGTCGGTTGTTCTAGTGGAGGTTTTGGGGATGGAGAGGTGACTATAAGGTGAACCATTCTGGTAGCTTTTGTGGGCTGAAGTTGGTCTGGAGAATCACACAGAAGCCAGGAATTCTTGACGATTGGTCAGGGAAGGACTATGAACAGGGTGTCATTTCATTTGGTTCTGTCCTTTCATTCCTTTCTCTTAACACATTGTGTGGCCCCACCATGGAGAAAATGGAAAGTAACGTCAAATACATTTCATTGACAAACTTTATGGTATTTTTATAGAAATGGGTATGATACACCAGTAAACATGACATAGTCTGATGCTGTTTTTGAGCTGGTATGTGTGATAAAGACTGCCGAGGCAATGAAATAAAGCCTCAACCTCTAGGAGATTTCTGTGTCTCTCTATCTCTGGCATTATGCAGCGATCTAGGTGAAAGTTCAGTACATTTCACTGCTTGAAACATGGCCAAGTCAAGGACATAAAATAATATTTAGCCAGATCAAAGATTGTGTTAACTTTGCCAAAATGAATGTAAATTTTATTTTTCTGTGATTTCCCAATAAAACCTTTCTTTATGGGGTGAGGGAGAGGTTGGGAACAGGAAGATGGGAGATTATCATACATTTCAAATTATATTGATCAGAATCAAGTTTAGCTTGCTCCGGTATGTAAATTAGAGGTTTGTGGTTGAGTGGAATTGATTTTGCTGAGACTAAATTAATCACAGTGCTTAATCACTGTAACCTTTAAACACTGCAGTCTTGGCCACAGCTGCAGGGCACAGTTGTGTTCCTCTGAGCTTTATGCTGTCATCTCACGAAAGGCCGAATGCCCGTGACTTGTGCGAACAAGGATTCCCACGTATAGCCTTCAGAGCTGGTTCTGTGCCCTGCAGAGGGTTAGCTGGAGCATCTCTCCTGGGGCTGCTATGGCCTGTTCAACCACAGAAGGCTTTCTGCTCTTATACAAGTATTTCCAAATTTTTTTTTTCTCCAGTAAAGTCAAATTAGCCGTCACAGCTGAAGTGCCTACGGAAGGCAGTCTTTAGAATGAGAACTGGAAAACATTCAGTTATATTGTGATTTTTTTTTTTTTTCTTTTAAATATTAAAAAAAAAAAAAACAGATCTCTTTTGGAATTATTTGCAAGGGTGAAGTGGACAATTTGGAAATGAATTCAGGAATGAAAAGGTTAATTGACTCTTCCTCAGAGCTCATCCTGAGAGCCTACAAGGAAGACTGAAAATAGAATCTAGGATTTGGTTTTGTTTTTTTCCCCAATGTTCTTTTCAGTTCCTTGGTCTCTGTTTCATGCAGCCTCCCCACATCAAACCATCATCAAGCCTCCCATAGAAATGCAAATCACTTTCCCAGTTTAGTTCTATATCTGGAAATAGTTTTTGTGTGTATGTTTTTTAACCCCTTTTGGGGGCTGTCCATGAAGTTTCTCAGTATAGTATCCTTTTAAAAATTTTTCTGTAACTACCATCCTTTATATCTTCCTTTTTGCTTTGTGTGCTGAATTGTGCATTCACAGTTGAAGGGATTAAATAAAGCACATTCAGTGTAATAAAGTGCAGCTGGACTGGTCGTCCTTAAAATCAGCGAGCATCTGGTTTTCACAAAAACCGCACCTTATATGGACTAAAAAGTATACCAGGGACCTGCTTTGACCTCTTGATTTTATAAGTCAGGACTGAGAGCCATAAAAGAGAAACGACTGTTCAGGATAACTTGTTACAGCCAAGCTGAGACTGAAACTTCACTGATTTTTCTTTTTCTTTTTTTCTGTTCAAGTCTCTTCTCTATGTCATTGGCTCTTTTCTCTGCAAAAGAGATCCTGGCTTTCCAAGTTTCTCATAATCACATTCCTTATAAATAGCAAGTAGTGCTCAGTAAATCTGACTTAATTTGTGGTATATTCTAATATGACATGAGATCTACTTGCAGTTTGCTTTGGTGAGTTGCTTATAGTAGAAGAAAGAAGTCTTAAGTCTTACCTTCAAAATAGTTTTTGTGGTTGGCCTCCCTTTTTCTGTTATACGCTGGTTTGCCTACCTTCATTGACATTTATTTTCATTGATGGGTCAGTTCATTGATGGGTCAGTAAGAGAAAAGTTGAGGTGTAACGTAGTGGTTTGAACACAGACTCTGAAGTTGGAGCTTCTGGGTTGGGTCAGCCTTGGCTCTGTTACTGTCACTGTTACCTTGATGAGTTTAGTTAAACAACCTGCCTCAGAGCTGTTGAGACAGTTAAATGAGTTCATAATAGTCAGACTTTTAGACTAGTGCCGGACATGTATGAGTGTTCTTTGAATGTCAGTGTTATTGTGATTGCACCAGATGATTTGTTGATATAAAAAATTCACATACGGTTTCATGTGATTTGTGGGGCGTACAGCAACATATTTTGGATCTCTTATTCCATTGGTTCTGTAACAGCTCCTCCCCTGAGGGGTCTCATCAGTTTACCAGAAACCCCATCACTTAGTTCTAACACTGGATTTTCCTTCAGTTTACGGTCATGTTCAGACTGGACACACACTAGATCAGTGTATGTCCATGATGGATAAAGGAGGAAGGTAAAAGAGACTGTTAGTTCAACTAGATTGTGGAGCAGTTCTTCTAAAATTATTTGTGAATGTCTACACTTTGCCAACACAGAGACTCACTCATATATAGAACATGTCATCTACTTGAGATTCCATTCCTCTACGCAGAACTTTTGCCAGGTTCCTGCCACCCAGTTATACCTCTTCCCATACTGAAAGTAAACATTGTTTTAGAAAGGCACTTAATGGAATGTAATGTCAAACCAAAACTGTGGAGTTGCCTTTTGAAGAAACCCTACTTCCATTCTTGTCTGCATCCCTACAGGGGTCAGGGACAACCTCTTAAGATCTGCTGCCTAGAGTTTCCTCAGAGTTGGCAGTTTAAACATTCTGTAGCAATCACCTGTTGTTTCAACTCCTCAGAAGAGAGACTGTTAGTTCATGAGGGCAGTGACTATGTGTAGTTTATTATTATATTCAGAGTATGTTGCACATCGGAAAAGATTTTGTTGTCGTTGAATGACTCTTGAGTGCTGTAAAGGGTAGAGTCCATGCCTTTTTATCTTAGGCAGAATTCTCATGGGTGGTTCCCACTTCCCTTCCTGCACCCTCTGTCCCCACCCTCATGAATTTTTTCCCAGCTGAAAATGCTATAGGACAGTTTCTGGCTTCTCTTAAGGTCATCCATTGGAAGTTTTTCTTTTAATTAACTGGATTTTATGTCTGTCAGAATTAACCAGCTTTTAAACTATTTTCTCTTAACTGGAAGGTTGTGTTCTGAGAAGTGTGAAGCTGAAAGAGAGGGAAGGAGGAGCAAGGGAGAAGAGGTTTTTTTCTCACTGGGTTGAAAGACCCCTTCCACTACTCCATACTAGGCACCCCAAATTCATTATTCTCAGAACTTTATTTTCTACATGGCAGCATCCAGTCAGAACAGAAGTGCTTCACATATTGACTGTGGTAAACTAATGTGGAAAGGGTCAAGCTATGAGATGGATTAGGGGAAGAGTAGGTAGGAAAAGTGATTTCATAAAGCTGTGATGCCCAGAATTTAAGGGCTTACAGCATATTCTTCCCTGTGCTCCTGGGTCTGCCTTTTCTTGGGTCACTGCCCATCCCCACCCCCACCCCTTGTATTTAATTCTTGTTGAATTTTTCCAGATTGGCTTGTTGATTTAAGATTACCTAAATTTGCATACCGCCTTCAGCTTTACTTTGCATCCTGAAGGAAAGGGAATGTGGATTCAGATATACAGGTTTATCTCTGACCTTTAGCTAATCATTAGATTGAGATAAATGTGTAGGGGTGACAAATTGCCTTTAATGACGTTTAATCTGTAAGCTGACATTAATGTCTGGTTTAGTGTTCCAGTTTCACAGAGGTGAAAAGCATGGACTTTTATCTTAATTTGACCTGTTTAAAAGGTGTTTGTGGGCGAGCGTCAATTTCTGATTAACTTAATGGCATGTTTTACATGGAGACAATCAAATATTGATACAGGAAGAGGCCACTAGACACCTATTTCCCAGTCTGCCATAATTGGTCAAAATAGCGGAGGAAAGGAAGAGTTGCTAGTAACTGAATTGAAGGAGGCTCTCACAGCTGTCCAAAATCCAGGACTGATGAGTAAATCTGTAGGTGGTATCTGGGAGAAGCCTCTGCTTGTTACTATTTATGAAACAGATGCTGTTCCTGAACTTTTGTGGGTGTTAGGCTAATAGATTTTAACGCCTTCATGATTCAATAAATCACTTCAAAGAGGACAGTTAAGCAAGCCAGCCATTCAGTTAAAGGAGTGGATGGAGAGGGAGGTGGGAGGGGGTTTCTGGAAGGGGAACACATATACACCCATGGTGGATTCATGTCAATGTATGGCAAAACCAATACAATATTATAAAGCTAAAAAATAGATAAATAAACTAATTTAATAAAGAAAAGATAAAGAAAAAATAAAATAGTTATTTGGCTGCAAAAAAAAAAGGTGAAAGGCCTGAGAAGTAACATTCCTTGTGGGTGTAGTGCTGAATGGTTTGCCTTTTACCAATTAACTCTTAACTAACTAAGCATTTGTACAGGCAACCCTCTAACAGGTGATTTCTTGACACACTTTGACTTCAGTGTGTGTTTTTATTAGATCATTATCACTGATGATGAATGCATCTTTATTTCCAATCCATTGGAGAAACAGAGAAACTTGAGTTCAGTGAGGTCATTAACAACTGTGTCACTTTAAATTAAAGCCAGATGATAGCTTCGCTAGTTCCTCACAGAATTACAAGCTGGTCTTCCTGGTGAATGTCGTTTCCTTAAATTCCTTTCTGGAGATCAGAATGGATCTGTATCACTCTGTTTCTGTGTGAAGAGATAGTGTGTTGATAGAAGGAAGGAGGAGGGTCCAGGATTTGGAGCCTGCTCCCTGTCAGTCATGTGACCGTGAGCAACTTTCTCAACTTCACTGGCCTTGATGACCATATCTGTAAAGTAGGGGCAATGAGTTGGTTAATGCAAAACACTTAGAAAACTTCCTGGTCCACAGTAAAGATTTATGAATGGTGTTTTACTTATTTATCTTTTTTTTTTTTTTTTTTTTGGAATTTGGTTAGGAGATTGGAAGCAACGTTCACTAGACTAAAACTAAACACCCTTTAAATTCATTGAATTGATTTCCTAGTGAAATAATCAACATACTAACATGAGACTCTAAACTAGGGGATAGATTCTGAGTTAAATCTGTCTGGGTGTCCATTCTGCTGCAAATCCAGGCCAAGCAAATATAGCTTCTGTACAATTAAAAGGATGATGACCCATAAAGGAAAAAATGTAAGTCAGAGATCCTTAAGAACTTTTCCCTCTATTCCTGTTACCTGTGGTGTCTTTATATAATACCTCAAGAGAAACTTCAGTGACTAGACTACAAAAGAGGGTTATAAACTGTATTTAGATAAGGCTGTGTTTAGATAAGAAGGTATACATAAATCAAGACTAATTTCATGGGCAGACAGGTCTCATTGAAACAGATGAGAGTAATTTTAGGAGTGTGTTTGCACTACTGCCAGGTTTTTTCTTTTCATTTTCCCTTACAATTTTAGATTCTTAAACATTTTATTTTAATGATTAACATTTTTGCCTGGCTTTTAAGTAAAAGACCAGGGGCTGGGTTGAAAAGGCAGTTCTGGCCAATTTACTAGAAAACTAAGTTACTTTAATGTAGTCAGCCCTAATTATATCTTAAAATAATTTTGATGCAGCAGTATGCCTTGAAACAAACAGGTAATGGGTGGCAAAGTGAAGCAAGTAGGTAGTGAATTGAGATTTATGTGACACTGCAATCAAACTATAAACAATGTTGCTTTTAAAGCCTTCTGAATGTTGGTTAACTTGGTTAGGGCAGTGCTGTGAGCATTTCCATTAATTATGGAGTAATTATACAGGGAGCCCCTACCTCTTTAAATAGTTCTGCTTAGTTTATGTTTTTCTTTCCTCTCCTTTTATTTCTCTTTATTTCTTCTCTTTGTCTTTATTTCTGTTGGTCTGTGGGTCTGTTTCTCCCTATTTCTGTATGAATTGGTGTTCTACAGGCAAACAGAACCAATAGAAGGATGGGTGGGTGGGGTTTATGTGTGTGTGTGTGTGTGTGTGTGTGTGTGTGTGTGTGAGAGAGAGAGAGAGAGAGAGAGAGAGAAAGAAGAGGTTTATTTTAAGGAATTGGGTCACTTGATTGTCGGAACCAGCAAGATCAAAATCTGTAGGGGAGGCTGCAGGCTGGAAACTTGACAGGAGTTGATGCTATAATCTTCAGGCAGACTTTTTTTTTTTCTTTTCTGGGAAACCTTTGTTTTTGTTCCTAAGGCCTTCAACTGAGTGGATGAGGCCCACCCATATTATTGAGGGTAATCGCTTTTATTTAAGGTCAACTAATTGTAGACTTTAACCATATCTGCAGAATACCTTCACAACAACACCTAAATTTATGTTTGATTGAATAACCTGCTGCAACAGCCTTGCCAAGTTGAAACATGAAATTAACCATCACAGTCTCTCATTCCTGTTTCCTGTGTTCCTCTCTCTCTCACAGAAACACACACACACACACACACACACACACACACACACACACACACACAAATGAGTTTATGAGGTATCCTTAGTGTTATTGAACTTCAGGTAACAGGATAATAATCACAATAACAGCTAGCAGTGACTGAGCACATGTCATGTGTTGTGTGTTCTCTTGGATACTGTATATACTTATGACCTCATGTAATACCCTTGACATGTAATACTCCACAGATTGCGTAGAGTTACTTTACTTTATGGGTAAAGAAACTGAGGCTCAAAGAGTTTCTGGCTTTTCAGTGATTGAGTCAAGATTCAAACCCTCATCTGTCTTCCTTTTTCTGTGTTCTCTTGTTTTTCTGGTATTTCCACCCTTACTATCATCCTTGCTTATTTTGCAGTGTTGTACTTGGCTGAAGAGTTTGGTATCTTCATGCTTTTTTCACCAGGGCATGTTTTCAAAATAGGCAGTTCAGAATGTTGGGTAAGCCACCTGGGTTTTCAGATTAGATAACTAAAAGTGGCTGGCATTACCATTACTATGCCCAGCAGACTAGATAGTTTCTGAACTAGGCATGAATAGTTGTAAGGAGGGTCATCTCCCAGTACCCTCTGACCTTTTTTTTTTTTTCCTCACTGATGGATTGCTTCCTTGTCTGCTGCCAAATCCCTAATGTGCTGGCTTGGTCCATAGATGGATCATTCGCAGAGGATGGATAGTGCAGCTGCAGGTCTGGCATGCAGGACTTCAGGTGGTGCCCACTACTTAATCTGCAGCCAGATTTTCACTAGAAGAAAGGCAAGGCAGCTCTCCTTGGTTTCACTGGGGGAGCTGGCCTCATCTGCAGAAACTTATCCTAATAACATTCTTCACCCTTCTTGGTGGCTCCCAGCCATTGTCTTCCATCTTCCTGTGCTTAGTTTTTGTCACTTCCAGCAGCTTCTGCTAGGTTGCTGGCTCTGAAGTGGAATTTGACAGACAGAGGTGAGAGCAGCCTTTGAGTTCCCTCTGTGCAGGTTGGCTTCTTCTAGCACACGTTGGAAGCAGTGCCGATGGATGTTCAAAAATGCACACACTGGAAGGGCTTGCTTGTTGTTCCAAAGCCTAATCGGAGATCTAGGTTGGCAGTTCCCTACAGCTTGGCAAGGAACAGTTCGAATGTTTGTAGATGGCTCTTGCCTTCCACCATGTGCCAACTTGAGCTCTGGCAAGTTAGCTTCAGTGGGTTTTGTCTTGACAAGTTGGAAAAGTTTCCCAACTTCGGATGACTGTGTGGATCTTTGGGGAGCTTTACAGCTAGCAGGCAAGGGCTGCCATTTTAAAGAGCATAGACATTAATATGTTCATATTGAATATATTTGAATGAGCATGCTATGTGTTGCTTTTTATTTTGTAAATGAGCAGGACAGAGGAAAGAAGGGAGGAACAAGAGATAGAAACAGATGGACTTGACCTGGAGATGAAGTCTCTGCAGAAGCCAAGGTGCTGGCTTGCGGATACTACTGGGATACATGTTTTTCTTTGAATTACTTAAGGATTATTGCAATAGCTTCTTTCTTTAAACTCCCTACTCTTGATTTTCATGATTTTAAAACTATCTCATTCTCCTCGGACTACTTTGGGTTGCTTCGATTGGTCTCTCTTCCTTGAATGTCTCTTAAGTGTTTCTGACTTGTACCGTTTCTTCTTTGAATCTCTCCTTGCTTCTTCTGTCTCCTTGGGTTTCTCCTCACTGCTTAGGTTTCAGTAGCTCCTGTATTAGTGATGCTCCAAGTATGGCCCTTGGCCCAGCAGCATCAGCATGACCTGGGAAGTTGCCTGAAATGCTTGAACCAGACCTAAGACATTATGTAAAAAGGACTATGTTTTACATTTTGATACACATTTTCAGAGATTATACTGTTAATAATTTCATTGTATGTAACAGCGCTTGCTATAAGGCATAATTTAGGTCAAAGCTGTGTTCTCAATGGATACATTTCAACTGCCCTTAGAAATGGATTGTCGTATAAGAAAACTGGATTGTCATTAGTTAAAGAAATAATAAAGACATCTTGCTTTTGTTCTTGTCCTGTAGACCAAGGCAGACCCTAGGAAGTATGGGAAATTGTGTTCTTTCTCTTCTGACTTGTTTATATACAAGGAACAAAGACCCACTCTAATTGCTTTAATACTTTTTTGTTGTTGTTTTTAAAATAGTAAGAAAGCATTCGGGATGGGAAACCTTACTTTAGAAGGGCCCTCATATGAAGTGGCGGAGAAGGCAATGACAGCCCACTCCAGTACTCTTGCCTGGAAAATCCCGTGGAGCCTGGTGGGCTGCAGTCCATGGGATCACGAAGAGTCGGACACAACTGAGCGACTTCACTTTCATGCATTGGAGAAGGAAATGGAAACCCACTCCAGTGTTCTTGCCTGGAGAATCCCAGGGATGGCAGAGCCTGGTGGGCTGCCGTCTATGGGGTCGCAGAGTCGGACACGACTGAAGCGACTTAGCAGCAGCAGCAATAGCATATGAAGTGGAACCAAGATGGTCATAGGATCATTCTATTGTGCGTTGGTCTTGATCAGTGTTAGGTTTCTGTTCACATTCATTCTTATTTTCTCCCTCATTTTGTTATCCACAGATAGGCAAAATAGAGAAAACAGCTGTCTTCCTACTTACAGAAAATAGTCTACCATATATCCTTCTCCTTCTGTTTGAGAAGGAGAGAGTGATCAGTGGGAAATAAACAAGGACCAGGCTCCTCTCATACTTAATGAGGGTAAGGGAGTGAGCTTTTTAGGATTTATCAAAAACTGCTGATTAAACCAGTTTGCTACCCATCTTGTTATAAAGAGAACTCTCTGGAGTATAATGTTGAAATGTTTTTAGTTTCTAAATTAGACTTAGAGCCGTTTGGTCTTACATTAGAATATTTTGACAGTCTTTTGGTTATTATAGCAGGACTTAGTCTCTTTGGGGTCTAGGATTGAACTAATTATCCAGTCATATCTGGTAGAAAGGGATCCTACTACTGCTTATCTGAGACTGCATTGTCGTCCTGGGTTGTATGGGACTGTGATACAAATGGCCTTACTGTTTCTCTGCCTGGCTTTTCTGCAGTGTAAAACTATCCTCTAGTGACTACAAAATGCCTTTCTTTTACTCGTTGAAAGGTTTCAAGGAAGACAGAAAGGAAGAGAGGGCTGTGAGGGAAAAGAAACTATTAACATGCCATGTTTCCTGTCCCTGTTCAGCCAAAGTATAACCTTGGATGACTGTATTCCCCTTAGTTTATTGTGAAGGCATTTGAGAAGGCCTTCCCCGTGGCCATATCTCAGTTTACACTCTATAAAATTGGATTAGACAATGTTAATTCAATTAATGACTGTACTGAAAGTTTGTCTTCATGTGCAGTGAAAACAGTAGGGCAGCCTCTAATAATCTATGGATTTAATGACTGCACCTTTGAAGAGTGTTAAGCTAAAGTGAAGTTCAGAATGGCTTGTTAACTGGGTTTATTAGCTGTTGACCTTCCCTTTCAGCATAATAGTGGCAGTCAGACTGAAGAGAGCACTACCATCCTGATTAGCATTTATCTAAAGATAGGCTGCTGCCTCTTCCACAGTAAATTAGTTCAATCAGCCATAAAGAGCTTGAGAAACATTTTCTGCTTTATAAAAAGAATTAGATGTTAGAACAGTTCATCTACCATAGTGCTGTGAAGATGAATTGAGCCCCTGAACGTGCTCATTTGAAGAAGGCTCCTTGAGGATATTGAGTAACTGAACAGATTTCCCTCAAGATTGATCAGGGGCCCTGGCTTTCCTGTACAAAAGTTGATGCCCTAATTTTTGCCTTTTCACAAGAGCACCACATCTGCTCCTACTTTTGTATATTGGTTCAGTGAAGTAAAAATCCCGTTTGTTTAGCACCTACTACGCACTGTGTGTCACTTAGGAAATAAAATCCTCTGCTGACAGAGAGTCTGTGATTTGATTAAAGAGAAGAAAACTAAACTAAAGCTGAGAAATATCACTCCCACTACCACCAAAATAAGGTTACTGAAGAGAGGAAACTATATAATGACAGTTGTCACTTTTTGTATAGCTTGTGCTTGTGCTAAGTCGTGTCCAACTCTTTGCAACCCCATGGACTGTAGCCCTCCAATCTCCTCTGTCCATAGGATTTCCCAGGCAAGAATACTAGAGTGGGTTGCCACTTATTCCTCTAGGGGATCTTTTCAACCTAGGGATTGAACTCCTTATCTCCTGCATTGGCAGGTGGATTTTTTATGACTTCAGTCACCTGGGAAGCCCCCTTTTTGTATAGAGATCATCTTGAAAAGTGAAGCATATTTTCCCAAAGTAACAAGATAGTGGTTGGAGGTTAGTATTTTTGATCACAGTCTTAGCGCCGTGTAAGTTCTTCTCATAGTGAGTCATAAAAGTAGAGAGACAAAAATTATAAACCTTTCCAATCATTTAAAATCTTAAATTATGATCCATGTCTTTTTTTATAAAAAGGACATAAATGTACTGTAAATTGATTTTTATGAAGTGCCCCAATGTACTATAAAGTATACATAGAGCACATAAAATTCTAACTCTGCTGTATCGTAAATTTGACCTCACTGAAATGAATAGGCTCACTATATGGCAAACACTAATGAAACATTTAATTATCAACCCTCCCACTTGTCTTTTTAGGATTTAGAAGGGCTTCCTGAGAGACTATTTTTGTGGCCACGGTTTTCACAAAACAAAATAATAAAATCTTTTCTTTAAAACAAGTATCTCTTTCTCTTTGTAATCGTTTCAATAGAGACAGCTAGTTTAATTAGACTGATGAACCTGAATCTGGATTTTGTAACCAAACCTATATCATCTTTTTTTTTTTTTTAAAGAAAGCTAATGGTGTAGTTAGATATGTGATGACCTCATGAAGACTTCCTGTCGACCCCTTTGGCCACTGGGTACACAGACACCATGAAGTCCTTGCAGCTTGCTCAGACTAAAGCCATGGGGTACTTTGTGAGGGGCAGCTTGGAATGTCACTTGTGGACAAGCTGTAGGCTTCAGATCCTGGAAGGACCATGTAAGGAGTTCTCTCTATCCATCCCTGTAACTGCTATGTTGGTTTACTTTTATTGCCCAGTTACTCCAGGAAGAGTTGTCAGGGAAACATGGTTGAATGAGCCAATCAAGGCAGCTTAAAAAAAAGGGGGGGGGAATGAAAATACTATGCTAAGTGAAAGAAACCATTCACAAAAAATCCCATATTATATAATTCCATTTATATTGAAGTATCTAGAATAGGCACATCTGTGGCAATTGAAAGTAGATTAGGGGATGCCTAGGGCTGAGGGAGGTGGAAGAGATGGAGAGTAACTGCTAATGGGCACAGTGTTTCCTTTTTGGAGTTATCACTTTTTGGAGTTATCAAAATATTCTAAAATTAGACCATGGTGATGGTTGTACAACTAAAAGCCATTGAATTGTATACTTTAGATGGGTAAAGCATATCATATGCAAATTATATCTCAGTAAAGCTATTATTAAAAAAATAAAACAGGTACTATATTTCATTCAGTTAAATAGTATGACCAAAGGGAAAAAGGTTTTAAGCATTGAGCATCCCTTGTAATGTATGTACATATTCATACAGCTGTAATGCGTGTTATCCAAGTGTGAACCATATTGTGCTAGTCATGATGTGCACCTGAATTGTAGAGAGAGAGGAAGGACCTTTTAAATGAGAGGATATCATGCATTGGGAAGCAGTCTTGATTAGAGCAAGATCTTTGTAGCTCCAGGGTGGCAAGTTTGGTTAGTGTGCGAGTCCAGGAGTTACTGGCAACTATCTGGTATTCTTTGGTAGAGGAAGTGTAGCTTAAGGTGTTTGATAATACATTGGCATTAGTTTTGAACTATCATTCCAATAAAATAAATTGCTGGGGCTTCCCAGGTGAAAGTGGTGGTAAAGAGTCCACCTGCCAATGCAGGAGACAAGAGAGATGCGGGTTCAGTCTCTGGGTTGGGAAGATCCCCTGGAGGAGGGCATGGCAGCCCACTCCAATATTCATGCCTAGACAACCCCATGGACAGAGGAGCCTTGTGGGCTACAGTCTGTGGGGTCGCACAGAGTGGGACGTGACTTACCACACACAGCACACGTGCACTTGGCATCTAACCGTTCTCTCCCCCATGGCACATATGAAAACAAACCATTAGTATTCCTGTTTCCTATTTTATGCCACCATCTAAAACATTTCAAACTCATGTGGAATGCTTCTGATGATGTGAGTTGGAGGCCATCTGTGAGAACCTCTGCTGTATAGGAAATTATTGTTGTTTGATTTTTAAATCTATTTTGTCATCCAGGCAAATGAAGCAAATGACTTGCCCTCTCTAAGCTCCCCACTCCTCACCTGCAAGTGGGGAAGTGCTGGTGTGGGCCCTGGGGTGTCGGGGCGGGGTGGGGGGGGTGGGTAAAACACAGTACCTGTCAGAAGCGCTCTTCAGTGGCGAGAGGGGATGGGGGTGGCTGCTGGATCACTAGAACCTGGAAGGAGATAGACAAGCTCTGAGACAGTGATGTTTTTGTTTATTTGAGCCTGTTTCGTCTTCTTTTCGTCTAGGCTTGCCGTATTATAGCTGCTTGAAGATTAAGACCTTTGTGAATCTTACTCTCAAAAGTTATATGGCCTCTTGCAATCTACTATAAACAGCACAACATTAGACTTAAAAATTTCAACTTTAATGTTAGCTGTGAGATCTCAAGTCACTGCAGCATCCTTCCCTTGTGAAATGAGACAGTGAGACCAGCCGGCTCTTGATTCCTCCCAGTCCCAAGATTACCCCATCTTACGTTGGTTCCACAGTTTCTGATTCTTCCTCATTTCCTCTTTCCATGCACTTTGTCTTTAATCTCTCAGCCTCTTTCTACCTGTCTCCTGCAGTCCTTCATTATCCATCCTTTTATACATCCTAAAAGTTGTCATAGTGTATCTAATATGAGGCAAGCTGTAAGTTAGGGAGTGGCTATACAGTGTTGAAAAATACAGATAGGGTTCCGATACTAATGGAACTTACAGTTTAGTAGGGGAAGCCCTGATAAATCACTTAATAATTACAAAATATGATAAGTGCTATTACCGAACAGGAGAGAATACTGTGAGAGGCAGGAGTACATGACCCAGTTTACATCGCTTTTCTCAAGTTGAATTTCCAAGGGCTAGAGGCCTGCCCACAGGCTGTTTGAGAGGAAGTGCAGTGTCGCCAGTAAAGGCCTGAGGCAAGACGAGATGAGTGACTTTCAGGAACTAGAGGCCAATGTGGCTGTGAGTGAGTTGGGGTGACTTAGTAAGAATGAGCCTGGAAAGCCGTGCCAAATTCAAAGCCAAATTAAAGATTTTTATTTTAAGTTCATTGGAAAGCCTGTGATAAATTTTCAGTGGTAATGAAATAGGGATCTTACTTTAACTAGCTTGAAACAAATAAAAGTTGCTTCAAAAAATATGTTTAAATTTTACGTTAGTGTTAGCACATATAGAATAATATACTATGCTTGAAGTGAATATGGTTTCACGCTTGGCAGAGGCTAGCCTGTGACCAAAACTTGCATATCAGTGTTGTGTTTCCAACAGAGGAGAAGCCTTGGTTTCCTAGAATTTTCTACCTTTTTTTTCTTCTCTCTGCCCCATTCTGATTCCTGTCATCTCTTTTCTCTGCAGTTGGTCACTTCTTCTTCCAAGCAGTCCTTGATCTTTGAAATGCTGTAAGAATAACAGCAATAGCTAAGTAGACCTTCAGATAGCTGATGTATCTTTGGGCTATGGTTCTGTGACTCTAAAGGGCTGGGAATTGCAGATAAGTTAGAATAGAGAGGCTCCCATAGTATTCTAGAAGAATGCCTCTTCCAGCAGAAATTCCAGTCAACAAAACCGATGTCACTGCCCCAGCAGGTGCAGGCACCAAGGGCTTGACTGAGCTGACACAAGTCGGAACATTCCTACTAATTCCTATGCAGATCTGCTAAATGTACTTATTACCAAATGTGTTCATTGCAGGCTACACTCATGTTGACATTTGGTGGGGATGCAAAGAGGCAGAGGTTATAAAAGGTGGATAGGTTCTTTCCCTGTAAAATCTTAATCTCATTGGGTAAACAAGCCATGTACCTTCAGAAGGCCATTTTGGATGTTGTCCTGGTAAATATTTAACAGGTTTTTAAAAATAATTATATTTGAAACTATTTTGTTGTTTTTAGTTGCTAAGTTGTGTCTGACTCTTTTGCAACCTCATGGACTGTAGCCCACCAGGCTCCTCTGTCCATGGAATTTTCCAGGCAGGAATACTGGAATGAGTTGCCATTCCCTTCTCCAGGGGATTTTCCCGACCCAGGAGTTGAACCCAGGTCTTCTTCACTGCAGGAAGATTCTTTACCATCTTAGTCACCAGGGCAGATATCAAGTACCTGGTATATGTTAGCTTTTAGAAATATATAGACTTAAGACTTGCTTTCAATAACTTAATCTATAAATACCTTTAGTACTTTCCCCATTTTTCCATCTTGATTTTACTTGAACTGGACCTAGTTGTAGAGTAATAAGAGATGAAATTGAGAAAACAGGACTGAGAGCCTTCTTTAAAAAGGATGTATCCTGAACTAGGCCATTTGATAGAAATGGTTCTGACAGGTGGGTATGGGGTGGGTTGACAAATCAGGAGCTCTTGTAGTAATCTTGAGAGTTGCCTATAGTGTAGCATCTCTTCAGCCTGGAAACCAAGTGTTGCTGATCATTTGCTGCTCACTAGAGCCTCATCTACTCAAGCATTTTCACTGTTTACAAATGATAGAGTAACTAGAAGGTATTTTGTTTTCTGCTAACATTTTCAGTTTCCAAAGAGAGAACCATAAAACTTTGATAAACACATACATAAGGATTGAGGCTCACACGACTCCAAAACTGTATCCTCACGTGTCAGACATAACTGGTCGTATGCAGAGAAAAATGTCACCTGTGATTTATGCCTTAAGCCCTCTCTTACCAGATACTCTTACCTAATTGTACAAATTACTCAGGCTTTTGTTTTTATTTGGTTCTTTTTATTGTGTTGATTAAATGTTGAAGAACATATCTCAGTTTTGTGGGGAAGTTACAGGAGTGAATATTTATAATAAAAATTCTGCCATCACTGTACATAAATGATTTTAGTTCAGCAATCCACATGGTATAGAGCTAAAACCATAGGCTTTACTATCACATAGATCCAATTCATGCTCCATCTCTTAATAGCTATGTGACCTCAGAAAGATTGATTATGTCATTTCTTTGAGCCTGGGTCCCTTTCTAACGTGGAGTTATGATGTCCACATACTTGATTGCTATAAAAATGGTAATAATGTATGAAAAGTGCCCTCCCCCCACCCCCCGGCCAGTGCCTGGCACCTGGTAAGCACTCCACCAGTCTGATCCACTGTCATCATTATTTAGGTCATCTTTATTTGACTGAGTTGTAATGGGGCTAATTACAAAGTGAATCTATATTCTAAAAGTAAACACATACCAAAATGAATTTTAAAAATTTACTATAGTGAAAATTCTTCAGCTTCTTATCATGGCTCAGTTCTAATGGTTGATTTTTAATAGTGAAATTATTGAAAGAGATATTCCCCAGTTTCTGCATATTTCCTGTAGTTTAAAAATCTTCACATTAATTTATTGTACATTGAACATATGTATGATATGAAAGAGAGTTATTTATTTGAGATATTGACTTGACATACAATGATTTACTAATTTTCACTCTGCACATGCTACACATGATAAATCCAGTCTTGTTAGACTCAGAGAAATATCTAAGTATCACTCTTCTTCTCAAAGAATTCACAACAGAACAGAGAAGAATTTTTTCAGAGGGTTGGCGGGGAGGAGAGTTTGCAGAGAAACAAAAACATTCAAGCAACATTTCTCCTCTCCAACTTAGAATTTATTTGGGGAAGAAAAACAGTTGGAGCAGGGGAGATAGTTCTCATTCTTACATTTTTCCATGTTTTTCCTTACCAGCTTTACATATTTTCCCCTGTATTATATTTTTAAAAATAATCTAACCGTACCTTTAAAAATATAATACCGGGGAAAATATGTATTTAAAGCAAGAGTTGGAAAGAGATTTTTCTGTTTTCAACATTTAGGATTCTTATACATGTTAAATATTAGTACTCCAAGCATGACCTTTTAAGAAATTCCTCATTGAAACAAGAGACTTGAGGAGGAAATAATGTATGTCCAAAGCACCTTTGAATGTTGTATCTTCTAGAGCAACTGAGAAATTTCTGTATTAAAAATGTTCTGTCTTTACACAAATGACTTGAAAACTTATGTCCACTCAGAATCGCTGCAGACAGCATTTATAGCATCTTTGTTTTTAATTGCCAAAACTTGGAAGCAACCAGGATGTCCCTCGGGGTGAATGGATAAATAAACGGTGGTACATTCAGATTAGTTGGTACTAAGAAGAAGCAAGCTGTTAAGCTATGAAAATACATTCAGGAAACTTAGATGCCTATTCCTAAGAAGCCAATCTGAAAGAAGGCCACACATACCATATGACTCCAACTCTGTGACATTCTGGAAAAGGGTAACTATGGACATGGTAAAAAGAAAAAACAAAAAAAAATTGGTGGCTGCCAGGGGTTGGAGGGAGAGAGAGATGAATAGGTGGAACGCAGAGGGTTTTTAGTGCAGTGAAACTGTTCTGTATAGTACCACATTGGTAGATACATGTCATTAAACATTTGTGAAAGCTCAAAGAATGCACAACGCCAAGAGTGAACTCTAATATAAACCCTAGTCAGTGTAGATTCATCTGTTGTGACATATGTACCACTGTGGTGCAACATCTTGATGGGGGGGGCGCAATATTATGTATGTGGGGGCGGTGGGCAGGGATATATGGGAACTCTGTACCTTCAACTCAATTCTGCTGTGAAGTTAAAACTACTATGAAAAAGCGAAGGTTATTCCTTAAAAAATGGTCTACTGCTTTGGAGGTGAAGTAAACCATGTAAAGAAAGTGATTGGTTAATTCATATACTTTCACTATAGATGTATAAGAGAAGCACCTGCTTTACTAGGAGATTTCACTGAACTGTAAAGACCCAGAAACTGTTCTGAACCAAAGAGGGAGTATATTAACTTCAATTAAAATTTTAAAAAGAGAAAGATAAACACATATACATACCTATGAACAATACAAAAATTTCATTTATTTTTCCTCTCTGAATGGAGGTAAATGATGCAGTAAATCCTTTTTCCCCAGAACCTCCAGTTTATCTTAGTTTGGTTTTGTTTCCTCACTGGACTCATAGGGTGCCCTTGCTTGGTTTTAGAGCTGAGTTCTAATTCCTTCTTCCACCGAGGAGTTTTTTGAGCTTGGGGCTATCCTAGAACCTCTCTAGCTACATTCTATAGAGAAGAGTGAAGGCCAGCGGCGTGGCATGCTATTTTTCCATAATTTCCTTTATTTGGCTAACTCGAGTTGGTGACATGGGGTCACCCCAGGCACCATTCCTATGCTCTGGGCAAACTGCTTTCATAGCTGTTGATTGTGTTTGTCTGGAGGTAGAGGTACACAGGATAAGATGATCTCCACAGCTTTTTCCACCTCTCCGACTATTTTATTCATTAGGTACCTATAATAATTTGATTTTAAACTTTGTTTATATAGTGGGGTTTTTTGTTGTTGTTGTTAGCACTTCTGTTTTCTGAAGAAAGTAATCCATGTGTAAGTATGGAGTGATCATTGAGAAGGTAGGACAATTTCTCACACTCGCCCCCTCCCCTCAGGGTTTACAAGGCATAAATAATGTGAATTAGCTTCCTCTAGTGATAAAACTGCAACAATTTTCAGGCAAGAGAAAAACAGGTTAGTAGCACCATCTACAGGCTATTGAAGAGGAAAACGTACTGTGGGCTCTGAAATGTGGAAAGCATTTGTGGAAAGGGGAGTTAAAAAGCCTCATATTTCTTCTTTTAAATGTGTTGTTTGTAAAACTTATTTAAATGTTTTTGTTCTTTTTTTTTTAAACTACTCATACGTTCATATCTCAATATGTATCCAGGTAGCCTGAACCAGGGGAATGTTTGGTGTGATTAGCTTTGTGTTTTCATTCAGATCCTTGTTTTCTTCGAATGCTTACAAAACATTTCTTTCTTTCTCTCTCTACCCCTCTCCCTCCCTCCCTTTCTCCCCAGCTCTAGTAGTGATAAGTATGGTGCTACGACTGTGACATCCATTTGGATTCCAGTAGGTTGATGCATAGTAGTTCACTTTGTAAGGCATAAGGCATAAAGCCTGTCAGCCCCAGGACATTTTATGTTAGTTCTTCTGTATATTCAATGGATTTACTGCATCATTTACCTCCATTCAGAGAGGAAGAATAAATGAAGAAATTCTTGTGTTGTTCATCTGTACATAAGTGTGTTTGTCTTTTTCTTTTTTAAATTTTAGATGAAGTTGATTTATTACCTCTTTGGTTCATAATGGTTTCTGAGTCTTTTCTGTTCCCAAGATTCTGATTCTGTTTTCATAGATGGCTTGTGGTGTGGATTACTATTTTATGATAACAGAATCTAGAAAACTTGTCTTCTGATATGATATTGTAGAGGTAGTATTTTCTTCCCTAGATCTCCCAGTTTTTCTTAGTTTGGTTTTGTGTTCCCATTGGTAAACTGGTATCAACATGTTTGGCAACCTAGGAAATTTACTGGATTCTTTGAATAGCTGTGTTATAAAGTATTCATAGCATTAACAGAGTTGCAATTTTCTATTAAAATAGCCTAATAAAATTAACTTAATAATGGCCTCTTTGTCAATTGTTGGCAGAATTGCTATTTCATTATACTGTGTTTATTATTGTCAAGTGGTTAGAAGTTTCTGAGAGACTGGGGGTTCAATAAAGCATTAAAAAATGGCAAAAACTACCCTTTCCAAAAAAATAAGAAAGAAAAGGGAAACAGATCTACTAAAAGCTTGAGCATAAATTACAAAAATTAGAATATTGCTTGAATGATATTACTTCTGTAGAAAAGAGGACTAGAGTAGATGCAATGAATGTAGAGTGTACTAAACTGAAGAGGAATTCAGAGGATAAAAAAATTGATAAGGTTTTTAAGGTGCCTATTGAGACAAATGAGGCAGATTCTATCAAAACTGTCATAGGAGTTTTTAAGTGTATGTAGCTCACTTGCTGATGGTTTGGGTTTTTTCCATTTAAAAAAAAACAAAACCTCATTATTTTCAATGTGTAAAAATGTAACTATGCGTGAAACACTAGGGCCTTTCTCTGAAAAAAGTAAAGCACTAATTCTAATACAAGTTGAGATTTAGAATGAGTTGCTGCCTTGCGGTTCTAGCTAATATTTTCCCCTGTTTTTCTCGCACCAGATGGCACTGTTTAGTTCTGTTTCACAGTCTTGTTCTGGAAGTTTCTTTAGGAGAATCTGTTTCAGCCCAGGCTCACCAGTGACACCTCTGTATTATGCATGGAGGCTTTATGAGTACTTGTAAAAGGCCATTGACTCAGAATTGAAGCTGTTTATTTGAGATCTTGTGGTTCTTTCTGGTTGCATGTTCACAGCAAGGTGAGCCTAACAAACCAGCTGATAGAAATCTAAATGCTTCTCGTGAAATTCAGCCTGTGTTTTGCTTGGAGACATTGCAGCAGTGCGACTTTCAGCCTTCTCATAAGCCAGTCTAATTATCTGACACAGTTTTGAATAATTTTATATGTGAGAGTGGAGCTACTATCATCTGGACACACTTAGTCTCAGAACGTGTTGTAGAGCTTAAAATGCGTCATGATAGTCTCTTGAACTTTAGATTCATCCAATTAAATTAATTTAAGAAGATGACGTTTAAAAAACTTTGACTTTTAATTCTCAAGGCAAATTTAGAAGGAAATTATCAAGGACTTCTGATGTCATTATGTGTGAATGAGGCAGGTCTACTTCTTTGCTGCCGATAAAAATAAAACATCTTCCCTGAAATGTGGAATTAGCTTTATCTACTAAAAATGTTGGGATCATACATTGTAAGGCTTATCTCTCTGTGAGGCTTGCTTTCTCCCTTTCTTTAACTTTCCTCTCCCTTTTCCCTTCCTTTAGAAACAGTGAACATAATTATGGCACACCTTTCATCAAGGCTGTTTCTCCATTAACCGTTGTCTTGTATGAAGGGCAGTGTATAGGAAAGTGTTAATAAATGAATGTTGATGAGGTACTTGAGTGAAGCAGCTGTCAGTAAAGGTGAAACAATAGCTGCATGAAGAAAGGAATGCCATTCCCTAGGTGGAGACCAGGGCCGAAGGCAGGGCTTCTGTGGGGATGGAAGCCAGAGTGGAAAAGGAATTACCTGAGAGTTCTCTAACTCCATGAATTAACCTCTTTGAGCTAGTTTGACAAACAGAGCCTCTCCTGATTATCACTGGGGCCTTCATACACATCAGTCTGTATTTATCAAGCTAATTTTATTTTAATAGTTCTTTCTCTGTGTCTGAGGGTGTGTGAGGGTCACTCAGTTTATTTTCAACTGCTTTCCCCTTGTATTTTTTTTTTTTTTTTTTCTTTGCTCATGGTGGTGATGGGGATTGGAACTTGGAGGTGGTGACGGAGAGCCTTCTATAGACTGGTAGTGGATCCCCCCAACCCCTGCTATCAAAGAGGGTAGCAGCTCCTAGCAAGCCCTTCCTCCTGCTGCTGGGGAGGTGGTGGGCAGCTCTGCTGGTTTTCAGGCCTAGGTCTTCTGTGGAAGCAACCCCGAGACAGGCTGCTTCTATAAATCAAGCCTTGGATTTTATTAGAGTGTTTATGTAACCTCAGTTTACGTGCTATAATTCTTTGCTGTGTAGCCTAGAGTAATTCCCAAAGAGGATGTTTGTTCTTTTTCCTTGTAAATTTTCTAGCACAAGCTTTTGTTTTGACATTCTCCCTCCCTCCCTTTACCCTCTGCCTTTTTTTTTTTTTTGGAGGGGACTGGTTGGTGGGAGTGTACTAACAATTGATTTTTACTGACTAAATTGAATAATCCTGTAAAGGTTAAATTCTGTTTTTACTAGGTGTTATCCCTACTCTTAGGTAGGGTAGAGAGGAACCTTTTGTTCAAACTAATTTTTCAAATTTTCAAGATTATAGGGTGGTAGGGTTAACATGTACTTAATTATTGAGTAAATGAAGCATGAGTGGTAAAAAACAGCCTTTGCTATCCATGAGACCCCCACCCAACCCCCAGCCTCTCCACACCCTCCTCTCCCACACAGATCTAATGTTGGTAGCCTGAAATTGACTGCTGAGAGAGAAAATCCAGACTGGGAATTTAGGGTGAAATTGACTTTTATCTGTAGAAAATGTCAGAGTGAAGTGACCAGATTCAGCTACATTCCGTATAGGTAACTACACACAGAGAGAAATGTTGTGCTTTGGAAATAAAGACAATTTGACCTACCTGCAGCTTGTTTTTCAAGAAGTAGGTACATATTTTTACTTCTCAGTTCATTATTCAAACCTCCTGTTTGGGCCACAGAACAGTTAAGCGGTAAGACAGGAGCTGAGAAAAGTGTTAGACACATTAAAATGTGTCTAGGGGCACATTCAGTTAGCAGTTGATGTTTGATCATCAGGCAACCTTCAAGAAATCACATAGGAGTTTTCTTCTTCTTCTTCTTCTTTTTTTTTTTTTTTTTGTAGTTTAAAGAAATAGTACATCAGGGCAAAAAGTTTATGAAGGAAATACATGAAAAGAGGCATGTTTTCATATTCTCCTTAACCATAGAGGGGGGTACATGCTCTAGAACTGTGCTGTTCACTGTGTAGCCACTAGCCCCGCATGACTGTTAGGCAGTGACTAGTTCTCATTGCGATGTGCTGTAACTGTAAAAAAAAAAAAAAAAAAAAAAACCCTGGATTTTGAAGAGTATGTAATGTGAAAACAAGAATGCACAGTCTGTTTTTAATAGTTTGTACAGATTACATGTTGAAAAAGTATTTTTGATACAATAGGTTGAATAAAATATATCATTAAAATGAAGTTTACCTATTTTCTTTTTAAATTTTTAAATATCACTACTAAAAAAGTTTAAAATTATATATGTGACATGCATTTGTGGCTCACATTATTATATTTCAAAGCTGTGTTACCCAGAGGGGGGAAATAAAAGACCAGTGTATCTACTAATGCTTTCAAAGTTAGACATTTCAAAGAAAATGCTGTACAATCTGATTACATATTAATACTCAAAATTGGTGACAAAATATGAATGAAATTGGACAGATTCTTTGTCTATAACCTGAAGATTTATAGGAAATACTGACCAGAATGCTCTAAGGCTGAAATAAACCTCTTTATCTGTCATACCTCCCTTTCAGTATGTTAACAGAAAGATCCCATCTAGTAGGATGTAGAGGAGAGTGGGGTCTAGGTTGGAACCCTATCTTGACCACTTACTGTCTATGTGATCTGAAGCCAGTTGTGTAACTTCCCCATGCCTCAGTTTCCCATCTGTAAAATGGAAATATTGTTGGGCCTATCGTAAAGGGTTCTGTATATTAAATAAGACAAAATAAAAAGCTTACACTGGCATGAAATTAAAAGATGCTTGCTCCTTGGAAGAAAAACTATGACAAACCTAGATAGCATATTAAAGAGCAGAAACATTACTTTGCCAACAAAGGTCCATATAGTCAAAGCTATGGTTTTACCAGTAGTCATGTATGGATATTGTACCATAAAGAAGTCTGAATGCCGAAGAATTGATGCTTTTCAACTGTGGTGTTGGAGAAGACTCTTGAGAGTGTCTTGGACTGCAAGGAGATCCAACCAGTCCATCCTAAAGGAAATCAGTCCTGAATATTCATTGGAAGAACTGATGCTAAGGCTGGAGCTCTAATACTTTGGCCACCTGATGCAAAGAACTGACTCACTGGAAAAGACCCTGATGCTGGGAAGCTTTGAAGGCAGGAGGAGAACGGGATGGCAGAGGCTGAGAGGCTGGTTGGATGGCATCACTGACTCAATGGACATGAGTTTGAGCCAGCTCCTGGAGGAGGTGAAGGACAGGGAAGCCTGGCGTGCTCCAGTCCATGGGGTCGCAAAGAGTCAGACACAACTGAGTGACTGAATAGCAACAACATGAAGCGCACATTGAAGCCTGCACAGGTTACATGAGTAGTATACACGGGTTAGCTATTGTAGTGATGAATATCATCATCACGTCATTAAAATATGTACAACTCTGGTAGATTTTTCAAGCTTTAGCTCTGTTCCCAAGCAAATGATAGATGTTGGCTTTCAGCAATCAATCTGATATATTTTTTGAGACTAGGAAGCAGCAATACTTACAAATGGGAAAGTAAATGAACAAAAGGGGGAGCTCATTTATTGGGACATATTATTAGAACACTACATAAAAAAGAAATTTGTGGTAATCATAGATTAAACCAGCTCCCTTCTTAATATAAATTCAGCAGCACTGTAACTTTTTATCAGATTTCCTTGCCACAAATACATTGGTCAACAATTATAAGATTTTAGATATTATCTATAGATTTATTATTTTCTGATAAAAGAGCTGATAACCTCATAATCCTGTATTAGAGAGTTAACTGTTCTGTATTGTCCTAGATTGGCTTGGGTTTCAGGGCAAGCTATATGCATGTTTATAAAAACAAGTTTAATGTGTCATTCTCTTGTATTCTTTAATGAGGCCAAACAACTCCAAGAGTCAGTTGATTTTTATTTTGCTGATTAAAACTCATGGTCTGGTTAAGACTCCAGATAGCACTAAAGAACAAGTCTTGTTTGTTAGTGAATAATTTGTAGTTGATCTGGTATGCTGGTAACCTTTTCATGGTGAATGCATAGATGAGATTCACCCATGGAAGAATCTTTTTAGGGTGGAGGATGGTCCTTAAGAAGAAACTTACCCTTAAAATTCTTACACAGGCCAGTACTGCCCCTGTGTCATGTGTATGTTTTATGTGTATGTGTAAAACAAGTTGATTGAATGAACAAATTGTTTGAACAGCTACAATATTCCAGGCAGAATGCTAATACTCCAAGAGTAAACACAGGACATATACTAAGGAATGCATATGTTATTAGTTTATTTTGGGCTGCACTGGGTCTTCATTGCTGTGCATGGGCTTTCTCTACTTGCAGCAAGCAAGGGCTCCTCTTCATTGTGGTGCACAGGCTGTAGAGCACAGGCTCAGTGGTTCTAGCACATGAGCTTAATTACTCCACAGCATGTGGAATCTTCCTGGACTAGAGATCAAACCTGTGTCCCCTGCATTGGCAGGTGGATTCTTAACCACTGGACCACCAGGGAAGTCCAGGAATACACATTTTAATATGGCATGGCACTGTTGCAGAAACACTCGCTTACTTGTATATTTTCACTTAGATGCACCGTGCTGCTTTGTCCTCATGAGGTGGCTTTAACGTAGATCTGAACCAAGCCTTAGTATATGAAGAAACTCCCTTCTATACACTGTTAGTAAATTAAGAAGCTGGGAAAAACCTCATCAGGAGGCAGTTTGACTTTACAGTTTAAGTGGCAGACACTAGGGAGCTCTCAGAGGCTTTGAAACTAGGGAGTGGAGTGTTGTTTTTTGTTATTTGGTGAAGTTGCTCATAACAACAGCACTGTGGTATGGACGGTAGAGTGGCAGAGAGATCATTTCAAAGACTGTTTGCAGTATCTCACCAAAAGATGGTGAGATGCTCAAACTAAGGACTATAGGTGCTCAGTGAAGGAATGAGAGAGTTGAACATTTTTAAGGCAACTTTTCAACTTTTTAAGCGTGGAGGTATGAGAGTAAAAATGGATGGTTGGGCGTGGTTTTCTAGAGTAGAGTAGGTTTTAAAGATTTGATTAAAAGCTTGATGTAGGACTTCTTAAATTTGAGGGAAGTATTAGACTTCGTGAACCATGTAGTATAAACCATTAGATACACAGTTGGCAATATGGATCTGGTTGTAAAATTGCTGGAGAGACTGGGCTAGAGACATATCTTAGGGAGTCATGATCTAAAGGTAGATAAGATCATTGTTATCTCATTGGCAATATTAAAATCCTCTGCTTCTCCATTGTGCTTCCAGAAGATTTCCAAACACCCAAGTATGCCTTTCAAGGCTCTTTATAGTTTCTCTCTTTACTTCTTTTTTTTTTAAGTCTCCTTCCTAAGGGTTCTGCTATTCTCTCCATGCAACATGCATACCCCATATCTTCAGCAGTTTACTGGCCCCGTCACTTCCCTTGTTGTTCTGTGTCTGCATTACATCATACACGCTGTTTCCTATGTGCACAGTGCTTTGGCTCTCTTTTTCCTCTTAACAAACTCTGTATCCTCGTCCCTGAACTCTGTGTCTTCCTCTCCTGCCCCCATTGCCCAACTGGTAGCTCCACCCTTGAGCCCAGAATAACAACAACAAAAAATGAATCAATCTGTGTGTACATATTGTTCTTGAATGGTATCTGTAGCTTATTCTCTTGTGCCTGTTTAAATATCAGTGAAGTAGCCATTTGTTAAATGGCTAGATATGGACTAACATTCCATCATGTAGTTTATTTAACCAGTTCCCTGTGGTTGGACTTTTGGATTGTTTCAGATTTTTCACTGAAATAATCACTCTTTGATGAGACATCCTTTAGTCTTGTCTTTTTCATCTTTTGGGGGCTATATTTTTGATGAAAGAGAATATAGATGTTTATTTATTTATTTATTTATTTTTACCATGTATTAGCAAATCACCTCTTGAAAAAGCCACATTGGTTTACATTACCAGTGGCTAGATTTCTTTTCATAGTATTTTTAGATTTCAAGTTGCATGAAACTTAAAAGCTATGTGAAGATAATTTACCTTGCTATCTTATAGAAATGCTAAACTTACGGCTAGAGAATTACCAAGTAGAAGATTTTTTTGTAAATGTAACTGTTTTTATAGAACTTTAAAATAGACTCTTATGAATAATCATCAGGATTTTTAAGTATGAGAAATGAGTTTCATAATCTAAGAAAGAGGTCCTAGATTATAAGATCGGGGCTTCGTGACCGTCCTGGGTATAATCACATAGTCGTGTGAAAGTAATCCGTCCAGTTCCAGCCCTCTCATTAGTGGCCTTCTTAGACCCCTATGTGGCTGCCTGACCTCAGCCACAGTTTCAACCTGAGGTTGTGTTAGGATGAAATACTAGGTCTTAGGGCCATGGATGTTAAATTTCAGTGGCTGAATTTGGAGTTTGGGATAGCTTGTATATGCATCTGTGTTCTCTGTGCCACTTTAGAGCCTTCTTACCTTCACTGCCTAACTTTGAATAATAATGTAAGTGCTTACTCATAAAATAATAACAAGCCCCTCCCCCAACCCCTGACAGGTTCTTTGGTTGAGCAAAGGTATATGTTACAGTTCATTTTGAAAAGCTAGCCAGGCCTTTGAGTAAAATGCCTACCCTAGATCTTGAACTCGTGCTAGGTAATTTGCTGATTTTTCAAACTAATTTTCACAGTTTTAATCATAAGAGAGAGGCTAAGGTACCACCATTTGATATTATTGTCCTAAGGCAAAAATCAACCTCACAGTGGTGACATGGTGATCTTTGATAGCACTCTTGTCTCCTGAATAAATCTGCTACAGGTTTCTGGACAGGACCCCCCCCCCCCCCCAAGTATTAGAAAGGAAACCAAGAAAACTTGAAGCCACAGAAAGCGTATCACAGTCAGAATAAATATTCTGTTTTGCCGATAAACTTAAAAATTCACTTGTGGAATCTAATAGCTGTAGGCAGGAGATATTTATTACAACCAAGATTTAAGTGTGGTTTACTGTTTATGGAGTAGTTTAATACTACTTTTCTATAAAATGAGTTTTTAATTTAGGAAAAAAGAATTCAGATTTGTTCCCAGAGTGAAAATGACTGAACGTCATGGGAGTGGTTAGGGTTTGGGGTTTATGTGGGTAAGATTTCTGTTTATCCACTACAGTCATTGAGTGGATTTAAAAGCTTTCCCAGATGGAATTTATGAAGTGAAATTTAAAACTAGTGTCCTCCTCTAGTGTAGTATACTGCAATATTTGGTTACAACAAGCAATCAATTTATAAAGAAGTGGAATGGAGATGATGCAGGTTAAATGATTAGTACTGTACAACGCAGTGGGTCATACAGCGAGCAAGCTTCAACACTCAAGTGATATGTAAACAGCTAACTTCTGTTACAGAGCTCCTAGGAACTGCCTAATCCTGGAACACATTAACTACTTTCAATGGTTTAGTCTAATCCATTCTTAATAGGAAGTTCCAGGGATATGGACATGACTGGCCAGGGGGAAACATAGAAGTGACAGTTAATATTTCCCAAGTCATTGGTCCTCAGTCTCCAGGCCCCATGCTGGGTGCTTGATCTTTTTTACCCTGTTGAATCCTCCTTCCAACCCGACGAGGTGCAGGTGGTATTGTATTCGTTTTGAGGTGTGGTGACTGAAGCTTGGCCTTCCCAGGCGGAGCAGTGGTAAAGAATCCGCCTGCCAGCGCAGGAAACACAGGAGACACTGGTTTGATCCCTGGGTTTGGTAGGTCTTCTGGAGTAGAAAATAGCAACCTGGTGTAGTATTCTTGCCTGGAAAATTCCATGGACGGAGGAGCCTGGTGAGCTACAGTCCACAGTGTGGCAAAGAGTCAGACACAATTGAGTGATTGAACACGCACACACAACTGAGGCTTAGAGATTTTTCCAAAGTCACAGATGTACAGGGTTACCATGTATGGTTTTATAGATTGTTTGCTGCATGAGGGCATTCGACTGAGGTAGTGTGTAAGGTCTGTGTTAGCCCAGAGGAGTCGCAGGAGAAATTACAGACAGAAGTGAATAACACCAAGATACCTTTCTTAACTAAGCAGGTCCACATTTCTTTACCTTGTTTCAGTGGTCACATTCCTTGTTTTAGTGGTCACATTCCAGCCCCTGGGTTGAGGTGGGAGAGGCCTTCCTTTCTAAACGGACCTCTGTTCCAAAAGATCTAACTTGTGGCCTGAGGCTTACACCAGACCCTTCTGTTAACAGTAATTACAAACATTTTCTATCTAAATTAAAAGCTTTTCTATACAGCCATCCTCCCCCCTTCCCAGGCCAGGTACTGAAGTGAATGATCAGTTCAGTTTAGTTGCTCAGTCATGTCTGACTCTTTGCCACCCCATGGACTACAGCACGTCAGGCTTCTCTGTCCATCACTTAACTCCCGGAGCTTACTCAAAATCATGTCCATTGAGTCAGTGATGCCATCTAACCATCTCATCCTCTGCCATCCCCTTCTCCTCCCACCTTCAATTTTTCCCAGCATCAGGGTCTTTTCCAATGAATCAGTTCTTCACATCAGGTGGCCAGCATATTGGAGTTTCAGCTTCAGCATCAGTCCTTGAGTGAATATTGAGGACTGATTTCCTTTAGAATGGACTGGTTTGATCTCCTTGCAGTCCAAGGGACTCTCAAGAGTCTTCTCCCAACACCACAGTTCAAAAGCATCAATTCTTCAGTGTTCAGTCTTCTGTATGGTACAACTCTCACATCCATACATGACTACTGGTTAAACCATAGCTTTGACTATATGGACCTTTGTTGGCAAAATAATGTCTCTGCTTTCTAATATGCTGTCTAGGTTGGTCATAGCTTTTCTTCCAAGGAACAAGCGTCTTTTACTTTCATGGCTGCAGTCACCATCTGCAGTGATTTTGGAGCCCAGAAAAATGAAGTCTGTCACTGTTTCTATTGTTTCCCCATCTATTTGCCATGAAGTGATGGGACCAGATGCCATGATCTTAGTTTTCTGAATGTTGAGTTTTAAGCCAACTTTTTCACTCTCCTCTTTCACTTTCATCAAGAGGCTCTTTATTTTGTCTTCACTCTCTACCATAAGTGTGGTTTCATCTGCATATCTGAGGTTATTGATCTTTCTCCTGGCAGTCTTGATTCCAGCTTGTGCTTCATCCAGTCCAGCATTTCTCATGATGTAGTCTGCATATAAGAAGTGAATAATAATAAGCTCTAAAATCCAAATACAGAGGCTGCATCTTCTTTGGCGTTAGCAATTTCAGTGTATTCTTGATGTAGCCACAAATGACCAGCATTTTGGCAGCCACTACTTCGGGTGCTTTTGAAGAATCCCAGGGGCACCAAAATTAGCAAAATAGGAATCTTGTGCGCCTTTGTGATGGGACTCTATTTGTGTTCCCAACTTGCAGTGAAAGAAAGCAGGAATAATCTTATATGGAACACAGGAAACTATAGCACTCTGAAATCCAGAAGGAAAGTCTTCCTTACCCCCTGAGCTCTGTCCACAAGAAGTTTCTGCGGTGATGTAAGTGTCCTGTGTCTGTGATACTTCATACGTGGCCTGTGTGACTAAATAGCTGAATTTTGAGTTTTATTTGCTTTTCATGAATTTAAATTACCATGGCCACATGTGGCTCATTTTCTACAATTTGGGAAGCACAGGGGCTTCACATGTTGTCCCCCTCCCATTTTTTTAGGTTGGCATTTAAAAGTTTTGTTCAAGGGATTTCCTTGGTGGTCCAGTGGCTAAGGCTTTGTGCTCCCAAAGCAGGGGGCCTAGTTCAATCCCTGGTCAGGGAGCAAAGATCCTACATGTCACAATGAAGGTTCCCCATGCAGCAACTAAGACCCAGTGCAGCCAAATTAATTAATTTTAAAAAACAATTTTTTTTCAAAATTTCCCCTCTTTTTTACTTGGTGTCTTCCATGTTCTCTCTCCCATTCTGCCTTCTTCCTCTGCTCCCTGCCTTTCCTTCCTCCTCACTTCTCTTCTGCCATGCCCTCTGTCGCCTTTCTGTGCTGCTGTTAGGCTGACAATAACTGCATTCATCTGCCTAGTTTGTTAGGACGTTTACCCTGTTAGACTTGCTTGCCTCATTCTCCTTGCTTCCACACGGATGTGGTCCAACACCAGGCCTTGTGGTCCAACACTGGGCCTTGTGGTCCAGCACCGGGCCTTGTGGTCCAACACCGGGCCTTTGCCAGACACACAGAGTTCATCACAAGGTCCTGATGCACTGGTTATTTTTTGAAAACAAAGCAACAGGTAAATTCAATGTTTCTGGCGTGATGTCTTCATTGATTTTATGCTGATTCCCAAAATCACTGCTGCTTTTTCTCAATACACAAAAAGTTTCCTTTGATACTTCATTCTAGAGTCTTGCACAAAGTGTCTCAAAATCAGTCATATTAAAAACATTAGCCTAAACTTGACTAATTGTAATCAAATCACTGAAGACTGCAGGTTTCTGGGTCCTTGCCTATATGTAGGAGTAAAGAGCCTCTTCAAGTTTTTTTCTAGCCTGAACCTTCTTTAGTTCTAATCTTACTGATTGATTCTCTTCCCCTCACCGCTCCATTCCTTTCCCCTACCTCCCCCTCTTCCTCTTCTTCCTCCCTTTTCCCCCTCTTCCTTCCCCTTTCCTCCTTCCTACCCCGTCTCCCTCTTTTTTTTTTTTTTTTCTAATACAGTTTGTTTCCTTTCTTTCAGATGGCAATGCCACTTATCTCTTTTTAGCTTTAGGCACTTTTCTCTGCCTCTTTCCTTTCACCTTAGATCACATAAAAGTACCACCAGGATTCTATAGACCCACCCACTTGTAAGTTTCAAATGTTTTGCCTATTTAGAATTATGATTTTTATTATTTTTTATTCTGGATTTTATTTTAAGCCTCAGATAACTTCAGTGACAATGACTATGCCTTTGTGTAAGTGCCCTGTCTGCTATACCATTTATACCATTATACTCTTGTTACACTGAGGATGCCTGAATCATACCAGTGTGCAGGAGACCTGTAGCTTTCCATTTCCCGGACAGAAGCTGTGGTCAGCCATCTAACTGCACTAGACATAAAAGCAACGTTTTGCCTCTAAAGGTTAAATAGGTTTTCACGCCACTGGTTTTTAAGGTGGGTATTGACAGACTCTGGTAGTAAGATGTGCCAAGTCCCTTCCATCTTAGAGTCTTTGCAGGTGCTGTTCTTATAGCCCAAAATGGTTCTTTGGAACCCTCAATAAATTTTGATCCTTATCCTTTGGTTTAAATATCATTCTGAGGGTGTATGTGTGTGGTCTCCTTCATCACTGTCACCCTGTTTACTGCCTTCCTAGCACTTCTCCTCCAGCACTTGTTTCTGTCTCTCTCGGTGTCTCTCCTGTACTGGAATGTAAGGATGCTCTCTCCCTTCTCCTGTGCTGTGTCCTCAGTAGTCCCAGACCACAGTTGAGAGGTGGTAGGTGCTCAGTGAATAGCCGTTGGATGTGTGTATTTAGAGAACTATTAATGTGAGGTGTAGATTAGTGTGTGGGCAGGGGACAAGGTCAGTTAGCTATTAATAAAGCTAGGCAGAGGATTTCTACAGTCTGCATTAGGGCTCTGAGCATGCGAGGGAGGGTTTTTAAAGGCACAATTAGGGGGGTACTTTCTGGGAAGTCAGGGATTAAGAATCTGCTTTTCAGTGCAGAGGTTGCGAGTTCAGTCCTTGGTTGGGGAGCCAAGATCCCACATGTCTTGTGGCCAAAAAAGGAAAAAAAAAACATAAAACAGAAGCAATATTGTAACAAATTCCATAAAGACTTTAAAAATGGTCCACATTAAAAAAAAAAAAAAAGCAGGACTGAGGATTCTGAGGTTTCTAGAAGTTTTAGATTCTGTCAAGTGTTTTAAAAATACCAGAGGGTGAGTGCAGCTGTGGGATGGTTATGATTTCAGGTACTTTACCTCCATTATCTCATGTATTTCCTCAAAAAATATCTCAGGAGGGATAAGTATTCTCATTTCCACTTTAAAGACAGGAAGCTGAGGCACAAAATCCACCCTCCAAGTGGTAGGCTCTATTTTCTGCTTCTCTTTTAGAAGTTCTCCAGGGTCCCCAAACCCTTTGTTCTCTTGTACCATGTTATGAAATGTGTCTGGTAGCATGAGACAGAAAGTGTCCTTGGGAGACACAGTGTATGTAAAGAGCTTATGCAGTGCTTGGTACGTGCTACGTACTCAAAATATCACCATTGTATTACTGTTCTTGGAAACCTTTCCCCTCTAAGTTCTTCCACCGTCCAAAGAGTTAACACAAATTCAGGAGTTCTGATGTTAAGGGAGTGATACGACTGTGTCTTAATAAATCATAATAAATAAAGGACATTGAAAAGATGTTTAGTCATGGGAATAGAGCTAAGGAAACACATGTTCCATTGGAATGGCTTCTATTAGTGACAGAGCCCCCTCTATTTTGTAATAATTCCCAGATGAAATATTTTGCTGAAATTCAGACATTAATGAAACTAATGTAAGCCATTCAGTACTGTGTGATTTTTTTTTTTTTTAACCTTGTGATTTTAGAGATACATTCTAAAAACCCAGTAATGATGCCAAGCTGGACATTCACTTAAGTGTCTGATGGAACCAGCTGTGTGCAGGGCCCAGTCTGGCTTTGTCCTCTAAAGTCTGCCATGTTTGGAGTCTTAGAAAACCATTCATGACTTGTTCTATTGGTAGAGTAGCTTTGAGGTTTCATTAAGAAAAAAAACATAAAGTTGATTCTGAGGTAAATTTTCCTGGAAAGTATTAAAAGGAAAGTGGGTTTCCATGTAGTCCCTCTCCTGCCCCCCAAATAGTAGTAGTATTCAAACTTCATTTTCAATAAATTTCTGTGATGATTGGAAAGAGGCTTTAAAAATACTTATAATCCTATAAAAACATTTGAAACAGAAGGGAAAGACATGTTTGCAATTTTTTTCATTTAGGCAGAAACATGCTTCATGCTGGTTTTCTCTCTGAAGACTAAAGAGTAGAGACATGTATATGTATAACTGAATCACTTTATTATACACCTGAAACTAACACCACATTGTTAATCAGCTGTTATTGTTGTTCAGTTGCTCAGTCATGTCCGACTCTTTGCGACCTCATGGACTGCACGCCAGGCCTTCCTGTCCTTCACTATCTCCTGGAGTTTGTCCAGACTCATGTCCATTGCGTCAGCAATGCCATCCAACCATCTCGTCCTCTGTCATCCCCTTCTCCTCCTGCCTTCCACCTTTCCCACTCCAATATAAAATAAAAAGTTAAAACCTAACTGGAATCCAAAATTTTGCTACCTACTTTTACTACTTATCTTCGTATCTTCCCTTATTAACTGAATCACACATAATCTAGTTACCTTTGTCATAATGATAGTGTTTGAGACTGGTCTGGATGAAATCAGAGAAGAAATTGACATAGATCGATAGATAGTACTTTTCATATAAAAGATTGTGTATATGTAATTTTTGGTGGACTTTGATTGTTAGAGCAGTTTTAGATTCACAGCAAAATTGATCTAACAGTACATAGAGTTTTCACATACCTTTGCCTCCACACATGCACAGCTTCTGGGGCTATCAACCCCCCCACCAGCTTGTGCATTTGTTACAATCTTCGAACCTGTACTGACACTTTATCATCACCTAGAGACCATAGCTTACCTTAGGGTCCACTCTAGATATTGTACGTTCCATGGCTTTTGAAAGCTGTTTGATGACGTGAATCTCTCATTGTAGCATCACACAGAATAATTTCATGCCTGAAAAAATCCTGTGTGCTCTGCCTGTACATGCCCCCATCCTGTTCTCAGTCCCTGTCAACTCCTGACCCTTTCACCGTGTCCATAGTTTAGCCTTTTGCAGAATGTCATGAAGTTGGCATTGTATGGTATATAGTCTTTTTAGATTGGATTCTTTCATTTAATAATATGCATTTAAGTTTCAGCCGTGTATTTATGTGGTCTGATAGTTCATTTCTTATTCAGTTCAGTTTAGTCGCTCAGTCGTGTGCAACTCTTTGCGACCCCATGAACCACAGCACGCCAGGCCTCCCTGTCCATCACCATCTCCCGGAGCCTACCCAAACCCATGTCCATCGAGTCAGTGATGCCATCCAACCATCTCATCCTCTGTTGTCCCCTTCTCCTCCTGCCCTCAATCTTTCCCAGCATCAGGGACTTTTCCAATGAGTCAGCTCTTCACATCAGGTGGCCAAAATATTGGAGTTTCAGCTTCAACATCAGTCCTTCCAGTGAACACCCAGGACTTAACTCCTTTAGGATGGATTGGTTGGATCTCCTTGCAGTCCAAGGGACTCTCAAGAGTCTTCTCCAACACCACAGTTCAAAAGCATCAATTCTTCGGTGCTCAGCTTTCTTTATAGTCCAACTCTCACATCCATACATGACCATAGCCTTGACTAGACGGACCTTTGTTGGCAGAGTAACATCTCTGCTTTTAAATATGCTCTCTAGGTTAGTCATAACCTTCCTTCCAAGGAGTAAGCATCTTTTAATTTCATAGCTGCAGTCACCATCTGCAGTGATTTTGGAGCCCAGAAAAATAGTCAGCCACTGTTTCCATTGTTTCCCCATCTATTTGCCATGAAGTGATGAGACCAGATGCCATGATCTTAGTTTTCTGAATGTTGAGTTTTAAGCCAACTTTTTCACTCTCCTCTTTCACTTTCATCAAGAGGCTCTTTACTTCTTCTTCACTTTCTGCCATAAGGGTGGTGTTATATGCATATCTGAGGTTATTGATATTTCTCCCAGCAATCTTGATTCAGCTTGTACTTCATCCAGCCCAGTGTTTCTCATGATGTACTCTGGATATAAGTTAAATTAACAGGGTGACAATATACAGCCTTGATGTACTCCTTTTCCTATTTGGAACCAGTCTGTTCTTCCATGTCTGGTTCTAACTGTTGCTTCCTGACCTGCATACACGTTTCTCAGGAGGCAGGTCAGGTGGTCTGGTATTCCCATCTCTTTCAGAATTTTCCACAGTTTATTGTGATCCACACAGTCAAAGGCTTTGGCGTAGTCAATAAAGCAGAAATAGATGTTTTTCTGGAACTCTCTTGCTTTTTCGATGATCCAGCAGATGTTGGCAGTTTGATCTCGGGTTTCTCTGTCTTTTCTAAAACCAGGTTGAACACCTGGAAGTTCACGGTTCACGTATTGCTGAAGCCTGGCTTGGAGAATTTTAAGCATTACTTTACTAGCGTGTGAGATGAGTGCAATTGTGTGGTAATTTGAGCATTCTTTGGCATTGCCTTTCTTTGGGATTGGAACGAAAATTGACCTGTTCCAGTCCTGTGGCCACTGATGAGTTTTCCAGATTTGCTGGCATATTGAGTGCAGCACTTTCATAGCATCATCTTTCAGGATTTGAAATAGCTCAACTGGAATTCCATCACCTCCACTAGCTTTGTTCGTAGTGATGCTTTCTAAGGCCCACTTGACTTCACATTCCAGGATGTCTGGCTCTATGTGAGTGATAACACCATCGTGATTATCTGGTTCGTGAAGATCTTTTTTGTACAGTTCTTCTGTGTATTCTTGCCTGAATAATATTTCATCAGATGTACCACAGAACTTTCCTGGTAGCTCTGCTGGTAAAGAATCTGCCTGCAATGCAGGAGACCCCAATTCAATTTCTTGGTCGGGAAGATCCCCTGGAGAAGGGGTAGGCTACACCCCCTCCAGTATTCTTGGGTTTCCCTGGTGACTCAGCTGGTAAAGAATCCGCCGGCAATGAGGGAGACCTGGCTTCCGTCCTTGGGTTGGGAAGATCCCCTGGAGAAGGGAACGGCTATCCACTCCAGCATTCTGGCCTGGAGCATTCCACAGACTTTATGGGGTTGCAAAGAGTTCGAGACAGTTGAGTGACTTTCACATTCACCACAGTTTTATTTATCCATTCACCTTGAGATATTTGATTGCTTCCAAGTTCTAGTAATTATGAATAAGAAAGAAGTGTGCTAGTTGCTCAGTCGTGTCTGACTCTTTGCAACCCCATGGAGTGTAGCCCGCCAGGCTTGGCTCATGTGTCCCTGAAATTCTCCAGGCAAGAATACTGATGCCATTCTCTTTTGCAGGGGATCTTCCTGACCCAGGGTTTGAACCCAGGTCTCCTGCATTGCAGGCAGATTGTTTATCATCTGAGCCACCAGAGAAGCCCATTATGAGTAAAGCTACTGTAAATATCCATGTACAAGTTTCTATGTGGAGATCTTAATATTTACATGTGTTACTCTTGTTAATTTCAGATTGCTCAATGTAGTAGAGTTATTGCAAGAATAATTTGGGAATTGGGATTGTGGGAGTACTGTATGAGAGAGGTGGCATTTAAGTAGAACCATGAAGGATGGATTGGTTTGGACACAGATTAGAGCAGGTCCATTCTGTTGTGATGGCAACAGTATGTGTTTCCCTTCCTGCCTGGAGTGCATGGTAAGTATAGGGGCGTTGTGGAGGATTTACTTTTGGTGCCTCTAATCTTGAGCTAAAGAAGATGGATTTCTTTGGTGAGGCTGTGGGAGCCATGGCCGATTTTTGAGGTGGGGACTGATGAGCAGTATTGCTCTCTTCCTTAAGCAGCTTAGTTTAAGTCTTTGTTTGACCTTGCTTAGGTCAAGATGATTGACTTAAAAATAATAAAATGACATTTATTAACCAGTACTTTTCATCATAATTGTTCACCAATTTAGACTAATTTTCCCTATTCTTGGTACAGGTTAGCCAGATCTTACTAAAATGGGCAACAGAGGCCTTCCAGTGCAGTATCTTCTGTTCTAATGTTCAAGATCATTTTCACATAAGAGTAAAATCCCACAGAACATAAAGCCATATGTTTTGACATTTGGGGTCACAGGTTGTAATCATATTGAACTAGAGGTTGTATACCACAAAAAAATTTTTTGTACAATCTCCCTTTGCTGTACCTTATTTCTTTTGCTTGAGCAAACAGCCTTAAATTTCAGTTAGTCAAAGAACTGCTAGATAGGAAGCATATTAAGTGGGCAGGAAGCTGTGCTTCTTGAAATGGAGAGATTTTGAAAATAGAGGAGTAAACTAACAAAGCCAAAGGATGGCAGTGTCAGCCTCGTTTGGGAATGTGTTAGAAATGCAGTTTCTCAGACTTTCCACCCCAGAAACTCAGTAGGTGGGGCCCAGAGTCTTTTATAAATGAGAAGTATGATTTAAAGGCATTGGGGGTTTAGAGAGGGGGAAATGAAGGCTTTTGCTGCAAAAGAGAGGGGACAAGTTGTCCTAATAGTTACTGTTTATTGACCACTCAGTTTGCAATGTGTAGTTTACAAACATAGCTCATGTAATCTCAACCCTAGCAAGTGTAATATTACAATGTCTTGTTTTATAGATGAGAAGAAAAAAAGAGTAGTTTAAAGAGTAGCATAGTAAAGCTTCATTGCAGACCTCTCTTACTGTCAACTGTGACATCTTTGAACCTTACCAGGCCATCAGGGTGTATAGATTATCTCCCGGAAGACAGTGGGGTCAAACCACACTCTCATCCTCACCCCTCTCCCCTCCTTCTTGCTCACTAACTTCGGCAGGTTTTCCCTCTTCCTGAGTCCAGGGGGAGGCTCTGTAGAATAGTGAAGAGAGCAGAGCCTGAGTGATGGGAACCTGGGATTTCCATTTCTCTGACTTCTGTGAACAAATCTTTTGACTCTAGGTCTTTCCTTTCACATCTTGATGCATCACTTTCATCATCTGTAAAGTGAACCAGATGGATCTCTATGTTCTGGGTCTAACAGTTACAGGCAGATCAGATGGTCAATCTAGATGACCTGTTGAAGTTCCACTCTGGTTCATTGTTGAGAGGAGGTTGGTGTTAGAGATACTAGAGTCTTGCTTATGTGTAAAACGGAGACAATGATGCTTGGTAGTGGTGTGGTATTAAAATGAAATCTTAGGTATTAAAAACCTGGCAGCGTGCTTGACATATATGAAAGGTGCTTACAAAACAATAGTTCCTCCACACCAAGAGCAAAATGACCTCATTGCAGATTCTAGCGTTTTTCTCTCCATGAATTTATACAGATCAATACTTTCCTGAGAGGTGGGTAAGAGACGATAGATTTGCATTAAAATATTAAGTAAAACTTCCTATTAAAATTTTAAGACAGAGATTAAGAATGGGGCAATCTGACCCAATAAAGAAAGCAAATAGGTCATTATATTTGCAAAAAAGAAAAAGAAAAGTATGATCCCCTGACTGTGGGTAGTTTTTGTAATAGAGGCAGTTTGAAAATATATTACTATGACATAAATAAAATATGATAAAAGATACTTAAGGTAATATTCTGCTAAGTATTATATAGACATGGAATACTTAATACTTTAAAATTATGGTTTGGCAAAAGAAACTTCCTAATGGATGAGCTATTTATCTTATGAAGTTGGGGCCAGCTTGTGGGTGGAATTCAAGTTACTTATTTCCTAATTTCTCTCACAATCTTTCCTTTTATAGAGAGAAAATGCTTTTTTACTTTTCATTGCAAATTTCCTTACTTTTTTTTTTTTTTCCTGAATACCTTGTGCAAATTCAGTTATTGTCTAGAATTAAGATATATTTATTTCAGTACACATTGTTTTGGGTCCTGCCCACTTCCCCCTCTTCCACCATCACCGCTGCAGCTTGATGGACACTGGCAGGCTTACTGTATTTGGCGATGGCTGATCTGTCTTGTTTTCAGCAGATATGGTCACAACTTGAATTTACAAGATAAATACACCAAAGGATTGTTATTTTCATTGCTGCTGATTTTTTCCCCCTTCAAAAATGGTTTGCCATAGGGGTATTTAAAATAGCATTAACTTTGCTCAATTTGAGATTTTATGTATACAAATTCTGTTTACACACTTAACAGGATGTTATGTTGGAATAGCAGAGTGATTAATAGCTAAGTTCTGGAGTCTTAACTCTGAGCAAGGTTCAGATCCTGGCTTTCTCCCTTTCTGGCTGTGTGATCATGGGCAAAGTGACTTAGGGTCTCTAGCCTCAGTTTCCTCACTGGTAAATCAGGAGTCATAGTGTCTCTTCGATAACACTTTGTAGTGTTTAGGACAAAACAAATGAAATGTGCTCTGTAAAGACAATGTGTACAGTATGTTAGAAAACTCAGCTGTTTAACAGCACACCAGTGGCTGTGTTCCTTTTAAGAATCATTTTGTCAGATTTTTTGTTTTTCTTCCCTCCCTCCCTTCTTTGGATACATTTGTAAACTTGAAAATAAATAAATAAATAAAAGCAGCCAAGAAAAGAGCTCACGTTCCTGCTTGGTTACATTTCTTCTGCTCTGTGGCTTGGCATGATTGATTGTCAAGAGGCCTGAAGAAAATCAAACCGTGAATTACCCTGCCCTGGGTAACGACAATGGTTCGGATGGCAGCCTTCTAATTTTTGCTTTGACTTTTCTCTTCTCCAGGCAACAGAAAATAGAGGGGGAGGCAGGAGTATGCCTTTTAATTACTGAGTTCTAAATTCTTGGAATGGGCATCGTCTGTTTTCTCAGGATCAGACTAGAAGGCGTCATTTTAGTACAGAAGAGCCAAGAGCCAAGACTTGTCCTGAATGGATGTGGGTTCGGCAAAGCGTCTTTAGCTTAAGGAATGAAAGCTTTGGATCGTATTCAGTGTCTGTGCTTCACCAGGCCGCTCTTTATCCTTTTAGTGAGTCCCATTTGTCTGTCCTCTGTCAAGGGCTCGTGTACACCATGCTGATTTAGTGCTAACTGGGGAGATTAGAAATGCCTTGCCTGGCGCTGTCAGCTAAACCTGAATCAGTGTCTGTGTACTCTGACCCATCTACTCAGAGAGCTTTACCCTTTGCTCTACTGCTCACTCTAATAGGCAGAAAAGCTCAGCTCACCCCAGCTTTTATACAGAGGTCAGCTCCAGAAATAGCTCCTTTAACACAGCAAGAGAAGCAACACAAATCCAGCAAGCAGATAGTACACAATGGCTACTTTTAGACCATGGAACAAAAGACAGTGGTTTATCTTTTCTACACACCACTACCAATACTATTCTCCATTTGCTATAGAGTTGATCATTCCCGGGGGGCAAGGCCTTGGTGTTCTTTATTCATGTGTCTTCCAAGTGGAGACTGCTTGGCTCATTGGTTATTGTTTTTTACCCAGAAATGTGATTCGGAGTAATTTGGTCATATAGACCTAAGGATAAACATGGTATTTGATGGAACTGGTTAGACACACTTCCAAAATGTCTAGTGAAAATCGTTCAAGGGTCTTTCGTGTTGGAGGATGTCCTCTTTTGAAATTTTGCTGTAGAGATTGGAATTCTAACGTTTGGCTCGCTTAGACTTCCCAAACCATGTGAGCTGTCATTAGTAGTACGGTGAGTTGCTCCATTCTCTTATGTTCCTGTCTCCTCAGGTCAAAGATACTATTTTGTCTGTGCTATGTTCAGTCATGTCCAACTCTTCTCAAGCCCATTGACTAGCTCGCCAGGCTCCTCTGTCCATGGGATTTCCCAGGCAAGAATACTGGAGTGGGTTGCCATTCCCTTCTGCAGGGGATCTTCCCACCCAAAGATTGAACCCATGTCTCTTGTCTCCTGCATTGGAAGGGGGATTCTTTACCACTGCACCACCTGGGAAGCAAAGATTATTTTGTCAGTGGGTTACATTTCTTTCTCCTCTAAGATTTAAGGCTTGATCTATTCATATATATAGCCCAGAGTAATAGTGTGTGCTTAGTCACTCAGTCGTGTCCGACTCTTTGTGACCGCATGGACTATAGCCCATCAGACTCCTCTGTCCATGGGCATTCTCCAGGCAGTTCTATTAGAGTGGGTTGCCATTCCCTCCTCCAGGTGATCTTCTCAACCCAGGGAACAAACCGAGGTCTCCTGCGTTACAGGCAGATTCTTTACCAGATGAGCCACCAGGGAACCACTTATTAATTATTCAGTAACTGGATGAGTGAATAAGCAAATGATTGAACAGATGAACGATTGACAAAGTGAACAGAGATTCAAAGTGTGTGTCCAGCCATTTCTTTACATTTGCATGTAAAGAACCTCTAAGATGGATGGCTCATGAACAAATCAGCCACTTTTGGAAGCTTACTGTGTCCCACACCTTTATAAGCCATCCCTATCAACCCCAACTGTTGCCCAGACACATTTTGGTGATGGTATTACATTTCAAATTTAATTTTTTTGCCTCCCCTCTCCCCCTATAATAAAAACGAAGTTAAACTGCCAAACCAGTGTATTACATTAACATGAAGGGAAGGGCTAATTTAACCTTTTGTCTACCAAAACCCAAGAGGAAAAAAATGTTGTCTTGGCTGAAAACTTTGTCATCTAGATTCTTTTCTGAATTATATTTTGACTAAGAATGAATTACATTTTTTAAGCTCAAATGAGTGTTTCAGTGATGTTGCTGACAGATCTATGCATTCTACAGAAATAGTTGGTGCTGTAATAATAAGAAATAAGTCAGTATAGGTAATTTTGCCATAATTTCAAAGCGTTTTTGTAAAATCATGGTTCAGAATCGCATGTAGAATGTCTTACAGATTTTCACTTCAGAAGCACACACCCAGACAATTAAAGTTACTTTTGACTAGTTTTTCAATATTGGTTGATCACAAATTACAAAATTTTCACTTATTAAGTTATGTTTTAAAAGAGGTAACTTTAAAGCATATGCTGTTTTATTTTGGACATAAATAGCCCTTTCTTCCTATCCAGCAAAAAGAGTCTTGATTTTCATTTTTTTCTCCTGGGAAAACAGATTTGAGGTTTTCTTTGATGAAGGAAACAAAAACCGGATGTCTTTGATCTGTGTGTAACAGTCACCTTTACCACCTATTTCTGAAGTTTCATTTAAAAACCTTACTTTCCAGATCTTAACCCAGGGAATAATTTTAAGAATCTTAAAGTCCATTATTTATTCTTAAACTTATGAAAATCACTTTTTATTTCCTTCAGGGCTATTTACAAAACTGTGCAGCACTCTAGGGCACGACACTATCCATGTCAGTGCAAAATCAGGAGGCTCCTTACTTTATATGATGGTGTCAGATTTGACATTCATCTTTCCCATTTAAGCATTTAATGATAGTCAGTTCTTATTTCTTCAAGAAAAACTTCTTACTGGGGAAAGAGATTGAAAGTATAGTTTGATTAACTTACGATGCATTCCCACCTGCTTCTTTTTAAACCAAAGGGAATTGTCATCAAAACAGTAATTGTATGAAGCTTGTGGCATTTAACTTTGCTCAGTCAAGTTAGTTCAATTTTGTTGTTGTTGTTCAGAGTCGTGTCCAAGCTTCCCTGTCCTTCACTATCTCCCACAGTTTGTTCAAATTCATGTCCATTGAGTCGGTGATGCCATCCAACCATCTCATTCTTTGGTGTCCCCTTCTCCTCCTGCCTTCAGTCTTTTTCAGCATCAGTCTTTTCTAATGAGTACACTATTCACATCAGGTGACCAAACTATTGGAGCTTCAGCATCAGACCTTCCAATGAATATTCAGGACTGATTTCCTTTAGGATTGACTGATTGTATCTCCTTGCAGTCCAAGGGACTCTCAAGAGTCTACTCCATCAGCACAGTTCTAAAGCAGCAGTTCTTTGGTGCTCAGCCTTCTTTATGGTCTAAGTCTCATATCCGTACATAATTCCTGGAAAAACCATAGCTTTGATTATGGACCTTTGTTGGCAGATTGATGTCTGTACTTTCTAATACGCTGTCTAGGTTTGTCATAGTTTTCTTCCAAGGAGCAAGTTTGTAGTAGTTCAGTTTACTGCCAGTCAATAAAGTTCGGTTTGTAATGAAAATGAGAATTAAGTATCTGAGAATGTATACATAATATTTAAAGAAAAACAATTAACAGTAACAAAGATGCATAATTTTTTGACTTATGAAATTAACAAAATTTGTAGCAATAAGACTAGTCAGTGCTGGGCAGAATACAATGGGACAGTCACTTTTACACAAGCTTTTGTATGTTTCAGGATTCTTCAGAATGTTAATACCTTTTGATCTGTTAATTCTTTGTCTGGGATGTTATCCTGAAATAGCAAGTCAGATGTGAAGAAAAACTTCTTGCAGTCTAAATACCCCATATTATGCCATTCAATGCATAGTTAATGCTATTTTTTTATTTTAGAATTTTATGCAGAGGTTAAATGATGGTTTCAAAGGATACTTAGTACAAGGTAAACATTTACAGTATGTTAATTTTATTAAAATTTTATTAAGAAATACATGCACACACAAATACAATATTATTTGGATTGTGTATAGAAAAAGAGAGAGTAAGAACAAGAGTAAAAAACAAGAAGAAAATGTACCTCAGCTTGTATAGTGATTATCTTCAGATTGACAGAACATAAGTAAATTTATTTTCTACAAAATGTATGCATTACTTTTTATAATCATACATGATCTTGTTTCCAGGGATGCTGCATTAGCTGCTCTGTATTCCTTCCAACATATTCCAGCCAGAGTGACAACAACTTCTCTGGATACTGTTCTGTGTCTTTAGAGGGAGCGAACAGTGTTTGTTTAATAATGAATGTGACTTAACCAGAGAAAGGCATTCATGCCAACCAGGTGATTAATATAATCACTTCACCTTTCTATCAGTTCTTTGGCTGACATGCCCTTTACCAAAGCAGGAGTTCTTAACAAACCGCAGAGAAATGCTCAAACATGTCAGAATGAAATCCAAGTGATTACTTGTTTTGCCTTGGGCATCTGCACTTTTGTGGAAGTATGGTTCCTCAGTCTGAGGCCTTTCTATAAGTACTGTTAATCCAGAAGGATTGAAGTAGTCATCCTGGACTAGCAATTTCTTTCTACCACTAAGACATTTTCACTATCACTTGCATCTTAATGCTTGCATGTATTTTTCTAAAGCATTAGGGGACTAGGCGAAGTCCCTTTGCCCTTTGAAGTATGTGGCCAGCTGATCCCAAGAACTACCAAGGCCCCTAAGTGATTAGGAAGCCATTGGCAAGCATCCTGACCTTAGTGGAGGGTGAGGAGGTGGAAGTTCGCCTCAGTAAAGGGGTTTAGGGAGTCAAACACAGAGCACAACTCTGACTCTACTTGGATGGGGCCAAGCCTCTGCCCTTTATGGTATATGTGAGCCAGAGAATCCATACTTTAGAATTACTGTCTCTGAGAGTTACTGAGTCCCAGACACTCTCCAGATGCTTTCATACACTCCTTTATTGTCACTTGGTCTCTAGGACCATAATTCTACCATTAATATCTAGCTGTGTAGTGTAGGGTCAGTTAGGTCAGTTCTTCCCTTGTAACAGTAATCCTAATTGTCCAAGCTTAAATTGTTGGGCTTCCCAGGTAGCTCAGTAAGGAAAAAATCCTCCTGCAATCCTGCAGTGCAGGAGACCTGGAGTTGGGAAGATCCTTGGATTGGGAAGATCCCCTGGAGGAGGGCATGCCAATGCACTCCAGTATTCTTGCCTGGAGAATCCCATGGAGCCTGAGGAGGAGGAATCCCAGAGGAGCCTGGTAGGCTACAGTCCATAGGGTTAGAAAGAGTCATACACGACTGAAGCAACTGAGAATGCATGCATGCAGATTATGTCTGTCCAGTAATCCCATCCTACATTAGGCTAGGCTTCTTCCTTGCAGGCGATTGTTTTATTTTTGAGATCTATTGAGTGACATTGCTTATTATAGATTAGTTACTTCCTATGTGATAAATTCATTATTGTTATCAGTGGGGTACAATAACCTTGAATGAAAATCACTACTTTCTCTGTTTGAGAGTCTTCTGTCAACTTGTATCAATGGCCATCTATTTTAAACGTAGAAGACTTATTACTTATTTTGTCTTTTTTCCAAATTATATGAGTGTCAGGATATAAAATATTAAACATGCTTGTTCAGCAGCAGCTTCTCAAGCATCATTGGGGACCATCCTGTTGTAATAGGAAAGCATTTGGCACAGCTTTTGGAATGCAGATAATTTTTGTAATTGTTATAGTGAGAAAACTGCAGAAGAAAGAATAATTCAAATACCATTAGAAATTAAATGACAGCAGGTCACTGTAACCAAGAATCTAAACTATAACCCTCTCCACTTTCTATTCCTTTACCCTGTGTAGGATAAACACCTTCCCCTAACCTGTTACTTTTAAAGGGGCACCTGATCCTGGAAACTTTGGGTTTTGGCAGCAGTTTTAGTTAGATTTTATGTTCCCTGATGTTCTGTGCTTTCCTGTAGCCATGTTTGCCTGAAGGAAAAAAGATGAGCATAAGAAACGTGTGGGGTACCTGTACAGGCAGTCTGGTGGCACTCCTGGTGTTGCTGGAGAAGTGCCAAGGATACATACAATGTATTTACATGTGAACAGAAAGTATTTAAATGGGACAGGAATTCACCAGATACATTAAAAAGTGCCTTAACAGTTGAGAATGTGAAGTTAAAAAATGTTTTTTAAATAGTATGGATTGTTTAGAGTACAGTAGTCCTCTGAGGCAGATAGAAAAGACTCTTAAGACCTTTCATGGTCTCTTCTGGACATAATGTTGTTAGTTAGTCACTAAGTCCTATCCAACTCTTTTGTGACCTCCCATAGACTGCAGCCCGCCAGGCTCCTCTGTCCATGGGATTTCCCCCGCAAGAAGACTGGAGTGGGTTGCCATTTCTGTCTCTAGGGGATCTTCCTGATCCAGGAATCAAACCCTCCTCTCTTGCTTTGGCAGGCAGGTTCTTTACCGCTGAGCCACCAGGGATGCTCTTCTGACATAATAGTCTATGATAAATTAACTGTTTTGGTTAGATTGTCAGTTGACTTGAGCTTTCTGTCATTTGCTCTGAAACTACTGCCTAAGAAATCTTAAGTCCATTTGGGAATCCTGATTAGAAGCACTCCTTGGGTCTTCATACAGATGAGTACATCACTGTCTCTCCAGTGCATCTGTGAATGCTTCTCAGTAGGCCTGGGGGCAGGGAGCCTGCTATGCAGCCTTGCCAACGGGGAGAAAGGAGGTACTAGTACCTGATCTGTGATCCCAGAAGACAGCATGTCCTCATGTCTTCCCCCAAACTCACCTTTGGGGGCTCTTTCTCATTCCTGGGGAACAATGATAGTTATTGGTTGCATACAATGCTGAGTGTTCCCTACGATACGGGGAACTCCTGCCTCTTTCTCCTGCCACCCACTCCCCCCTGCCCCACCCCGCCAGAGATGTTACAGGGAAAGTACCTATCATTGACACAGTAGTGGGGAAAAAATGGGTTCTCATTTCAGCAGGTGACTTGGTGATGGTTGGCTGTCAGCATGCTTTTTTTCATATTGGCTTGTTGCTACAGAGTCTGGTGCTGGCAGATTACAACTCTGTAGCTAGTCATTTTCGATTTATTTGAACCTATTTCTCCAGTCTACTGAGCTTTCACTGGCTAGCATCAATTCAGACACATTGCAATTCTTCAGAATCTCTATCCCCATCAGATGGTTCGATCTACGAGAAATTTAGCTAGAGGCATTTAGACAAAAAAGAAATATTGTGGCTGGGGAAGCATTTAAGTTAGAGGAGGCAGCCAGGGCTGTTTTATTACTTAGGCCTGTGTCACCTGTGATGACCCATGAGAGTGGAGAATATTGATCGCATGTCACTCAAGGCATTCAGCAGATTGCATTGACAAAGCTTGGCAGGTCTCTAATAGCAGGGTTACTGGCCTTGGCTGCGACCCAAGGGAAAACTCTGCAGGCCCTATTACTTGGCGGCCTTTAACTTATAGAATTGGGAGAGAACACTGACAAAAGTGAGGACATGATTTTACGGTTACAAATGGGTTTTCTTGCTTTCTTTCTTCTACTTTTTAATTTCACTTTTTTTTCCCCTCTTCTTTTCTATTTTATCTTTTCTCCCTGGCCCCTGCCAGCCCCTCCTTTCTTGTTATAGATGATCATGGTAGTATTGTTTTTCTAGAATAAAAATCAGTGTGGACCGATTGCTGAGCAGACCTAGCATAAGGCCTGGGTTATTCTCTCCTTTTAGGGCAGCTTGGGCCTGACCATGTTGTTTCAGGTGATAGAATATGCCTATGAATATATGTGAACTTGAAGTTTAGGGCATGCACAGCTATTGTCTTAGGACCTGCCACTTTATGAGAAAGGTGATTTTCACCTTCTTTGTTCCCTGGTAGCCAGGTTTGGGTCAGGCCTTCATCCTCTATATTGTTTTTTTTTTTTTAATTTCAAGCATGATATTTGGTTGCAGAGAGGGCTCTGCTTTTTGCTGAGTTTCTTCTCTAAATACCTATATCAAATGTCTAGAATTAACTACATGGCTCTTTGTTTTCTAGATTCTCAGTAAGGACAGGAAAGCCTTAAATATTGATTTCATTGACTTTGCCATTTATATGCATTTATATCCAGCTTTGTGCCATGAATGACTTATGTATTATTGGGAGGGTTACCTAATCTCTCTGAGGCTCAGTTTCTTTATCAGTCAATGGAAGATAGTATTACTTTTCAAAAAGAAGTGAAGTATTACAATGTGTGAATTATATCTTAGTAGAAAAATAAAATAGCTTGTAAAAAGTTTCTAGCATAGAAGCTTTCTCCTTCCTTCTTTATAGGCCCAAGAAGGCAGACTGAGAACCAACATGATATTTGGTAGTATTTGGGGGAATAGGTAGTATTATTGGAGACAGAAATATAAAAGTATTGCGAGAGACTGTGGGCCTATTAATATTCTATAGCACATTGAGCCACTTTGAATTAAAATACTTATCTGTGAAAGGTTTTATAATTCATATGACCTGAAATAATTTACACCTAATTAGATTTTGTCAACTGAATAATTCTGTTTCATGTTGATTCCACAGAATAATTTAAGCAACTGCCTTTTATTCTCAAAATAGCTGTAAATGTCAAATTAATTTTGTTGACATGATCAACATGTAGAAGAGCTACTTGGCAGAATTGTTTGTCAACTGAATATATTATGGGTCCCTACAAAATATGTAAAATGATTATAGTTTAGCTGACTTGTGCAGTTTCTTGCTTTCCTGGAAAAAAGTCACTGGCAATGGTTACAAAAACTGTTGTAACATTTCTGCCTATCTGGTTAGAAAGTCTTTGATATCTGGAGCTTTTCGTTTTTCATTATACATACAGTGTCTTTCCCTTTAGGAGTTTTATTTTTATCTGGGTGAGACTGAATCCCAAATAATTGCCCTAGGATTTATTATATTCTTCACTAATGTCATGGAGCCCTTATTTGACACTCACTCTGTGTGTGTGTGTGTGTGTGTGTGTGTGTGTGTGTGTGTATGGGATTCCCTGGTGGCTCAGACGGTAAAGAATCCGCCTGCAATAGAGGAGACTCAGGTTTGATCCCTGGGTTGGGAAGATCTCCTGGAGAAGGGAATGGCTACCCAATCACATTTTCTTGCCTGGAGAATTCCATGGACAGAGGAGCCTGGTGGGCTGCAGTCCAAGGGATTGCAAAAGAGTCGGACATGACTGAGTGACTGACACTTTCACTTTCGTATAGTATATGTGTGCTCAGTCGTATTTATATATATGTATGTGTATGTATATGTGTTACTGCTCAGTCTTACCCTCCCTCTGTTTTTCTGGACCATTTCTTTCACCTAGAGAATCCTTTTGTCCTCCTCTTTGATAACCCTGTGCAGGATTAATGTCATTTCAGTTTATTTCTCTCTCACTCTAGTCATTTACTTCAAAATCCCTTCTCCAGTCACTCATTCCCTGCCCAGTCCAGTCTTCCAGCTGCTAATACCAGAGTCCTGTCATCTACTGGCTTAACTTAATCCAGCGCTCCTCAGCTCTTGTCTCATCATGGCACATGTTGAAAATGATACTATTTGTACAGCACATTAAGGTCAGCAGATAAGACTACTTGCTGCTGGAGACAGCTGGCCCAGAGACCATAACTAGCTGTTAATTTGAGGCGATAAATATATGAATGTGAACACTGTCCTGGAAATTCTGGTTTCGCCAATCCCCAAGTTAAGGCTAACCCTGGCAGATACTAGAAATTCACTCTTTTGGTGATACCTAAAATTAACCTTTGTTGAGCTCAGCATACTGTGTACTGTAAAATACATCTCTGACCTTTCCTCTCTATTATTCCCAATTGCATCTGGTCATTGGGAAGTTTAGATTCCTTCTTTGAATTCCTTGGTATGTTTATACCTTATCTTTGCCAGCCTTTCTCCTAAAGGGAATTAATTTGTATTTTACCTGAAGCTTCGCCTTAGTAATTTCTGGCTTCATCCAGAATAATTCCCTTCCTCTTGGACATCACAGGATTGCTTTCCCATTGGCAATAAGTATGGACACAGCTCAGAGACAGCTGTTTCCTGTACTTACGTCCCCTGCAAAAATATTGGACCCCTAAATGAATGAACCAGTAGCCTTTTGCGTTCAGCTTGTTAGAGATTGCATTTTAATCTCCTTGGAAATAGATATCCCGCTGCAGAGTTGGCCTCTCAAGCCCTAATTATATTTCCTTTGGCTTTTTCTAATTTCTCCGCTGACCTGCTGTCAATGCTCCAGCATGCCTTGTAGGTAAAGTTGTTCAATATTTGGAATATGCTATGAATATGCAAACTATACGTATTATATGAAAAAAATGAACTATAGGTATAATTATGCCAATAATTGCCATAGAATTCATTGCCAAAGACAGTGTCTATTGAGTCTCCTTAATATACAAATAAAGAAAATACCTGAATTTTTCTTTTCATAAGGGAGAAGAAAGTGAATTTTAGAAACCATTGATTAATAAGTTTAAAATCGACCCAGAAGAAGATAGTAGAAGGTATTACTAATGAATGCTCTCTGAGGAATTAAAGAAAAGTGATATCTAGAATTAATCTGTATTGTTATCACTGGGAACCAATGTGGGTTCTCTTAAAATATTACGCCAGACTCTATTGTTTCTTTAGATCAGAGATTGGCAAACTTTTTTCTGTGAAGAGCCAGAAAGTATTTTAGGGCTTTGGGGCAATACAGTCTCTGTTAGAACTGCTCAGCTCTGCCACCACAGCACAGAGTAGCCACAGACAATATGTAAATGGATGAACATGGCTGTACTCCAATAGTGGGCTGATTTGGCCTGTGGGCCATAATTTGCCAACTCCTGCTTTAGAAGAATGTCTTAGATGATGTATACTTGATGTCTGCAAGTAATTTTACAAAGTCTTTCACGAAGTCTTTGTAGAGGACTTGGTGAGGTTTGAAGTTAATAATTATATAGTTAGGCAAAATTGTAGCAGGTTGAATATTTGGATGTGAAAGTTGTGTGTTTGCCTGCCATGAGGCCATGTGTTTGATTTAGTTTTTTCAACATTTTTATTCATGACTTGACTGAGGTCAGGATTGGCTTGTGGATCAAACAAGTGGATAACCCGATACAGAGAGATACCAGTTGTACTAGTTGACAGGAGCAAGATCCTGAAAGGTCTTAGGCTGAAAAATTAGTTCAAATCTAGCAGACTGAAATATTGAAAAGACATAACCCTATATCTAGAGCTAGAAATACATCTTGACAGTACAAATACAGATTGTGAAAACATAGTCTGATGGCAACCTGTTTGAAAAAAGCTAGGAGAACATTCAACTCAGGGTGCATGTAGAGATAGTTATCCAGATGGCTGAAGGGCCTCAGATCCGGTCCTAATAGAAATGGTTGCAAGAGCTATAGATATTTACCCTGAAGTGATATATAATGACTGTCCTCAATTATTTAAAGAACTGTCACATAGAAGAGAGATTGAACTTATTCTGGAAGTTCCCAGTGACGCAAGTAAGAGCAGTAGGTAGAAGATACAGGCAGATCCAAGAGTATGTATGGAAGCACTTTCTAACCATTTGAGCTGTCCTGAGACAGGCATGGATGAGCTTATCTGGAGGGCTTAGGTTACTGGGAATAATAAACACACCTGTTGCTGACCTTGTAGGGATGTTAACTTTGACTTAGAGTTGAATGAGATGTTTTTATGTGGGCACTTCCAATTCTGAGAGTTCATAAAGGAAACCCAAGGAGAATGTTCTGTGTCCTGTGGCCCAGCAGTTGGAAGAGCCCAAGCCCAGATGTTTTGAGCTCCCTGCCGAGTTTACAGGGTTCAAGTGCTGAACATACATGTTCCACATATGTGTCTGCACCTGTCATCTTCATGTGATTGATCAGAGTCCTCATCACCTTTGCTTTTCTATCTCTCAAAACCTTACAGATACTCTGTACCTAGTAGGAATGAAATAAGTGTTTGTTAAGCTAAAGTGAATAATGATTGAGACACATTCACGTATCTTTCTTTTACTGATCCTGGTTTCAAAAGGGAGGCCTATGAAAGATGATCAGAAATCACACCTACGGATTGGTAATAGATTGATGATATCGATTGAACAGCTCTGTGCCTTTGTTTCGCTCTGTGACACCCACACACAAATGCCAACACTTTCCCAGGAATGGAAGCCATCAGGCTGCATCGTCTGACCAGAATTGTTTTTCGTCTTATGAATGACTTTGCATCGTCCGCCTCCTGCCTTACTGCTTTCTGTGAAGGCCTTACTTCTAAATTATATTGTACCTTAGGATGCCTGAAATATAGTTTCTGTTCTTTTAAATAGTGTATGCCTAAAGTAGTCATCTGCTATCATTATACTTCTGAAAGATTTATTGCTGAGACTGACAGTGGGTCTTCCAAGGGTTTACTCTTTGATGTTTTGTACTTGGACATGCGGTCAGGGATCATGGCCCATTTATCACTGCATTTCCCATCCGTGTACTCAGGGTCAGGCATATGGTGGGTGCTCAGTGAACGTTCACCTGTTTGCTTTGGTTAGAACTCCGGTTAGTCTTTACTCTTATTTCAGCATAACAGAGTAAAATTTTTCACGGCAGTATTTTCTTCGTCTTTTGTGCCCACTGTGCTCTCTTTACCACATATCTTCATTTTCAGTGCTATTTTGTGACTGTTTGGACACTAACTTCTAAAAGGGTGAAAGATGGGAAAAGATACAGTGGTTGAATCTCTTCTGCTAATCAACTTACCCCAGCTACTCCTAGAAGGAAATGGGAGAAAAGCCAGAAGAGGAAGGGGAAGGTGAAGATAAAAAGACATGAGAGAGAAGAGGAAAGAAGCATTCTGTATCATCTTGAGAAGACTTTATTATTGCTCTAAAATTGTGTGTCCTCCTTGTGTGAACTTTGCTCTGTTCCCATATTTTCATTGTATTTTGTGGGTAGGAGCCAAGAGACCCTGGGGACATACCTATATTAGAAAATAAAATAACTTAACATCAGGACTATTTCTTCTGTTTTTTTCTTGTTTCCCTCAACTGATTGATTCATTTGGTTGAAAACATGGAATAGTAGTGCCAGGGTTAGCTTTGCCTGGGGAAACGTCCTGTTTGCCTGTGATTCTACAGATTTATAGCTATCAAGGAGGACGGCTGATTGTGAATGAACTTGTGGAGTTATGAGCCTTATGCACCCCTTCCCAACCAGGAGGAGAACTCAAGTAACATGTACCCAATGGTAGGGAGGCAGGAGGCTCGCTTTTGTAAAAGAGGATCATACATCTCACAAGAACCTATTATTAAACTTTTAGGAATTTTGCAAACTAGTTGTAGACATAGCCTTTAAAGAAATTGTTTTAACAACTTAGTTTTTGCTTTTAATATAATTTATTTAATTATAATAAATATTCAAAACACATCACTTCCGAATAATTAGCCTACTGTGTTCTTGAGGTTATTGTGTGGTTATTGTTGCAGCAAGTGGTATGATGATGTACTCTTGAGCTTCTCTTCCCAACCCTGCACTTAGTAACACCACTTCTGTAGCTTGATATCAGCTATGATTGGAGTATTTACACCACAAATATTGTGTGAACAGTACAAATACAGATTTTGTCGCTTGTTCTGTTGATTATCTAGAGCTTTTGAAAAATGAAGCAGAAAATGTTATTCAGTTCAGTTCAGTTCAGTCGCTCAGTCGTGTCCGACTCTTTGCGACCCCAAGAATTGCAGCATGCCAGGCCTCTCTGTCCATCACCAACTCGCAGAGTCTACCCAAACCCATGTCCATTGAGTCAGTGATGCCATCCAACCATCTCATCCTCTGTCATCCCCTTCTCCTCCTGCCCCCAATCTTACCCAGCATTAGGGTCTTTTCCAACGAGTCAACTCTTCGCATGAGGTGGCCAAAGTATTGGAATTTCAGCTTCAACATCAGTCCTTCCAATGAACACCCAGGATTGATCTCCTTTAGGATGGATTGATTGGATCTCCTTGCAGTCCAAGGGACTCTCAAGAGTCTTCTCCAACTCCACAGTTCAAAAGCATCAATTCTTCAGTGCTCAGCTTTCTTCACTGTCCAACTCTCACATCCATACATGACCACTGGAAAAACCATAGCCTTGACTAGACGGACTTTTGTTGGCAAAGTAATGTCTCTGCTTTTTAATATGCTATCTAGGTTGGCCATAACCTTCCTTCCAAGGAGCAAGCGTCTTTTGATTTCATGGCTGCAATCACCATCAGCAGTGATTTTGGAGCCAAAAAAAATAAAGTCTGACACTGTTTCCACTGTTTCCCCATCTATTTCCCATGAAGTGATGGGACCAGATGCCATGATATTAGTTTTCTGAATGTTGAGCTTTAAGCCAACTTTTCACTCTCCTCTTTCACTTTCATCAAGAGGCTCTTTAGTTCTTCTTCACTTTCTGCCATAAGGGTGGTGTCATCTGCATATCTGAGGTTATTGATATTTCTCCTGGCAATCTTGATTCCAGCGTGTGTTTCTTCCAGCCCAGCATTTCTCATGATGTACTCTGCATATAAGTTAAATAAGTAGGGTGACAGTATACAGCCTTGATGTACTCCTTTTCCTAGTTGGAACCAGTCTGTTGTTCCATGTCCAGTTCTAACTGTTGCTTCCTGACCTGCATACAGGTTTCTCAAGAGACAGGTCAGATGGTCTGGTATTCCCATCTCTTTCAGAATTTTCCACAGTTTATTGTGATCCACACAGTCAAAGGCTTTGGCATAGTCAATAAAGCAGAAATAGATGTTTTTCTGGAACTTTCTTGCTTTTTTGATGATCCAGCGGATGCTGGCAATTTGATCTCTGGTTCCTCTGCCTTTTCTAAAACCAGCTTGAACATCTGAAAGTTCACGGTTCACATATTGCTGAAGCCTGGCTTGGAGAATTTTGAGCATTACTTTACTAGCATGTGAGATGAGTGCAATTGTGTGCATTCTTTGGCATTGCCTTTCTTTGAGATTGAAACAAAAACTGACCTTTTCCAGTTCTGGGGCCACTGCTGAGTTTTCCAAATTTGCTGGCATATCGAGTGCAGCACTTTCACAGCATCACCTTTGAGAATTTGAAATAGCTCAACTGGAATTCCATCACCTCCACTAGCTTTGTTCGTAGTGATGCTTTCTAAGGCCCACTTGACTTCACATTCCAGGATGTCTGGCTCTATGTGAGTGATCACACCATCGTGATTATCTGGGTCATGAAGATCTTTTTTGTACAGTTCTGTGTATTCTTGCCACCTCTTCTTAATACAGATTAAATTGAAAAGGGTGTTATATCTGTATTCATTTCATTATGGATAACATACAAAGTTGAGGAAATATTCTTTTTGTATTCTAAAAGTATTGCCTGATTTGACTAAGACATTATCTGATTGACAAATGAAGTTCTGACATGTCTTGATTGTTCTCCTTTCATTTCACTGGTTTGAAAATAGCAGTTGAGTTTCACATGTAACTTATACTGTTCTTTAAATGTAATCATGGATTGACTATATTTAAAGGAGTTCCATACATAACAACAGTAGCATCCTGTGAAATCAATCGGCTATTTGGTTGGACATTACAATAAAGAGTATTATATACATTGTAATTATATGTAAATTGTTTGGTACACACCCTTTGCATCAGTAAAATTTATAATAAATATATGTAAATGTATTCATGATTACATCTTTTCCCAGGTTGCTGGTTGTTAAACATTTACGAACATACCACTGTTTAAAATCCAAGTGGGCAGTGCCTGGCTAGCTTAGTTGGTAGAGCATGAGAATCTCAACATTGAGAGTCAAGTTCAGTGATGACTTTGTGTAAATGGTGAGATTTTTGCTTGCAATATGGCAAGAGGATCAAATGCAGTGTAGAAAATCTTCTTGGTTACAGAATTTGAAGTTGGGATTTTGAATGCCAGCTACTATAGAGCACTTGAAGGAGAAAGTGTTTATTGGTTTGTGATGCTTGTATACCACGTTGAAAATAACATTAGAGGGTGTTGAGGAGAGGTGTTAAATATCATTAGAACCTCAGCAAGGCTTTGGAATCCAATGAATTGAAAGATAGTTGAGTGAGGAGGAGCTTTGGACACAAAGCAGACAGTTTAGTTATCCAAAGCATTTATGTCAAGTAGCAAATGCTTGAGGATTTATCTATTTGCAGTTTTCTCTCAGAGCCTAATCCCTGAGGAATAGGGAGTGGGGGTTTGATGGAGGCTAGCCTTTATTTTGCATTGCTCTGAGAGGCAGTGCAATAATAGAATAAATTCAGTGTTATGGAAATACTATTATAGAAATACTATTATAAATGAAAAATCTTGAAATATGAAGAACATGTTTTTTTTCTTTTTTTTAATTGGGATTAGAAATTTAAAACAAAATGATCTTCTTTCTCTTTCTACTTAACCAGTTAAGACAGCTCAAGTAGAAATATATTTTTCTGAGAAATTTTTGGTTAAAGAAAAGGGTTATTTCCATTCATCTGTTAAAACTTGGTGTTCAGGAATGTTTTGTTTAATGTACTTTAACTGAAAACAAAGTGTGCTTGCTAAAGTTTGTGACTAGAATTGTGAGGTGATCTAATAACTTTGAAAGTCACTTTTAGTAAATAGAAATTTGAATTTTGTTAATGGAATGGTAAATGTGAAGAAACGAAATTCCAGTTAATGCCAGTTAATGTTAACTTAAGAAAGAAAAAAAAAATGGTGAGTTTATCTTTAAAGTGTGTGTGTGTTTAATGTTATTTTAAAATGTTAGTATGTCTAGTATTGTGTTGTGCATGTGCTTTGTGTCTATGTGTGAAATGGGGAAGTATTATTAACATTATTGTTCTCTACCTTCAAGATCCATTCCAAAAATAATTTTATTAATCCTAAGAATGTAACTGTGGAAATAAAATGTCTTTTCAGTCCTGTGTTGACTACGTGCCTACAATGTTGATTTGCTAATACCTGGAACTTCCAAATTAAATTTTATGGTATGTGGCTGATTTATTGTAATCTCTCCTACAACGAAATTCATATTTAAAACTTTACAAAAATCATCCTAAGTTGGGGAGTGAGGAGCATTTCTAATTCAAAGCAGGAGTCAGGCTAAGAACACATGTCTCTGTAGAGGAAAGAGAAGAGGTTTTACTTGTTGCATATGTTTTAAAAATATTTATAGATACAGCTGGACTTTTAGTACTTTACTTCTGGTTTAAATGATGAAATTCCCAAAGGACTAAAATTGTTCCACAGTCTGATCTATGTCTGAAGTTCAAGAATAGTATATAGTGGATCTAAAACTTTTTTAAACCTCCTTGGAAACTGAATGGGTAATCTGGTCTTTTTGTCCTGTGTTTCTTGAATTTCTTGTTAACAAACACCTCTTTGCCTCTTATTCAGTTCTTAACCAACTGCAGACTGACTTTAGTCTTCTCTGCTAAAACATTTTTTATATAAGATCATCAGTAAATTTGTAAGTCATAAAGTCTAGTGATTTTCCTTATTTTGTCTGTCACCAGTCATTTTATTCTGTGCCTGTTATGTAACTTGATGCTAGAGATACATTAGTAAATAAGGCAAATATATTCCTTCACGTTGTGAGCTTTCAGTCTTCCAGCACCATTGACCTTTCTCCCTCAAGCTGCATGAAATCACTAACCTCTGGTTTGTGAAGTCATTCTTGAATGATTCTTTTTAAAATTCTGGTTCCTGCCCCTACCTCTGCCTTCATGATTTCTGCCCAGGCCCACTCTTCTCTTGATTTATTTTCTTGATGCTTTGTGGGTGATTTCATCTGGCCAAGGCTTTGAGGCTATATGACTATAGTCATATTACATACACATATATATACTCAAATTAACTTCATATATAATGAACTTCGTATATAATGAATTAGTATAATTACAGACTTGTATTTTCTTTAGTTTTTAATAGCTTTATTGATGTATAATTCACATATAATGAACTGCTCATGTTTAGACTATGTAATATGGTGTTTTGACATATGCATACACCCACGAGACCATTCCAGCTATCAAGATAATGAACATATCCATCACTCCGAGAAATATCCTCCTGTCCCTTTTTAATTCCTACTTCTATCACTTCCCTCCCATCCCCACCCCTCACTCGTCTATATAACTGAATTGCTTTCTGTCACTGGAGAATAGTATGCATTTTCTAGAATTTTATAAAAGAAATCATACAGTATGTACTCTTTTTTACTCAGTATGGCTGGTTGAACGTAGTATAAGTACTCTGGGGTTTATCCATATTATGGTGTATATTAATTATTCCTTTCTTTTTATTGCTCATATTATTCCATTCTGTACCACAGTTTGTTTATACATTCACCTATTGATGGCCATTTGGGTAGTTTATTTTTTGTTAGTATGAATATTTATGTACAAGTAGAGCATGCATTCTTTTCTCTTGGGAGTGGAATGACTGAATCACATGGTAGGTGTTATTAAATGTTTCTTAAGTATTTTAAGAAAATGCCAAACAGTAATCAAAGTAGTTATACCGTCATTCATACCCACCAGCCTTGTGTGAGGGTTCCACTGCTTCTATATTCTCTATAATCCTTGGGATGGCCAGTCTTTTCTGTTTTGCTCTTCTAATAGTTGGGTAGTGGTATCTCACTATGGATTTGAATTGTTTTTCCCCAGTGACTGATGATGTTAAACATTTTTCATGTGTTTACTTATCATCTATTTATCTCCTTTGGTTTAAATACCTTGTCTGTTTTTTTAAAAGTGCGCTGCTTACTTTTTGTATTATTGAATTTTGAGAGTTATTTATTCTAGATACAAGACCTTCATCAGATATATGATTTGCAAGTATTTTCTCCTAGTTTGTGGTTGGTTTTTTAATTCTCTTCACACCGTCTTATAAGAGCAGAGTTTTAAATTTTCATGAATTCTTACTTATCAGTTTTTAATGGATTATCCTTTTCACATTATATCCAAGAAATCATTTGTAATCCAAGGCTGTAAGCTTTTCCCTAAATTTTTTTCTGAACAAGTTATAGTTTTAGGTTTTACGTTTAGGTCTGTCATCTATTTTGAGCTAATTGTTGTATATGATGCAAGGTACATACTGTATCATTTTGTTTTTTGTGTTTGTTTAATTGTTCCAGCACCATTTTTTGAAAATAATGTAATTTCTCCACTGAATTGCCTTTGCATCTTTGTTAAAAATTGTCTATATATGTGTGGGTCCAAGTTTGGAATCTCAATTATGTTCCATTAATTGTTTGTCTTGGGGTTGCCAAACTAAGGATCATGGGACAAACACAATTCATTGCCTGTTTTTATACAGAGTTAAATAGAAATTAAGAGAAGAAGAAATGCAATAGAGACCATGTGTGATACGCGAACCCTAAAATTATTTGCTATCTGACCCTTCTCAGAAAAAAAAATAAAATAAAAGTCTCAGTCTGGTCTGTTTTGATGTCAGTACCACATGTCTTGATTAGAATGTCTTTAAATCAGGAAACGTTATTTTAACGTGGTTCTTTTTCAAAATTGTTTTGGCCCTTCTTGGTCCTTTGCATTGCCATATGAATTTTAGTACCACTTTGTCAATTTCTTCAAAAAAACATGTGGAGATTTTGATTTAGATTATTTTGAAAGTGTAGATCAATTAGGGAGAAATTGATGCTGATATTAGCAATAGAGTCTTTTGTTTCACGAATATAGTATATTTCCTTATTTCTTTAGGTTTTCTTTAATTTGTCTTAGAAATGTTTTATAGTTAAGAGTCTAAATCTTTCACATTAGGTCAAATTTATCCCTGTGTGTTTTTGATTCTGTTGTAAATGGTGTGTTTTATTAACTTCAATTTCTAATGCTACCATATACATACATAGCTGATTTATATGTACTTATCATGTATCCTGTAATCTGGATAAACTCACTTATTAGTGCTCAATTAAGTTCAGTTGCTCAGTCGTTTCCAACTCTTTGCGACCTCATGGACTGCAGCATGCCAGGCTTCCCTGTCCATCACCAACTCCTGGAGCTTGCTCAACTCATGTCCATCGAGTTGGTGATGCCATCCATCCATCTCATCCTCTGTCACCCTCTTCTCCTCCTGCCTTCAGTCTTTCCCAGCATCAGGGTCTTTTCCAATGAGTCGGCTTTTCCCATAAGGTGGCCAAAGTCCTGGAGCTTCAGCTTCAGCATCAGTCCTTCTAATGAATATTCAGGATATTCATCCTTTAGGATGGACTGGTTTGATCTCCTTACAATCCAAGGGACTCCCAAGAGTCTTCTCCAACACCACAGTTCAAAAGCATCAACTCTTCGGCGCTCAGCTTTCTTTATGGTTCAACTCTCACATCCATACATGACTACTGGAAAAACCATAGCTTTGACTAGAAAGACCTTTGTCGGCAAAGTAATGTCTCTGCTTTTTAATATGCTGTCTATGTTGGTTATAACTTTTCTTCCAAGGAGCAAGCATCTTTTTAATTTCATGACTGCAGTTACCATTTGCAGTGATTTTGGAGCCCAAGATAATAAAATGTGTCACTGTTTCCATTGTTTCCCCATCTATTTGCTATGAAATGATGGTACTGGATGCCATGAGCTTAATTTTAAGCTTAAAACTCAATAGTTTTAAGCCCAACTTTTTCACTCTCCTCTTTCACTTTCATTAAGAGGCTCTTTCATTTCAGTTCCTCTTTGCTTTCTGCCATAAGTGTGGTGTCATCCGCATATCTGAGGTTATTGATATTTCTCCTGGCAATCTTGATTCCAGCTTGTGCTTCATCTAGCCCAGCATTTCACATGATATACACTTTATATAGGTTAAAAAAGCAGGGTGACAATATACAGCCTTGATGTACTCCTTTCCCTATTTGAAACCAATCTTGTTCCATGTCCGGTTCTAACTGTTGCTTCTTGACCTGCATACAGATTTCTCAGGAGGTAGTTAAGGTGCCCTGGTATTCCCATCTCTTTAAGAATTTTGCACAGTTTGTTGTGATCCACACAGTCAAAGGCTTTGGCATAATCAATAAAGCAGAAGTAGATGTTTTTCTGGAACTCTCTTGCTTTTTCTATGATCCAGCGATGGTGGCAATTTGATCTCTGGTTCCTCTCCCTTTTCTGAATCCCTCTTGAACATCCAGAAGTTCTTGGTGCACGTACTGTTGATGCCTCGTTTGGAGAATTTTGAGCTTTACTTTGATAGCGTGTTAAGATGTGTACAGTTGTGTGTTAGTCTGAACGTTCTTTGGCATTGCTGTTCTTTGAGCTTGAGTGAAACTGACCTTTTCGAGTCCTGTGGCCACTGCTGAGTTTTCCAAATTTGCTCACATGTTGAGTGCAGCACTTTCTCAGCATCATCTTTTAATACTTGAAACACCTCCGCTGGAATTCCGTCACCTTCACTAGGTTTGTTTGTAGTGATGCTTCCTAAGGATCACTTGACTTCAGACTCCAGGATGCTGTGTCTAGGTGAGTGATCACACCATTGTGGTTATTTGGATCATTAAGAGGTTTTGGGTATAGTTCTTCTGTGTATTCTTGCCACCTCTTCTTAACATCTTCTGCTTCTGTTAGGTCCATACCGTTTCTATCCTTTATTGTGCCCATCTTCACATGAAATGTTCCCTTGATATCTCTCATTTTCTTGAAGAGATCTCTAATCTTTCCCATTCTGTGTTTTCCTCTTATTTCTTTGCATTGATCACTGAGGAAGTGCTAGTTCTAGTGGCTGTTTTGTGGATTCATTTGTGTAGATGAAAATATCATCTGTGAACAGTTTTACTTTTCAGTCTGGATGGCTGTCTTTTTTTTTTTATTGCCCTGTCTACAGTCTTCAGTACAAGATTGAATAAAAGTGATAGAGTGGACATCCTTATCATTTTACTTATTTTAGGTGAAAAACATTGTTTTCCACTATTATTTAGTATGTTAGCTGTGTATTTCCTTTAGATGCCCTTTATCAAGTTGAGGAATCTCCTTTCTACTTTTTATTTGCTGAGAGAGTTTATCAGAAGTAGATACTGGATTTTTGTCAGCTGCTACTTGTGAGTCTATTGAAATGATCATATTTTTTTCTTTTTTTAGTTTGTTAATATGATAAATTTCACTGATTAATTTTCAAATGTTAAACCAGCCTTTCATCTCTGGGATAAGTACTACTACATTAGGATGTATTATCCTTTTTATATATTGCTGGGTGTATTTATTATTTTGTAGTTTTCTTCCAGTTACTTTGGTTTTAATATCAGGATAATTCTGGCATTATAGTATGCCATTTTTGGAAGGAGTTTGTATAGTATTAGTATTAATTTTTCCTTGAAAGTGTGGATCTATCATTGAAGCCATCTGGATCTTCAGTTTTCTTTGTGAAAGGTTTTCAATTGCAAATTCACTTTCTTGAATAAATAAAGGGCCATCCAGAACTTTCACTTCTTGAATGAGCCTTGGTAGTTTGTATCTTTCAATGGGTTTTTCCATTTAAAATTTATTGGCATAAAATTGTTAATGTTTCCTTTATTGTTTATATGTTTGCTGAGTATGTCTAGAATCTGCTCTGATGTGACGTTTCTAATTTTTGGTACTAGTAATTCATGACCCCCCTTTCTTTCCCTGATTAATCTGACTAGAGATAATCAGTTTTACAGATCTTGTTGAAGAATCAGTGTTTGGTTTTTTTGGTATTATTTATTGTCTTTCAGTTTTCTCTTTCACTGATTTCTACTCTTATTTTTATTATTCTATTTACTTTTGTTTTTATTTGCTCTTCTTTTTCTAGTTCCTTATGGTAGAAGCTGAAACTGTTAACCTGACACCATTGTTTCCCCCCTTAAGTACTATTTTAGGTTTATCCCACAAATTTTGATGTGCTGTGTTTTCACATGCATTCAAATCAAAATACTTTCTTATTTTGATTTTAATTATTTGTTTTAATTTGAGGATAATTACTTTACAATATTGTGATGTTTTTTGCCATACATTGACATGAATCAGCCATGGGTATGCGTGTGTTCCCCTGTCCTGAACCCCCTCCCACCTCCCTACCTACCCTATCTCTCCAAGCTGTTCCAGAGCACTGGCTTTGCATGCCCTGCTTCATGCATCAAACTTACACCGGTCATCTGTGGTCATATACACGTTTCAATGCTATTCTCTCAAATCATCCCACCCTCACCTTCTCCCACAGAGTCCAAAAGTCTGTTTTTTACATCTATGTCTCTTTTACTTCCCTGCATGTAGGATCATCATTACTGTTTTTTTTGAATTCCATACACACACACACACACATACACACACACACACACACACACACACACACTGATATACAGTATTTGTGTTATTCTTTCTGACTTCAGTCTGTTTAATAGGCTCCAGTTTCATCCACCTCATTAGAACTGACTCAGATGTGTCCCTTTTTATAGCTGAGTAATATTCCATTGTGTATATGTACCGCAGCTTCCTTATCCATTCATCTGCCTATGGCCATTTAGTTGTTTCCACGTCCTAACTATTGTAAATAGTGCTGCAATAAACATTGTGGTACATGTATCTCTTTTAGTTCTGGTTTCCTCAGGGTGTATCCCCAGCAGTGGGATTGCTGGGTCGTATGACAGTTCTGTTCCCAGTTTTTTAAGGAATCTCCACAGCATTCCCCATAGTGGCTGTACCTGTTTGCATTCCCACCAACAGTGTAAGAGGATTCCCTTTTCTCCACACCCTCTCCAGCATTTATTGTTTGTAGACTTGGATGACAGCCATTCTGACTGGGGTGAGATGATACCTCATTGTGGTTTTGTCAAATCAAAATACGTTCTAATTTACCCTTTGATTCCATTGTACCAGAGAATGTACTTTGTATCACTTGAATACTTTTATCTTTATCAAGACTTGTTTTTTTTTTAACGAAAATAGGATCTATATTGTTAAATTTTCCATGTGAACTTGGAAAAAATGAATGTTACTGTTGTTGAATGGGGTGTTCTATAAATGTCAGTTATTGTTGATAGTGTTCTTCACATCTTCTATAGCCTTTCTGACTGGCTGTTTAGTTATATCAGTTTTTGAAAAAGGATATTGAAATTTCTCATTGTATTTGTATATTTGCCTGTTTCTCTTTTTAGCTCTTGAGTTTTTGCTTCACTTATTTTCAAGCTTTGTTATTAGATGCATAAACAGTTAAGATTCTTATGTCCTCTTGATGAGTTGAGCATTATTATTAAATATTTTACTCTGAAGCATACTTCGTCTTATATTAACTTAGCTACATATTTTAATTTGTATTAGCTTGGTGTGTCTTTCCATTTTTTTCAACTCATTTGTGTCTTTACATCTAGAGTATGTTTCTCATAGAGAGCATATATTTAAGTCTTTTTTGTTTTTATTGAGTCTTGACAATCTTTACCTTTTTAATCGTGGTTATTAAGTCAGTTACATTCTGTATGGTTCTTGATATGGTTAGTTTTAAATATTTTATTCTCTATATTTTTCTGAGGTTTTGTCTGTTTCTCATGTTTTCTGCTGTTTAAAATCACTTGAGTGTTTTTTGATTCCATTTTATCTCATTTCTTAGCTTAATATCTGTGACTCCTTGTTTTGTTATTTTAGCTATTGCTTTAGGTGTTATTGTATATCTTATCACAGTCTACCTTCAAATAATATTATACATTTCGTATGCAGCATAAGAACGTTACGATAATATTTCCATTTTTCCCTTTTCATGTTCTTATTGTCATATATTTTTTACTTCTATGTACATTGTAAACTCCATACTACATTGTTACTGATTTATAATTAATTATATTCTCAAAAGGTTTAAATAATAAGGAAAAAGTTATACTACCTGTGTTACTATCCTAGCACCTCATTCTTTTGTTCAGATCTGTATTTTCATGTTATCACTTCCTTCTGCCTAAAGGACATCCTTTAACATTTCATATAGTGCAGGTCTGCTGGTGATTAGTTGTTTCGTATTTTGTAGTTTTGAAAAAGTCCTCTGTTTACTTCTGTTTTTGTGAGAAATTTTAATTGGCTATAGAATTGTGAGTTGATAGTTTTTTCTACCAGAACATTAAAAATATTACATAGACTGTCTTCTCAATTGCATTGTTTTCTATGGCAAAATCAGCTATCATCCTTATCTTTTTCCTCTGTATTTAATATGTCTTCTTTTCTGTGTGCTTTTAAGAATTTCTCTGTTACTAGTTTCAAACAATTTGATTTTGATCTACATTGTTGTAGTTTTCTTTATATTTCTTGTGCTTGTGATTCTTTGTGTCTGTTAGATTTATGAGTTTAAAGTTTTTGTCAAACTATAGAACGTTTTCAGCCTAATTTGATTCTTTTCACTTAATTGTTTCTTTTCCTAATGGTCCAATTTAATAATATGCTAATAAAAATATTCAAATAGTTCATACAGAGGTATTATGAAGCATTGGATATTTAGAGTGACAGAATCAAGTCTCAACAGCACTTGGATTAAAACACTATTTTCACATTTAAACTCTGTGGGATTGGTGCACTTTTAAAAGAAGTGCACGTACTAGAACCTCTGCTCTTATAATCATGTTCTTTTTGACTTACTCACCTCCTGCTCTTCTTGTAAGTTAGGTGAGGAGTAAATGGTCCTCAAGCTGAAATGGTGGCTAGCCCTCTGGGTACTGTGGTGATTATCTCAGTATCTACTTTTCAGTTCTGAGTCAGAACTGAAATTTCACAAAGTGCTATATCTCTTTCTTCTGAATGTTGTATTTACATGAAGGCTGCCATCATGTTAGAATATAAAATTTAGTGCAAACATCTCTAGGTGTATACTTTGTCCCAATCCTATAATTTCCTCGGGTATTCTACAAGGGGAAGAGAAGAGCCTTAAATATTCACCAATAGAGGGTGGTATTCTCTTAATCTCATTTGCATTTTGCTATAGGTATAACAGAGAAAAGTTCCACAGGCAGCAAATTCCTCAGATTATATGATTGTGCTCCTTACAGGTCGATGACTAAGGAGAGGGCTGTGTAAAAAACATACTTTCAGCAGTACATTTTTATTTCTCTTCCTTTTTAATAAACCAGTTCTGACAGATGAAAAGGAATCTCTGCTGTATCTCACATTTCCTATGTTAGGCATACTTCAGCCATAAACTTAATTTTCGCAAGAATTTTAAAATGACTCCAACTTTTTCTGCACTTGGTACCAGAGAATACCAAGTTCTATTTTTGAGCTGATAAAATCCTCCTTCTGAAAGCATTTGTTTATTATATTACAGCTTCACATGAGCTGAGCTCCATCCTGACCCCGTGTTAAGTGTCTGTGGTAGATTTCATTACATCCATATACTGGAAGTCCTGCCAATATACTGGCAGCAAAATCCTAGTGGAAAATAAATGGCAATAAAAAAGAGAAATGATAGCCTCTGAGTGGTGAGGAGCACAGCTTTATTGAGACTGGACAACCCCAGAGTAGTGACTTGGCATGCAGACATGAGCTTAAGAGAGTGTGAGTGAGAGCTGATACTGGAATAACGACTCTGTGGCACAGACATGGGAATAATTTAATTAATTGCACTGAAATTTCTTTGATGAATAGTTATGTGGTGATAAGCATGAGGTCGAACAGTGGAATGAGTTTCAGCTTTTTAATGGGCCAGCACAGCTGCAGTTTTGGATGCCTTCCCACTTTATTTTTCCCTGCAGCTCTCCACCGCTTTACTCATCCACTTCTCTCCAGCTAAGCGGCCCACTAGCGGGGCTCCCTGTCCATGTCTGCTGAGTTGATGGGCAAGTACATTTGGCCACGGGACGCAGGCTGGTGGCTGGTTTGAAATGAAAACCAGATCAAACAAAAATTGTAGGTTGGTTTCCTTATGGCGGCTGCACCTACCCTCCTCCCCAAATCTCTAGGACACTCTGCTGCTAAGTTGTATAAAGATTTTAATAAAAATTTCTTGTCCCTGGAGAAAGGCACGTCTTTGTTGTCAGAGAGCTAGAGGGAAATGAGCAATGTAGCCCAGCTGGAGCACCAGCATTAATCCCATGATTCGTAGCCCATATTTTCAGACAGATCAATTACTTATGGCTGTAACCAATCTCTCACCATTTTCTTGCTGTGCTGGGCCCCATTTCCAGACTTGGCTGCTGACATAACCTTCTAACTTGATAGAAGTTCAACTGCAAATCTCTTCAGGTCTGCTGCTTCCATTCATTGAGGTTATACAAATGAGTTGTTAAATAAAAATCAAAAGTCAAAAATTGTGAGTAGTAATCTCTGCTTGGCTTAGTAACACCCTTAGATCTTGGCAACATTGTCAGTTGATTTTTTTTTTTTTTTTAAACAAGATGAATGATTCAATTGTCTTCCTTCCTTCACTTTTATGGACAGACTTTGCATGAGCGAAAAGCCTTCTCTAGAGGGAAGAAATTATCCACAGTGGATGCATTTCTTATCAATTTATAAGTTGAAAGATTAACTCAGAATAGAGAAAAAGGAGATTATGAGGAGACACGAAGGGCATGTACAGGTGAGCTGTGTCTAATGCATTTCACACAGAGTGAGTCACCCCTTTTCAGCTGCTAGGCTGCCTAGGCTTAAGGCCAGGAGATTCTGTGTCAAAAATAAGTGACCTTGCTAACACACAGGTGGCAGAGAACATGTAAGCTGTTTATAGAGTGTATCATTGTGCGAATATAGAACTGCTGTCAAGTATCAAAATTCAACAGCCTTTGAGGACTTTACCTAGAATTTATTTAGTGTCTTTAAAACATAACTACTCCATGTGTTGAAGCCTTCATGGCTATGTCAAGCCTTCCTGGAAGAGGTGATTAGGAGCCAGATGAAGGAAATTACAGGATTTTGTGATTTGCCTCACTTAAGACACGCAGATGTGTGGCTGTTGGTAAAGCATGTATTGTTCTGTACTGTGCTCTTCTCTTTCATTGTCTTCCCATCATTTCCATTTCTCTGACATGCAGCCCTTTGTGGGCATTTCCATTTTCCCCATAGTAACCAACTGTGAAAAACTTACAGGAAGGAAAAAGGAAAATGTGGATGTTAGAGAAGATAAATGGTTTAATGTTCAACCTAGGGGGATTTATGTATTTATATCCACATTTGTGTGTGTGCCATGAGTGCTTGTTCTGTATATTATTGCATGCTCTGGAAGCCTTCTCCTACTTGGGACCCATTAGTGGTGTCCTTTTGGAACAGATATTCATGAACTCTGTTAACAATTAGGGAGGTGAATCCCTGCTGGTATGGGCTGACAGCCACAGATTCCCCTTGGGCTTTTATTTGGATTGATTCTGAAAAAGCCAAGGAAACATGCAGAACATACTTGATTGATTTGAAAGTTAAAAACATGTTTATGCCTGCTTTCCTCCCCATTTTCACTCGAGCCCTTCTTAGGCATCCCATAGTGAATAGTAAAACATAAGTCATACAGAACCATAAGGTGCTGCCACAACTCTTTCCCCACTTTGGACTTTGTTGCTTGTGGATCTGCATTTTATAATGATTCATTAAGTACTATGGGAAAGACTTACTGGTAGCGATGTATGACAGTCTCCCATTCTCAGAGCCTGCCAACAATTGAAAGTTTGAGAGAGAGAAAAAAGAAATAAAGGAGGGGTAAGATTTGTAGTTAGTGAGCTTTTTTCCCTCCTTGGAATGTCGCTCATCTTATTAGGTGTTCTTTAGTGAAACAAAATGCAGTGGTAGTTTGGAGAAATTATGGATACTTTCCAGCAGCACCCCCTGGCCCCCACTCCCACCCCTCCAAAAAAGCTTAGGAGTCTGTAAGCCTTTTCCCTTGGTTGCAGTTAGGAAGCCAGTTGACAGTATAATAGGCTTTTGGAAGTGGGTGCAGTGGTTTGTGTGTTCTGTTTGATGTTGCAAATACCAAGCCCTCAGGGAGATCTGCAAAGAGGATGTTCTGTTCTTAAAGAAAGGAAAAGATTAACCTGAAACGTGAACTGAAAAACTCCTGAATTCTAAAGGACTTAGGTGCAACCAAGGAGTGATCTCACTTACTTCTGTGGAAATAACATTTGGCAGGCTGCCTGCCACTGCTACAGACAAGCAGAGGGCTGGGCAAATATTTTTTAATGATTTTGATAAATGAAAGGCGATCACCAGTAAACTTGAGAGGATTATATCATAGATTAAGGGTGTGGGTGGGTGGGTGTTTATGTGGTTAAGGCTTTCTTTGTAGACATGTATATACTCATACACACATAAAAGTCTTATAAACCTTGTGTACTTCTTGGAGCCTACCTAATAATGCTTTTCTTTATATTAAGAGACAATGTTCCATTATGCACATTATGAGAGGTTTTTAAACTTCTTATTTTGGAGTTATTTTTAGGAGTGGTAATGAGTAGGCATTGAACTAGTTAATATGTGCTCATTTAACAGGCATTTATTGAGTACCTACTGTACCTAGGCTTCCCAGGTCACACCGGTGATAAAGAATCTGCCTGCCAAGGCAGGAGATGCAAGAGACATGGGTTCGATTCCTGGGTCGAGAAGATTCCTTGGAGTAGAAAATGGCAACTCACTCCAGTATTCTTGCCTGGAAAATTCCATGGACAGAGAAGCCTGGAGGGCTACAGTCCATGGGGTTGCAAAAGAGTCAGATGTGACTGAGCAACTGAGCACACATACTATATGCCAGATAGTGTGTTAAGGACCGGGCATAGACTGGTGAGAAGGAAATATAATAGTCTCTGCTCTGCTTTGTTTTTTCAGACTGTTGGAGAGACAGACTAAAGTAAATAATCATGTAACTATATGCTCAAAAATTTTATATTGGCTTGGTATTCAATAAAAATTTATTAAGCATCTCCAAATGCTCTAAAATCTATGATAGGCTCTTAAAAGAAAAAGCACCTTACTTAATTCCTGTTGAAAGTCAATGGTTTATAATTTACAAGAAATAAACTTGCTGTGTTTGGTTATAGAATTGAGTAAAACCACTTGATCCACAATAGGTCTAGATACTAGTTTAGCACATAGGTCTAAGAGCAGCAAGATAGCATTCTCACAGAATGCGTAGTTACACATATATGAACCTGATGTATTTACTGAACATATCCCTATATATCCCTGTTCACTGGTGTTTTCACAACTTTGGGTTTTAAGACCTGGTCTGATTCTCCCTAATGGTGTGAACTGGGAAAATTAGTCAACCTGTCTGAATACAGTTTTACATCTGCAAACTGGAAATAGTTCTACTGCTTCATGGGATTATGAAGTTTGAATGCAGTCACATATGTGGAAGTACTCAGGTGAGATTGTATTATTTTCACTGTCATTCAGATTTTCTAGAGGGAATAACATGAGAGAGACCACCTGTGTTCCATTCTCTTAAATCAGAAAAAAAAGTCAGAAGATAGTCCTTAGTTCATGTAGAAACTGGGAATCATCAGATCTTTGCTCTGTCAGAGGAAGCATTTGTATACAACCTTGAAGTTAGGGTGGAAATGAGGTTGGATAACTAGCATCAACAAGAATGTACTATCCTTGGAATGTGGTCTTGCGGCAGCAGTGACACTAAGCTTTGCTATCTTGAATTTGTTGCCCCTAGAAAAGAGTGAAATTGAAAAGAGTTATTATGAATGCATTCTCAGTGACTGGGTTCTGACACCTTGGCCAAGAGGTTCATACTCCGCAGCCTTAAATAAAGTGGTATAATTAAAAGAAGAATGAGAACTATGAAACCACACAAGGATAGTCATTATTTAAATGGTGAACCTTCATGTAAGATTACACTGGGTGATGCTAATCTGCGCAGTTGTATTTTCTGGGGAAAATCAATATGAATGTAACGAGAACACAGTGTGCTTCCTGCAGCGCGTGTTGTATCTGTATGAACTGATGTGATCTCTTGGCCTTTTGAATCATTTTGTTTAAAGGCCTTACATAGATTATTCTGTCCTTGGTGGTGGGTGACTTCTTCCTAAGATTCTCTCCCCAGATAGACTAAATAGAAAAAAGCAGTTGCCTTTAGATCTTCACTTTGCCTATTTGTATGTGTGTGCATGTGTATGTGTAAAATATAAAGGTCATTACAAAGGCAACTGGGCCACTTAGCACTTCCACTAACTCCACATGGTCACAGACTGAATTGGAGAGCATATTTCATTCTTCTTACGTTGTCATTGATTTCTAATACTCAGTTTATCTGTGCAATTAGTGATGGTCATGATCAATTTGAATATTTACACATCTCTGTATTCTACACATGGCCAGCCCCATTCCTGGCTGGTAACAGGTATTCCATAATTAGTGAATGAGATTTGCCTTTGCTGTTTTTCCTTCCTGCCACACTGTCTTCAAGTTAGTTCAGGTCTAAATGACTTGCTAATAACTGATAGCTAAATTTTATGTTAATCTAGGGTCAAACTCTGATCCACACATTTGACGCTTAACTGCTCTCACCATGCATGACAGATAGTCATCAGGCTGCTCCCTTCTAGGAGAAAACACAGCAGTCTAGAAAGCACCACATTCCAGTGGGTAGAACTCTTGGTGAGTCTGTACAGAACAGATCAGGTTACAGCTACCTTGAAATATTTGCTAAGAGGAACTCTGGCTAAGGCAGCATCTTAAATAATATGTACAATCAGCATGCTGTCTCCAGAACATGTTGTAGCATTTATTAGCAGGGCGTAAGCTAAGGTAAGCTCCCATTTAAAAAAAAAAAAAAAAAAAAAAAAATCTTTGTAATGATTAACAAGGGCCCAGTATAATTTAAGGTGTTCTTTGGAGTTTATCAATATGGCCTCATAAAAAGCCTGAATATAAGGGAACTGTGACTTTAAGTCATTAGAAGCCCAGTGGTTTGATAAAATAACAGGAAACAGACAATTTATTATGAGCAGTCTCAGTAGCTCTGGATTATCTATAAAACTTTTACAGCCTTCCCCAAGTGGCGAGAAGCCATAAAACTTGCCTGAATGAGGGACTTGTTAATTTACTTGTTAAAGCAAATTAAAAATTTATAAGTGCTTTTAGGTAAATGAGATCTTCTCTCATTGCTGCCCTTGCAGGGCCCTGGAGTCCTAGGAGGGGAGAGTGGCTATGCTCAGACACCACTACAGAACAATAAAAACTATTAAATTGTTCCAGTTTATTACAACAGAGCCCTGCAGCTGTTGCCATGGCTAGCTGTGGGGTACCAGTGGTTGACAGCCTGGAGTTTCACTATGTTTTCTGTCTCACTCAAGAAAGAAAAAAAAAAAAGGAAAAGGAAAGGATTTTTCACCTTTGCAATTCTTTAGTAGTTAATATTCAGACCACACCTTTTTTTTTTTTTTCTTTGTGTCATGAATCCAGGGATTTTAACCTACTTTTTCCTGTTTTCAGAAGTGTTTCTTTTAATTCCATATGTTGCTGGTAAACCTTGTAATAAATTCCTACCCATCATCATACCTTTTAGCCATTTAGTCTATGGACAAAGGCCCAGGCCTTGGGATGTTTTTGTAACCTTATCAACATTTTATTGAAAAAAATCTCTCTTTTTCCTTTCCCTTTTTAGCTTGGAGGTTAGAAGAAGGAGGTAAGAAAGGGAATCTGGTACATGTTCTTGTGTATTCAATTCCAAAAGCTGTGTGGAATCAGTACTTTGTGCAGAATCCAGAGTTTACAGGTTAAAGGTAGACTTTCTTTCTCTCCTTTGGTTGAAAAACCAACTTAAATTAAAATTCTTGGACCTAAGCCTCTTCCTTGATCTTTTTCCATTCCTCACTTGTTGAATTTCTTCCAGAGGTAACTGGAGTAATGGGTGTTTGAGGATTGACTTTGACTGGTGGGGTTGTTTTTCAGTGTAAGGTTCTGTATGTAGCTCGCGGGTTCTTGTTCTTGCTTCACAACAGGTCATCTGCTCTCTGCCCTGATGATAAGAATTTCAAGAAATAGAAAATAGCATATTACTCCACACAGATCAGAAGGTTTCATTTAGGAAGATCTTTTGCATTTGTATGGCAAAAATGTGTGTTGTATCTCAATTATAGACTATATTTAATATTAAATAAAAAGGATGGATATTTCACAAGTCTGCTTAAATTTTTAAGATCTTGTCAGAAAAGTTGGGTTCTGTAAACATTTTCTTCTGGTAATATTTCCAATCACTGCACTAGAAAGGTACATTTTATTAACTTTTAGAATAGAAATGATAAATAAAGGCATATTTGGTGCCAGTGTTTATTCTTCTGCAGTATCCACCTTTCAGTTACTTACAGATAAATTCATATCTTTGATTTGGATTCTGTCTAAAAGTATCTTCGAAAAGCATATTGAAGGTAAAATGTTGCAGAAATTTGGAGGTTAGAGGAAAAGCAATAAGAAGTGGCCAATAAATATATATATATTTGTAGTGAAAATGAGTATACTACCCAAAGCAATCAGTGCAATCCCTATCAAGCTACCAATGGTATTTTTCGCAGAACCAGAACAAATAATTTCACAGTTTGTATGGAAACACAAAAAACCTTGAATGGTCAAAGCAATCTTGAGAAAGAAGAATGGAACTGAAGAAATCAACCTTCCTGATTTCAGACTATACTACAAAGCTACAGTCATCAAGACAGTATGGTACTGGTACAAAGACAGAAATATAGATCAGTGGAACAAAATAGAAAGCCCAGAGATAAATCCACGCACCTATGGACACCTTATCTTTGACAGAGGAGGCAAGAATTTACAATGGAGAAAAGACAATCTCTTTAACAAGTGGTGCTGGGAAAACTTTTTTTCAGGGAAACTTCTTTTACAGGTCAACCACCCACCTGTAAAAGAATGAAACTAGGACACTTTCTAACACCATAGACAAAAATAAACTCAAAATGGATTAAAGATCTAAATGTAAGACCAGAAACTATAAAACTCCTAGAGGAAAACATAGGCAGAACACACTCTGACATAAATCACAGCAAGATCCTCTATGACCCACCTCCGAGAGTAATGGAAATAAAAGCAAAAATAAACAAATGGGACCTAATTAAATGTAAAAGCTTTTGAACAATAAAGGAAATTATAAGCAAGGTGAAAAGACAGCCTTTAGAATGGGAGAAAATAATAGCAAACAAAGCAACAGACAAAGAATTAATCTCAAAAATATACAAGCAGCTTATGCAGCTCAATACCAGAAAAATAAATGGTTTCTTTGTGTTGGCTGCTTTCCAGTAGTGCTATGAGGGCTTCTCATTGTGGTGGCTTCTCGTTGCAGAACACAGACTCTAGGACACAGGTTTCAGTAGTTGCAGCACATAGATCTGGTACCCCACAGCATGTGGGATCCTCCCAGACCAGGGATTGAACCCCTGGCCCCCACACTAGCAGGCTGACTTTCAACCACTGTACCACCAGGGAAGCCCCTGTCCTGATTATTGTAGAAATACCACTGTGTACTTATTATACCGCTCATTGAACTTCATGAGACTCTTACTGTTTTGAATCTTACGTATTTTTCATTTAGAGTCTCTCATCTTCAGAAATGGCTTGGTTATAGTCATCTTTGCACAAGTTATCTTTGTGCCTTAAGATTTGGGGGGTAGGGGTTAGTTTGACAACCTTATGGATGGAATTTTAACAGTGGAGCTTCATAGATCTCGTCTCACTGCATTTTCTCCACAGACTTGACCACAGGAAGTAGAAAGCTTTAATTGGTGTACTGTACAGTTTGGTCCTTGTAGAAGAGGACCAACCTGAACTGCAAGTATAGAAAAAAATAGATAAATTAAAAAAAAAAAATTGAATTATAAAGGCAAATGACTTTGGGCCAAAGGTCAGCTGCTGAGGAACTACTGTACTTTCTGAGGAGATCCAGAAAGGACTTTGTTACAGTGGGGCAGTAGGCAGGCTTCCCCGGTAGCTCAGTGATGAAGAATCTACTTGCCAATGCAGGAGACACAGGTTCAGTCCTTGGGTCAGGAAGATCCCTTGGAGAAGGAAATGACCACCCAGTCCAGTATTCTTGCCTGGGAAATGCCATGGACAGAGGAGTCTAGTGGGCTACAGTCCGTGGGGTCTCAAAAGAATCTGATATGACTTAGCAACCAGCCAACAAATGTGATAGGTACCTGCGTATAGCTGCAATGAATAACTGATAACACTTTTTGTAGTAAAATAGCAGTGCTTCCAAATATTTGCTTCTAACAGAGTTCGCATTAGAAATTTAGTGTATATGCTCACTCGTTAGTAATATTGATATATGTTGTATAATGATTGCTTAATTGCTAATTTTCTTATGCTAATTGATGTTTTTCTATAAAACTAAATTCTTTAGCTCTTTACATTTATTGAATGCCATCTGGCTTATGAATTTTCATAAGAACTGCCAAAAAAAGAGGTACAGACCCCCTCCCCCATCGTTATCCTAAAAAGGTAGTAAATATGTATCCATAATGACTTTTTAATGTGTAATTAGGGATTTCTTTTTTTTTTTTTTTCTGTAGGAATAAAACATTATTTCACTAAAGATATTTTCTTTCTCTCCCAACTTGAATTTCTTTCCCATGTCATCAGTAGTCATTGCTATGGCAGTATACCCTCTTACTGTTTTAAAAAATATCCTCTGTATTATTGCTCTGGCTAAGTATTTGGCAGATAGTACATTTAAAATATGTTTATCTTGATTGCCAGGCAAAACTCCACATTTATTTTTTATTTTTTCATATTAAGATTTTTGTTTTATTTCTGTATTTCATGTGGGAATCTTAGTTTCCTTACCAGGGATATAACCCATAACCCCTGCATTGACAGAATGGAGTGTTAGTCATTGGACTGCCATGGAAGTCCCAATTTTGTATTTTTTTGAAGTTTTATGTACTTATTTGCCCATAACATTTTGGTTTAAAGTCATCATTAAGCTTTCATTGTACAGAAGCAAAGAAGTAAGTAGGTGCTACATACAGTCTTTTTAGTTTGCAATACTTAGTGGGGTTTTTTTTTTTGGTGGTTTCCTTTTACAGCGATCTGTGACCTCTCTGGCCTCTCTGTAGGTAGTCTTAGTACTATAATTTCTTTGTTTGCTAAGATAACTTATATGTGTGTGTGTGTGTGTAGGTATATGTATGTTGTCTTAGTCCATTTTGGCTACTATAACAAAACATCATAGACTTGGGTGGCTTATACGCAACACACATTTATTTCTCATAGTCCTAGAGGCTGGGAAGTCTCAACATCAAGAAGCCAGGCAAATTCGGTGTTTGCTGAGGGCCCAGTTCCTGGTTCATAGATGGCCTGCATTTCCGTTTTTCTCACATGGTAGGAAGAGTGAGGAAACTCTCTGGGATCTCTTTCATAAGGGCATTAATCCCATCCATAAGGGCTCCACTTATGTCTAATCGCCTCCGATAGGTCCACCTGCTAATACCTTGAAATTGGAAATTAGGTTTCAACATACGAATTTGAATTTGAAAGTGAAACAAACATTCAGTCTTCAGCATGCATGTACAAATAGATTCAAGGGATTAGATCTGATAGAGTGCATGAAGAACTATGGATGAAGGTTTGTGACATTATACAGGAGGCAGTGATCAAGGCCATCCCCAAGTAAAAAAAAAAAAAATGCAAAAGGGCAAAATGGTTGTCTGACGAGGCCTTACAAATAGCTGAGAAAAGAAGAGAAGCTAAAGGCAGAGGAGAAAAGGAGAAGAATACCCATTTGAATGCAGAGTTCCAAAGAGTAGCAAGGAGGGATAAAAAAGCCTTCCTCAGTGATCAGTGCAAAGAAATAGATGAAAATAATAGAATGGGAAAGACTAGAGATCTCTTCATGAAAATTAGAGATACCAAGGGAACATTTTGTGCAAAGATGGGCACAATAGAGTACAGAAATGGTATGGATCTAACAGAAGCAGAAGACATTAAGAAGAGGTGGCAAGAATACACAGAAGAACTATACAAAAAAGATCTTCATGACCCAGATAACCACAATGGTGTGATCACTCACCTAGAGCCAGACATCCTGGAATGTGAAGTCAAGTGTACCTTAGGAAGCATCACCATGAACAAAGCTAGTGGAGGTGATGGAATTCCAGTTGGGCTATTTCAGATCCTAAAAGATGATGCTGTGAAAGTGCTGCACTCAATATGCCAGCAAATCTGGAAAAGTCAGGAGTGGCCACAGGACTAGAAAAGGTCACTTTTCATTCTAATCCCAAAGAAAGGCAATGCCAAAGAATGCTCAAACTACCACACAGTTGCACTCATCTCACACATTAGCAAAGTAATGCTCAAAATTCTCCAAGCCAGGCTTCAACAGTACGTGAACTGTGAACTTCCAGATGTTAAAGCTGAATTTAGAAGAGGCAGAGGAACCAGAGATCAAACTGCCAACATCCGCTGGATCATCGAAAAAGCAAGAGAGTTCCAAACAATCATCTCCTTTTGCTTTATTGACTATGCTAAAACCTTTTGACTGTGTGGATCACCACAAACTGTGGAACATTCTTAAAGAGATGGGAATACCAGACCACCTGGACTGTCTCCTGAGAAATCTGTATGCAGGTCAAAAAGCAACAGTTAGAACTGGCCATGAAACAACAGACTGGTTCCAAATTGGGAAAGGAGTATGTCAAGGCTTTATATTGTCACCTTGCTTATTTAACTTATATGCAGAGTACATCATGCAAAATGCCGGGCTGGATGAAGCACAAGCTGGAATCAAAATTGCAGGGAGAAATGTCAATAACCTCAGATATGCAGAGGACACCACCCTTATGGCAGAAAGCAAAGAAGAACTAAAGAGCCTCTTGATGAAAGGGAAAGAGAAGAGTGAAAAAGTTGGCTTAAACCTCAATATTCAGAAAACTAAGATCATGGCATCTGGTCCCATCACTTCATGGGGAATAGATGGGGAAACAGTGGAAACAGTGAGAGGACTTTATTTTTGGGGGTTGCAAAATCACTGCAGATGGTGACTGCAGCCATGAAATTAAAAGACACTTGCTCCTTGGAAGAAAAGCTATGACCAACCTAGACAGTATATTAAAAAGCAGAGACATTACTTTACCAACAAAGGTCTGTCTAGTCAAAGCTGTTGTTTTTCCAGTAGTCATATATGGATGTGAGATTTGGACTATAAAGAAAGCTGAGCACTGAAGAATTGATCCTTTTGAACTGTGGTGTTGTTGAGAAGACTCTTGAGAGTCCATTGGACTGCAAGGAGCTCCAACCGGTCAATCTTAAAGGAGATCAGTCCTGAAGCTGAAAATTCAATACTTTGGCCACCTGATGCAAAGAACCGACTCATTGGAAAAGACCCTGTTGCTGGTAAAGACTGAAGGCGGGAGGAGACTGGGATGACAGAGGATGAGATGGTTGGATGGCATCAACGACGCAATGGACATGAGGCTCTGGAAGTTGGTGATGGACTGGGAACCCTGGTGTGCTGCAGTCCATGGGGTCGCAAAGAGTCGGACACAACTGAGCGACTGAACTGAACTGAACATGTGTATTTATATACATTTACTCTAGTATTTAGCAGTTTTTACAATAAGTAGTCTAGTCCACATGCTTTTCTAACTGTTTTCCCTTCTAATAATCTTACACTAAATATTCACAGCTAGAAAAAATAAACTATAAACCAGACAAGAATTGCTTGGCACCTATAGGTTTTGAATAAAAGTAGAAGTAACCTGTTGATTAAAGTTTATTTTTTTAATCTTACCATTAAATTAATCCAAATTTCTTACTTCAGATGACTAAAGTAAATGAAATTGTAGTATCAATTGCTTGACTAAGTCTGATGTGACCAAAATAATCCTACCCTGTATTAAAATGTATTTTGATTATTAGTCATTCTGTGATGAAATTTGAAGTCATTTTATAGAATTTAGTTCATAGATTAATATATTTAATATATTAGGATTTAGCTACATTGGGTTATGGACTTCCTTGATAGCTCAGTTGGTAAAGAATCCACCTGCAATGCAGGAGACCCTAGTTCGATTCCTGGGTCGGGAAGATCTGCTGGAGATGGGATAGGCTATCCACTCCAATATTCTTAGGTTTCCCTTGTGACTCATCTGGTAAGGAATCTTCCTGCAATGACCTGGGTTCAATCCCTGAGTTGGGAAGTTCCCCTAGAGAAGGGTAAGGCTACCCACTCCAGTATTCTGGCCTGGAGAATTACATGGACTGTATAGTCCATGGCATCACAAAGAGTTGGACATGACTGAGCGACTTTCACTTTCACATTAGATTATGTTTTAATTGTTCAGAATTGAGAGACCAGTTATAAAAATAACCAAGATAGGGTCTTCCCTGGAAATCCAGTGTTTTGAGATTACACAGTTCCACTGTGAGGAGCACAGGTTTGATTCCTGGTCAGGGGACTAGGATCCTGCACACCTTGAGGTGAGGCTGGAAAAAAAATTAAATAATTTAAAATAACCCAAGATGGGTGATAATATTTACTTTATTTTTTTCCTTTACAAAGATTCAAAATATTTATAGCTAATTTGCTAATTGTTCCCCCTAAAATATTTGGTCACTAAACTCCAAATTGTTGTCCTTGCTTGCCCAGAAGAATGGTCACATTGTGTTTGGTTAAAATATGTCTACATTGTCAATGATAATGATACTCGGGAGGATAGCATAGTATTATGGAATCATGCCGACCCTAGGCTAAAAGGCCTGGCTGTGAACTGTAGGTCTTCCTCTTCCTATCTGTTTAACTTGAACACTTGCTTCCACTTACTTAACCTTAAATAGTAACAATCACGTCTGCCTCAAAGTTGTTGTAAAAAGAACCAGTAGTTTAGTGCAGTAGATTGTGACACTACCTTAAGGACAATAAACGCAGCATTCAGCCAGTGGCCAGGGATTCTAGTAAGTAGCTCTTCTCATCACTATCTCTCTAGGTGCCTTTGGTCGGGTCACTCATGTCTGAACTTTCATTTCTTGTCCCGTGATGGGGACACATTACAGTTTACTTTGCTTACCCCAGAAGATTTATGTGAGAATTCAGTTAGATACATTATGTACAGTTGGGGGAAAATTATATAATAGCAGACAAATAGGTACAGTATTATTAAGCAGCTTAGGGTAACTGGTCACCCGGTGTTAACCTGCCAGATCTGAGAATGTGCTATGTCTAGTTGCCTTTCTGTGTTCTTGTGATGGTTTCCTGTACATGTTGCTATAATGGTAGAAGCTACAGACTGGGATACTTTTGGCAATCTGAATCAAAATCAGTTGCATTATTAAACAAATACATTGCTTTTAGAAACAACTCAATGAAAATTTCTGTTGCATATTAAGGGGCTAATGTGGCATGGATTTTGAGGAGAAACACCTAATTAGAAAGCTGGATCTGTTCTTAAATTGTGGGTGTGTGTACATCAAAGCCATCATAAGAATAAATTTAAGTCTGATAGTGTACATGGTTTTAGTACACATTGGCGAAATACCCTGCTGATTGCTGATTGAAAACAGTTGTTAATTCTCTACTTCACTAAATTCAGAGTGGAAAAACTTTCCTTAATAAAGAACAGATTGAGGAGATCCAAGACCTTACTGTGTGGGAATTAATGGCAGATGCATATACTGGTAGTTAAAATGTTTCATTAGATGTTAATGTCTTGCTGTGTTTTTAATTGTTCAGGAATTAGCCTCCAGAATATTAAAACCATCTGTTTGTTATCATGATGAAACAGAATGCTTAAATAGTTATTAATTTGTGTTTCTTTCTTTCTTTTTTTTTTTTGAGGGATAATCTGTAAAACTTTGATCTGTTCAGAGTTTAGGGAATTCGGAATGTGAAAGTGAAAAAGAATTTCAAAACACATCACTGTCCCAAATAGCTGTAGTTTTTTTCCCTACCTACTGTGCATATACTTTGTGTATTCTTTTTCATATTCTCTTTCTAAAGTAAAATGAATTATCTCTTGTTTTTCATGATGTGATTAAGAATGATCATAGAGCTGGTTTCCCTTAGAACTAGAGATTACTTTATATTCAATATCAAGAGAATTTAGACTTTTGGAGGGTTGAAGGGGAGCTGAAATTTCTAAGTACATGTTCTTCCTGTGCTCCACTAGGTCTGCCTAACAACTGAGGGCTGTAGTCCTTATAGATTCAGGCTGACATTGGTTCTAGTCCTGCCTCTGCTATTTTCTGCCTTTTGTGACATTGCTAGGATTACTTAAGTCTTTTTCTGATTTGGTTTCTCTATCTGTAAATTGGGAAATAAAATTTGATTTACAGAATTTGGGGGCTTCTCAGAAATAGCATGAAGATTGCATATTTATTCTGTTAATATTAGGTATATTAATTGCTTCATTTCTTGGTTACATGGAGTCAATGAGATATTCTAGGTACCAGTGAGAATATGTGTTCGCAATATAGCTGCACAAGCCAAGAATAGAGCCTTCATTTCATAGCATTTGCCCCTGTGTTGATAGCCAGACATTGGTGTGTTTAAGTTCTTACCCTCAAAATGAGCTGCTGCTGCTGCTGCTAAGTCGCTTCAGTTGTGTCCGACTCTTAGCGACCCCATGGACTGCAGCCTACCAGGCTCCTCCATCCGTGGGATTTTCCAGGGAAGAGTACTGGAGTGGGTTGCCATTGCCTTCTCCCAAAATGAGCTAGTATCATCTTATCTCTAGTTGTCTGTCAGGTGGGAGAGCTCTACAAGGGAAAGAACTCACCTCCCTTTGCATGGGATCCCAGTTTCTGTTTCTGAGGGGTCTGGTCTTTGTCTTCTCATGTCTGAATTTGGTTAGGAAAAATGGTCAAGTTCTTTCTTCATTAATTTATGCAAATCAGCTAAAATCATGCCAAGAAATGGAGACTATGTATTTGAATCTTTCTGCATCTTAGAGAAGTGCTGTGTTTTTAGACCAAGAATTTATGATAGTTGGGTAATTTATGATCCTCTATATAAACTTTCTTTACCATATCTGCCCCTCATTCACAATTGGATTATCCTGTTCCCTGTGTCTCTTTTGTCCAGGCTAAAAATGAGAAACGCTTCCTGACTCAAACTCTTCTGGAGCCAAGTGAAAATCACTATAGTGCAGTGAAGTTTGTTAAAAACCTTGAGTCTTTAGTTCAGGTTCCTCAGAGGTCAGGCAGATGATTCAGATGGGTAATGCAGAGAAGTGCAGGGTGTGGGAATGGTGCTAAAACCATCTCGTGTGACTTCAGAATTAATTCAGTTAGTGCTGCCATTTCCAGTGGTATGAACTGGTACTAAAGATCATTTGTTGTTCTGACAAAGCAAACTTATACCATGTTTAGGTTCCTAGAATATACCTTCTGATTTAAAAATTTACTCAGGAGAATTATGTATTTCTATAACCAATTGGGTTTCTTTTATAAATGTTGTTGTTACTCTTATTAAATGTGTTTGATAGTGCACAGTAACATCCCTTCATATGGGATCTTAGAAGATTTTTGTTGGATTGATTTAAAAAAAATAAGAAAATGATTTTTTTATATTAAAATATTTGTTGGAAGGTAAAATAAATAAAAATTTTAAGTGCTTCATATTACCCAAATTATTCAAAAGTGGCAACTTCATCAATAAACATATATAGTACTAGGAGAGCTATTAACTTCTCTTGGTAGTGGTTTTTGACCTTTTGCTGAACAAGTACTTTTAAAATTCTCAAATGCCAGGATGAAGATTTATTAAACTAAGTGCAATTATATGCTACTTTTCATTTTATAATCCTATACCTGACTATCTGAAATATTTTAAATTACATATGATCACTGTTTCAAGAAGAAAATCAGCAATGGCACTTTTTGAAGAATGAGGAATTTGAAGGCCTATGTGATTACAGAGGCCATGGTTAACTAGTGTGCATGCCAGTTTTCATGTTATCATTCTACTTTTGAGCTCTCTTTTTTGCAAATCCCAGAAGACTAACTTTGTATGAACCAGTCATACTCTTTGTTAATACCTCCAAAAGCCATTTCATGGAAGATTTTAAAGATTGACTTACGTGCTACAGAGATTAGGCAAAGATATCTCTGATGGTCCAGTGGTAAGAATCTGCCTGCCAATGCAGGAGACATGGGTTCAGGAAGATCCCACATGCCGTGGAGCAACTAAGCCCATGTGCCACAACTACTGAGCCTGTACTCTGGAGCCCACCTGCTGCAACTACTGAGCCCATGCTCCCTAGAGCCTGTACTTCTCAATAAGAGAAGCCACCACAATGAGCGGCCTGTGAGCCTCAACTAAAGAGCAGCTCCTGCTCACTGCAACTAGAGAAGGCCTGCACTCAGCAACGAAGACCCAGTGTAATCCATAAATAAATAAATAAAAAGTTTTTTAAAAGATTCTGCATATTGATCAATTAAACAGATACTTATTGAACATCTAATAAATGTAGGCACTATTTTATATTCTGCAGATATAATGGTGAACAAAACAGATAAGAATCCTGGTACTCAAGTAGCTTCTTATCTAGTTGCAGTGTGGTTGGGGTGGGAGATGTGTTTGAAGGAGACAGAGGACAGATAATAAAGGTAAACATTAGATGGTGTGAAGTAGAGGTAGGGTAACAACTGTAAAGAGCATGATCTGGGAAGTCCTCACTGAGAAAGTGACATTTCAGTAAAGATCTGAGGAAGGGCAGTAGTGAACCATGTGCCTTTGGGGGCTAAACATCTCAAACAACAAGTACCACAAGTGCAAAGGCCCTGAGGTGGGGGCCAGCCTGGCTTATTTGAGAAATAATGATGAGGCCCTGGAACTGTTACAGAGTGAACAAGGCAGAGAGGAGTAGAAAATGAGGTCAAGAGAAAGAATGGGGGAACCAGGCAGATTAGGGGCTACTTCGTAGGCCAGTAGATTGACCTTTGTCATTACTCTTACTTTCTTATAGGAGCTCTCTGGCTCCTGAGAGAGATGCATGGAAATAGTGGGCAAAGGCACAAACTGGATATCAGATAGGAAGGTATTGTTTTAATCCAGGTAAGAGAAGATGGCAGTTTTGAACATTGCAGTAACTGTAGAGGGAAAGATTTTAGCTTTGGCCAAAGGTCAAGTTGCTGTTGATAACAATTAGACACATCAAGGATATTACTTTAGTTGTTACAAGTTTGAGATTCCTGTTACACATCTAAGTGAATTTGAAGATGCAGCTGGTTTGAAGAGACTAAAATTTTGGGAAGAGATTGAGGCAAATGAAGCATCATCAGCACATAGGTAGTATTTGAAAACATGGCATTGGATGAGATCATCGAGGGTAGTGATTATAGACAGAAAAAAGAAGAGGCCCAAGGATAGAACCTTGGGGAACCTAATGTTAAGATGTATAAGAAATGGCCAGAGGAGGTAGGAGGAAAAGCAGGAGTGAAGCAAAGTGCTTTTAGGATGATCAGTTGTGTTAGATGCTACTGTAGCTACTGATGCTTCCTGTAGATAGATCAGTAAGATGGGGACTCACAGTGACTGCTAGGCTTAGCATTGGTAGGTAATTAATGATTGGTACTGCCTTTCAGTCAAGGCAGAATGGACTCTCGCCCTCTGGCCTGCTCTGGTCCTCAAGCCAGCCCCTTCCCAGAGTTCAAAGGACCACCACCCTACATTCCACTTGGATCCCACTACTCCCCCTCTTATAGCGTGCTTACTAGTTATCTGGGACTTCAGAAGTCTTAGCCCACATACTCTCAATCTTGTTTTCACAGTCTGTTTTCTAGGTCTGTCTGCCTGAAAGCACACTGCACCACAGCCATGCATGTGGCCAGACCTGAGTTGGGGGCACTGATCATGGTAGTTGGGTAAAGTGAGCAGTGTGGATGGAAACGGGAGGTTGGGCTGGGAAGTTACCCTGTGAACAGGTGAGGCTTTTGAGATGTAGAAGAGAAATACAGATGGGAAGAGAAGGACACTAGACCAGGGGCTAGTTGTTCTGCACTGTCACGTTCTGTCAAGAAACTTTGAGGCATATAGAAGTCTAAAGTAAAACCTGACCTTCAGTGACATTGTGAACATTCATTTAAGCAAGATCAGTGGACAAGATACTTTATTTAATACTCTATTAGCTTGATTTACAACTTTTAACTATTTAGACTTAACCATTGTTGATTATTTTGTCCAGAGATCTGCAGATGCTTCTGATAGCTATTTTCATTGAGACAGGAGCAATTTCATCACATGTTGAGGACAAATGCCTCATTGGAATGGGTTAAACAGAAACAGGAGGAGGAAAATGAGAGATACTGAATAAAATGTTTTTAAGGATTATTTTGTAAGGAGAATCTTGAAAAGGTAGCTGGGTTTCTTTGTTTTGTCTTGATTCATTGTCTTCTAAGGTAGAAACAATAATAAATGGAATGTTTGTACTCTAAAGAAAAGACTTAGTTTGTTGGCGCTGCCATAAGAAAATGCTATATAGTGGGTGGCTTAAACCAGAAATTTATTTTCTCACAGTTGTTGAGACTAGAAGTCCAAGGTGAAGATGTTGGCAGATTTTCTTTCTTCTAGGGCCTTTCTTCTTCCCTGTAGAGGAGGCCATCTTCTCACTGCGCCCTCACATGGCCTATTGTCTCTGCATGTTTATATCTCATGCCTCCCTATGTCACAGTCTCATCTTCTTATAAGGACACCAATCTGATTCAATTAGAGCCCACCCTAATGACCTTATTTTAACTTAATTACATTTTTAAAGTCCATATCTTCAAATAAGTCACATTCTGAAGTAATGAAAGTTATGGTTTCAATGTATGAATTTGGGGTGGACACATTGGAAAAGACTGTGATGCTGGGAAAGATTGAAGGCAAAAGGAGAAGAGGGCGACAGGATGAGATGGTTGGATGGTATCATTGACTCAGTGGACATGAGTTTGAGCATACTCCTGGAGACAGTGAAAGACCTGGAAACGTGGCATGCTGCAGTCCATGGGGTCGCAAAGAGTCGGACATGACTGAGCGAGTGAACAACAACAACAACAATTAAGTGTATAGTAGGGATTTCAAATACTCTAGAATATGTATGTGTGGAACCCATACCACCTATGAAAAATGACTTTGGCTTCTCAAAAGGGTTGACCATAGTGTTTCCTAAACAAGTTCATTTCGGTCCTTCTTGAGGTAATGTAGCCTAGCCTAGCCTAATGTAGCCTACTCAGTAATTGGTGCATGTTTGATGATATGGACTGAATTCTCTCAGCTCACCCCCCACCCAATTCACACTCATATATTTAAGCCTGAACCCTCAATTTATTTGGAGTAAGGCAGTAATTAAGGTTAAATGAGGTCATAAGAGGATATGATTAATGTCCTTTATTAAAAGAGTGATTAGAAAGACAGTTCTCTTTCTTCCCTCCATATGAGGACACAGAGAGATGATGGCTGTCTGTAAGACAGGAAGAGAGCTCTTACCAGAAACTGACCATGCTGGAACGGGCTTCATCTTGTTCCTAAATTTCTGGCCTCCAGCAGTGAGGAAATTTCTGTTGTTTAAGCCATCAGTCTGGTATTTTGTTATGGCAACCTGAGTAAACTAAGATATTAAGATACACATGGCTGAGTAATATTCCATTGTGTATATGTACCACAGCTTCCTTATCTATTCGTCTGCTGATGGGCTTCTAGGTTGCTTCCATGTCCTGGCTATTATAAATAGTGCTGCGATGAACGTTGGGGTACACATGTCTCTTCCAATTCTGGTTTCCTCGGTGTGTATGCCCAGCAGTGGGATTGCTGGGTCAGCCATTAAAAAGAATACATTCAAATCAGTTCTAATGAGCTGGATAGAACTGGAGCCTATTATACAGAGTGAAGTAAGCCAGAAAGAAAAACACCAGTATAGTATACTAACACATATATATGGTATTTAGTCAGTTGGTAAAGATAACCCTGTATGCGAGACATCAAAAGAGACACAGATAAATAGAACAGTATTATGGACTCTATGGGAGAGGGTGAGGGTGGGATGATATGAGAGAATGGTATGCAAGCATGTAAATTATCATATGTGAAACGAATCGCCAGTCCAGGTTCAATGCATGATACAAGGTGCTCAGGGCTGGTGCACTGGGATGACCTGGAGGGATGGGATGGGGAGGGAGGAGGGAGGGGGGTTCTGGAAGGGGAAAACATGTACACCCATGGTGGATTCATGTCAGTGTATGGCAAAACAAATAAAAAATATATATAATAAATAAAAAATAATTAAAAAAAAGGGAATGGCAAAAAAAAAAAAAAGATACACATGGACATCAACATTCAAAGAAACAAATAAGGAGAGAGCAGAATATCTAAACAGATATTTCTTGAGAGAAGATACACAGATAACCAACAGGTAAATGAAAAGATGCTCAACATCACTAATTATTAGGGAAATGCAAATCAGAACTACAATGAGGTATCACCTCACACCAGTCAGAACGGCCATTCACAAAGTCTCCAAATACTAAATACTGGAAAGGGTGTGGTGAAGAAGGAAACTTCCTACATTGTTGGTGGACATGTCAACTGGTACAACCCCCAAGATTCCTTAAAAAACTAAAAATAAAAAAGAGTGGGTATATGTATAACTAATGCACTTTGTTGTACACTTCAAAATAACACAACATTGTGAATCAGTTCAGTTCAGTTCAGTTCAGTCGCTCAGTCGTGTCTGACTCTTTGCGACCCCATGAATTGCAGCACACCAGGCCTCTCTGTCCACCACCAACTCCCGGAGTCCACCCAGACCCATGTCCATCAAGTCGGTGATGCCATCCAACCATCTCATCCTCTGTCATCCCCTTTTCCTCCCGCCCCAAATCCAACCCAGAATTAGGGTCTTTTCCAATGAGTCAACCCTTCGCATGAGGTGGCCAAAGTATTGGAGTTTCAGCTTCAACATCAGACCTTCCAATGAACACCCAGGATTGATCTCTTTTAGGATGGATTGATTGGATCTCCTTGCAGTCCAAGGGATTCTCAAGAGTCTTCTCCAACACCACAGTTCAAAAGCATCAACTCAGCGGCGCTCAGCTTTCTTCACCGTCCAACTCTCACATCCATACATGACCACTGGAAAAACCATAGCCTTGACTAGAAGGACTTTTGTTGGCAAAGTAATGTCTCTGCTTTTAAATATGCTATCTAGGTTGGCCATAACCTTCCTTCCAAGGAGTAAGCGTCTTTTAATTTCATGGCTGCAATCACCATCAGCAGTGATTTTGGAGCCCCCAAAAATAAAGTCTGACACTGTTTCCACTGTTTCCCCATCTATTTCCCATGAAGTGATGGGGCCAGATGCCATGATCTTAGTTTTCTGAACGTTGAGCTTTAAGCCAACCTTGTCACTCTCCTCTTTCACCTTCATCAAGAGGCTCTTTAGTTCTTCTTCACTTTCTGCCATAAGGGTGGTGTCATCTGCATGTCTGAGGTTATTGATATTTCTCCGGCAGTCTTGATTCCAGCTTGTGTTTCTTCCAGCCCAGCGTTTCTCATGATATACTCTGCATATAAGTTAAATAATCAGGTTGACAATATACAGCCTTGACGTACTCCTTTTCCTATTTGGAACCAGTCTGTTGTTCCTATGTCCAGTTCTAACTGTTGCTTCCTGACCTGCATACAGGTTTCTCAAGAGACAGGTCAGATGGTCTGGTATTCCCATCTCTTTCAGAATTTTCCACAGTTTATTGTGATCCACACAGTCAAAGGCTTTGGCATACTCAATAAAGCAGAAATACATGTTTTTCTGGAACTCTCTTGCTTTTTCAATGATCCAGCGGATATTGGCTATTTGATCTCTAGCTCCTGTGCCTTTTCTAAAACCAGCTTGAACATCTGGAAGTTTACAGTTCACATATTGCTGAAGCCTGGCTTGGAGAATTTTGAGCATTGCTTTACTAGCATGTGAGATGAGTGCAATTGTGCAGTAGTTTGAGCATTCTTTGGCATTGCCTTTCTTTGGGATTGGAACGAAAACTGACCTTTTCCAGTCCTGTGGCCACTGCTGAGTTTTCCAAATTTGCTGGCATATCGAGTGCAGCACTTTCACAGCATCACCTTTGATGATGTGAAATAGCTCAACTGGAATTCCATCACCTCCACTAGCTTTGTTCGTAGTGATGCTTTCTAAGGCCCACTTGACTTCACATTCCAGGATGTCTGGCTCTAGGTGAGTGATCACACTATCGTTATTGTCTGGGTCGTGAATCAACTATACTCCAATAAAAAAGAAAAACTAAAAACAGAACTACCATATGATCCAGCAGTACCACTCTTAGGGATTTATCTGGAAAAGACAAAATTCTAATTTGAAAATATAACATGTATTCCTGTGTTCATAGCAGCACTATTTACTCACTAACCAAATGATACTGTCTCAGAAATTCTTTTCAGTAATCAAAATCCACAAGTCTAGAAACTAGACCAAAGCAGTCAAACATCCCTTCATCAAATTATTTTTGCGTTGCATATGTTTATTGTGGATTTCTGAACCTATATGAAAACAGATTTATCTTTCAGTCCACAGTCATACTTAAGGAATGCCTAATAGACAAGCTTTTCCCTTTAATCTCATTCCTGTGCATTATTTTCCCCCCAAATAGTTTAGACTTCTTTTTTGATAGGAAATGAAAAGTCAGATTGTTATCATGCCTTTTGTCAACATAATTGAACTTGGAAATAGTACCCAGGTTGTAGATAGAGATTTTATTTATATATGAGCCCTAATTTTTACACTTCCATTCCCTTTCCTTCACATTATTAAGTTATGAAGAGATAGTATCATAATAGACTCTTGGCCAAATCATAGGGTAGAGTTATGATTCTCTGGATAAGCCATAGAACATTATTAAGTTTTGTTGTTTGGGTTGCATTTGTCTGTTGGAAGGATATCACAGTTGGTTAAGTTGCTCTTAATTGCTTTTTGTTTATATTTGAGACTACGTAGTTAGATTGATCTTAGCTTATTTTCTACTCTTTATTTAATTAACTTTCAATTTTTTCTATTGCTGTGAAGTCCACTGAATCTGTTTAAATTTGGATAATATATGTGATTGTCCAGTGTAAGTACTTCAGTAGTTTCTCTTTTTTCAGGCAAATAGCACAATCTTGATGTTAGTATCTATGGAATACCTTAAGTATTTATTTGGGAACATCAGTGACAAAGAGAAATGACACTCAAAAATCCAGGCATATACAAGAACCCTGTTTATGATACATGGACTGAGGCAGTTTCTCCTTTTGTCTTTGGAAACTGACTTTAGTAGGCAAGATTCCAAGATGGCCCTCCAGATACACTCCCCGTTTACTCCCATGATTAGATTTTTATATGGACAGTTGACTTGGAGAAAGAGAATTGTGTTCTTTTGCTTCATTAGTCTGATCTAATCAGGTAAGTCTTCAACCAGGGAACTCTTTTCTGGAGTAAAAGACGAAATCCATGAAACTTCTTGTTGTTTAGTAACCAAGTTGTGTCCAACTCTTTTGCGACCCCCATTGACTGTATTCTGCCAGGGTCCTCTGTCCATGAGATTTCCCAGGCAGGAATACTGGAGTGGGTTGCCATTTCCTTCTCCAGGGGATCTTTGTGACCTAGGGATTTAACCTGCAGCTCCTGCACTGGTCAGTGATTCTATACCACTGGGCCACCTAGGAAACACTGATGGATTCTTATCTTTTTAAAATAAACTTCTCTATTAAAATATTCATTATATATAACATTACATTTTCATTATATGTGATGAAATTTATTCATTATCAGTCTAATATATTAACAGAGATGTACCACCGTCACCATACTACAATTTTTAAACTTTGCCATCACCTCAAAAATTTTCCTTGTGCCCATTTGAAAATTGGTGGATTCTTACATTCTTTTGCAAAATTCATTAGAATTTGGTGGGCTATTTTTTCTTTATTGGTAAGTTGAATTTGTTGCCTTTCATCAGAGTTTTGCAGCTTTTTATAATTAAGATCATCCTGTAGATCTCTGTTTTGTTACTATCAGATTTGGGCACAGATGGCTTCTTTCATTTTACAAAAGATGATAATCCTGCTTGACAGTATTACAGCCACTCTTGCTAGATGCTAGCTTCCTTTCACTTTTTTTTTTTTCCCCCTAGTTCTGATTCTTAAACTATATTATACCTAATGGTATAATATACTCTCTCAAAGAGTCAGACACGACTGAGCGACTGAACTGAACTGAACTGATACCTAATGGGTAGAAACTTCTAAAACTAGAGTGAATTGTAGTAATTTTTAAATAAGTGAGGTCCTTAGATATCTAGAGACTGATGGTAAAAAATTTCATTGCATCATTTATAGCAGAAACTTTCTTATAACAGAGCTGCTGTGAATGCTAGGAGAAATCAATGCATGCAGATTGATTTTTCTTAGGTCTTTAAATGTTTAAGCCAGCACCTGGCCTTTGTAATGTCTCTTGGTTGTAGGTAATAGCTGGGAATTTACTATTTTTTTTTTCCAAGCTCTGGATCAAATTTTGTTAAATTTTTTTAAAAATTAAAGCTATTTTAGTATGATTTTTGTTGGTATCAACATAAAGTTATGTTTACTATTTAGAATATTTTCATTATCACATTTTTGTAATGATTATCATATTATTGTTACATTGTATTGGCACAGTATTATGATGTTATTTCTGGGTTTTGATCTCTTTATTTTTAGATATATAAGAAGTATGTCTCTTTTATATTTATGGGCTTTTCTCCCAATTTTACTTTAATTTATTAATTGTATAATATTTAAGCTTCCAATTCATTATGTAGTGTTTATTTTTGTAATCTCCTTTCTCTAATCTTCCCCACTGTTGATTTTCTTGTTGTATTACTTTTTGTTCTCTGTAGTTAGGCTGTTTATTTCTGTTACTTCCAATCTGGTAGAAAATACATAAGTTAAGCTGTAGCACAGAATTAACAGATCTTGTTAAATGTTTTATTTATGTATTTATAATTTTCACTTTCTTAATTTATAAGTGCTGTTATTTTTTCTATGACTCAGTTATAATTGTGGAGAGAATTTTTTATTATCTTTATTGAATAAAAATCTCTAGGTAATATGGATATTCAGTTTAAAATGTCATTAATTTTAATACCTTGACATTCGGTGTAGCCTACTCCATCTTCAGTTTGTGGTAACGTCCCCTGGATGCTCTGGAAGATGTGGTCTATATAAGTTACCTAATTTAATATGTATTTCTTGAGTCAAACTGAGTTCTGTAACACTTTAACCCCTGGGTCCCTTTCTGTTGTTTTATTTTCTTAGTGTAAGTAGCATGCTAAAGTTTTCTAACTCCTGTTGATTTCCTTTGTGTAAAGAACAGAAGTGTAAAAGGTAAATATTATACCTTTTATTGCTATAATATGATTATCTTTGGCATATGACTTTAGCCATTTATTTCTAATATTTTGTCTTTTTTTTTATTTTAAAATTTAGGAGTGCTTTATGACCAACAGATACATTTTTTTTTTTTTTTTACTGTACCTAATACACACTAGATATCCTTGCCTTTAAAAAAAAAAATGGGAGCTTAATCCATGCATGTTATTGTTATAGTAACTGATATACTTAACCACATGCTTGCTTTCTTGCTATTTCCCTTATTTTTTTCCATTTCTGTTAATTATGATTTTTATTCTTTTACATTTGATAGTAACTTAGAAAGCAAGTTTAACTTTAGTATTTAAATTTTACTAGTGATTAATTTTATGATGATGAAATCCTTAAAATTCTTTCTCTAACTGTTGAAAGCAGTAACAGTATAACTTCTGATTCTGTGATCCCAGAGAAATTTCACACAAATTCCTTGCACTACCCTAGTTTCCAGAATTTAATTTTTGTTTCTGTCACATGTTATTATTATGCATTTAAAAGTACAGTATTTATTTCTTAAGACCAAGTTTTTTCTATTCAACTTTGTAATTTTGTTTGTACTAGTTATTTCCCGCTAGCTTGTTTTGATGTGTCCAGCCTTTCCATTAAGTTATTTACTTTGGTTCTGTGCCTCTCCTCTGAAATACCTTTTAAAGCCTAAGAAATAAAACAGTCAAATGCCACTCAATCTATGAAACTTTCTCCACTTGGGGACAGTTTTATATGGGAAAAATAAAACACCACTTTTATGAGATTAAATAGTCACTATTTTGATGTTAATGGAGCTATATTTTAAAATATCATTGAACAGGAGATTTGGTGCTTATTGGCACCTTCAAGAAATGTTGTATATTGTTCATTTAGATCCCTGCAGGAATACTCAGCAGTCCAAGATTAAGATTTATGATGCTTTGAGGAACCAAAACTGTAGTAGGAGATTACTTTCAGCTGTTCTTGTGCATGGCACTGCGTAAGTCACATCAGTCTTCTAGAGTTCTAGGCATACGTATCTTCTCACATACTTCATCCCTTTGTGGGTTTTGTTTGAAGGGTGAATGACACCTTCTGAACATCTTGCATCTTGTTGGAACTCTCCATACACACAGTGAAAAGAATGGCACAGCCTGGCTCACAAATCTTGCCAGATGTGCATAGAATTGCTCCACCTTCCCTCAGTCCGGGGCAGTGGAACTCTGTTACATGTTCATTAGCCATAATAAAACCATATATCGTTATTTTCCTAATTAGTCATTAATAATAGTTAACTCTGTGATGACAACACAGTTTCAGAGCATGGTAAATATACTGCTGACTACGAAATCTAATGAAAACACGCTGGCTTCTTACATTTTACAAAAGATGATAATCCTGCTTGACAGTATTACAACCACTCAGGCTAGACGCTAGCTTCCTTTCACTTTTTTTTTTGTTTTTTCTAGTTCTGATTCTTAAACAATATTATACCTAATGGTATAATATACTCTCTCAAAGAGTCAGACACGACTGAGCGACTGAACTGAACTGAACTGATACCTAATGGGTAGAAACTTCTAAAACTAGAGTGAATTGTAGTAATTTTTAAATAAGTGAGGTCCTTAGATATCTAGAGACTAATGGTAAAAAATTTCATTGCATCATTTATAGCAGAAACTTTCTTATAACAGAGCTGCTGTGAATGCTAGGAGAAATCAATGCATGCAGATTGATTTTTCTTAGGTCTTTAAATGTTTAAGCCAGCACCTGGCCTTTGTAATGTCTCTTGGTTGTAGGTAATAGCTGGGAATTTCAGGTGAAGGATTACAACTTCTGAGTTAGTTATGCTACCCCGAATGATCCATTGGATGTGGTTGAAAATGCCAGTCTTAAATGTATTCATGGGATTAGGAAGGAATACTTCTTTGCCTGAAATCTTGTGGTTTAGCTTTAGTACTTACTGTAGTCAGTCTATATCTTTGAAATATTGAGCTGTCTGACAGCTTAAAATCCTAAGTTTCCTTTAAACTTGAGCCTGGCTTTGGAGGTGAAAGGGGTAGTATAGGGGTGGATTTTATGTAAGGCTCTCTGAAGAGAATTCACTGAAGTGCTTTTGCTGGCAGGACATAAGGAAGGCTAGTAAGCTGCTTCCTCTGAGTTTTTCTTGGGTTTTGCTCTTAGCCTAGATCAACATTTAGTCAGATAATTTACATTAGGGCCACTGGGGTCTCTTGTTGGACCTTGTTGAAGTCATCCTTTTCCTTCCATGAAGAAACGTGGAAGAGACCCAAATGGAAAGTCCAGATTTTGTTAAGCCATTTGAGCATTAGGAAAAGTCTTGATTTTCTTATTCTCTGAATTCCCGGTTTGATGTTTATTTCTCCTCTAAGTTGGAGGACTTGGTTTTTATAAACATTATTTGATCAAATGTTACCTAATAAGATTTCTTTGTGAATACAGTTAGTTACCACAGATGTTTTGAAAATAAATTCTATGGGAGAATACTGGTCTACCACAGAATCGTTATTTCCAGGTTAAATGTAAACATTTAAGCAAGCACTATGAATTACAATGAAGATAGCTCCTCAATCTGTTCCCTAATTCTGAGCAGATTTCCTTTATTAGGTTTTTTTTTTTTTTTTTTTTTCCATTCCACACATTGGAGTTAGTTTTACCTGCCTCTACTTAACTCAGAGATCCAATGAGATAAGAGTTCTGACATTGTTTATGAATTACACTCCACACACAGATTTTATCATCAGTGTAAATATATTTAATGCAGGCCTTTTAAAACTTGATAAAATATATCACAATTATAAAAGGCATTCAGTGAAAAATGAGATGCTTGCTAGACTTTGAAGGCATATGTCAAAAAATAAATGTATAGAGAAAGAACGCTTTAAAGACCATGGTGGAAGAGATAATATCTGAGCTTCAAAGAAAACTTTGACCTGAAAAGTGCAGAGAGAATGAGAGTGAGCATTCCAGACTGAGAAAATCCAGTGTGAAAAAGTACAGGCCAGGAATGGACATGACATGTTCAGGAAATTGAAAGGAAGTGATGTTCATTTTAGGTTAAATTCCCCTTTATTGCAAGTATAAAAATGAAAACTTGAAAAGAATGACAGTATTCTGAACTTTTATTCCATAGTAATAAGAAAAGGCTCATATAGCTTGCATCGGAATTAACTTAGAATTAGCAGATTTAACAGTAACTTAGGAGGAAACTAAGTACTTAAGGGCTCAGGAGGATACAGAATAAAATTAGGATCATTTTTCTTGGTTTCATTAGAGAAGACTTCCTGGAGAAAGGGATTTTAGAAGGAAGTGATAAAAGTGGATTTGTAGAAATGTTGAAATAAAAAAAAAAGAATGCCTTTTACATAGTGGGGATTTGGGAATAGCTGATTAGATGGTATGACCAAAAGTCAGGTCTGAACTATTGTCTTTTAAGAGGCACATTAAAGCTACAAGGAATGCTGATTTGATTTCATTCTCCATTCATCTTGGTTCACCTTCCCCCATGGTCCCAGAGCCACATGAAAACCTGCAGCCGAGAGGTTTGGTACTATTACCTGTTCTGCTCTCTGAAGTTCCCTGCTAGGGGCTTGTGTTCTGCTTGACATTTCCCATTTTCCGACCCATGCCCCCCTCTACTGTTTCTTCCTTTTTCCTCACAAAAGAAGTTTTTCCTTAAATTTCCAATAAGACCCCTGATCATTTCCTAGCCTGTTGGTTTCCCTGCCTTTTCTTTTTGACACTTTCTCTCATAAAGAGTATCTTTCTCTCTCCTTTCAGCCATAGGAGCTTAATCTTCTTTTACAACCCAAGACTTCAGAAATTACCTTTCCTCCTAACGTCACTGGCTCGTTTCTGGTTTTCATTTAGCCTGTATGTATTTCCTAGTGTTACTGTATCTGTTTATCCTGCTCTGTCTTTCTCTTGCTAGAGTGAGCACATTGTAAAGGGGCTGTGTGTTGTAACTTGCATAACATTGCTTGGGTTCTCTGCAAACGTGGTTGGTGATAACATCACAGACTAATGGTCCATGTGAATTTGACTCAGTCTTATATAGATTCATGGTTTGCTGTTCTGTGTGTTTGTTAATTTTGAATGGAAAATCAGATCTGGGTAAATGGGTCCAACATCCTGAACATGAAAATCAGGGCCAGTAAATGTGTAGAAACTGGTAACATAGCTTTGTAAAGATATTAAACAGCAGAGACTGTTTAAGTTGTTCAATAAGCACCATATCTCTAGTTTTTACTTTCAGGCTCAGATGTTATACTTCATACATAGTTGTTGAATGGATGCTGGCTTAATTTATGTAAGCTGTAGGTCTTAATTTGGTATTTTAAAATATCTTTAGAATGTTATCTTGAAAAACAGGGTCATTGTCTCCCTAGTGGTTAAAGGATAATATAAAGAATCTCATCATTTTCTCTTAGGAAAAGAAAAACTTGTTTTTTGTTGTGTTTGTTGTTTCTTTTTTTTCTCCAGAAGAGGACAGAGAAAATAAGATGGAAAACATAGTTGGTGAAACCTGGATTGGAAAAATCTCAGGGAAGATTACCCTCCAAGATTCATGTTAGACTTTTCAAGTGTTTATTTAAGGCTTGCTCAGGTCTTTTATCTACATTGACATTTTATGCTAAATGTTTTACTTATCTTATCCTCCACATTTCTTTCTACAGCAGCTTGCCTGGCCCTATTCAGAAGCTGAGAAAATTGCTAAAGATCAAGACCTTAAATTGTTCCTTTTTGACAAGGCTTAAAGAATAAGGGTGGAGGAGCAGTTGTGTGAGGAGACCACTGACACTTGTCTTTTTTCTCTTTTCTTTTTCCTTCAGCTCAAGCCAGGGCAGAACAGCTGCAGGGACAGTGACAGTGAAAGCGCCAGTGGAGAATCCAAAGGCTTCCACAGGAGCAGCTCTCGGGAAAGGCTCAGCGACGTAAGTTAAAAAAAAACAAAACTAAACCCACCAGACCACACGTCCCTTGAGTCCAGTTTCCGTTCACCAGCACATCCCTTCACATCATTTTGTAAATATCCAAGCATGTGTCCTCTCTTGGCAGACAGATATTTGAGCCTTGCTTCATAGTGTCACCCTGTTTTCTAGTTTGACTTCAAATGTGTTTTAAAGAATTATGAGGTTCGTTGGGCGTATCTGTCAGCTTAGAAACAATAGATCACAAAAGGAAGTGATAACCCTTTTTAGTATCAGGGTTACAAATGAAAGCACTAGTCTGGCAGTGCTGCAGCTGGGAGATGACATTCTTCAATGCGGGCCTTTTGTCATTTCTCCACCTGTGAGATCAGTAACAGCCCCTTCCTTTCACGTTATTCCTGTTGGAAGGGAGGAGTAACCCACCGCTTACTTGGCGAGGGAAGCAATTAAAATTTCCCTCTGATTTCTAGAGGAAACCCAGCCGTGAGCACACACCACATGCCTCTTAAGGGGGTCTGTCGGCCTTCCAGACCTGTTCTAACCACTCTCCAGCCCCCTGTGCACCAGCAAGGCAGGGAACCACTTCTGCCCTCCTGGGGTCGTCTCACACCCGTCCCTAATGTGTCATAGAACAGGATCCTTGACCCATCTTTGCACCTGAGAGCAACATTTTAAAACTTTCCTTTAAAATAGATCAAGTAGGGGGAAAAGTTCATTTGTGATAACAAGAAAGGAATACTAACAGATTGAGACAGTATTCTTTTTTTCTTCCCAATCTGTTTGATTTATTTGCAGAAACTTTTACTAGAGGAAGAAAATAATTCTACTGTTACTAAAAAAATAATGTGGGTAACCATTGAAGAGCATTCCCAGAAGTAACACCATTTCACCTTTTGTGATTAGCATACTCAATTTGAGAAATTTCCGTTTCTTTTCTTTTTTCTTGTCTCTTCTCTTCTTTTCCTCTCCCTCTCCCCGCCTTCCCTCATCTTTCTTTCTTTCCTTTCTTCCTTTCTTTTTTTCCAGAAGCAACAGATTACCCTTCAGTCACCACAGGTGGTGAGTTCAGGATTCTAACCATCTTTCTTTTTCTTTTTAATTAATTAATTAATTTAATTCATATGGGCTTCCCTGGTAGCTTCGCTGGTAAAGAATTTGCCTGCAATACAGGAAACCCCAGTTTGATTCCTGGGGAAGATCCCCTGGAGAAGGGGTAGGCTCCTCACTCCAGTATTCTTGAGCTTCCTTGGTGGCTCAGACAGTAAAGAATCTACCTGCAATGCGGGAGACCTAGGTTTGATCCCTGGGCTGGGAAGTCCCCTGGAGGAGGGCATGGCAAGCCACTCTGGTATTCTTGCCTGGAGAATCCCCACGGATGGAGGGACCTGGCGGGCTACAGTCCATGGGGTCACAAAAAGTTGGACACGACTGAGCAACGAAGCACAGCACAGCAGCATATAATTAATATACAATAGTACGTGTGTTTCAGGTGTACAACATAGTGATTTGATATTTTTTATACATTATGAAATGATCACCACAATAATCCAGCTTTCATGTACCACAGTACAAATTTGTTATGGTATCATTGACTGTATTCTCTATGGGTTCATTATATCCCGGTGATATATTTATTTTATAACTGGAAGTTTATGCTTCTTAATTCCCTTTACTGATTTTGTCTGTCCGTCCTCCCACAATCACCCCTCTCCTCTTTGACAACCACTTGTTTGTTCTCCATGTCTATGCAGCTGTTTCTGTTTAGTTTGTTCATTTGCTTTGTTTTGTAGATTCCATGTATAAGTGAAATCATGCGGTACTCATTTTCTCTATTTCACTTAGCATGGTATCCTTCAGTTTATCTATATTGCTGCCACTGAAAAGATTTTGTTCTTTTTTATGGCTGGGTTGTCTTCCTTTGTATGTGTGCATCAGTGTATAGTATTTTCTTTATTCATTTAGCTGATGATGAACATTTAGGTTGCTTTCGTATCTTGGCTGTTGTAAATAGTGGTGCAATGAATGGAGGGGTTCATATTTTTTTTTTGATTTACTGTTTCTGTTGAAGTAGAAGTAGAATTGCTATATCATATGGTAGTTCTATTTTTAGTTTTGTGAGTAATCTTCATACTATTTTCCATAGTGGCTGCACAGATTTACATTCTCAACAGCCACGCACAGTGATTCCCTTTTTGTCCACCTTCTCACCAATACTTGTTGTTTCTTGTCTTTTTGATACCAGCCATTCTAACGGGTGTGAGGTGATAATCTTTGTGGTTTTGATTTGCATTTCCCTGATGATTAGTGATGTTAACATTTTTCGTGTGCCTATTGGCCATCTGTATGTCTTTGTTGAAAAATGCCTATTTAAGTGCTCTACGTATTTTTTAATCAGGTTATTTATTTTTTTGACATTGAGTTCTATGAGTTCTTCATACATTTTGGGTACCAGCCCCTTATCAGAAATATCATTTGCAAATGTCTTCTCCAAATCAATGTTACTTTTTTGTTTTGTTGTTAGTTTCCTTTGCTGTTCAAAAAGCTTTTTAGTTTTATATAGTTCCATTTGTTTATTTTTGCTTTTGTTGCCCTTTCCTAAGGAAGTATATCCAAAAAAAAATTGGTAAGATTAATGTCAAAGAGATTACTGCCTGTGATTTTTTTTTTCTAGGAATACTATGCTTTCAGGTCTTATATTTAAATTTTTAATCCATTTTGAGCTTATTTTTCTATATAATATGAGAAAGTGGTACACTTTCATTCATTTGCATGTGGCTGTCCAATTTTTGAAACACTATGTATTAAAGATACTCTCTTTTCCCTATCATTTATTCTTGCTGCTTTGTCATAGATCAATAGACCATATGAGCATTGGTTTATTTCTGGAATCTCTATTCTGTTTCATTGACCCACGTGTCTGTTTGTGTGCCAATACCATAGTGTTTTGATTACTATAGCTTTGTAGTATAGTGTCAAGTCTGGGAGCCTGATACTTTCAACTTTGTTGTACTTTCTCAAGATTGCTTTGGCTTAAAAATGAGACAGCATTCAGAATCTCTGAGTTTCAAGAAGCAGTAGAATTAGACTGTATCATAAAGAGCAAAAACTTCCCCTTTTGTTTTCCTCTTTTTCATTTCTCTAAAGTAGTTTTCTTGATTATGCTGTACAAGATGATCCAGTGTATTATAGGAAAAAATATTATGGCTTATTTTTTCTTTAAAAAATAGAAATTAAGCTTTACTAATATTCAATCTAATAAGTAGGGAGTAGTTCTTATATATAATTCATAAACAGGTATCTTAGGGGTGTGTACTCAAAGCTTTTTACTGTACGTTTCTCTGTCAGCCAATTTGGGCAACCCTAAGACACAGACATCTTCCTGTACCTCTCAGGAAAGGTTGGGTTTAGGGTTACATTTGATATTATGGACTATTAAATTCTTGGGCTTCCTGGATGGCTCAGTGATAAACAATCCGCCTTCCAGTTAAGAAGCCACAGGTTTGATCCTTGGGTTGGGGAGGTCCCCTAGAGAGTAAATAGCCACCCACTCTGGTATTCTTGCCTGAGAAATCCTATGGGCAGAAGAGCCTGAGTCAAACATGACCTAGTGACTGAGCACACAAGCAAATGTGTACAAGAATTAAGTGGGATAAACAAAAAGTATAATATTATTGCGAAACTCTTAATATCTTAGTTATAATTACCTCTTCTTTTAATATGGTGTAGTATCAAATATATAAATAAAGAATATTCAGTCTTGTGCTGTGAGTATGAATATATATATGCAAGAATATTTCATTGTGTTTATATGTTTCATTAAGTTTGTGGTAGGACTATAAATTATAATAATAAAGCTATAACTATTTCTTATCTAATTTGTTAACAATACTTAATGCTTAAATAAATGTTCTGAGATTTTGTTGCGCTTTTAATACAAGATAATATTGACTCTGGAAATTATTCAAGGATTAGTTAATCATAATTTCATCACAGAGTAGAGAAATGAAAGCACAGTAGGTCAAGGGACAAGAACACCGGATTGTATAGTTATTGAGATCTTTGTTTACTGGTTTCCCTGAACTTGTTTCCCTTTTGATCAAAAGAAATTGACAAAAGATATTCTGTGATCATGGATAGAAATACTGAATATTGTTAAGATATCAATACCCTTCAAAGCAATCTACAGAATCAATGCTATGTCTGTGAAAATTACAACATCCTTTTTAGCAAAAGTGGAAAATCAGACACTCATAATCATATGAAATGGCATGAAGCCCCTAAAAGTCAGCACAGTATTGAAATAAAACAAGTTTGGGAGAGTCACACTTCCCAATTTCAAAACGTACTACAAAGCTACAGTAATTGAAGCTGTATAGTACTAGAGTTAGTGTAAGCATATGGACCAATGTAATAGAATTGAAAGTTCAGAAATAAACTCATGTATCTATAGCAAAGTAATTTTTAACATGAGTTTTACATCCATTCAATTGGGAAAGAATTTTCTCTTCAGCAGATGGTGCTGGGACAACTGAGTTTTCCCATGCAAATGAATGAATTTGGACCCCTACATCACACCATGAACAAAAATATTCAAAATGAATAAGGACCTAAATGTAAGGGCTAGAACCATAATATTCTTACAGGAAAACGTGTGTAAATCTTCTTGACTTTGAATTTGTAGTGGATTTTTAGATACGACATCAAAAGCACAAGTAGCTAGAGAGAAAATACATAAGTGGGAGTTCATCAAAATTAAAAACTTCTGTGCATCAATGGGTCAAGAAAATGAAAAGAAAACCTAAAGAGTGGGAGGAAAATATCTGCAAATCATATAATTGATAAATGTTTAATATCCAGAATATGTAAAGACTACAACAAAAAGACAAACAACTGAATTTAATAATGGGCAAAGGACTTAAGCAGATATTTATGCAAAGAAGATACGCAAATAACCAGTAAGCCCATGAAAGATGCTCATCATTACAGTGATTGGGGAAATGCAAATCAAAACCAGAATGAGATACTACTTCACAGCTACTAGGATAGTTATACTTTCAAAGAAAGGAAAATAGCAAGTGTTGGCAAGAATTTAGAGAAGTTGAAACCCTCATACATGCTGGTGGAAATATAAAATGATGAATCCACTGTGGAAAACAGCTTGACATTCCTCAAAAAGCTGAACAGAATTACCATACACGCTGCCCATTCTCCTTTTAGGTATATACTCAAACACCAGGTCCTCAAAGAGATACTTACATGCCAGTTTTCACTGCAGCATCATTTATAGTAACCAAAAGATGGAAACCTCCCAAGAGTTCATCAGCAGGTAAATGGATGAACAAAAAGTGGCATATATGGACATGGGAGTATTAGCCATAAAAAAGAATGAAGTTCAAGTCTTGAAAACATTATGCTCAGTGGAAGAATCTAGACATAAAAAGACAAATATTTTCTGATGCCTCTTATGGGAAGTATCTAGAATATGCAAGTTCCTAGAGGCAGAAAGTAGAATGGGAGTTTCCAGGGACCTGTGGTAGGGGTAGGGAAATGTGAAAGATGAGAGTTATGGTTTAACTGTAACAAACTTTCTGTTTGTGGTGATGAAATAGTTTTGGAAATAGATAGTTTTGATGGTTGCATAGCATTATGATGTAATTAATGCCACTGAATTGCACACTTAAAATTAGTTGAAATATTGCATTATATATATATATGTGTGTGTGTGTGTGTGTGTATATATATATATATATATACATTTTTTTTTTTTACCATAGTAAAAATTTTTTTAAAAATACTAGGGCTGTGACAATCCTGTCAATCTTGTGTCAGATCAGTTTGTGATATACTTTGGGTTTATGTTGCTTATTATTAAAATTCATACTTCTTGCAGCACTATTAAAAGATGAAAGAGGGAGAAATGACACACATGAAAAAAGAAAAAGGAAGAAAAAGAAGTAGGTGGCTTTTAGTGAAATGTTTCAAAACCTCCAGTCACTTATTTCCTTCACATGAATAGTTGTGAAGTTGCAGAGCCTTACCTCAGGGACATTGCAATCTAAAATCTTTTAAGATGAATGACTTTGACAAGTCAAGTCACAAAATGACTATTTTGGATATGAGGGCAATGTCTACCCCCATGATATTTTAAAGAATAAAGATACTTCCATTTTTTTTTCTTAAAGGGGAACTAGTAATTAATTAGTTTAATGACTATCAGATAATGAGATAAGAGTCAAAGACCACTACTAGTTTTTGTTTGCTGAAATATCTCCTTGTTGCTCCTCACCATGCTTATGCTTTCATTACTTTCCTGAACATGTGGAAAATAGTTATTGCTGTTTCAAAGTTCATATTCTACTAACTGTGTCATCTGGGTCATTTTTGAGTCTGTTTCTATTGATTGTTTTTTTTCCTCATTATAGATTGTATTTTCTGGCTTTTGTCTGTGGCTGACTTTTTTTTTTTAAGATGCCAAATATTGGGAATTTTACTCTGGCTGGTGGGAGTGCCAGTTATCCCCTGCCCTCTGTGACTCTGGCAGTCATTCTGCCTGCTCCTTCCCGGTGGTCATTCTCCTTCCCTTGGGTACTTTTGTCCCATGGATGTGCTGATACGGACTCTGGTGATGACGAGAGGGAAGATGTCTCCAGGTTTCCTGCTTCTCTCACCATGAACCTGCCTTTTCTCCCATCCTCTGCTTTGCAAATTTCAGCTGACTTGGCTTCTTCTAACTGTCAGCTCTACCTTCTCAACTCATGGATTCTTCTGGGATCCACCTGGGTTACCCCCAGCCACCCTACTATATCATGAAAACTCTCTCCAGGGAGTATGCTGGGGCAGTTGTAAGAATGATTTTGTTTTCTTTCTGTCTCTTTAAGATCACTACACTCCTATTGCCCAGTTTCTTAAAAAGTTTTTTTTTTTTTTTCACACATTTGTCTAGTTGTTTTAGTTACTTAAAGTGGGAGAGTGGATTTAATCCCTGTTAGTTTACAGTGCCCACTCTAGATTTTAAGCTGAGATGAAATTCTCTTTCAGTCTTCCACTCACTTGAATGATATTTTTAGAAGCTTTGGAAGTTGAGACTTACCTCAAGTGCCTCTAATAAAGATAACTATGTTATTCCAGCTTTCTTTCTTTTTCAATTGGACAAGCAAAAAGATTAAGAAAAAAGAATTCCAGTGTGGCTGGAGAATTTGACTCATGGGTAAAGCTCAAAAACCAAATGTGCTTGCCATTTCCAAATTATGTATCCCCACAGTACATTGCCAGGAGGGAATAACAGTCTACACGGACTCTCACATTGTCCACATCAAGGAGAAACAGTAACTTGTTTAGATTAGTCACTAAGGAAAAAGTTAAGGGGAATAATTGACTATATAAATATTCATGATGAGTTATTCAGAGGGGAAAGTATTGCTTCTAACTTCAACAGAATTTTGTAACTGAGGAAGTTGTCAAAAGTCTTGAGATAAACTTACTTAAAGACTTAATACATAGAACAAAACCTCAAATTTTGAAGTGATCATGGGCATTTGTTACAAACAGGCCAAGTTTTAATAGTTAGCTTACTATTTATTATCCATGTGACCTTGAGCAAAAAACTTGATCTTTCCAAGCTTTGGTTTCTTATTCTGCGAAATGGGGGTCATTTCGTCTACCTTGTAAGGTTTCTTTTAAAAATTACCTGGTACCATGTGTTTGAATTACTTTTAACAGTTCTTGGCACATTCACCGTGCTCAAAAATATTTATTCCCTTCTTTTACATCAGATTTATACTTACCGTAGGAGCCTTTTCTAAACTTTCTGATTTGAATTCCCTTGTAGCTGTCAGTTCCACAACACCTGCTTGTCTCAATCATGACAAACACCATTTTCCTCTCAAATAAAATCTTCATTATATTCTGTTTTCTCAAACCTGAACTCTTTTATTTCCCTGTCTCCATACTGGATCTCAGAGCTACTACCTTCAAATTTGAACTCTTTTCCTTCCTCTTAGTTAACCTGTTTACGTAGTCACTCTCCTATTTCTGAGGAAGCATTTGGCTATGATTATCTTCACCTTTACATGACTGATGCTCAAATGCCCTTATCATTTGTTACATAGATGATTCCTGTGGCCTCCCAATGATAGAATCTCACCCACCTCTGTTTCCTTTGCCCTCTTACTCTACAAAGCTTCCACAGTTGTTGTTTTTTAAAATTATTTATTTACTTATCTTCTTTAGTTGGCTGCACCAGGTCTTGGTTTTAGCATGCAAAGTCTTAATCATTCATGTGGAATCTAGTTCCCTAATCAGGGATTGAACCTGAGCCCCCTGCCTTGAGAACATGGAGTCCCCGCCACTGGACTGGGAAAGTCCCAACAGATGTTTTTCTGAGAGTCAGAACTCACTATTAAACTGTCTTGTTTAAGATCCTGTGGACGAAGTCCCACACTCCTGAGGCTATTAGCAGAATCTTCCACTAGGATGTATGAAGATCCTGTGGACCAAGTCCCACACTCCTGAGGCTGTTAGCAGAATCTTCCACTAGGATGTATGAAGATCCTGTGAACAAAGTCCCACACTCCTGAGGCTGTTAGAAGAATCTTCCACTAGGATGTATGAAGCTACCTCTTCATCCTCCTTTTCCTCCTCTACTTCCCTATGGTTTGTACCTTCTACTTGTTTCCTCTGGAATACTCTTTTTTCTTCTGTGGCCCAATGTCACTTCTAGCAAACTCTTCCTGCCACCACCCTGTGGAAATAATCTCCTTTAATGCTTTATTCAGATAACCACATGGATGTGACTAATTTCTCTCTGAAAGAATTTGAGGTCAGGATTTTAATTGTGAAAAAGACAAAATTTCATACTTTCAAAATGTTCAAGATGTTGAAAGAATTGAAACATTTCAAGTTAGGTAAAAAGGGAATTCTCATAACTATTATGCAATACAATAATCTTATTGTTCTGTAGCTCTGTAGTCCATTTAATACCACAGTTGGTGCGTTTTTTCTGCTGATTCTTGAGATGTCCCTTCTCCTATCTTGAATCTCCCCGGTTTTAGGGTTTTTATCGGTTTGTCTATCCTACTGTGTCAACACCCATCCATCTATGCAGGCATCTGTCCTAGCCTCCTTTCCTCCCACCCAGCACCCAAACCTTTATTGCTAGGTTTACTAATTACTATTAAGGAAGAAACAGTCACAGTCCACACCATCAATGAACTTCCCTGTATTTAAGTAGAAAATCTAATCCAGATCTGTTACAGACTCTTGGTATTCTGTCTCTCCTTTCTTTTCTTTTTCTATTTTTGCCATATTTTCATTTTCCCTACCATTTTGTTTATGTCCTTTGCATTTCCTGTATTGTATTTTTATGTGTTTTCTTGGATACGCCAGTGTTTCGATTGTCTAGGAATATTTATCTAATACCTTCTAAGTGTCAGGTGTAGTTCTGGACACTTGAGGTTGATGGGGAACAAGATGAAACCTTTGGCCTCATGAAGCTTCTACTCTGTTGAGGGAGGCAAACAGCAAACCTGAGAGCAAACGATAACATTATTTTTGATGTAATATGTTTTATGAAGTAAACAAAGCAGTAGTGGGGGGTGGCAGGGTGTTGCCACTTTAACTGGAGTAACTGAATTAGTCCTTTTTGTTCTGGTGATGTTTGAACTGAAGCCTGAATGATGAAAGGAGGGAAGAACATTTAGGCAAGATGAGTGACGGGATCACGGCCTTGACTCAGGAGTAAGCCTGGCATGTTTAAGTGCGAGGAGTGAGGGAAGCCTTTGTGGCTAGAGCAGAGGGAATGTATACAGGAGCTGATCACATGATATTTTCTAGTTCATAGTAAGGAGGCTATAGACTCTTAGTTTGCTGGGCGACTGTAATGCATGATCACAAACCAGAAAGCTTAAAACAATGAATTTATTATTATCTAGTATTTTTTAAGGCTGGAGGTCCAGCATTAAGTGTTGGCAGGGCCATGATTTCTCTGAAGTCTCAAAAAGGAGTCCTTCCTTTGGTCTGCTGGCTTCTGGTTGCCTCTTACAATCCTTGGTGATGCTTGGTTTATAACGACATCACTTCAATATGTGCCTATAGTCACATGGGCTTTTACTCTATTTGTAGCTCCATATGTCTGATTTCGTTATAAGGAGAACAGTCTTTGGATTTAGGGTCCACCTAAATCCAGTATGACCTCAACTTAATTGAACCTGCAAAGTTCCTGTTTCCAAACAAGGTCATTTATATCAGTCAGGGTTCTCAAGAGAAACAGAGCCAATAAAATGTATGCTACTGCTAAGTTGCTTCAGTCGTGTCCGACTGTGCGATCCCATAGACGGCAGCCCACCAGGCTCCACCATCCCTGGGATTTTCCAGGCAAGAATACTGGAGTGAGTTGCCATTTCCTTCTCCAGTGCATGAACAGAAAAAGTGAAAGTGAAGTCGCTCAGTCGTGTCCGACTCTTAGAGACCCCATGGACTGTAGCCTACCAGGCTCCTCCGTCCATGGGATTTTCTAGGCAAGAGTATTGGAGTGGGGTGCCACTGCCTTTTCCAATAAAATGTATAGACTTAAACAATTATGGAGGTTCACACGTCTCAAAATGTGCAGTCAGCAAGCTAGAGACTCAGGAGAGCTGATGGTTAGTTCCAGTCTGAGCCACGATGTCTGAGAACCAGAAAGAATGGAAGGCTTGACACCCCAATAAAGTCTGTGTGTCAGTCTGAGTCTGAAAGTGGGGAAAAAAAACTTTCACTTTGAAGGCTGAGTCAAGGGAATTCCCTCTTAATTTAAGTACAGCCATCCCTTTTGGATAGGACACTGAAAGATGAACTCCCCAGGTCAGTAGGTGCCCAATATGATAATAAAGATCAGTGGAGAAATAACTCCAGAAAGAATGATGGGATGGAGCCAAAGCAAAATCTATACCCAGCTATGGATGTGACTGGTGATAGACACAAAGTCCGATGCTATAAAGAGCAATATTGCATAGGAACCTGGAATGGTAGGTCCATGAATCAAGGTAAATTGGAAGTGGTCAAACAGGAGATGGCAAGAGTGAATGTCGACGTTCTAGGAATCAGTGAACTAAGATGGACTGGAATGGGTGAATTTAACTCAGATGACCATTATATCTACTACTGTGGGCAAGAATCCCTTAGAAGAAATGGAGTAGCCATCATGGTCCACAAAAGAGTCCAAAATGCAATACTTGGATGCAATCTCAAAAACGATAGAATGATCTCTGTTCGTTTCCAAGGCAAGCCATTCAGTATCACAGTAATCCAAGTCTATGCCCCGACCAGTAACGCTGAAGAAGCTGAAGTTGAATGGTTCTATGAAGATCTACAAGACCTTCTAGAACTAACACCCAAAAAAGATGTCCTTTTCATTACAGGGGACTGGAATGCAAAAGTAGGAAGTCAAGAAACACCTGGCGTAACAGACAAGTTTGGCCTTGGCGTACAGAATGAAGCAGGGCAAAAGCTAATAGAGTTTTGCCACAAGAACACACTGATAATAGCAAACACCCTATTCCAACAACACAAGAGAAGACTCTACACGTGGACATCACTAGATGGTCAACACCGAAATCAGATTGATTATATACTTTGCAGCCAAAGATGGAGAAGCTCTATACAGTTAGCAAAAACAAGACCGGGAGCAGACTGTGGCTCTGATCATGAATTGCTTATTGCCAAATTCAGACTTAAATTGAAGAAAGTAGGGAAAACCACTAGTCCATTCAGGTATGACCTAGATCAAATCCCTTATGAGTATACAGTGGAAGTGACAAATAGATTTAAGGGACTAGACCTGATAGATAGAGTGCCTGATGAACTATGGACAGAGGTTCGTGACATTGTACAGGAGACAGGGATCAAGAAAATCCCCATGGAAAAGAAATGCAGAAAAGCAAAATGGCTGTCTGAGGAGGCCTTAAAGATAGCTGGGAAGAGAAGAGAAGCGAAAAGCAAAGGAGAAAAGGAAAGACATTCCCATCTGAATGCAGAGTTCCAAAGAATAGCAAGGAGAGACAAGAAAGCCTTCCTCAGAGATCAGTGCAAAGAAATAGAGGAAAACAACAGATTGAGAAAGACTAGAGATCTCTTCAAGAAAATTAGAGATACCAAAGGAACATTTCATGCAAAGATAGGCTCGATAAAGGACAGAAATGGTATGGACCTAACAGAAGCAGAAGATATTATGAAGAGGTGGCGAGAATACACAGAAGAATTGTACAAAAAAGATCTTCACGACCCAGATAATCACAATGGTGTGATCCCTCACCTAGAGCTAGACATCCTGGAATGTGAAGTCAAGTGGGCCTTAGAAAGCATCACTACGAACAAAGCTAGTGGAGGTGATGGAATTCCAGTTGAGCTATTTCAAATCCTCAAAGGTGATTTCAAATCCTCAAAGGTGATGCTGTGAAAGTGCTGCACTCAATATGCCAGCCAATTTGGAAAACTCAGCAGTGGCCACAGGACTGGAAAAGGTCAGTTTTCGTTCCAATCTCAAAGAAAGGCAATGCCAAAGAATGCTCAAACTACCGCACAATTGCACTCATCTCACATGCTAGTAAAGTAATGCTCAAAATTCTCCAAACCAGGCTTCAGCAATGCGTGAACCATGAAATTCCAGATGTTCAAGCTGGTTTTAGAAAAGGCAGAGGAACCAGAGATCAAATTGCCAATATCCGCTGGATCATCGAAAAAGCAACAGCGTTCCAGAAAAACATCTATTTCTGCTTTATTGAGTATGCCAAAGCCTTTGACTGTGTGGATCACAATAAACTGGAAAATTCTGAAAGAGATGGGAATACCAGACCATCTGACCTGTCTCTTGAGAAACCTGTATGCAGGTCAGGAAGCAACAGTTAGAACTGGACATGGAACAACAGACTGTTTCCCAATAGGAAAAGGAGTACGTCAAGGCTGTATATTGTCACCCTGCTTATTTAACTTATATGCAGAGTACATCATGAGAAAAACTGGGCTGGAAGAAACACCAGCTGGAATCAAGATTGCTGGGAGAAATATCAGTAACCTCAGATATGTGGATGACACCACCCTTATGGCAGAAAGTGAAGAAGAACTAAAGAGCCTCTTGATGAAGGTGAAAGAGGAGAGTGAAAAAGTTGGCTTAAAGCTCAACGTTCAGAAAACTAAGATCATGGCATCTGGTCCCATCACTTCATGGCAAATGGATGGGGAAACAGTGGAAACAGTGTCAGACTTTAATTTTTTGGACTCCAGAATCACTGCTGATGGTGATTGCAGCCATGAAATTAAAAGATGCTTACTCCTTGGAAGGAAGGTTATGGCCAACCTAAATAGTATATTTAAAAGCAGAGACGTTACTTGGCCAACAAAAGTCCATCTAGTCAAGGCTATGGTTTTTCCAGTGGTCATGTATGGATGTGAGAGTTGGACGGTGAAGAAAGCTGAGCACCGAGGAATTGATGCTTTTGAACTGTGGTGTTGGAGAAGACTCTTGAGAGTCCCTTGGACTGCAAGGAGATCCAATCAATCCATCCTAAAAGAGATCAATCCTGGGTGTTCATTGGAAGGTCTGATGTTGAAGCTGAAACTCCAATACTTTGGCCACCTCATGCGAAGGGTTGACTGATTGGAAAAGACCCTAATGCTGGGTAGGATTGGGGGCGGGAGGAGAAGGGGATGACAGAGGATGAAATGGCTGGATGGCATCACCGACTCGATGGACATGGGTTTGGGTGTACTCCGGGAGTTGGTGATGGATAGAGAGGCCTGGCGTGCTGCAATTCATGGGGTCGCAAAGAGTCGGACATGACTGAGCCACTGAACTGAACTGATCCCTTTTTTTCTGTTAAACTGATTGAATGAGGCCCACTTACATTATGCTTTACTTAATGTTTGCTTTACGCATCCTGTTGGTTTAAATATTGAACTCATCCAAAAACACCCTCAGGGTAACAGCCAGACTAACGTTTGAGCAGATATCTGGTTACCCAGTGGCATGATCAAGTCAATGCATAAAATTAACCGTCACAATCACATTCTTAGGTTCCAAGAAGGCCCTTTAATTTTAATGGGACACTATTTAACCTACCATATAAGTTAGTATTTAAAAAGCCTCTCAGAGATGCTAGAAGGAATGTTGTGATTTTTACGTTAAAATGTTTACTTTTCCTTTTATGTGAAGAACTGCAGATAAAAATGAGAGCAAGAATGAAATTAGGGGGAAAGCCAGAAAGCTGCTGAATAGAGATGAGAGCTGGTAACAACTTGAAATGGATTATAACAGGTTGAAAATTGAATTTGGAAGTGACCGTTTCCACCCGTGATATCTTTTCAAGTCGTGCCCCCATTTTTACTTCCATTAGTGGCTCATTTCTCTGTTTAAATATGTTTGCATCTTTATAAGTTATCAGTAATCTTATCTCCAAGGCACATTTCTTAGGATTAAAATTTTAGGTTCTTTTAATTGTCATTGTTTTCCAAAAGACTACAGAAAATAAATGAGCTCGTCTTGTGACCTTTGTAAGAAATATACTTGACCATGTGATTCTTAGCGTGATCCTTCTACCTTTTACTCCCAAGAAGAAAAAGTATAAAATGAGTGTGGATAGCCAGGGATGTCAGACACCAATGATAATTTGGAAGAATTTTAAAATACTGTATTTAAATTAGCCATAGGGTCAGAGCATACATTTTCCTCTGGGGTGAAGCACACATCCATCACATACTTAGGGAGCTGTAATAGTAGCCATGGCCTCTCTGTGTAGATCTTTAATGAATGGAGCACATCTGTTTTGGATGGATAACCGATTTTTGAAATCCCTTGTTCTAGGTAAGATGTTAAAACAGAAATGTTAACTTCATGAGTTTAATGAGTAGCTTCAATGATAGCTTAGTGACAGAGATGGAAAGAAAGTCAGGTGGGGGGCACTGAGAGGAGTAGAATGGACATGCATTTAATGAGTATCCACTGGCAGACTTGAATGTCAGCAGCAACATTCTCCTTCTCGGAAAATGTCTTTCAACTATGCATCCCATTACTATTCCTGCAGCCCATGTAGCTTGGAGATTGAGGCAGTGTGTGTTTGTAAGAAGGCTCATCTTTACAACATAATGAGTTTGAGGTAGGTAATTTGCAGAGATTGCTGGAGCAGTGGTCAAACCTGGGAAAAAACAAAAAACAAATGAAAAGACCATGTTAAACAGGAGATAGCTTATAATGAGCCTGGACATCACATATCCGACAGTCAACTGTCTGGAGTTTCTTCATATTCTTGTCTTCTCATGGAAACCACTAAATACTTTCTCTTACTCTGTTTTCTCAGTCTCTCTATACCTCTGATTTCTACCTAATATATTGAAAATATGAACAAATTGGCAACTCTATCACTTAAAGAAATAAGAATTTCTTAAATAAAAGCAGTCTTTTTCATCAATCAACAAACATATTTGCCTAAACATGGGTATATGATGTGACTTCAAATGCTTTTAAATCCAAGGATGCTTTTATTTATTGCATCACAAAAAACTTTTAGTTTTTCAAGCCTCATTTTAACTTATACCCTTCTTTAGATTCTGTGGCCACTTTTGCTATATAGTTTGGACAATGTATGCATTCTCTGTCCAAGCAACAAAAATGGAAGCCCCTTCCTCTCATTATAAATTGGGGAAGCGCAGAAAGTTAAAATTCAACTTGATTTCATCAAATGGTTCAGTCGTCAGGGCATCACCACCTATCTGCTTTCCTAAGCCCTTACCTCGTGGTGTCTGTCTCTTCTTCTGTAACATGTGCATCTAGTAAATAGCTATAGAAACATAAAACATTTCTAACAGTAAAAAAGCTATTTTTAAATATTTATTTCATACTTATAGCATAATCTGGGGCTTTCCTGGTGGCTCAGGTGGTAAAGATCTGCCTGCAATCCGTGGGTCGGGAGGATCCCCTGGAGAAGGGAATGGCAACCCGCTCTTGCCTGGGAAATCCCATGGACAGAGGAATCTGGTGGGGCCATATTCCTTGGGGTCACAAAAAGTGGGACACAACTGAGCTACTAACACAACAATATAGCATAATCTATTGTTGCCCGTGGTTTAAGTTGTTCGTGAAATTTATGACTTGGAAAAATGTTAAAACTATCAAATATTTTCTGCTTTTAAATATATACTTAGATTAAGTATAAATGACAGAGACTTTTCTGGACCTTTGGTTAGCAAGGCCTGAGGCATGTGGTATGTGACCTGAGCTGTCAGTGAAACCCTGACTCTGTCCTGTTGCTGGTCTCAGAACTTCTGTTATACCTCTCTCTGACGGTGAAGGACCAGGAATAGCATCCCACTGAATACAGGGCCTTAGCAGATTCTTAGGCTTACAGAACTGTACCAAAGAGAAATCACTTTATTTCAGAAACGTTTCTGTTCAAATCTTCCAGCAGTGATTGAAGGGAGCTGGCAATCAGCCAAGAAAAATATAGTGGAGAAAGGAGTTAGAGGGGAGGAAATGTCAACGCCATGGACATTTGGCAAAGTAGATTAGAAGGGTTTTTCTATGAACTTTTCTTCTAGGTCCAGAAATTATAGCTGAATGCCACAAATCTTTCTTTTTATTGGGGAAAAAAAAAAAATGGTGAGTCCAAATGTGGGTAGCCTCTGACTCTCTGGTTCTATATGCTTTCTAGCAAAAGTTGAAACTCCAGTGGACCTTTAATGTACGTGAGGATCTTGTGTCTGTTCCTTCATGTGTCTATCTGTGCTCGTGCGTGCGTGCATGCGTGCATATGTGAGGGGGGTACTGTAAGGCAGGGTTCTTAAATGCTTTGTTGCATTATGTTAATTCCTCGGCAGTGCAATCAAATTCATGTCGTAATTAAAGCTGTCAGTTGGAAGGCAAGCCAATCGCCACGAAAACACAGCATAACAAATGAAGTGAAATGATTCTGCGTGTAGCTATACAATGCTTCGCCAGGCATGAAATTAAATAAGTAATTTGATGTTGACATCAGAAATTGAAATGATACCCACTGTTCCCTCATTCAGTCAGACCTGCATAAACAATAGCCAGAACAAATATGCACAACAAAGCTCTCTTCTCCACCCAGCTCCCTGCGTAATGTACAATATATATGCAAAATGAGTATAACAGAGCTTCCCGGGACCTGAAGGATGTCATTTTCTTGGTATACAATAAGATGATATGTATGTGGGGGTAGGGAGGTGGGCTTGAAGGGGTCCTTCCGCTTCTGGGATAAAATACATTTGCAGAAAGGGGGAGAAAACTCTGAAATAAACAAATCCCATGCTCTCTCTGAGTAATTCATCCTACTTTGCCTCCCAGGGGCACGACTCCAAGCTGGCGGAGATCTAACTTGCCTTTTGCCTTCCTGTGTTCCGCGGTGGGGTGTGGGTGCTGAAAACAGGTGATGCCATCACATGGCTAATCATTGCTCTGAGGAGCCATCTCCATGACTACTGTTGCTCTCCCTGTGTACCATTTATAGTATCACAAATGCAGCAAGATTTTTTAAAATCCAGTCCAGTGTCCAGGATCACACATCTAGGTTCTTTATTCCCCCAAGCCTGTCTGGAACACTGAGGGGAAGAAAGTTTTGCTCCAGGAGCCGCATTTAGGAATGCCCTGGAGCATCATGTCCTTGTTTGATGCAGATGCTCTTTGTATTTACAGTACTGTTATTTCCTTTTCAAATCTGGTGTAAAATCAAGAATCATATCTATGTTTGGAGATAGGATTTTTCGAGATGTTAAATTCACCTGAGTCCCATCCCCATATAGTCAGTGCGTTCATCAATTTATTTATACATTAATTCAACTAATACTTAACTAAATGCCTCCTATGTGCAAGGCATTGAGCTAAGTGCTAGGGAAACCAGGATGAGTCAAGCAGATGGTACCTGCTACCTGTGGTTTGCAGAGCAGGGACAAGGCATTTAGGTGGAACAGTTAGAGGTTACCCAACTAACTGTTGCATCACTGTGGAAGTCCGTTCCCTGTAGGTGGAAGGTGTAACAACCGGCCCAAGCCTGCTAGGGAGAGGCCTCACTGGTACCAGGATTCCTCACGGAGACCTGAGGCCTGTCTCAGTGTTAGCGTTCTTTCTGTTTCAAGCTTATCTGGGGCCTCTCTCATTCATAAAGAGGACACTGCAAATTAAAGAATTTGTAATGAGAGGTTTTAGGGGGAAAAAAACAACACAGACAAGTTTAAAATTCAAACCAAGTTCTTTTCTTGGGTCTCTTCCCCTATGAAGTGATGCCCCAGGTACCTTTCGGCATCACTGTTTTTTAGTTCCCTATGGGTGAGAACTATGGAAGCCTAAACTGATAACTTTCGTGACTAAAACCTTTAGAAGAATGGTGCTTTTCACTACTTCCCTTCACCCACACATTCTTTGCATTTTAGTCTACTAATTATGTTTACAAAATGTCTCATTTTTGAAAAGCGCTCTGTGTGTACTAACTGGTGCCTTGAGGGAATAAGCTGGCAAGTAGGTCACACACTGGAAAAGTCATCCAAACCCACTGGGCTTTTTATTTTCAAGTCAGTCTGGACCCTTTCCTCTTGCCTGCCCCTTTGCGGCCACAAAACTGAGTAGCTTGAGACCAGGGCATTGAATGTCAGCAAGTCAGGGAGGCAGGCTGATACGTGTCTGTTTAGTCTCAGTGCAGGGCAAAATGCCATCATTAATTCATTACCCAGCTGCCTGTCAAATAAATTGGCAATTACGTCCACCGCAGAAGCTTGGAATTCAGTAAATAGCACGTTAGCATCTCTGAGTTGTTGAGAGATGTAAAGGGGAAAATTAAGCAACACGGTGTTTGTATCAGTAGCAGATGACAAGGGGCCGCGTACACAGGCGATGTGGTGTCGTGATGAAAAGCCTGTGAAGAACTGGTAATGAGCTGTGTGGATTGGAACATGTTAAAAACCATTGCTGATTTTCCACTTTGTTTTTATGCTTTCTTACAGAGTTCAGCTCCTTCCAGCTTGGGAACAGGCTACTTCGTAAGTTTTATCTCAACTTCCACATGTGTGCCTCATGCTGGCATTCATTTTCTTGTGTAATATATACTCATTAGGATGTGGAAAAAAAGTCCAAGAAACTCCCTCTCAGTCCTGAAGAGCAGACTGATGTCCATCTTTTAACTAAGAGTTGTTTTATTTTTAAAATACATCACCTGCTGGGCACTAGGGTTCACAAGTCAGTCTAAAAAATGTTTCGGGTTCCTAGCGCCCAGGACATTTGCCCCTCACCTGGTAGAGTAAGGAGATACAGGGAATCCTGCCTGACTTGTGCCACCTTTCCTGAAAAATTGGTTTTTTAGTGAGAAGTGTCAAATGGAAGATGGAATTCAAATTATGTAATGAGGTATACATGTACTTTAAGATCCCTTGAAGAACTGCCCCACTTATACAATGAATTGCCATAGTTTAATTTTTTTGAGAGGTGAATGTATGCTTTCCCTCACAGTCTGAGTAGGTGGCCTTTAGAATTTTTTCCCCACCAGTCATCAAACTCCTCATTTTATTGACTGTAGATGTATTATTTAATTTTAAGACCTTATTCTCTGTCCTTTGGGAAGTGTGTAGATGGTGATACACCTCAGGGCTTACCCCAATATTTCTCATTCATGAAGAAATTGTCACTTCCATTCCTTTTATCTATAGCTAAATTATCCTTCTTGGATTCAGTAATGCTTTTCAAAATACAAATAAATAAGAATTACACATAAACATTATTTATACTGTGGGATAACATGCCCATGTAGACATTTGTTGTGGTATTTAAAGGAATTTGAAGGAATCTTATTTATGTTCTGAATGATGGACACACTGATACTCTAATATATGCTCATCATTTTCAGGGAAAATAATGAAATCATGAAAATAAAATGGAAAATAATCACTGATTCTGTTGCATTGCCTTTAAATTCCCCCCCCCAAATGCTAATTACTTTGGCTTTCTTCTGCCCACACATTTCTCTCCTAACATTTATGTTAAATCCATGAAAACAAGCATCATCTCATTGAATAGTAAGTCTTTTTCAAGCTTAGATGAAGTGGCATTTAGTAAATGTTGATTTTTTTTTTTTTTGGTCTTAGCCATAATACAAAGAGAAAGGGTTGGAGATTTCTTGGTACCTGCTTCATACAGTCAGCACACTTATCCTTACTCCTTATTATGGTTGAATATTCATGCTTACAGAAACAAGCAGGATGCTGAAACAAGATCCTGCTTCAGCAGCCGAAATAACAGAAGTAGTCCCATCTGCCATCCCTTCACACCAGGCTGGATGTGGGTTGAGATGCTGGAAGTAAAATCTGGAGCCTGCCAATGTTTATTCTCTATCCAAAAGCTAACCCCCCCCCCCCTTTACTTTCTTCAGCAGGAGGAGGCCAATGCCACTGACTCAGCCTCTGATTACTTCCAGACTGAGCATTCAAATACATATAATATGTATATATATATGTATACACACACACACACACACACACACACACACACATATATAATTGTCAGTAAGAGCACTCTGAAAGAAGAAAGTCTCCTCTAAAAAAACTGAGAATTTTATTATACTTTTGGTCACTTACTTTTCTAATTCCAGGAATGTTTCTTTTAATTCTCTAATGATAGGTTCTTATGAATAAAGAGTCTTTTGCAATTATAAATCTCAAATAATTTTTACACTTACACAATTCTGGATGAGTATAAAAGTTTTTTTTTAACTTATTTTGGAAAAATTATTCTTAATATTACTTTGCTTATGTATAAAAATCTGTAGTATTATTAGCTTACAAGGAGGAGATATATACCAGATGTAAGTTCAGCTCTCAACTATGACAAAAATGTTCTACATAGAATGTGTTTCCAATAATGGGATTATTATGTTATGAAAGTGCAAAATCCATTGTTATTATTGCCAAGTCCTCATCAAAAAGCATCTTCTGTTTCAGTTTCTATCTCAGCAATATCACATGTAATATTTAATTTCAGGTACTAACTGAAGCATTGGTGAATTTCACACTTCTAAGTGGAAATAGTGTATTCACAATTTTTAGTGATTTCATGCCAATGTATTCTTTGCACTGTGCTTTATGATCTATGATGTCATAATGACCTTTACCTAAGTTTATAGTGAAGGCTCAGTATCAGGTAAGTGGAATGGTGATATTTCGACTTTATCCTTAATCCTCTTCAGCATCAGTTTGAAGTGTGGACAGAAGCAAATTACCTGCAGAATCAGTGAGCTATAAATGCAACTGAACCATAGTGTGGCTCCTAGTAAAAGAAAACTGAAGGCAGTCACCTCTTCAGTTTAACCCAAAACTGTTTTCTTAAATACTTTCCCCTTATCCCAACATTACTCTAACTTCAGAATCTTCTTTGATTTAGACTGTGTGTTCCTGTAGAACTTTTAGTGAACTAAGGTAGAACGCTGATCATGTGTATGCTAATAAAATAGATGCCCACATAACTGTATGCATTGCAGGTGTATATGTACACGTGTGTGTGTGTACCTTACCCGCAGCCAGTATGTTTTACTTTCTTTCAGTTCTTCTCATTAATCAGTAGTAGTAAGTTAAAGGCTTTGAAGAATAGACTTTTATTTGTGATGAAATTGTATTTGTTTATACCTCCTTGGTTTTGTGTTTCATAGATGTCTGCTTGGGTCTGTCACTTTTCCAATTCATTTATCAGCTGAAGATTCAAGAAATGAGAACAGCAGCTAAAATCAGTATTTACATAAGCATATTGCAAAGAATTCTTAACGTAGACAAAATAGAGAAGGATTGGAACAAACTTTTCACATTTTTGGGAGCTTATGAATAATGTGGGTGTTATACACACAGAGAGACACACATATATATTCATTACATACTCATGCCCAGCTCATATTCTAAATATAAATGGAAGTATAGACTAGTTGGAATCTATTTGTTTTTTTATTTTTTTTGGCAAGAATACCAAAACTTGTTGGAGTGTGTAGGATTTTCTTTAAAAAAAAAAAAAAAATTAATGCAATGAACACATTTTTCTTTTCAGTTTAAATGTTTTGGCCTGTATTTTCATCTTTTACATGTATTTGAAGTTTTATTATGCATAGCATATAATTAAGAACTTAGAGACAGGATGATATAAAGACTACTTGTGTGACCTTGGATGAATTATTTCTTGTCTCTGAGTCTATTTCCTTGTCTTTACCTACCTACAACAGTTGTGAATATTAAATGAGGTAAGATATGTAATGCACCCAAAGCTGCTCTCAATAATAGGAAATAATACATGTTTTCTTCTGCGATCCCCACTGTAGAGGGTGATGGAATAAATGTGGCCTCATTAAGTGGTTGTGAAGTGTTGTGGTGATGGAGAAGTAACACTGGACATTTACAATAAAAAGTAAACATTGTAATTTGTAACTGTCGGATAGGAATATTTTGTTCTCATTGCATACTTTCTTGGGAGGCTAGGGTTTTGTGTTTGGTCAGCTGTATACCAGTTTACTCCATATACAAACATGAAACAAATATGGAATTCCTTCCCTGTCATCCTCTATGGTCATGATGAGGTCAGAATGAACTATTATATAGGCCGTCCACATATTACGGCTGTTTTAATTTGTCTGTTAAAGTTATTTGTTAATTTTTTCCCCCTCAGACCTGAGGTATTTAAAGACTGCTGATAGCTCTTCGGGTTGGGCTGAGAGTAGGAAGGAGATGGCTTTTAGAGAGACTTGAACTTGCCTTAGTGAACTGTTATATTAAAAATGAGAAAGATGACAAACCAAGATTTTATGACTGTGACACTTCTTTTACTTGGGATAGAAATCTCAGGAAAGAAGAGATTCCTTTCTAGGAACATAATGAGTTTGGAAGTTAGAGTACATAGTTAGAAATTTAATTATTTTCAATGATAGTTTAAAAGAGATGGCCAGAATAACAGGAAAAACAAAACATTGCCACCTAAGTTTAAATTTACATTAAACCAGTAATACCCTGTAATAACTTCAATATGTCCTGAAAAGTCAGCTGTGGGCTTATCACAAAATGTCTTTGAGATGTGACTGTTTGTGTATTCAATAATATCCCAAAGTGACCCCTAATAGTTACCCAGTAATTCACCTAAGTACGTTTGAAACAGCCTCAGAGATTCTCTGTATCCAAAGAGAGCACAGGGTCACTAAAGTGGTTAATTATGGGATATGTAACGTAAAAATTTAATGAATATATTATTCTGATTATAATAATAAAACAAAAGCCTTGGAACCTATCAGTCACCTTAAAATCTAGGACATTGCTAATGATTTCAGAGCTGTCTGTGTACTATGCAGAAGCACTGAGCAAATGAAATCAGTTTTCCTTTGGAATGGTAAATTTGCCACAGTTTTGAGCTGTGACCTTTAAAATACTACCCTGAGCTATATTTGCCTCCTAGAAAGTAACAAAACTAGAATCTACACTTAAGTATTGTGTTTTGTTAAGATTAGGAACCACAGAATTATTTATGCTGGAGGGTTGCTTTATATCTGTACTCTGACAGATTCTTCAACATAGTCACCAGTAAACTCTAATTTCAAGGGACTTAGACTAAAACTGTAATTCTATTTTCTATTTCCCACTGTTTGTAAAAATGTTTTTGATTGGTTTTTAACACTCTGATTGTCTGAATAGGGTCTGTGAGCCGTGAGCGACATACTATGATTGAGTGAACATTGCAATTTAAATTTGGGTGAGCAGACATTGCATCATTTTAGAATCTGTGCAGTGGGAGGCCTCTTCTCGCTCACCCTGTGGAAACTGTCTTCTGTCTCCACACCATTTTTACCTTCCTTGTGAAGTACAAGCTAATCAAGAAATTTGGTGAATAAAATAAACAGAAAGGATGAGTTGGTGTCTCCCTCCAGCTGCCACCATTCCCATAACATTATCATTTTCTGAACTTTTCTGTGAGGGAGTAGACTTAAGTATTTTTAAACAGCTACAGGAATCTCTGTGGTTGGCTGTTGCAAACTAATTACGGAGGTAGAATGAAAACCCAGGTGCTCCTCCTGGATGTGGGAACGAGCCCTCAGCCTGGTCTCCCTGTTTTCTCACCTCTCCCCTCTGGCCCCTCAGATTTGGAGAAAGTAAATCATTTTTGAAAAATATGACTTGAGAAAAGAAAATAATTTGAGGGGAAAAAAAGATTTTACCAGCCACTGAACTAGATAATTGCTAAAGGGCCTTTGGTTCTCTATATTCCAAGATCTGTAATTCTGTCTGCCCTGCATCTGAATGTCTGCCCCAGGGATCAGCCCTTCTGACTGGCTTTGCTGCCTTTCTCTGCTATCCTGTGAGACACAGGAGTGCAAGGCCATAGTCCCCTTACTGCTTAATGAACACCGCTCTTCAGTTGAGTGACCAGGTCTGCCTTTCTTTGAAATTAACAGTAGTGAACAGTGTTTTTATATTTCCATTATTCAGTTACATAAGCACATAGAAACAGTCTATAAGCTTATTCTGTTCCATAGCTAGTATATCCCTATTTGGTCATAGAGATGATGCAGTATAAAGCTTTTAGCAAAGTAAGCAAAGTGCATTGATAGTCCCAGAGGGAACGTACAGGTCACTGTCATGGAATTCAGAAAGTAACGTTATTTATTTTTTTTAAATCTGTTTCCCAGCATTGGTTTTAAGGGAGATTGTCTTATCCTTGTTGGGGATTTCCAAATTACAGAAATGTTGAATGAGGTGGTATGAGCAATATAAACTAAACCATGGGCAGTATGAAACCCAAGGTTTACTCTGACTACCCACGCAACCTTTATTTTGATAGAGTTAACTGGCCTGGAGTTTTATGGACTTATCAATCAGAAGAATCTTTCAGATCAAAGACTCATTCCTTTGCTTAACTGCTTTAAAAAATATTTTTCCTGAAATTGTAAATGAAATGCTTCCCAATCCATTGCATAAGGAACTTAGAGCTTGGTGAAATACCAAGAGTACCATTTGAAAAAGAGGTTAAAAAACACAACTGGGGCTTGTTAAAAAGGAAACGTGCTATTTTAACTCCAAGTGTCACATTTTCCTATAGTCAGCTGTAGCAGTAAACAAGAGTTATTGGAGGCTTAGATGGTTTGAGACACTTCACTTATCTCCTAGTACTTGACTTCAGAAGCCAAACATTTAAAATGCATTTTGCTAGTGCAAAAATGTTTATCCATTTAAAACACAATATCGCTTTAACAAAAGCCCCCTGGTGACAAGCTGTTTAGATGCAGCACAGTTAATAAACTGTCAGGTCCCATACACGTATACTTGAAAAGACCAACACAGTTACCCAAAGATTGGCGTTATAAATCACTGTTAACAGACCTAATTTGCTTACTAGGCTAATGAATGATCTCCAATTTTCTTGTTGTAATTAGCTTCACTAACAGTCATGTTAAAAGGACCTGCCTTATACTACATATACTACACATGATTTCTTTTCTTTCATATTTTCGGTATTTGGTTTATAGGGTGCAAACAAACAAAAAAGACTTTCAGTCTCTATTGACCACTCCCTGGTAATAAATTCAGATTGTAGCTTGGAGTGGAAGCCTTGCCAAAGGTGATGGCTGTCTATTAGGGGCTTATAAACTGTAATGTACTCACATATTTGCAATGGAGTAGTGAAGCCAGATAATTGCAGTGTTTCCTGTCTGAATGCGCTGCTGTGTGTAGTGGCCTCTGATTTTAAGGAGCCATTAAAAATGCAGCAAGGCGTAACAGCTGTGGTTCCCAGTGTACTTCTAATATTTCATATGTTCATCGCATCTCATAAAATCTTGCCCAGACCAACAAATGACTGTAAGTACCAATGAAATGCTCCAGAAGGAAATTGGGGAGAATATGAATGATGTAGGTAGCATTACAGAGACCAAGCAAGAACTCACTCAAGCCCACAGTGGGCCACATTTCTCAAATAACTCCCCAAAGTTCTCCATTTCCATTTTAGTCTCTATGGAAAACATTCACATTTTATCTCTTGCAAGAGGCTCCTGTAAGTAACCTACTTTTGTGAGAAATAGTCCTGACTTTGCAGAGGGAAGGTAGGGCTGTATCCTGTGCAGAGAGAATCATAGTAAGTTAGCATCTCAATCCTAAACCCAAATGAGGCAAGAAATTTGGTTCCTTTAGAATTTATTTAAAATACATGTAAAAAATGGCTTGGTAACAGTACTAACTCTGATATGACAACCTGACTTCTCTGAACAAAAGAAATGTTAATACATTCTGAGAGGCAAAGAAAACTAGAGAATTCAGTGTTTTTTTTAATCAGATATTAAACATCATGACCAAATGAAACCTTTAAGGTGTGTTTTTACAGAGGCACAATATAGTTACAAGATATTTGCATCTATTTGTTGCTTAATTACAAACTTTCAATTTGTTAGTTAAAATAGACCTATTATTTTTATTTTATGTAGTCTGAGGGTTACAAAATCTCTTGATAAGAAGAGACTTCACAGACCACCCTGTATTTGTCTTTGTTTGATTTACCTCACTTAGCATAATGCCTTCAATGTATATCCAGGCTGTTGTGAATTGCAGAATTTCATTCTTTCTCATGTCTGAATAATAACATATATATATTGAACATATATAAGAACATATATATCAGTCAGTTCAGTCGCTCAGTCGTGTCCGACTCTTTGCGATCCCGTGAATCGCAGCACGCCAGGCCTCCCTGTCCATCACCAACTCCCGGAGTTTACCCAAACCCATGTCCATCGAGTCGGTGATGCCATCCAACCATCTCATTCTCTGTCGTCCCCTTCTCCTCCCACCCCCAATCCTACCCAGCATTAGGGTCTTTTCCAATGAGTCAACTTTTCGCATGAGGTGGCCAAAGTATTGGAGTTTCAGCTTCAACATCAGACCTTCCAATGAACACCCAGGATTGATCTCCTTTAGGATGGATTGATTGGATCTCCTTGCAGTCCAAGGGACTCTCAAGAGTCTTCTCCAACACCACAGTTCAAAAGCATCAATTCTGTGGCACTCAGCCTTCTTCACCGTCCAACTCTCACATCCATACATGACCACTGGAAAAACCATAGCCTTGAGTAGATGGACTTTTGTTGGCAAAGTAATGTCTCTGCTTTTCAATATGGTATCTAGGTTGGCCATAACCTTCTTTCCAAGGAGTAAGCGTCTTTTAATTTAAGCACATATAATTTCAAAAGTGGAGAATTTGATGAGAGTTCATAACAAGAATATTGTAACCAAGAAGAAAACTTAATTGTTTCTGTGGCAAGCAAAGCAAACAAAGAAGCAAAAAGGTCTTAGCCAAAGTATAACAAAACAACCTCTTAAAACTGAACAAACATTGGTATAATTTTAACACATTTCTTTACTTTTCATATTCAAAGATTACAAACCAATGCAAATAAAACTCACTTTTCAAGTTTTGTCCTCATGACACTCTTTAATTTTCTGGAACAAACTGACAGCTTACTTAAGGATTAATTTTATGGGTTCCATAAAGTCAGGATTAATTCTATAATATCACTAGTATGTTCTTGATGTCCAGTATGTTCATTATTGCTAGTTAGAAATGAATGAGTAAATAAGCATTTAATGTATATTCAGTTTTCAGTATGTGCACACAGATACACAAACACAGATACCTACGCAAAATAAGCTGATTGAGGTCCTCTATAAGTTTTGAGTGTTGAAAGGTTATTTGGAAACTAAAAATCTTCAAAACTGCTACTTTAGGGCAAAAGTGTTCTTTTCCTTGAAAAACAGAGCACATAGAATTTTAGCATGCAAAGTTATATATATATATATATATTAGAAATAGTTGTTCTTAACTATAATGACAACTTTTTGTATTATAACTTTTAACTAAAGTAAACTAACTTATTCACAGGGAAAAAAACTGAAGGGGTAGATAATTGTGCACTGCCTGTCACATATTAGCATTTTAGCAAAGATCATGAATAAACATAACTAATTTTCTACAGCCATCCTCATCCCTTATACAGTCTCGTAGCAAAAATGAACATGTTCATTAACTGAAATACTCAGCCACTCTGTAGCTTATAAAAATAAAAACCAAAACCATATATATTGAAAAGTAGATTTAGTAATCAATATATCAGTATTCATTCTTAGATATGGCCTAGGTAAGTAATGAATATCCATTAAAGAACTCAATTTAATATTAGTTTCAGATTTTAAGTTACTTAAAGATCCTGGACATTATGTTCAAGCCGACATACTGCAACATAATTACTATTGAATGAAGTTCATTAGAATAATGATTCAATTCAGTCAAATTAAGGTTTTTGTAATCCTGAACATAGAGGAGAAATAATGGTAGCTTATTTGAGCAGTAAATCTGTATGTATTTGGGAAGGACGTGACAAGTAGAATTAAAATATGCACTTGTATTACACTTAACACTGATAAAACACTAAGGAAACATAGCTGTTTTTTATTAAACCACATTTTATTAAACTGATCTTGTTTGACAGGTATTCACCTAAATTATGTGAACTTAGATTTGGAAAACGTTTTTGAGTTTGTTTATGTAAGAATTATTTTTTAATCTACCACATTTAAAGTATTATAAATTTAATTTCTTGCTTTCTGGTAATTTTAGGAATATTTAGTTTATGTAGGACCTTATTTGTACTCCGTAGCCTGCCAGAAGAGAACTCTTTTTTAATTTTAGAGACTTTATAAACTTCTTATTAATACCATATGGAGGTAGGAAAACATTACACACTTATACATATTAAAGTAGAGGCCTTTCTGAATTACAGATATTTAGATCTACAGATAAAGAACTTACTATTCCAATTCTAAGATTTTAGGTGTGTATAACGAGTAAACATAGAAGCACACAGAAATCTCACTGATGGAAAATTTCTTAAGTTATTTGAGCTCAAAGCAGATAAATAGACAAAGAAGACTAACAAGTTAGAATTTCTATTGCTTCTCAAATGTTTTAAGTGATAGACATCTGCATTTGATGTTTGGCACCTTTCTACAGAATATTTTGTGTGGTACAGTGTACATTTGTAGCTTTAGTTTCTGTGGATATAGTAGCAGTAAGTAAACCAAAGTCTCTGTTCTCTTGATACTTGTAATAATCAAATTAATTCATAATTTGCTGGATGATGGTAGGATATCTAAAGAAAAATACTTATGAAGAGATTTGAGCTTTTAACCAATATAGAGTAACCAGGACTGAATCTCCTATCCCATCAGAAAAAAAGATGACATAAAACAGAAGTTTTTAAGACACTGGGTTTATGGCAATGACAGACAGCAGTGCGTGAGAGACAGGAAATCTATGTAGTGATTTTATGACTGTCTCAACTTACTGTCTTGAGAATTTCAGACCTTCATGTGGGGTTGGGAGGTAGCTTTGAGGTACCAGGTGGAGCCCATTGGACTTCTCTGCATTAGAAGATACTGAGAATCTAGAAAGAACAAGGAAGCTAGATTTCTAGGTAGGACTCAGGACTAGAGAGAAGGAGTTCCAGAACCTCCAGAGGATTCCTTTCCATTATTAAGCAGAGTCCTTTTCAGCTCATGCATGAATAGAAATTGCTTGAGGCTGAGGAATGAATCATCCGAAAGGATTAGCAAGAACAGGGTCTGGCACTCACATATAGGCAGGAAGTGTCTGTTCCTACCAAGACGGGAAAACCTCCAGATTTATGGAGCACTGGGTCATGTACATAGTAAGGTCTTAACTCAGTATTGAGAAATAATTAAACTGAGCATTGCTGCGGTCTCCCTTAACACATTTTTTAAATCAATATTTACCTTAGAGGTGAATATTTTTATTGGAGCATAATTGCATTACAATATTGTGGTAGTCTCTGCTGTGCATCAACATGAATCAATTCAGTTCAGTCGTTCAGTCATATCCGACTCTTTGTGACCCCATGGACTGCAGCAAGCTAGGCCTCCCTGTCCATCACCAACTCCAAGAGTTTACTTAAATTCATGTCCATTGAGTAGATGACCATCTACTCAACCATCCAACCATCTCATCCTCTGTTGTCCCCTTCTTCTCCCGCCTTCAATCTTTCCCAGAATCAGGGTCTTTTCCAATGAGTTGGTTCTTCGCATCAGGTGGCCAAAGTAGTAGAGTTTCAGCTTCAACATCAGTCCTTCCAATGAATATTCAGGATTGATTTCCTTTAGGATAGACTGGTTGGATCTCCTTGCAGTCCAAGGGACTCTCAAGAGTCTTCTCCAACACCACATTTCAAAAGCATCGATTCTTCGGCCCTCAGCTTGCTTTATAGTCCAACTCTCACATCCATACATGACTACTAGAAAAACCATAGCCTTGACTAGATGGACCTTTGTTGGCAAAATAATGTCTCTGCTTTTGAATATGCTGTCTAAATTGGTCTTCCAAGGAGTCTAGCTTTTCTTCCAATGAGTAAGCATCTTTTAATTTCATGGTGGCAGTCATCATCTGCAATGATTTTAGAGCCCCCAAAATAAAGTCTGTCACTGTTTCCATTGTTTCCTCATCTATTGGCCATGAAGTGATGGGACTGGATGCCATGATCTTAGTTTTCTGAATGTTGAGCTTTAAGCCAACTTTTTCACTCTCCTCTTTCACTTTCATCAAGAGGCTCTTTACTTCTTCTTTGCTTTCTGCCATAGGGTGGTGTCATCTGCATATCTGAGGTTATTGATATTTCTTCCAGCAGTCTTGATTGCAGCTTGTGCTTCATCCAGCCCAGCATTTCTCATGATGTACTCTGCATATAAGTTAAATAAGCAGGGCGATAATATACAGCCTTGACGTATTCCTTTCCCTATTTGGAACCAGTCTGTTGTTCCATGTCCACTTCTAACTGTTCCTTCCTGACCTGCATACAGATTTCTCAAGAGGCAGGTCAGGTGGTCTGGTATTCCTATCTCTTTCAGAATTTTCCACAGTTTGTTATGATTCACACAGTCAAAGGCTTTGGCATAGTCAATAAAGCAGAGATAGATGTTTTTCTGGAACTCTCTTTTTTGATAATCCAACGGATATTGTCAATTTAACCCCTGGTTCCTCTTCCTTTTCTAAATCCAGCTTGAACATCTGGAAGTTCACAGTTCACGTACTGCTGAAGCCTGGTTGGAGAATTTTGAGCATTACTTTACTAGCGTGTGAGATGAGTGCAATTGTGCAGTAGTTTGAGTATTCTTTGGCATTGCCTTTCTTTGGGATTGGAATGAAAAGTGACCTTTTCTAGTCCTGTATCCACTTCTGACTTTTCCAGATTTGTTGGCATATTGAGTGCAGCACTTTCCCAGCATCATCTTTTAGGATTTGAAATAGCCCAACTGGAATTCCATCACCTCCACTAGCTTTGTTCGTAGTGATGCTTCCTAAGGCCCACTTGACTTTGCATTCCAGGATGTCTGGCTCTAGATGAGTGATCACACCATTGTGGTTATCTGGGTCATGAAGATCTTTTTTGTATAGTTCTTCTGTGTATTCTTGCCACCTCTTCTTAATGTCTTCTGCTTCAGTTAGGTCCATGCTGTTTCTGTCCTTTATTGTGCCCACCTTTGCATGAAATGTTCCCTTGGTAGCTCTAATTTTCCTGAGAGATCTCCAGTCTTTCCCATTCTATTGCTTTCCTCTATTTCTTTGCATTGATCTCTGAGCAAGGCTTTCTTATCTCTCCTTGCTGTTCTTTGGAACTCTGCATTCAAATGGATATATCTTTCCTTTTCTCCTTTGCTTTTCGTTTCTCTTCTTTTCTCAGCTATTTGAGAGGCCTCCTCAGACAACCATTTTGCCTTTTTGCATTTCTTTTTCTTGGGGATGGTCTTGATCCCTGTCTCCTGTACAATGTCACGAATCACTGTCCATAGTTCATCAGGCACTCTGGCAGATCTAATCCCTTGAATTTATTTCTCACTTCCACTGTATAATTGTAAGGGATTTGATTTAAGTCCTACCTGAATGGTTAGTGGTTTTCCCTATTTTCTTCAATTTAAGTCTGAACTTGGCAATAAGGAATTCATGATCTGAGCCACAGTCAGCTCCCATTCTTTTTCTTTTTTTTGCTGACTGTTTAGAGCTTCTCCATCTTTGGCTGCAAAGAATATAATCAGTCTAATTTTGGTATTGACCATCTGGTGATGTCTATATGTATAGTCTTCTTTTGTGTTGTTGGAAGAGGGTGTTGGCTCTGACCAGTGCGTTCTCTTGGCAAAACTCTATTAGCCTTTGCCCTGCTTCATTCTGTATTCCAAGGCCATTTTTCCTCTTACTCCAGGTGTTTCTTGACTTCCTACTTTCACATTCCAGTCCCCTATAATGAAAAGAACATCTTTTGTGGGTGTTAGTTCTGGAAGATCTTGTAGGTCCTCATAGAACCATTCAACTTCAGCTTCTTCAGCATTACTGGTCAGGGCATAGCCTTGGATTACTGTGATACTGAATGGTTTGCCTTGGAAATGAACAGAGATCATTCTGTCGTTTTTGAGATTGCATTGAAGTACTGCATTTCAGACTCTTTTGTTGACTATGATGGCTACTCCATTTCTTCTAAGGGATTCTTGCCCACAGTTGTAGATATAATTGTCACATGATTTAAATTCTTCCAGTCCAGTCCATTTTAGTTTGGTGATTCCTAAAATGTCGACTTTCATTCTTGGAATCTCCTGTTGGACCATTTCCACTTTGCCTTGATTCATGGACCTAAAATTCCAGGTTCCTATGCAATATTTCTATTTATAGCATCTGGCCTTACTTCTATCACCAGTCACATCCACAACTGGGTGTTGTTTTTGCTTTGGCTCTGTCTCTTCATTCTTTCTGTAGTTAATTCTCCACTGATCTCCAGTAGCACATTGGGCACCTATGGACCTGGGGAGTTCATCTTTCAGTGTCTTATCTTTTTGCCTTTTCATACTGTTCATAGGCTTCCCAAGGCAAGAATACTGAAGTGGTTTGCCATTCCCTTCTCCAGTGGACCACATTTTGTCAGAACTCTCCACCATGACCCGTCTGTCTTGTGTGGCTCTATACGGCATGGCCCATAGTTTCATTGAGGTAGACAAGGCTATATATCATACATACACACACACACACACACACACACACACGTATACATCAATACATATATATATATATATATATATATATATCCTCTATTGAGCCTCTCCCTCCTACCCCATCCCACCCATCTAGGTTGTCACAGAGTGCCAGACTGGACTCCTTGTGTTATATAGCTGCTTCCTGCTAGTTACCTATTTTACACATGATAGTGTATTATATATATGGGGCTTTCCTGCTGGTTCAGACAGTAAAGAAAAGGCTTGCAATGCAGGAGACCCGGGTTCAATCATTAGGTCAGGAAGATTCCCCTAAGGAAGGGAATTGATACCCGATCCAATATTTTTGCCTGGAGAATCCCTCGAACAGAAGAGCCTGGGGGGGCTACCGTCCATGGGCTCTCAGTGAGTCAGACAAGACTGGCTAAGCACACACACACAATGTGCTGGTTCCTCAGGTTCTCCTAGCTTCTTCTTACCCTGCTTTGTCCACAAGTTCCATTTGTGTGTCTCCATTTCTTCTCTATAAATAGGTTCATCAGTACTGTTTTTCTAGATTCCATATATATGTGTTAATAGATGATACTGGTTTTTCTCTTTCTTACTTCACTGTGTATAATAGACTCTTGGTTCATCCACCTCACTGCAACTGACTCAAATTTGTTCATTTTAAATTCATTTTAGATGAATTAATATTCATTTTAAATGAATGATCTAAAAGGATGAACTGTTTTTCAAGCAACTTAACTGAATCCTAGAATAATTATGTGGCACCCAATTAAGAATGTAATTGAATCCTAGAATAATTATGTTGCATTTAATTCAGAATAATCGGATTTGCAAGGAATTGAGAGAATATGATTCATAATGAGAAAATCAATCAGTCAGAAGTGACCCAGATGTGATATATATGTTAGAATTAGCAACCAAGAACATTAATAAAGTTAGTATAGTTCTGTTCTATATGTTTAAAAAGTTAAATAAGGGCAAAATTGAACATCTAGAAATAACTACACGGCGTGAGATTGAAAGTGTGAGTGACTAACAGCAGATTAGATACTGCAGGAGAAAAGATTAGAGTACTTGAAGTTAGAGGGATACAGACTGTGCAAAATGAAACATGAAGAGAAAAGAAAATTTAATAAGTGAACAGAGCACCAGTGGGCTGTGTGTCAACTTCATACAGCCGAACGTACATCATCTTGGAATCCCTAAGGAGAGAAAAATATGAGAGAAATGATGTCTGGAATTTTTCAGTATCTTATGAAAACTATAAACCTACAGGTCAAAGCCCAAGAAATATGAAGGAAACATACAAAAAAAAAAAAACACTTTATAGGCAGATGAGGAAAACAGTACACATTATAATCAGAGTTCTCAAAACTAGTGAGAAAGAGAAAATTTCTTAAGTAGACAGAATAACAAACACACAAGTGAAAAACCGAAGTTCAGGGTAGCAAAGATAAAAATGACAGTAAATTTTTTGTCAGAAAAAAATGCAAGTCAGGAGAAAATGGAGCAATATGATTTGTTTTTTTTAAAAAAAAAAGTGCCAACCTAGAATTTTATACCCAGTGACTACATCTTTCAAAGGTCACTGATAAGATAAAAGATAATCCACAGGCTATGTGAACATTTTTGCAAAGCATATATTTGAGTAAAGATATACTCAGAATGTATTTTTTAAAAACTCAATATTATGTAATTAAAAACCCCAGCAACCTAGTTAAAATATTGTCAGAGATTTAAATGGACACTTCATGAAAGAAGTTATACAGATGACAAATATGCACATGAAAAGATGGTTCATAATTTTAGTCATTACAGATATCAGTCTTCACTATGCATGCAATAAAATGATTGACCATAACAAGTTGATGAGGATATGAATAAATTGGAATTTTTCAGCATTGCTGGTGGTAACAATCAATTTGGAGAACAGTTTGGCAGCTTTTTAAAAAGTTAAACATATCTGCAACGTGATCTAGCTATTCCACTAGTTATCCAAAGACAAAGAAAGCACATGTCATACAAAAACTATATGAGTATTCATAGCAGCTTTTGGAAAAGGAAATGGCAACCCACTCCAGTATTCTTGCCTAGAGAATCCCTTGGTCAGAGGAGCCTGGTGGGCTGCTGTCCATAGGGTCGCACAGAGTCAGATACTACTGAAGCGACTATCTGTAATTATCAAAAACTGAAACTGGTCCAAATGTCCATCGTCAGTTGAATGAATAAACAGTTATGGTACACACACACACACACCCACACCCACACACACACACACCCAGAATCTTACTCAGATGTAAAACAAACCATTGTTGCAGGCAACAACAGGCATGATTCTCAAAATAATTATGCTTACTGAAAGAAGCTACAGATAAAAGGGATTAAGTATATTTTCACTTTTATCTCAGTTCAATTCATCTCTCAGTTGTGTCCAACTCTTTGTGACCCCATGGACTACAGCACACCAGGCTTCCCTGCGCATTACCAGCTCCTGGAGCTTGCTCAAACTCACTTATATAAAATACGAGAAAGTGCCAGTGAAACTGCAGTAACAGAAAGCAGATCTATGGTTGCCTGGAGAGGCAGGTGCAGAGAGGGAGAGTTGGGAAGGAGGGATTACTGAAAGGCATGAGTAAAATGTTGCAGGTAAAGGATATATTCTTTATGTTGATTGTGATGACAGTTTCACAGGTCTGTTCATATGTCAAAATTTATCAAGTGGTACATTTCAAATGCATGAAATTTATTATGCTTCAATTATACTTAAATAAATCTGTCTTTAGACTATTTTCCTGCAGTTTGTAATGCCTATGGATCTGTCCCCATCTTTTCTTATCTTCCTGTGTTTTAAATACACCAACCTATTGTACCATAATACCTTTCTTTAGCTCAAAACAGCTAACACAAAAATTCCCTCTGAAGCAGGTCACAATGCACACTTCCACCAGAGAAATATCTCACGGACCTTTGTTAAATGTTCAGAGATACATGATTGTCCTTTATGAAGCAAATACATCCTGTTTTTATAGAATTAGGGAAGAGAAAATGCATACAAAAGAGCCCAGTCCTTTTCTGGTAGCTTTTTATGTCAGAGCTCAAAATTGCTGTCTGATAAAATGTAGGCCACCAGATTGAATTACTTCATTGAACTACTGCTGTCCTCTGTTAATGGTAATTGCAGAGATATAGCAGTCTTTCTCGGCAGCATCTCAGATATTTACCTCCCACTGTTTTTCAATTCAAACCTTTGATGAAAATATTCCCAGTACTTCTTTAAAGCAGACATCCAACTGTCTTTCTTGACAAAAGCAAGGCCTCTAAATCAGATCCTGACAATTTGTGACACAGCAGTCTATCCAAATCACCTTTTACCTATGTCACTATGTCATTTCCTGGAGAAAAAAGTGTCCATCAACCAAGCACTTCTATAGGTTTTGGAGGCTGGAAGTTTGGTGTGGCAGCAAAAATAGGAGAGGAGAAAGGGAAAAACAGTTTCTTCCCTTGACTTGGAAGGAATTCAGTAAGGGGGCTGACTGGATCTCAGAAGCAAATAAAGGATTGTATATTTTGAAGATACATTTTATGGAGATAAAAATTAGATACTTGTTTGCAAGATAACAATGAGTAAAATGATTTCTGATAATTATTCCTTACATTATTGGAGACTATGAAGCAAGGGTTTTGTTGTTGTTGTTTATCTTAACTTTATCTGTGGTTACTTGAATTACAACAATATTTAGCATTTTATTTCCTTCTCAGAGACTCCATTTATTTTCTTTTGTACCTCCTGTTCTAAACCGAGTAGACTACATCTCACCAAATAATGATTGTATAAACAGTGCCATCGGCATGTACCATGATTGACTTTGTTGATAGTATTGTGGCTGGAGTACAGAACATGGTGATAAGAAGGGCAAACATGGCATGAGATCAAATGGATTGGCCTCAGAGTGAAACTCACTGCTTGTATCTCTGGCTGTGGTTGGTTGGACACTTTTTTTTTCTTTTTAGTATTGGAAGGGTATTTTTGATAATTGTTTTCTTGGATCAAATTGTAGCATCATGTGTTTGACAGAGGGGTTAGCTTTAGGAGCTGTGGGTGACCCTCTCAGGACCTGCTGTCCAGTTTTAGTGTGTAAGCAGCCAACAGCATAGCAAGCACATTCCCTGTTGTCAGCCTGCTTTTTTCTTCTCAAGTGGAAATCTCCTTATAGAAATATGCCTGGAAATCATGTTGGCCCAGATTTGTCCCTACTTGGTGGCCCTGGTATGATGGGATGTCTCTCACTGAGAGTGAGCTTACTCAGGTCTGTTCTGCTTTGGGGAGAAAAGGAAGCAAAACCATGTGCTGAACACTGGCGAAATTAAATTGAGAATAAAGAAGCTCAGATTTATGTTCATACTTTTAAGAAACAGTGACAGGCTTCTAGGAGGGTGGGGCAAGTAGATAGTAAGAAAAGAGGTTTAAGAGAAAGTACATATGCATGGAGGTCTTGAATCCATCTAGTCCTTACTCTTTATGGCCTCCAGATACATTTAGGAGCAGGTAGTCCTTGAAGAGTCCTTGCCTTCCCCCCCCACCACCTTTTTTTTTTTTTTTTTTTTTTTTTTTAAGATCAGAGATTTTTGTTCTTTAGAATGGGAAAGGAAGCACTTTGCAGTGAAGCCTCCATTGATGACTGCCTGCCTTAGGTTCCTAATCCTATGATTGATACCCTTCTATGTCTGTCCTCATCTTCATTAGGATCAAAGGATAGGTCAGGAGGGGACACCAGGAAAATAAATATTAAATTCAAAGCTTGTTAAAGCTTGAGTCCCCAAATACCCAACTTCTATCCTTTCCCTTTGACTTGAATTCTCCACACTGAAGCTTGGGGTCACACTTTACCCGGGTGACCTGGTATTCAGGAAATAAGGAAGAAAGGGACTGCCTACCAGACTTACTTGAAGGCCTAAAAGGAGACATTGCAGGCCCACTTGTAGAAGAATCCTTTGCACCTGGAATAGAACCCTAACCCAGAATATTGCTATCTGCCAGGGCAGGGAGTGCTCTGTTTCTCGCTGGGTAGGAGCATCTGGAGCATCCTGCTGGTTTTGTCTGCTGACATGTCAATAGTGCTGACCTTTTGTCTGGCCTTGATCGCCTCTGTCCACGATTTCACTTAACCCTTTTTGCAGAAGGAGGAACACAAGTGACAACCTCAGTTAACCTGTTCCTCGAGAATATCATTCCCTCTCTGCCACGTCACCCTCAGCTCTCTCATACTGTCTTCTCTTCTTGGCTCCTGTTCCCTCATGCTTCTCTCTGTTGACACAGAGTATGTAAAGTCCAAGAGATGTAGCAGTGCCAGTAAGGGCTAAATTACTTGCAGCTGGTGGTGCCACCTGTGCATATCAGATGTCAGCCAAAGCATTTGCTGTCCCAGAATGCTCTGTTACGGGGAATTGGAGAGTGACTCACTGTGGGGGCAGCAGTGGCCTGAATAGAAGAGGGCATTTGTGGGGTTCTTCTGTGAGGACAGAATTATAAAGTAGAATTTCAGATGGTCTCAAATCTCTTCTCTCTACCTCTTATGGAATCACTGGCCCCAGAGGCACACCAAGAGATTTCTGAGTTAAACTTCAGCCTTTTAATGAGCTAATAGAGAACAGTCCGTAGCAAGCAGATTTCTTGTGGGCCTCCAGGACTGACGACTCCATACCCTGCTTCTGGTTATGTAGTGGAGGATTCTTGTGATTTCTTATATTTTCACAAGATCTCTTTGCTTCCATTTATGACTGCTTTAAATTTTTGTTTTTTTGGTACTTTGTGTACTTGTAGAGCAATTTCTCAATTTTGAACCTCTTCCTCATAAAAGGTCCATGTAATTGGGAGTGGGATAGGGAATGGTTGAATCAAAGTAACATTTTCATTTAATTTAAATGCATTATTCTACAATTTTCTACATTTGCTGTTACTTAGTATTCTCTCTTTTCTGTGAGGTTGTTTCTTATTTTCAGTCAGTGTACATTACTTGTATCTTGATCATCCTCTGGTACTTTTCTTAATATGCAATCTCTCTTTGTTTTGTTATTTGTTTGTTCATTCATTTCACCCTCCTCTAGAGCCTGTGATGATCTAAGTACTTTGAAAAGTCTCAGGATAAGGGGATAAAACATATAGTTTCTGTTCTTAACCCTTAAGACCATTGTAATCTAAGGTCTATATTCTTAGACTAAAATGCCCATGGGGAAACTGAATATTACTCCTGGTAGAAACTGCTTCATTTGAGAAGAGCTCCCTTAATGAGTTCATGACCTGTGATGGAAGAGAACCTGGAAGGAAACAGTTACAATGTTAAGCGTGCTGCATCTCTCAGGAATACAGCAGGGCAAACTAGGGAGCTTTCTGGTGTGATGCCTGAACTGGTTCTTGGAGTAGGAGTGGACATTAGCCAGGTGATTAAAGGAGGAGGGGTGCATCCCGTGGAGCCCCATGTGAAAGAGCCCAAAGGCGCGAGGCCTGTTGCTTTCATTGACCTCTAGGTGTTTTGAAATGTTTGAAAAGTGTAAGAGTGAGGCTAGGAAGGGGCCAGGTCACAGTCTTGATGAGTCTTCTTAAAGACTTTGCATTTTATAATGAAGGTGACGGAGAGTCACTGAAAGATATTAAGTAATAGAGGGATGTGAATAAATGTGTGTGTGTGAAACAGGTCACTCAAGCAGTATTGTGGCGATAATTTTTATACGGGTGAATTTAGAGGCAGAAAAGAATTTCAGGAAAAACGATTATTATGACAGTGATTGGGAGAGAAGGGGGACATTTCTAGAGGTATCTAGGATACAAAATGGACAGGACTCAGGCAATGAGTGAATGTGGTTGTAAGAGGCCTCAAAGGATAATGGATATATCTGCATTCTTCAACTGAGTTAACGCTGGTACAAATCTCCAAGAAAGGTAGTAGGGGTAGTTATTAGGAGCCTGTACTTGGATCTGCTTGCTTTCTGAGTTACATTTTGGACATGTTGATTCTTACGAGGCTTGTGGGTTGTGCAAGGAAAGACATCCTGTGGGAATGTGAGTGCAAAGCTCAGTGGGGCAGCCTGCTCTATAGATACTGTTTGGTGTTCAGTGCAGTCCATGAATGGAATTTCCCTTCCTGAAAAAAAAATGTGATAATTTGTGATAATTTATGTGTTAAGCTTGTAAGAGTCTTGCTTCTGTGTGATTTACCTAGAGGACTCTAGAGTTGACTGGATCAAAGCCAGTAACTATGCAAATAATGCTCTATCCATGATCCATTGCCCTCATTATTATTAGTGAGGATATATTACATATTTCTTTGGACCAAAGCATAATTTTAGAAAACTCTGGATAAACAGCTTTCTTTTTTATTTATTGCTCTGCTTTCCTTTGATTGCTTTTGCTGTAATATCAACTTGCATCTTATTTTTAATCATCACCTCTCAGAACATTGATGATTCTGCAGCCCTGTTAGAATACATCTTGGGAGATTCCATTTCTCTGAGGCTGTTTCAAGGACATACGGCATGCGATGACGATGATATGGCGTCTTTGAACAGTGCCTCAATTTCTCTCCTGATGAATCCCCCACACATGTTTGAAGCAGTGATTATCCTCTCCACTAGCTCATGTGACTTGTTAGATAACTGTTTGTGGGTGTCACAAAATGTTGGCAGGACCCCAGTGTGAAACACAGTGTGAAATACATGTGGTTAAACTTCTCTGAATTTGTGTGTCAATCAAAACAAAGTGGCTTGAATGAGTCAATGAATTTCGAAAGAAACTTGAGAGTTGTAGAGCAGAAATGGAGCATCTTCTTAGGTCAATTTTATATATATATGTATATGTGTGTGTGTATGTGTATTGAATTTCAGGGGATCATATGTAGGAGGGAGTGTGTAGCATAGTAGCAAATTCTGATTAGTTAGGATTTTACATTATAAACGCACAATTTTTTATTATAACATGTATAGTTCCCAGACATAATGCCATGGAATACCGGGCACTAAATTTTTGCACATTTTCAAGGAGGAACCAGATAACTTAAAAACTCTACATATTATGTGTGTATGTGTGTGTGTGTGTGTGTGTGTGTGTGTGTGTGTGTTTTAACCAGAAAGGATAGTTTAAGAATTGTCAAACAGTGAAAATTTTATTTTATTTATATTTGGCTATGCTGGGTCTTCATTGGTATGCATGGGCTTTCTCTAGTTGTGGTGATTGGAAGCTACTCTTTGAGAGGAGGCTACTCTACTCTCTCTCTTATAGCAGAGCACAGGCTCTAGGTGCTCAAGCTTCAGAAGTTGTGGCACACAGGCTGAGTTGCCCCATGGCATGTGGAATCCTCCCAGACCAGGGATCTGCATTGGCAGGTGGATTCTTAACCACTGGACTACCAGGGAAGACCCAAACAGTGAAAATTATAAATCATGTATGGAATATGTTTTGCAATTTTCGTTTAACTTCACTGATACTTAATATGCCTGTTTACCCAATGAAGACCATAAAATTCCATTGTAGTTGAGATATCACAAGCATTTATTTGTTCTCTTCATCAGGTTGAGGGATACGTATTGATGTCAACATGGCTTCTCCTTTACTTTTATCTCCTCTGCTGTTTTGCAGTGTTGAACAGGTGTCTTCTTGTGGCCTACCCTTACCCTTTGCTTTCATCTAATCAAAGGATCATTAGATGGTCTTCTCTCTATGTATTAACCAAAAAAAATTATTTTTACATGTGACTTTTTAGCAACACCCATAATTTAAGTGATATTTGCCTTAATATTATCTTTACTCTCACCTTTCATACAAGAGGATTTGTTAATCTAATAGGGTATGCTATGTTAATGAAATGTTTGGTGGCAAAATACATTTAGACTTGTTGAAAGACATGATGTTGCTGTTGAAATGCCTAAGAAAAATAGCCCATTTGGTAAAGAAAGCCAGCCTGGATTCTGGTGACCCTCTTGCTTTAACCAGTGATGCTTTCAGTGATGATCTTTCTCCTGCAGAAAGCCCTCTGCTCACTTTAATTTTAAGTGTGTAAACTCTTGACTTGAGGACTTTATCAGAGTTTACCCTCTTTAAGGCTCACTGAAAGATTAACTCTTAACTCATTAAGCAATTCCTCAATTACCCCCAAATTAGCCTCATAGTTTATGTCTTTCATGGCTTGTTAGTTTGCATAGGTGACTAAATTTGAAACTCAAAAAATATAGCCTTACATTTTTTTTTTCTTTTCACACTTTTGTAAGCTTTCTCATTTTTATCTCTCAAATAGATCATGTCACAGTTGACTTTTCTGCTCAGGCTGTCAGTGTCAGGAACCGTGCTTCTGCACATTAACATGCAGACATTTGGGAAAGGTCCTTTATCGATGTCTGACACTGGTGAATTAAAGAATAATATACTAGCTACATCACACTGCTTATTCCTCCTAAGCCAATTGTTATCTTTTGCAGTATTTCCAATGAAATTGTAATTTTTTAAAGCAGATTCTTTTCTGATGGAGCTGTGATTTGCAATAATCTTGTCATGCCAAGCTCAAAATACTACTAAATGAAGACATTTGTGGAAGGGAATGATTGTAAATTGCATGCAAATTTCAACTCGGTTGGAATTAATCAATATGGAAACAGAACTTGTGTGTTCCTGATATAATGATGATGAAACTAGTCCCATGGAGTTTTATTTCCATGGGAATTAGGTATTTATTTTTATTTAAGTCTTTTTTCTTGAAGACAAAGGTCCAGTTTTTGAGTCTTTTAATAAAACTTTTGGGAAGATAGAGGAATGTTATAATGGAAATAGCAGTAAAACTAATCACCCAACTTCTCCTTTGGGGACATCTATCATTACCTATTTCAAGAGAATTTTCCCAATTTTTCTTGCTCATTTTTTCCACTGAAAATTCTAAGGCTTATGATATAGTAGGTGACACAGTCTTTAGTATTTATTAAGTATGCAACGTTCGTCTAAATGGCATGTTCTTTCATTTATATCAATTTCCTAGAGGGGAATCACATCTCATCTTTGGTGAGTGTGTGTTTTGTTTTCGTTTGACATAAAAATCTTACTTTCTGGGGAAACAGATCACTATCTTTAACTTTTTAATGCCTCCTGGAATTTTGAGTATTTCTCATTTTCTTTGATTTTTCAGGATTAGGCTCATTGCCCTTTATTTTTGTACTTGGCCTCTAGGTCTGTTAGCTTTATGTTGTTTCTCACCTTTTCTTCAAGTTTGTAGGTCAAGAATTTGAAGATAGGGGTCTTATCACTGGTACATTGCATATTACCAATGCATTAGTGTTACATCCATATATCCTCAGAGCCTGACAACTTACTTCCCAACCCCTTTAGAGTACTTTAAGAGTTCCTTTATTTATAGCCCAGTTTAAATTCCACTGGGTAACACTCCATAAACCTGCAGTGACATCCAGTGGCCTCAAGGTGTAATTTTTTTTGGGAAAATTTTCTAAAGAAATTATAGGGGTAGTAATTTCTGTCAAGGAAAAACACTGGAGTTATTGAGGGGGTTCCCTTAGAATATTACCTTCCAAGTAGTTACTAGCATACTGCATGATAGTATTCTAGGAGAATGATTATTCATTTCTTGGTTTTTAAATGGAAGAATGACAACCTGTGATCAGATCAACTTCAATATATTCCAACTTAAGATTAGAGGAAAATATAAAATTGAAGACAATTTTCTTAAGAAACTTGCAGTATCTGATTTCATATTATGGATCTTTTTAAGAGGTTCATGATATAAAGGAGAACATTTAGTTTGTGCTTCTGATCATGAAGTTAAAGTTCTGTGTTGTTCCTGCTTGTTTCTTGTTCTGTCAGTTCCTTTGAAAGTTGTTCACTGTGTTAACCCTTGTATTTTCTGAGACTCTCTAAGATTGCTGCTATGAATCAGAGGCAAGTGACTGATTACTGTCCTTGAATAATGTTGTTAAAGGAAAGCATGTTATTTTTATAAAAGTGATGCACCATTAACCCCAATACTATTAGCACCATAAACAGTTTACAATAATAGAAAACAGTACAAAGATAATGCAGCATATCAGCTCAAATCTTACCCTTTCCATAGGAACAACCAGTATGAACATTTGGTGAGCCTCTTTCCAAATAGCTCTCTGTGCATTTATGTTAATAGATGAATAGATGGGAAACTAGGAAATAATTTCATATCTTTGAACTAAACAACATAGATAACTACCCTGTTGACCTGGTTTCTAATACTATAGTGTTACACTAGGTAAGGAGGGGGCCAGGCTAGAGGCTTGCTTCTTTTTTAAGCAGTAACTCTTCCTTTGGTATGACAGACAGGACTGGCTAATGAAGATAGTGAGGAGATCTACATAGAGAAGTGGTGGGCAGCCACCTCATGGCCTGGTCTAGATAAGATAAATGATGCTGGAACGGGTCAACATCATTTATATAATTAAACACCCAGTGTGAGATGTTCCAGAGCTGAGAGACTTGTAGCAACCAAGCAAGTCGTATAACCCAAATTGGTGCTAAGCACATTTATACCAATGGTGGAATGTTAGATTCAAAGAGAGAGGAAGATTGTTCAGTCTTTCTCACAATTGATACTGAATCTGAAATTTGGTATTTAAATTTCACTGTCTTGGACCTGCTCCCCCAGCCTCCTCAGGTACAGAGCAAAAGCCATATGCCGCTAGAGAGGGGCAAGAAACGTGTCTGCCCTTCTGGTTCTATAAAAAGATCAACTCATGTGAGGACCATGGCTATGCACTGCCTCCCACTCCCTTGAATGACACTGGGCAAAAACCTTCAGCTGTTGGGAGAGATTGTGGTACCCAGGATTCTGCACGTATGCAAACCAGAGATCAGCTGACTTGGCAGAGGAGCAGGAAACTTCCTCATGCCTGAGATATTCCACCAGTCCAAAAACTTGGTTTCCCCATGGGAGTTATACAGGGAAGAAGAAAAACCCTGACTGCACTCTCTGCCCTTATGAGTGGGAAGCAGTGGTTGCCTGCCATTAAGGGAGAGGCAGAAATGCTGAGAGTCTCCCTCCTGAGTTTCAGATATACAGGGCCAGAGTGAGACTGAGGTCAGAGCAGGTGGACTGAGAAACTTCTCCCCCACCACAGGCCTTGCACCAAGTAACAGATAAGTGCAGTCTGCTGCTAGAGGATTGACAGGAGCGTGCAGAGAGCTTTTCCCTCACTTACCCACACATACGTCCTGTAATGACTTTCTGCAGGGCCTGTTGTATTTTTCGGGTAGATCATGAATACAGAAAAACTTCCTTAATACCTAAAAAATTAAACTTTAAAAACTAGTTTCAGATTTACAAAATTTAGTACAGGTAATATAGAAAGTTTCCATATGCATGCCATATAGTTTATCCCTATTGGAAATATCATATGTGAGTATGCTATATTTTTATAACTAATGTAGTGATATTATTATTAATTGAAGTCATACTTTATTCAGATTTCCTTACTTTTTTAACCTAATGTCCTTTTTCTCTTTTAACATTCTATTCAGAACACCACATTTTATCTTTATACTCATTATGTCTCTTTAGGTTTCTCTAGATTGAGAGAGTTTCTTGGACTTTTTTCCTTTTTGATGATCTTGAAAATTTTGGGGCATGCTGTTCAGATATTCTGTAGAATGTTTCTTGATTACTGGTTTTTAAATTAAAAAAAAAATTCTCATGATTAAACTCTCAGTTGCTTTTGCTTTGGAACTTTTGGACTCTCATAAAGAATTAGGTCATGAGAGTCTATCAAAGGAGGAATTTGCATCCTTCAGTGCAGTAAAACCAAATATATCAGCTGCTGCTGCTGCTGCTAAGTTGCTTCAGTCATGTCCAACTCTGTGCGACTCCATCCCTGGGATTCTCCAGGCAAGAACACTGGAGTGGGTTGCCATTTCCTTCTCCAATATATCAGCAACAGTATCCAAACCCAGTTCAACTACTTACTAGATTTACTCAATTCCCCCCATGCTAATAGCCTGAGAGAAGTTACCAATTTCTAGGCATAATGGTATTTACTTTAGTTTCTTACACACAGAAAGTGTGGAATTCAATTTTTAAAATTTATGGGACACAGACACAAAAAAGAAAAAAACCTTTCTCAGAAGGTTTAATAGTAAACAGAACCCAAACCAAGAGATGCAGGCTTCAGACGGGGACCTCAAAATAACTATGATTATTATATTAAATGGTTTATTGGATAAGTGGGCAATACATATATATCAGTGGGCAATTTTGGAAATGTTAAAAATGTTGAACAAGATATCACATATTAAAGTCTTTTTTCTGTGAGTTTATTAACAGATTGGACACAGTAGAGACAGATCTTGTAGATAGACTAGAAGAACCCTTCAAAAGTAAAATAGAGAAAAAAAGAGTGGACATAAATAACAGGACATCCAAAAATGGAGTATGTTACTGTAGAACATATGTAACAATCTAAAATAAATGAGAAGAGAGAAAATAAGGCAGAAGAAATATTTGATGAGATAATGGTTGAGAATTTTTCAGAATGAAAGATAACAAAGTTTATGTATATATAGTAGTCAAACTGCTGAAAACCAAAAATAAGAGTAAATTCTGAAGGAGGTCAGAGAAAAATATTACTTAATGAGGCACATAGCTGACAAGTTGGCAGACATTTAATCAGAAACTATGAAAGCCAGGAGACAGTGGAATGACATCTGTTAAGAACTGAAATCCGGAATTCATCTCCAGGAAATATGTCTTTTTAAAAAGAGAACCAAAAAGTAAGAATTTGTCAGATGAACAAACATCAAGAGAATTTTTTGCTGGTATAACAGCACTACAAGAAATGTTAAAGGAAGGTCTTCAGGCAAGAGCATGATGCTAGATAGAAAATTTGATGATATACATGGAATAAAGGTCACCAAAAATGTAAAACTGGATAAATTTAAAAGTTATTTTCTTCTTACTTCCATTAGATGAAAAGAGATTAGAGCAAGGTTTGACAAAAAGTAGCCCATGGGCTAAATACTACCTCTAGCTTGCATTTGTGCAGCCTAAGAGCTAGGGGTGTTTTATATTTTTAAAGGGTTGTAAAAAAAAAATAAATAAAAACAACCAAAGTGGAGAATATACAATGGAGATTCTATGGCTCATTAAGTCTGAATTAGTTACTTTGTGACCTAGTCTAAAGCAAAAATAATAACTATGCATTGTCGGGTTTGTAACATATGTCCAAGGAAATATTGAAAACAATAGCACAAAAGAGAGGAGGAAGGAAATGGAAATATATTATACTGTTATAAGCTTCCTATGCTACTCATAAAGTAATATAATAAAATTATAGTAGACTGTGCTAAGTTAAAGATGTATATTATGAACCCTAGAACAGCCATTGAAGGAAAAGATAAAACAAAGTAGCATAGTTAACAAACTGATACAAGAGAGAAATGGAATCATAAAACATGCCCTACTAAAACAAAAGAAGGCAAAGAAGAAAAAAAGACACAAACAAATAACAAATTCGGGAAAATTTTAAACAGTATAGTGACAGATAAATACCCATCTCTAGCAATAGTTAAGGCTTCCCTGGTGGCTCAGATAGTAAAGCGTTTACCTGCAATGTGGGAGACCCGGATTCGATCCCTGAGTCAGGAAGATCCCCTGAAGAAAGAAATGGCAACCCACTCTAGTACTCTTGCCTGGAAAATCCCACGGACAGAGGAGCCTGGTATGCTACAGTCCATGGGGTGGCAAAGAGTCGGACACGACTGAGCGACTTCACTCACTCTAGCAACAGTTACATTACCTATAAATGGTCAGTTAAAAAACAGTTTAAAAGCTGGATGGAAGGCAAAACCCAATTATGTATTGTGCACAAGAAACCCATTTTAAATATGAAAACAGCTATATTAAAACTAAAATGATGGAAAACAATATATCATGCAAAATCCAAACAAAAGAAAGCTGAGTTGGTTCTATTAATGTCTGACAAAGTAGACTTCAGAATAAGCAGTGTTATCAGGGATAAAGCATGGTACTACTTACTACGTCATGATAAAGAGGTCAGTTCATCAAGAAAACAAGAATTCATCAAGAAAATTGAAGGTATATGTACCTAATAACTGAGCCTCAGAATACATGAAAAGTAATAGAACTACAAGGAGAATTAGACGAATACACTAATTTAGTTGGAGATTTCAACATTCTTTCTTCAGTACTTGGTGGAACAAATAAACCAATTGGGAAAGATGTAGAATACCTGAGCAACACTATCCATCACCTTGACTCAATTGACATTTACAAAATACTCAGCAGCATCATACAGGTGTTTTTCAAGTGCACTTGGGATATTTATTAATACCATATTTTGAGGTATAAAATAAATGTCAATAAACATGAGAGCATTTAAATTATGCAAGTTATGTTCATTGATCAACCAGATATAGTCACATACCTTGTTTGGGGAATGTAATTTCTTTGGATAAAGTTAAATATCTAAAATGTGACAAGGCATTCAGCTTAAAAAATACACCTGAAGCCTTCAGATATATTAGTGACAGTGTCACAGAATTTCCTTGAATCTGCTTGAAGCTTTGCACTGCACTGGTACTATTAGATATTTGTGATTGAACTTGTTGATTTTGAAGTATGAGTTGGTGTTTAAAATGTGTGACCCATTAGTGTGTAAACAGCATTTCTTGTGCACTCTGAGCAAGGGGCCCTTTCTCATGATATTTTTAAACACTCTCAGTAGTTTTAACTTCCTGAATAGGAAGCATTTAGGCAAGCATGATATCATCAATGCTAGTGCTAAGTCACTTCAGTCGTGTCCAACTCTGTGCGACCCCATGGACTGTAGCTCACCAGCCTCCTCTGTCCATGGGATTCTCTAGGCAGGAATACTAGAGTAGGTTACTGTGCTCTCCTCCAGGGGATCTTCCCGACCCAGGAATGGAACCCATGTCTCACATGTCTCTTGCATTGGTAGGCATGTTCTTTACCACTAGTGATACTTGGGAGGCACACCATTAGTATTAACAAGTGAAAACAGAAGGTGGAAAGTTCTCTGCTTTTAAAGAAACAGAATTTGCATATAGATTTTGGAAGAACAGTATGTAATAGAATAGCAGTAAGATAATGTATTCTCAATATGTGTCTAAATCACGGTCTGAAAAAGTCATAGGAGTATTTAGAAATTTATCTTAGTTTAACGTGACAGATATAACTCATTAATAATGAAGACTAAAAAGACCTTTGTGGGCTAGTGAGTGAGTGAACTTTCAAATTTTACTGCTGTCAATACATATTTTGTACTGTTGAGGTCATAATGTTGTTACCCTAAATATTGTACTATCGTTTTCCTCTTATTTTGAGGTTACCCAAAATAAAAATTGTTCTCTAAAAGAATATAATTTTAGTTTACATGATCACAATTGACCTAATCATAGCTCCTCTTCTCAGGAAAAGTCTGAACAGCTCTTAAACTAAAGGATAAAGAAGAATAGTCAGTTAAACTGATGTAGATTTCCACAGAGTAGCGTACTCATAATTACAAATGCGTTTAGATGTCCTTGGCAGATTTAGGGTAGTAACATGAGATGGATATAGTAAAAATGGATTTGGGTTAGGGTTTGTTTTGATGATTCATTGCACACCACAAACATGGCCAGCCTATTTGTAAATTTTCTTCAAGTAAGAATTGTTTTATTTAGGGGAGAAAAAAAAGATAATTTCTGGAGTGAGTACTTCTAATGAGTTATTTTTGGAGAACTGTTACAAAACTTATGTCAAATGATTGTTAATCCTTCTTGCAAACAATTACATAACTACTGTGTGACCACCCAAAGCCCTATTCCTTCCCTTAGCCTTGGAACTACCTCACAATCATAAATTTAATGCTTTGATTTTCAGTTTTTAAAAACCCTCAGTGTCACATGGATATAGAATGCAGAGGTTTGCATGAAATATGTTCAGTGAAAGCCAGAATTAATTTGCCAGGCCTAGGATTCATTTAAATATCTGTGATTTCATTGTATAAAATAATCTTCACAGTAAATGTTAAGGGATATGATTTTGCTTTAGATCATAATACTTGCTAATTATTTTTCTCAGTATTATTAGTTAACTGGGAGTTAAGGAATCATAGGTAGTGATGCCACATATGTAAGTGGGTAACTTACAAAACTTTATTTGCTGCTTAATTTTTTTAACATTATTCTCTAAATAGCCTCAAGATCCAAATACAATTGCGGTAACATTTGCTGAAACTTAGAAACTGTAAAACTGTGTATTTTGCTGAGAATCAAAATAGGAGAGAGAATTTCAAATAATGATACCTTCTATTTATAAAGCAAAACCGTCCATCTACTGTCTCTCAAAAGGCAGTTTGATAACAAAATGTGTTTTAATATTTTATATTAAAATATAAAAATTGTTCTCTAAAAGAATATAATTTTAGTTTACATGATCACAATTGACCTAATCATAGCTCCTCTTAGATCACTAATGTTTATAAGGTCTCTTTATTTTATATGAGATTTACTAGTGACAAGTTATCTTTATAACTCTTATTTAGTTCCCTTCCTTGCACATTGAATAGATTAAAATGACAGAAAAAAATTAAAGTCACAGTCCTTAATCCCACTTGGTTGTATTAAATTCTCCAAATGATAGAGAAATTTCATTCTGGTAGGGTCCACCTTGCGGTTGTGATAGTTATCTATACTTGTAAAAGGGATATTCTTTAATTATATCGCGTAACTAAATGTATTTGAAACAGATAACTGATCCTGTCTCAAAATTGATATTTCTTTTAAAGTGTAAAGTCAGTACATCATTGTTCCCATTTGGTCAGATGGCATGCTACTGTCCCAAGCACACACGAACTGATAAGGCAGAGAGGTTATAAGCATCTAGGGACAAGGGAAGGATCACAATGGAAGTAAACACTTTCCCGCTTTTCCTGAACGTGCTTTGACCACCTGTCTTTTACCCTTTGCAGTTCTATTCTGAGAGGAATATGATGAACAGCCCTGAAGATGGGGGCCACTGCTGCTAGATTGTTGCCATTAACCAGCTTTCATGGCTTTTGTGGGAGCCTCCTTTTCATTAGTATTTGCAACATGTTCACCAGCAAAATGATTATGTTAGGCAGAGACATCACATCACTTACATTTCATAGCTCAGTGCAATTTTCATAAACTGCGAGGCAACATCCAAAAAAACATGACTCAGAATTAGAGTTTCAGAAGATTATTATATAGACATTATTTCCCTCAGGTCACGGGCTTTAGTCAAATTTGGAGGAGAATGAAATTGCCAGCAGTGAAAAGCAGACAGAAAGGTATGAGTTCATGAGCAGAGAAATAACATTTTCATTTGATCCTTCCCCATGGGACAGATTCAGCATTCCGGTAAATGGAGACGGTTATAAGAAATGAATTTTTGTCAGCAGGGATGTGATTTTAAGGCTCACTTATCCATTGGCAATCTAGATTTCTAACCCCAGGAATCTAGGAAATTGCTACAGAATGTAGTCTTTATTATAAACAAGTTTTTTTTTTTTTTGGTAGTTTCTTCCCCGCTTCCTTTTCTTGCTCAGAGATTTTAAGACGGACTACATTTCTTTCTGCCTTTCAGGGGTCAGATGACTGCAGAATGTCTGAATGTGCCTTTGGTTTCTCCTCACTGCCACTGTTTTGTGATGGAGACTGTTTCTTCCCTACCAAGCTTCTCCCACTCCCCCTGGTCTTTTCCTAACCCCCTCTATTGAGCATGCACGACGCTGACAGCATTGGAAGCCACCGCGCTCGCTAGCGCTGAATTCATGGCCTCTGCTTCTGTTCCCAGCATTTGCAGGATGTCTTGTGGTGCTGCTGCTTCTCTGTTCTCAGTTCTTTTGTGTCTGTGGACCTGAGAGTAAGGCAGGAAAAAAAAGGCTTCCCAGGTAGCTCTCATTTTACCAGGTATAAAGAGCAAGGATTTGCAAGGTTTCTGTCGGGTAGTCCCAGACAACCTTCTTCATAATTAAAGAATGTTCTTTCATGGGAAATTTTATTTTGCTTCTTCAATTTCATCTGATGCTTCTCAGCCCATCACTCATTCAAATTCTGTTCAGAGGTTCTGCTGCCAGCTACAGAGTACATCCAGGAGAGCAGAAGATATTTCATATAACCTAAACCCTTCATTTCTAGAGATGCAGATAGGTTCTGTAACTTTAATCTCACCTTTATATTTTTTCAATTTTTAATAATGTGAAAATATGTGTATCTAATACCTTCTTCCCCTGTGCATTTTTTCCCATTTTAATATCTCTTTCAATACCATAAACTATTTTCCTGGATGTATTATTATTAAAAAACGTTATTGCCTGCCAATGTTTATCATCGTCATTATTATATCTACAATATAATGATTATTTAACATTGTGAAATTGTATTTGATTAATAAATGAGAATTGATTAGCTTGTTTAGCTCATTGGATTTGGCCCATGAAATTAATCAAGGATTGATAAACTTTCCCCTTAAACCTCCAAAGGTTTTCAAAGGAAGGGAGAAAGGGATATTAGGATTAGGAGGAGCATCTGGTTTGCTGCATATCTGTCCAATCACACGTTTCGATTCCTTGCAGATGCTCTAGCCAAGGAGTTACTGAATTAGCCATGCCATGCTATGCTTAGTGGCTCAGTCATGTCCAACTCTTTGAGACCCCATGGACTACAGCCTGCCAGGTTCCTCTGTCCATGGAATTCTCCAGGTGAGAATACTGGAGTGCATTGCCATGACCTTCTCCAGGGGAATCTTCCCAACCCAGGGATTATACCCAGGTCTCCCACATTGTAGGTGGATTCTTTACTGTCTGAGCCTCCAGGGAAGCCATAGTCCTGGTATATGCTGATATTTTGAGGAGCTTCAATTGGTTCCTGTTAAATTTTTCTTAAAATGTAGTCTCTTTATCTTTGATAGTTAAGGGACCTCTGTTTTAAAAAGTGGGGGAAAGTGTTATATTCTGTTCTTCATAATGGGCAATTCTTGACATTTGTGGAATTTTTCCTAGAATCGTTTGAGGGGCAAAAACAGGTACCTGCATGTACGTCTCTTATATGTCACTCATTCTTACTTCCAATAACCTCTGCTCCACTATATGTTGTTCAGAAGTTGTGTGACTAACTGTATTATACAGAAGCTAATAACCTGGAAGACTCTGATATTTGCATATGGTTTGGAACTCTTTTGGATTCTACTTCAGTGGGAGTAAAGACTCTCACGGAAAATGATGGGTTTTTGCAGATGTTCTTATCACCTAACAGGGCTTCATTAGAGTTACTGGCTAGAATAGAATTTTTTCTTTTTATTGAAGTATAGTTGATTTACAATGCTGTATTTGTTTCTGATGTACAGAAAAGTGATTTAGTTTTATATATATTCTTTTTCTCAGATTTCTTTTCCATTTTGGTTTATTATGGAATATTGAATATAGTTCCCTGTGCTATGCAATAGGACCTTGTTGTTTATCTATTTTACATACAGTAATATGCAATAGTTAATCCAAAACTCATAATTTATCCCTCCCTCCCTTTTCTCTTTGGTAACAATAATTTAGTTTCCTATATTTGTGTTTCTATTTTGTAAATAATTTCATTTTTATCATACTGTAGGTTACACATACAACTAATATCATAAAATGTTTATCTGATTTACATCACTTAGTCTGATAATCTCCAGGTTCATCCATGTTGCTGCAGATAGCATTATTTCATCATTTTTATGGCTGAGTAATATTCCATTGCACATCTTTATTCATTCATTTGTTGATGGACACTTAGGTTACTTTAGAATAGGAATTTTTGATTAGTTCCCAATGAAAGATGAAATACTGTAAATGTAATAATTCATAGCACAAATAAGAAAGCTATAGATATGATTAGTATGGTAATTACATAATAACAGTGGTACTATAAGAAAACACCTGGGCAGTTACCTGAAAATTACTCATTGGCCATAACTTTAGAGTCTGATTGTCTACCATCTGGAGCCAGGGACAGGGTGTCTCAGATCTATATTCTTGATACTTGCTCAAGAGCAACTAACTCTAGAGAAATTACTCAAGTTTGTGGTGCTTGGTTTCAACTTATTTTGTGAAATGGCAACAATTTTGCCTGTCCAAACCACTGTTACTGTTTTTTTCTGAGCAGTGCTTACATGAACCAAACATTATTACAGGATATAAACTCCCCGAAATAGTTAACCCACTTTGCTTTCACACACCATTTCATAATACTTAGTCCTCTTGATTAAGAGGATAATGCAGTAAAACCTCTGTTACTGGAGTAAAGTATTGTTAATTTAAGTTTAGATCATTCTTTTAAAATGTATTTATTTCAATATACTTGTTCTTGAAAATCTTTCTATAATGTATTCCTTGTATTTTTGCATTAGAGAGCATGGTCTAGCAAAAACAGTTGAGTCTGTCTCTGACGCTGGATTGTCTTTCACAACCTTGAGGCCTTGATATTGGCGTCAGTTCTTTGTGCCCTAAGAAATGGATATAAAATGAGACTAAGTTAGGCTAAATTTGCACCAATCTTGGCCATACCTTGGAAGTTGCATTTAATAAGTAAATTGCTTATCTGAATTGTATTCTCAGTGTTTTACATTTTTTCTTAAAATGAAGTTATAAAGTTGCCATGCTCATAAAAAGGAAAACCAATACCAATCAAAATATCATTATTACATCACAGTTTACATTGGAGACAGAGATAGCATGCTTAGGAGGTCAGACTTGATTAAATACTTTGCCTCTAGTTTTTTTAAAATTTCAAAGGAGGTATTCCCTCTGTCAGTGAGTTTTCAGATTTTACGTGTAACACAACCATGGTCCCAGCTAGCAGTTACTGAGCTTTGACTGTTTGCCAGGCAGTGTTCTATGTTTCAGGTAATAACTGATATTCCTCCCAAGCACTCCATCAAGGAGGCACTATAATTATCTCCATTTTTCTAAGAAGGAAACTGAATCTTAAAAAGATTAAGAAATATGTCTGAGGTTATATATTTAGTAGCTGGCTGAGCCAGGACTTGAACAGCCTGATGTCAGAACCTGTGCTCTTCAGTACTGCTCCATCATGCCTCAGAGGCGTACGTGTGCAGTGGTTGTGGACAAGGTGATGTAGACTTAATGACTTTGTTGTGGGCCCTGTGTGGTGTTCGATTTAATACTTTCATTTTCATCATCTCATTTAGTTTCCAAACAATTCCACCAGGTCGATTTCATTATGTGTATATTGCACATGGAGAAACCTGGACTCAGGCAAGGCAAAGCTTTTATCCCAGATCAGGGGGCTTGTAATTGATGGAGCAGAGTTTTGAACATGGTAAGCCTAATTCAGGCTCTGATCAGGGGTGTCATTAAGGAAAGGAACTTTCTAAGAAGGCCATTGTTACAGTTTTAAGTTTCCAGGATAACACTCTGCCCCTAGCAAGGATTTGTGTTTTCATTGTAAGTTAAATCATTTGTTCTGTACCGGAATTGTCTCATCTCTTTCCATCCATGGGATTTTTTTCAAGTCATTGCTATTGCACACTGATTCTTCTGCCTGTTTGTGGTTGGTTGGTTGAGCTTCTACAATTGACATCATTCGTTTCATTTATTGTTCTTAAGAAATTAATTTTCCTTTCAGTTTTAAACTCTTGATACCATGTCGTTTAGCCCTCTGAAGTGTCAGTGTCCCTGTGGTACTGTTAGCCACTTACATGTACAATGTCTTAACGACATTTTAAGAGAAATATAAATGGTACACACATAAATGGCAGCACCACTTGGATACCAATTAAAAATAAATTTCTTTTTGAGTGAATGCTGTCTTTTAGCCTACCAAGACACAGAAGTTGGTTGTCTACATTTCCTTTGCCATTACTTAGAACTTCCTGGTGTAATAAAAAAAAAAAAAAAAAGAAAAGGCATTTTAATGGAAAGTTGTTTTTTTCCTGTTGCAGTAGAACAGCCAGTTTTACATGGCTGTATATTGTTATGAATATAGACTTTTATCAAGTCCTGCAGAGTCCTGGTGAGTCTCCACTGTTATATGGTGAAGTCTATGGGATGCCTTTTGGATTGCCTTGGCAGCAAGTGGGCAGCATCTCACCGGCCCACTGTGACTCATGGGAAATTCTGTGTCTCGCTGTTTTTTATGGCTGTGTTTTAATGGGTTAGGCCTCCTTGCCATCTCATTTTCCTGGCTCGTCTTCTCGTCTGTTTACCTTGGCTCCACCTTTGGCTCAGCTGGACACCACAGGCTTCACCAGAGTCATTTGGAATGCAAGCCCATCACACCAAGTCTCCTATTTCCCCAAGGCTCCGAGAGAATTGGAGCTGAACGCTGAGTGGCTAGTTGTTGGTTGTCCCCAGCCAAGTCTGCACAAATGGAGAAAATGCATGTGTTTGTGAGTCTGCATATATTTTACATTCTCGTAGTCACATCTTTGAGTCCAGTAAATATACTTCTGTTCCTGCTTAATTTTGGTGGTTAATTTTGCAAGCTATGAAAAATGAGTTTTGGTCCCCCAGGGGCCAAGATTGTGCAGAGATGTCACATTGTGTCTTTCTTTCCCTGCATTTTTAACGCCTGGACATCATAGCTTTCCTGGGCACCTCCAGCAGTGTCTTCTGCTGGTTTGACAGACTCGAGAGCCTCTCAAACCTATTTCTTACTTCTTGTGTTCATATGGATTATTTTTATCATGTAATGATTTGGCATTTTCTAAAAATCTCTGCATTTTCACCTCTGCTAAAGAGGTGTCAACTATACCCACAGACATATGAAGTGGCATTTCCCCAGAAACAGGAATGATTAGAAGAAACTTAGCAAGAAAGGGGCTCTTTCTTCTGAAAGTTGATCTCTATGCTTAGTATAATTTTTCTGATCTAGAGGGAATTACAGGACCCTGAGCCTAACCCTACCAGCTTGCCGGCAGCTTGGTTTAACTTCACTGCAGATGCTGGGATCAGTGCTTTAGTTGTGCCACAAAGGTTATTTCAGGGTGGCATTTTATCTCCCACTCTCAGACTCTTTCAGATCGAGCTGGATATTCCACATAATCCTTTTGTATAACTCCCACAGGCTGCAGTTCCGTAGCTTGGGTAACGGTCAGAGGAACTCTAATGCCAGAACAAATGATGCCGCTAAACGGAAAGAGTAGGAGTCTTCCCTCTACAAAACGCCTCACAAAGGAGACTTTCTTCGCCCCTCCTGGTACATGTGGTAAGCATAGAAATAGTTTATTATGAAAGTCTTTCAGCCACAGGTCTTTCTAAGGCATGACTGTACCCTCCAGGGAAACCAAAATAAATACCAGCCTAATAAACTTCAGATTTTTTAAAAATAAGTTATCCTATTGCATTTCTGCAAGAAGGAAAAATATGAGAGGTTGACGTGTGTTCTTATTCTGCTTTGATTTACTTCCCATGATGTCCCTTCCCAACCCAGGCTTAAAGTAGAAGAAAACACTTCATCATTTGAAGAAGAATGATGGTACAAAATCCAATCTTTTGGAAAAGAAGGCAACTTTTCTTAAAACAAAACTCATACACACACACTTGGTTTTCTCCTGGAGTTTGATTTCACACACACACACACACACACACACACACACACACACACTCGCACACACTCGCACACTGTATTTCTTCCAAAGGGAGTCTTCCATCCAGGCTTTCATTTATTTGTTTCTAATATGGTTGTGGTCCACCTGGTCCTCTCGCAAGCTCTCTCTGCCCTTTCTGTGTGCCAGTCCCTCGGTCTCTCCTCCTCTCCACTTCTTTCACTAAGGCCTTTGTTGTTGTTGTTCAGTCAGGTCCAACTCTTTGCGATCCCATGGACTGCTGCATGCCAGACTTCCCTGTCCTTCACTATCTCCCAAAGTTTGCTCAAGCCCTTGGCTTCTCCTGTCTCCCTGCCCAGTCTGGGCCAAGTGTACAAACTGCAGCCTATATTCTGCCAGCCCTTCAGCTGCATAATGACTGTCACGTTCCAGCTCTAGGGTATGTCAGTGGTCTGACTTCTATGCTTTCTCCACTGCCCTTTCTCAGCCTATCAGACTGATTACCTTGTCATCTTTATTTATTTATTTATTTTTGGCTGTACCACTCAGTGTATGAGATCTTAATTCCCTGACTAGGGCTCAAACCTTCACCTCCTGCATCGGAAGCTCAGAATCTTAACCACTGGACCACCAAGGAAGTCCCTGTCGTCCGTATCATTAAATATGACTGGCCCTCCAAGATTCTTCTGGCTGTTCATTATTATTTTTGCTTTATCTTTATTTTGTTAAAGATATGAGAAATAATGTATATCCATACACCCATCTCCCAGCTTGAAAAGTGTATTATTTCCAGGATAGTTGTTGCTCCTATTGTAATTGTGATCGTATCCTCGTCTCAGAACCCAGAGGTAATAACCACAATTATTCTGGATTTGTTTATGTTATGAATTTCTTTATCTATATCCTGTGTATGTAAATCAACACATATTATATAGTAGGTTTAATTTTGAAAAATTGCATCTTGCTATATATGTATGTTGGCGACTTTTAAGAACGTAAGTTTTTCCTAAATATTTGCTTGACTGTGTTGGGGGTCTTAGTGGCAGCACGTGGGCTCTTGACTGCAGTGCACTGGCTTCTCTAGTTGTGGCACGCAGGCTTCTCTTGTGGCGCTCAGGCTCAGTAGCCCCATGGCATGTGGGATTTTACTTCCCCGATCAAGGGTCGAACCTATGTCCCCTGCATTGGAAGGCAGATTAGTAACCACTGGATCACCAGGGAAGTCTGGCAACTTTTATTAAACTGCACATTATGTTTGTAAGATTAATTCAGTTGTTCTCTTTTGCTTTTCCCTACTGTATAATAATCTAGTTTGACTCTGTTGTCACTTACCTATTCTATTTGTGAACATTTAGACTGTTTTCATATTTTTGCTATTACAAACACTGCTGTCGTGAACATTCTTGTGCAGCTCCCCTTGCACACGTGTCCATTTCAGCAAGTTGTATTGAGCACCCATCTGTGTTTGGCATGACTGATGTAAGACTGCTGAAACAAGGCCCTTATCAAGCTGTATGCTCTAGAGAGGACTCCTGGGGAAATCCTGCAGCTGGAGACTTTTCACTGGTTTTCTTACCACTCACCTTGCCTCGCCTCTCCTTGGTCATCTTTCACAGTTCTGTTATAGTTAATGTCTTGGACACAGTTTTAATCTTTATTGTTATCCTTGAAAACATTTAATAGCTCCCTGTTGATTATGTGATGGAACAAATGCTCCTCAGGCTGCTGTTCAAGAATGATCCTAAGCCTAACCTTTATCAGTCTTTGTACTATTTGCATCTCAACTATACACCTCATGGGCATCCCTGGTGGCTCAGTGGTAAAGAATCCACCTGGCAATGCAGGAGACATGGGTTCAATCCCTCGTCTGGGACGATCCCCTGGAGAAGGAAATGGCAGCCCACTCCAGTATTCTTGCCTGGGAAATCCCATGGACAGAGAAGCTTGGTTGCAGTCCATGTGGTCATAAAGGAGTCAGACATGACTTAGTGACTAAACAACAACACCAACACACACCTCACATTCCTGTTTCATGTTCTTTTCATGCCTCCCAGTGACATCTCTTTATCCCTAGTTGTCTTTCCTGTTTTGAACTTTATCCAGGATGTTGAAATTCTACTCAGCTTTCAAGATCCTAATGAAATACTTTTTTATCCAGATACATCTTCTGCCTCTTCTCTGATTATCATTGTATATTACAGCTAGTTAGGTATATATTTGCTTAGTTGATTCTGAGCAGGAATCACAAGGTAATTGCCCTGAACATAGTAGGACCTCATTAATTAAAATAATAATAATAATTAAATTGAATTGAGTGGATCATTTGGTTCTCAGCCTTGCTGTTAAAACACTCTAATGCTGCTAATGAAGGAGAAAGTAGAAAAAGAACACATGTTTTAATTCTCTGTTGCAGTTTTCAAACATATTTGGCTGCCAGTGAGAGCTTATAGCGTACTAACCAGGCAGACACCCTTAGTGGGACCCTTATCACATCAGCTTGTGCCAAGGTGGAGGAGAAAACTGACTTTAGGAAGAGAGATGGACTCATCATTTAAAAAAAATAGAAAAGAGAGATGGCATTCTCACCTTAGTGGGATTTAAGTAGAGCACGCTTGAGCCAGCTCCATTCCAAACTCTAGGCCAGATCCTTCCAGTCTTTAGGGTGGTGGTACAGGTTGATGACCTGTCACTAATTATGCCCATCAAATTACTATCTGCTCCCCCAGCAGAAGGCAGATTGCAGCTTCTTAAGAAAAAGAGAAACCTGAGTCCACTGTGTCTGCCTTTCCATCTTGAAGGAAGTGGGAGAAATGAGGCCAGTGGTTTGATAAATTATATCAAAAATAGTCCTTTCATGCTAATGGAGTGTGAAGAAGCTGATGTACTGAAGATGATCTATAATATTTCATATTTCTCTGAGGAGAAAAATGATAAACTTGATGATGTGTGATTTATTCATGTTTCTCCAGAAGAAGAAAAAAAGATCCTCAAGTCAACTGCCTGTTTCTCACTCACAGAAGCTGGCTTGTGGATTTTTACACTTTGATTGGAGGCTGGGCTTGTTCAGAGAAATGCCTAGAGAGACTTTGATTAATCACCAGACCTTTGGCAGTTGGTTGGGAGAGGGTAATTATGCCAGCATTGTGGCTATTTTATCATCACTATTTTATGGCTTTCCACCACCAGGTGACAAATGTGTTAATTATTACATTTCTTATCTAGGACTTCCCTTGGCCGCCCCCCTCCTCTCTTGGTTTTAGCCTTGAGTCCTTCCCTGCAGCTCAGCCCTGGACAGCAGTAACTTCTGCAATCAAAGAGCTGTTCCTTGGGAGTTCACGCTGAGATGGACATGGTTATCAGCCCTGCTGTGTGCAGACTCTGACCACAGGGGATCCAGCTAATTCCCTTTCCTCTTCCTTCTACCCATCGCCCTTTGGGTCAAGTGCTGCTCAGAGCCAAAAGCTCTACTTGCTTCTTTAATAACTGAAAATGGCACCCCTGCCCCGGGCCATTTCACTCTAAATAGCCCCCTGGAGGAGGTTGGAAACAGAGGTTGTCTTAGAGTGATTTGGCAAGTAAAATTGTCTCTCTCTCTCACTCACTTTTTTTTTTTTTTTTTTTTGACTACCCTTTCTGTTACTGGCTACTTCCCATAATAGGACTTCTCTTCTCCCCACACCCCACCTCGCCTGGGCATTCCCTTCCTGAACCCTAACTTGTCCCTTCATCATTGGTCACCTACCCTAACTTCCCAAGAATGTAGTCAATACCTTTACTAATGTTACGTTTGTGGCTATGTTATTAGATACTAAAGGCTTTTGTCATTCAATTGCTAAGTCAAGTCTGACTCTTTACAACCCCATGGACTGCAGCATGCCAAGCTTCCCTGTCCTTCACTGTCTCTCAGAGTTTTCTCAGATTCATGTCCACTGAGTTGGTAGTGCTATCTAACCATTTCATTCTCTGTCGTCCTTCTCCTTTTGCCTTCAGTCTTTCCCAGCATCAGGATCTTTTCCAGTGAGTCAGCTCTTGACATCAGGTGGCCAAAGTAGACTGCCTTTATAAGAGAAATGACTTGTATTTTAATAAGACTTTTGGAGATTCGTTATAGAGTAGTACCATGCATAGATGGTAGAGATTTGGGGAGAAAGCAGACCTTCCCGAGAGTCTCAGGAGATGCTTTGTAAAGTGATCATTTTCTGCATGTTCACAGGATCAGTCAAATGGATGTATCTCAGATTATGGCTGCATCTACCCAGATCCTGTTTTTAGTCTCAAACCATACACTTAGTTCTTTCAAATCTGCTATACTTCCATTTACAGGTATACCTTTTTTTATTACAGATAGTGTATTTGTTTGTTTGTTTGTTTTTATCAGTTGAAGGTTTGCAGCAACCTTGCATTAAGCAAGTCTATCAATGCCATTTTTCCAACAGTTTTCACTCACTTTGTGCCTCTGTGTCACATTTTGGTTGCTGTTATTCAGTCACTCAGTCATGGTCCAACTCTTTGCGACCCCATGGACTGCAGCACGCCAGGCTTCCCTGTCCTTTACCACCTCCTGGAGCTTTCTCAAGCTCACATCCATCTAGGCGGTAATGCCATCCAACCATCTCGTTCTCTGTCATCCTCTTCTCCTCCTGCCTCAGTCTTTCCCTGCATCAGGGTCTTTTCCAGTGAGTCAGTTTTTTGCATTAGGTGGCCAAAGTATTGGAGCTTCAGCTTCAGCATCAGTCCTTCCAATGAATATTCAAGACTGATTTATTTTAGGATTGACTGGTTTGATCTCCTTGCAGACTCTCAAGAGTCTTCTCCAACACCACAGTTTAAAAGCATCAGTTCTTTGGCACTCGTAAATTCTTCTTTATGGTCCAACTCTCATGTCCATACATGATTACTGGAATGTCATGGCTACATGACTACTATGGTTTTCATAGTTTTTGAAATATTTCAAACTTTTAATTATTATTTGTTACAATGAACTATAACTCTCAAGGGACTCTCAAGAGTCTTCTCCAACACCACAGTTCAAAAGCATCAATTCTTCAGCGCTCATAAATTCTTCTTTATGGTCCAACTCTCATGTCCACACATGACTGCTGGAATGTTGTGGGTACATGACTACCATGGTTTTCATAGTTTTCGAAATATTTCAAACTGTTAATTATTATTTGTTACAGTGAACTATTATCAGTGATCTTTGATGTCACTAATGCAAAAAGATTACAACTTGCTGAAGGAGCTGATGACGGTCAGCATTTTTTAGCAGTACATTATTTTTAATAAGGCATGTACATTGTGTTTTTAGATATAATGCTATTATTGCACACTTTAACAGACTACAGTGTAGTGTAAACATAATTTCTGTACGCACCTGGAAGCCAGGTTCACATGACTCCCTTTATTGCGATATTTGCTTTGTTGTGTTGGTCTTTCACCGAAACCACAGTATCTCCAAGGTGTGCCTGTATAGATATCATGCTGGTGATTGTAGAAAAACAGATTTCATTGTGCAAATAGGTCACAGGTTTTTCTAGTGATTTAGACATTTTAAAGACATCTTGGAATGTGTTTTGTGGATAATAATGGGGTCAGGATGTGCTACTCCAGAATATGGCTCCTTGTCATATTGAGTATTTTAGACTGAAGGAATTTGAGAATGGCTGATGCAGGTGTAGGAAGGATTTTCTGACCTTCCTCTGAAGCAAGTCATAAAACCCTTATGTGAGAGATGTCCTTCCTATTGCTGGAGGAAAGGAGCATCCTTATCTCTGAAGTTGGAGGGAGGCTGAGAGGAATCTGAATGTTTCCCCTGGTTCGTGCCTTGAGCTCATTCCCTTTGTCTTGTCACATTTTCCCATGACTTTTGCTTTTAGTCAGACCTAGCATAAAAACACCCAAGCTTAACCATTCCTTCACATCTCCATTTCCTTGTGAAGGCTGCCGTGTCACGTAAAACTCACATTAAATAGATTTGTATGCTTTTCTGTTTTTAACCTGTGTTTTGTTTCAGGGGCCCCAACTGAGAACTTAGAAAGGTAAAGGGAAAGAGAGTTTTCCTCTTTTACAGTTTCTGACAATCTCAAGGTGGGCATTCCCACTCCACTAGCTGCAGGGACTGCAGTTGAGGTCTGGGACAACTGAGAAAAAGGTAAGAATTCTTACCACATCAGCTTCCTGGATCTCTGTGGTGTCTTGTGGAGAGAGGAAGGTAAATATTTCTCCTTGTCCCTTCCTTTACAGTTCAGATTAGCAGGAGAAAAACATTAATAAATACGTTTATATGCTTTTCTCTTATTAACTTTGTCTTTTCTTATGGGGTCCCAGCCAACAGCTTAGACGGGTAAAAGGAAAGGTATTTTTCTTCCCCAGCAGTAGTTTAATTCCGTTTGCTTGGGCCTCTGAAAATAGTTTGTCTTCCCCACATGTGTTCCTTGTCTGCCTCAGTGAGAACTAGCATGCTGAGGCTGCTTCATTATTTGGTCATTTCTGTGAAGTAGAATCTGGACATTGGGGTGAATAGTGTGATCAGATGAGGTAATATTAGAGGTTTTGTTTGAATATACATACATACATGCATATATATATATATATATATATATATGCTTATGAAAACAAATCAGGTCCAAAAAATTCTTATAAAACTTCCTCTTTTTTTATCAGGTATAATATACATATAAAGCAGTTTTGTTTGTTTCAACAAAAGGTTCACTCTCTTGGAGTCCGGATACCTAGTTTCAGGTATTAGTCTCTATTATAGTCATTTAACTGCTCTGAGCCTTGATTTCCTCATCAGGCAAGAGTCTTGGCACTAATGTAAATAATGAAAGTATAAGTACTGTTTTTGCATTAAGTGCCATTTAACTTATATTGTATTTAACTTACTATTGTAAGGGTAATATTGTTCAAGTCTTCAATTTGGTTAATCTTTTTCTCTGTGGCTTTCTTTGCGGAAGCCATCTTCTGTGTTTATTTATAGTCAGGCCACTCTTACAACTTTATGTGGCAGGAAAAACCCCACAGAACAGTATTATGGAGCCATTATCTTCAGCTGCTACACCCTGCTGACTTGCACAGCCTGAGAACCAACCTCAGGTTGCCGTGAAGTCTTCCCACTAATTACCCGTGGAGTATGAGGAGTGTTCCTCTAACTGTTCCCCAGCCAAAGCAGCTTGTGGGATAAAAGAAATCTTCACATACACACCTATAATGCAGCTATACCATTTTGTAGCAGCTGAATGAACTGGAATTTAAAGAAGTTTAACAGAATGGAGAAGTCAGTCAATGTATTCGATGGAGTAGTATCTATTCTAGTTTGGCCAGTGAGGGTGGATTGTAGGGGGGCATTCAAAAGAGTCAGATATTTGTTAAGGGTAAGAGTTTGTGTATCATCTTCTGTTCCGCCAGTGTAATGGTTATCTTTCAGTTCTTCCATCAACAGCTTTTCTTTGACTCTTATTTATTCTTTTGATGGACAGCATATTCAGTTGGCATATTTGAAAATGGCATACTCAAATAATTGCCATGCCTCACCTCAAGAAGAAGATTAGCTGCTTTTTTCATCTAAAAAGATGAGTAGTCACAGAATGTAGGGAGTAATTCCCAAACTAAGCACAGAGAAAGCAAGTGTCACAGCTGGAAGGATTATCCTGTGCAGAAGTTAGGGAAGGTTTCCTAGGATTTGCACCTCCCAGGAATGAGGATTTCTAGTCTGGCCCTCTACTCCTTCTGGATATAAGGTGCCATGGCTTATTCACAATGGCTCAATCTTTGTTGATTATGTTCCTATCTCACTAGTATGTAATCTAATTGGTTACATGCTTGCTTGCTTTCCCAGATTTTGGAACAAGACCTGACACCTCAGTTATGGTCAATAGGTATTTTATGAATGAATGAATGACTAGGGAAATGAAACAAAGGATCCTCCATGTAAGTCTTCTTGACTAGACGAGGTTTTGATTACATTTGAAGGTTTGCGGCTGCTTCAGCCCTCTGTGTTTCAGTCCAAAGGCTGTCTGAAGCCAAAGAAAGAAAGATTCCCTCTTACTGACCTTGTAGCTACGAACAAGAAATGCCCTGGCTTCTTTGTCTTCCAGAAGTTACAGATGTGTCTCTGAGTAGACTGAGCCCTGGTATGGTACTTTTCTTATGATATTAAATGTCTTTTTTTGTGTGACTGAGCTGGACGCTTATACAGATTCCTTTGGATGTTTCCTTTAAGCCTAATTTGTATTTATCCCAGAACTGTTTATCCTAATTGTAATTCTTACATGAAAGTGAGACAAATGTGTCTGCCACCAGAAGTGACTAGTAAATGCTTTTGAAATACTTACTTATACCTTGTGTTATAGCTATTTATGCATATCTCTCTCCTTCACTAGATTTTAAACTCTCGAAAGTAGTGTTTTATTTACTTTTGTATCCCTGTTGCTTAGTAAAGTGTGGTACAAGCAGACCCTTCATGAACTGATACTAGTATTCTGTGGAAATTCATTTCAACACTCTTGGATGTGTTGAACAACTTTCTTATCTATCAGGAATAATAAAGAATTTAAATTGTAGAACCCAGTGGTTTTGGTTTGGGCCCAGGTGACATTAGGTTACTTTCTGATAGTAATTAACAATAAAATTAATGCCTCGTTGAGCTTTTTTTTCCCCCGTTGCATGAAGCCTCTTGTCTTACTCTGTGTGATTCAAAGGAAGATGCATCACATTCATCTAAAGACTGAAGAAATTATTTAATTGTAACCTGCAGAGGACAGCTAGACAGTGACTATGTGTTGTGCTTTTTTAGATTGTGAATAATTTAGTCTGGAAGTTCTTTTCACCCTAGTTTTGGTGATAATATCTGAATAAGCTTCTCAAAGCAATAATAACCTAGTCTCAAGCCTTATGTAGTTTGTACCTTCAAATTGTTCTTCCCTCCATACATGTAATCAAAGAGCAAGAGTTGATTGATATATATGAGAAGTTTTACATTGTTCTTGAACTGTGTCATCACTAGTGCCAGAGTGGTGCTTAATTCCTGCTAGCCAACAGGAATGGTATGAGAGTGAGGGACCTAGACTTGGAGTTTATTAAGGAAAAAATGTTGTTTTGAATATGGAAATTTTATATAAAAAATAGATACGTTGTTTTGAATAATGAGGATTTCCAAAAGAAGTATGATCCCTTTTGATGAGGGGAATTACAGGAAATAATGGGTATAGGTTGAGGCCTACCTCTCAAAATGAAATTTCAGCCTTCATGGTGGCAAAGGGTAATTTCTTGGTGGTGGGCCTTAGTCAAAGTTGAAGGTTGCTGTTGTTATTCAGTCACTAAGTTGTCTCTGACTCTTTTATGGCCCCATGGACTGTATAGCCTGCCAGGATCCTCTGTCCAACGGATTTCCCAGGGAAGAATACTGGAGTAGGTTGCCATTTCCTTTTACAAGGGATCTTCCTGACCCCAGAATTGAACCCAAGTCCCCTGCATTGGCAGGCAGATTCTTTACTGCTGAGCCACCAGGGAAGCCCCAATTACAACTATATGTAATAAGATTATATTTTAGGAGAAGTTGGGGATGATTTCTTAAAAAAAAAAAATCCTGAAGAATTTGTCTTTGTGTTTGAAAGCCAAGAAAAACTACGTTGGTTGTTTTAGTGGAATCTGTCTTCTACTTTCAAGAGGTATTCTCTGTTTACTGACTGAGGCTAAAAGTTAAATGGTGCTGTTTATGAGTTTAAAAATAAAAAATGTTAAGGAGGGTTTGATAAGGTCTCTTTTCTCCTAAAGGTAAGCTTAGTCTCTTTACTCTTGTCAGATTGTTTTTGTGTATGAGTTAGGGTGTTAGATGTTGCAATATTTTAGCTTTTTATAAGACATTTTTTGCTTATTGTCATTCATAAATTAAGACCTAAGTTTTTTTTGTTGTTCAGTCCTTCAGTCATGTCTGACTCTTTGCAACCCAATGGAGTGCAACACACCAGGCTTCTTTGTCCTTTACCATCCCTGGAGCTTGTTCAAACTCATGTCCATTGAGTTGGTGATGCCATCCAACAATTTTGTCCTCTGTTGTCCCCTTTGCCTCCTGCCTTCAGCCTTTCCCAGCATGAGGGTCTTTTCCAGTGAGTCAGCTCTTCGCATCAGATGGCCAAAGTATTGGAGCTTCAGCATCAGTCCTTCCAATGAATATTCAGGACTGATTTCCTTTAGGATTGACTGGTTTGATCTCCTTACAGTCCAAGGGACTCTCAAGACCTAAGTTAATCAGATATTGCAAAGACAGATGGAGTAATGATAATAATTTCTAACATTTAAGCCTACTTAATATGTGTAATTTTACTAACTTATTTAACCCTTAGAGCAATTCTGTGAGGTAGGTACACTTATTATCTCTGTTTTTCAGATTAGAAAAGTGAAGCAACAGAGGTTAAATAACTTTCCCAAAGTCTTATAAGCGGTAGAATATAAGGATAGATATTCTACAATATATAAGTGGTAGAATATAACTTACAAGTCTTGTAAGTGGTAGAAACTAGTAAGTGGTAGAATCAGGATTCAAACTCAGATTTTCTGGCTCTGTAGTCCATGCTCTTAACTACTAATCTGTCTACTGCCTTTGCAGATCTGATTTTTACTTGACAGTGAGTTTATGGATTAGTAAAAGACTAGTAGGGAAGCCATTCCAAAGAGTTTTTTAAATTATATGGATTGAGAGTATTACAGATAATAGTGAAGAGGTTCCATTCCATTCTGTCGGTAATGTTCTAATCTTAACGTGATAGTCACGTATGTAAGAACAACGTTTTTGTGGTGTTTAGGATAAGTTTATAGGTTAAGAATAGTTGGAGATTTAAGTTAAGAATAGTGTTTATGTTGGTGTTTAGGATAATTTAAGGAAGTGTTGATTATGTTATGCTTGATCTAAGGTATCTTCTGGAAGAGGAAGAATATAGGTTGTCAGGCATGTTCAACTGGCCTTGTTTCAGAATCACACCAAGAAAAGGAAGTTGTTAGCGATTGTGCCAGGTATCTAGGAAACATCAGTACTGTTGGGCCATCGTTACTCCTGCCAGAATGAGTCTCCTGTTCATCCAGTAAAGGAAAGAGTCTAAAGCCTCCGACATGTAATCATTCACTTGATAAAATCCAGGTTTTTGATAAAGAAGTTGTATTAAAACACTCCAAGTTAGTTAACAGGTGATAAATCTTGCTTTTACTTCCTCATCCCATCCCATTCATCAATAATGGTGATACGCTGACAGTTACGAGTGCCATTACATGCCAAGCACTTATTAAGTGCTGCTGTATGGAGAGGGATGAAACACAAACGCTTTTGTTTTATTGAGGGTAGGATTTTTTGATCCCACAACTGCCGTGTGAGTAAGAACCAGACTTGAAAGGCCAAATTTTCTAGAGGAGAGTCTTTGAGGAGGTTGAGGAAGACATCTGCTCCAGGAAGAGCCAGGAGGATATGGAGGTTGACAGTGCTCTGAGCCTGGGCAGAGCAGATACATGTAGAGATTCTCCCCGATGTGGGAGTCATCACAGAGACAGAGATTCAGGAAGATGGATGCTGGAGAGCAAAGGGAGGGATTGTCTCCATGACTAGAAATGGAAATTGGGTAGATCCGTGGGTTGCCTGTGGATCTGTCTGTAATCAGCAGCTCATCAGATGTGAACTTGAAGAAAAGAACTGTCGTGTTTGGTGATTATACCATGAGTTTAGAGAATGATGAGGACTGAGCCCTGTGTCTTCTCTAGAACTTTCTGACAAACTTTGTATGAAGCAGACCCTCTGCATCATCTAAATATGAGCTGTGTGCCCTGTTTTTAGGAATTCCATCATTTCTTGGCCTGTGGCATATATTGGTGTTCTGTTTCCTTTATGAACTAGTTACTTGTCTAATAGTCTAGATGTGTATTTCTGTTTGTCTGTAGGAAAGGAAAGGTACGTGGAGGAAATTTCGAGTAAGAGTTCCATAAAATGTCAGAATTAAAGCAAGAACTGCCAAGACCGCTCAGCACTAGTGATTACCCAGAGTAACGTGATGAGAGACAGAGCATGAGTCATGTGTTTCAGAGATGGTGTCAGTGCTGCAGGAGGAACGCAGACTGCACAGTCGTGTCCCTCTTTTCTCAGGAGAGCCTGCCTCTGAATGACCCTATCAATGCTAATCAGGTGATAATGAGGCAAAGTGATATAAATCAAGAACCGAAAAGGGACATCCTATGGCTGACTTGATAAATATGGGATTTGAGAAAGAGGACAGGAGACAACAGAAAAGGAAAGCTGGGACTGGAGGTGTTTTTGCCATAGATAAGCCAGATTTGCTAACATGACACTGCTAATCTTTGCTTATTTTCCTCAAGGAGGAAAGATTCTTGTGTCTGTACAATGTGGAGCCAGATTAATGCTCAGGATACCATAGGGGAACAATCATTATTGCTATGTTAAAGGTAATTTTATGACCAACCTAGACAGCATATTAAAAAGCAGAGACGTTACTTTGTCAACAAAGGTCCGTCTAGTCAAGGCTATGGTTTTTCCAGTGGTCATGTATGGATGTGAGAGTTGGACTATAAAGAAAGCTGAGCACTGAAGAATTGATGCTTTTGAACTGTGGTGTTTGAAAAGACTCCTGAGAGTCCCTTGGACTGCAAGGAGATCCAACCAGTCGATCCTAAAGGAGATCAGTCCTGGGTACTCATTGGAAGGACTGATGTTGAAGCTGAAACTCCAATACTTTGGCCACCTGATGAGAAGAGCTGAGTCATTTGAAAAGACCCTGATGCTGGGAAGAATTGAGGGCAGGAGGAGAAGGGGACGACAGAGGATGAGATGGTTGGATGGCATCACCGACTCAATGGACATGAGTTTGGGTGAACTCCAGGAGTTGGTGATGGACAGGGAGGCCTGGCGTGCTGCAGACCATGGGGTCGCAAAGAGTCAGACACGACTGAGTGACTGAACTGAACTGAACTGAAAGGGTCCTTTGCCCGCTTGAGTTTCTTCTGTAAAATGAATTTAAACAGAGCTGTGAGATTTAAATGAGATAATATATGCAGGGTTCCTGGCACTTAACAGTTGCTCAGCTTCTCTCTTGAACACCCTCAGAACTACTTTCATTTATTTCTTTGCTATTAAGGGAGAGGGAAGTAATTCTGACAGGTAGACCAGCCAAGCTATCAGCTTTATTTTTGGAAGGTGCTGATTCCAGAGCCTCATGGAATGTGCTGTTAGCCACTTGTTATATACCTAGTGAAGTCACCTTATGTAGAGTCGTGTGTATCAGCATGGAAGTGTTATTTGGCCCTGGTGCTGATTGTGGTTTGACTTGGATCATGTTCAGTTCAGTTGCTCAGTCGTGTCCAACTCTTTGTGACCCCATGGACTGCAGCACACCAGACTTCTCTGTCCATCACCAACGCCCAGAGCTTAGTCAAACTCACGTCAATTGAGTCAGAGATGCCATTTAGCCATCTCATCCTCTTTTATCCCCTTCTCCTCCTACCTTCAGTCTTTCCCAGCATGAGGGTCTCTTCAAATGAGTCAGTTCTTCGCATCAGGTGGCCAAAGTACTGGAGCTTCAGCTTCAACATCAGTCCTTCCAATGAATATTCAGGAATGATTTCCTTTAGGATTGACTGGTTTGATCTTCTAGCAATCCAAGGGACTCTCAGTCATCTTCTCCAGCACCACAGTTCAAAAGCATCAATTGTTCAGCACTCAGCTTTCTTTATGGTCCATCTCTCACATCCATACATGACTACTGGAAAAACCATAGCTTTGACTAGATGGACCTTTGTCGTCAAAGTAATGTCTCTGCTTATATTCAGTAATACGCTTTCTAGATTAGTCATAACTTTTCTTCCAAGTAGCAAGTGTCTTTTAATTTCATGGCTGCAGTCACCATCTGCAGTGAATTTTGGAGCCCAAGAAAATAAAGTCTGTCATTGTTTCCAGTGGGGAAACAATGGAAACAGTGGATCATATTAAGGATGAATAGGTGAATGGCTCATGACTTAATATCCTTCAGAATGTTTATATAGTTGATACTTAGATCACTTCTGAGCACAAGAGACTGCAGAGCAAAATGTTTGTTATGTTCCTAATAAAAATCACAATAAGAATGAATATTACTCTTCTAGCTTGGCAGCCTTCTTCTGCTATCATTTTACTTTCCACTTTCTCCTGTACCTGGCTTTGGCCATAGTTATGTGTTGATTAGTACTTAATCAAACTAAAACCTTTGCTCAGGAATGCATAGTAGATTTTGTTTTGCCAAAGTGGATGTTTGAACAGAATGAGAAATAATATACATTAAAGGGTAAAGGGGGCACTCTTGTTTTCTTTTAAATACAATTAGTATTAAAACTGTCTTTTTCCTGCCAGTTGGCTCATCTCATCTCTTAGCAGCTGTTTTAAATTTCTTAATTGTCTATTGCTTACTCAGCCATCATCTCACAAATTTCCTCACTGTTGCTTTTTTTGCTGAACCAAATTCTGAAAAGGGGTTGTTTCTCTCACAGCCTCAGCTGAGCTGAAATCTAGTTATCTTCTTTCAGTGGCAAGATAAGCTCTCATTAGACATCATATTCTTTTGAGGTGTGAAATTTCCCTAAATCTTATTGGAGTTCATTGCTATAGAAATGGGCATCTGGTGGAGCTTTGGGTTGCCAATTGGGCTACTCTTTATTGATGTTGTATGGATTCTATTTAACCCAACATGGCCTTTTAAAAATATATATATATATTTTTAATTGAATGATAATTGTTTTACAATGTTGTGTTGGTTTCTGCCATACATCAACATGAATCAGCCATAGGTATACATATATCCCCTCCCTCTTGAACCTCCCTCCCACCTCCCAGCCCATCCCACCTCTAGGTTGTCACAGAGCCCCAGTTTGAGCTCCCTAATTCATACGACAGATCCCCACTGGTTATCTATTATATATATGTTAATGTGTATGTTTCCATGCAACTCTCTCCATTTGTCCCACCCTCTCCTTCCCACCCTCCTGTATCCACAAGTCTGTTTTCTATGTCTGCATCACTATTGCTGCCCTGCAAATAGGTTCATCAGTACCATCTCTCTAGATTCCATATATAGCTGTTAGTATACAATATTTGTTTTTCTTTTTCTGATTTACATAACTGTATAATAGACTCTAGGTTCATCCACCTCATCAGACCTGACTCCAAATGCATTCCTTTTTATGGCTGAGTAATAGTCCATTGTATAGATGTACCACAGCTGCTGTGTCCATTCATCTGTTGATGGACATCTAGGTTGCTTCCGTGTCCTAACCATTGTAAATAGTGCTGCAGTGAACATTGGGGTACAGGTGTCTTTTTCAATTTTGGTTTCCTCAGGGTATATGCCCAGTAGTAGGATTGCTGGGTCATATGGTGGTTTTATTCCTATTTTCTTAAGGAATCTCCATGCTACCCTCCTTAGTGGCTATATCAGTTTATATTCCCACCAACAGTGCAAGAGTGTTCCCTTTTCTCCACACCCTCTGTAGCATTTATTGTCTGTAGGTTTTTGATGATAGTCATTCTGACTAGTATAAAGTGATATCTCTTTGTAGTTTTGATTTGCATTTCTCTAACAATGAGTGATATTGAGCATCTTTTCATGTGTTAACCATCTGTATGTCTTCTTTAGAGAAATGTCTGATTAGGTTTTCTGCCCACTCTTTGATTAGGTTTTTTTTTTTTTTTTTTTGGTATTGAGTTGCATGAGCTGCTTGTATATTTTGCAGATTAATCCTTTGTCAGCTGTTTCAGTTGCTGTTATTTTCTCCCATTTTGAGGGTTGTCTTTTCACCTTGTTTATAGTGTCCTTTAGCAACATAGCCTTTTTTTAATGCTTATAAAGGAATAGGAATTTTCTGTAGGATTTATAGTGTTCACACACTTGTGTATAATCTCACTGCTTCTAATTTTGTTCAGAATGAAGAAAGTAGGCATTTCAACCATAGCATTTTCATCACACTATGGTTAACCATTTCACACTTTGTTCAGTGTATCATATTTTTGTTTGAAATATTGTAAAATTGGTCTGTAGGTAATATATATTGCTGAGATTAGATCATCTGTTGTTTTCAGAAGCATAGAAACAGCCTCTTCGTCAAGCATTCTGTTCACATACAATGTATTATTGAAGACTTACTGAATTGGATTTCAGATATTGTGTTCTCTGGTAGTACAATGATGTGTCATATTATATATTATGCTTCTATAATGTAATCCACTGCTTTCCTAATGATGTGAAAGCTGGTAATACAAACCCAAGTTTCTGTTTATATGTCAGATCAACTCCCTTCATAGCTTATTTCATAGTCATACATTGCAGAAACATGTACCATATACTTTAGAGTGACTCACTCTGTCATTTAAAAAAATTCTTAAGACAGTTGACACATTTATTTAGATTTTTACCTTGTAATTATGTTCCTATCTCCCAGGTAAATAAATACGGCACGTGATTTGTAACCGTTTCAATCGTCCTTATTTAATTTTAAAAAGACAAATTTTTTCATAAAAGAGACAAAGGAAGTGGGGTCACTGAGTTCAGACACCCTGATTCTGAAACACTTGCTTTAACTGTGTGGTTTTAGGCAAAATATTTAACAGTACCCAGTCTTAGTTACTCTCACTATAAAAATGGGACCAGTAATACCCTCAAAGTGATCTTGAGAAGATTAAATGAAATCTCGTTGATAATATCCTATCACAGAGTTTATAATAGGTGCTAAAAAATGTTATATTTCTTCCTCTCTTTCTGTTAGGAAGAACGTCTCTTTTATTTATTTATTTTGTCAGTGTAAAGACAGGAAAATCCATGTCGGTCTGAGCACGTCCTGCTATAGGCACTGAAAACCGAAGGCTTAAGGAGCTCTGAAGGCCCTCTGTCTGTCAAGATTGCTCATATTCCAAATGGAATATGGGCAGATGGAGTTCTAATTTAGGGAGTAACGTGCCATGGAGGGGAACCAGGGTGCTAAAGGAAGGCTCCTTCCATTTATATCATCTTCCTTCTTCTATGTTAGTGTGTGAGTTTGGGTCCATAGGCAAAAATTCAGCAAGACTTGAACTCTAGAAAAAACCACCATAGGTTGATATAGCAACAATCTGAGAGAACCAAGATATGCAGAGAAGAGAGCAAGAAAGCCAGAGGAGGAGAATGTAGTCAATACCGTGAGATTTTTTAAATCTGCAGTTGTAATTGTAGATGGCATTTCATCTTTTTCATCTGGACCAGGCCTGGCTACATCTAGACTTGCCAATGTAATGCCAGGTCTCTGGTCTTTCAACCCTGATGACAACTACCTTGGCATAATCAGAAACCTAGAGAAGCCTGAGCCCTTCTTAGTTGCTTAACATGATGTAAAACTGTGTGTTTTAGACATAATGAGGGGAAAGAACTGCTTTTTTTTCAAAAATTTATCTTATTGAAGTACAGTTGATATACAGTATTCTGTTAATTTCTGCTGCAGACAAAGTGATTCAGTTACACACACACACACACACACACACACACACACACACACACACACACACACATCCTTTTTCATATCCTTTTCCATTATGGTTTATCACAGGATATTGAACATAGTTTCCTGTACTATACAGTAGGACCTTATTGTTTATTCATCCTATATTTAATAGTTTTCATCTGCTAATCCCAAACTCCCAATCCATCCCTCCACTTTTTACCCCTTGGCAACCACAAGTCTGATATCTGTGTCTATGAGTCTGTTTCTGTCTCATAGGTAAGTTCATTTGTGTCATGTTTTAGATTCCACACATAAGTGATATCATATGGTATTTGTCTTTCTAAGGAAAGAACTGCTTTTGAAGAAGAGAACGAGAAATGATGATAAGTCAGTGAAGTACGAATGCAGACAGATACGTATCTTGAACATAAATTCTCATAGAAACTCATAGCCTTTATTCTATGTTGAGCACAATGCTAATATTTTACATGCACTATTGTGTTTAAACCATATCACTGCCTTCTACATATAGTATCCTCATTTTTCCAGGTATAAATCATGAGGTTTAGAGAGGTAAAGGAACACACTCAAGATCACATAGTTCATAAGCAACAGAACTGAGATTTAAGAGACAAACCATCTGATTTCAGAGCCTAAATGAAGAACCTTCTAGGAGGATCATTGAGTTTTGCATCAGGACACAAATGCAACAAGCACTAGGAAGAAGATTCAGAACAATGCTGATTCCTACAGAGGACACTGTTCAGATTAAACTCACCCAAAAAAATGTCCTGACATGATAAGGCATGCCTGTGCCAACCACTGATAGGTTTCAGATAGGTTTGCTTCTGGGGAAGAAAGTGCAGTGATTAATATAACCTCCTGTCAGGGTTACTTAAATCTCAGATCCAGCCTAGAATTTACTTTAATAATCTTTTATTATTTTCCTGTATATTCTTATGATTTCTCCCCTTCTCTGTAAAGAATATTGTTCAACCTAAATGAATTCAGTTAATTCTGGCTTTCTCATTTCTGCGTTTAATATTCAAAGCACTTTCTTCCCTTTGGTCTCTAATTTACCAGAGTTTGTCATCATGCTATAAAAAGATGATAAAGGAGACCATCTGTTGAACCTGGAAAGTGTCAGTTTAAGTTAGTAAGTTGGTGAACGTAAGCAATAAAATGCTTAATGCATGACCAGAAGACTGTCTTCACTAGTCTTTTTCGCAATCCACCTTTTGGACTAATGACACATGTGTCTCATCCAGGGAACATTGACCACAGTTAGGATGGTCGCTTACCTTTGGGGCAAAAAGGTCACAATGAGGAGGGGACGTCTTGAGATTCAGTGATGGTATTTTTTAGAGCTTGTTACTATGTGTTTGCTGTCTCTTCTATCCCACGCCAGTCAGGGGTTTTAGCTTTGAAGATAATAGTAACTGTCTTCAGTAGGAAAATCCAGGTCTGTTTTGACCCAAAAGTTAATTTAGGATGACTTATGGAACCCAGAGCTAAATGTCAGATGTAATTAAATGTTACTGTGGTGTCTTGCCTTGAGACGTGAGCTGCTGAGTTCTAGCAGGGTGTAAGAGCAGTTTGGATTAACTGTTTTGATTCTTCCTAACATTATATAAGAGGCATTATCTCGGGAAGCACAGAAATTATCCCTGGGGGATGGCAAGGCATCACATTTCAGAAATAGCTATATGATTTCTTCAGTCTGCCTTTGGGCCTGCACTTCTCAGTACTTTTTCTTGAAATCTTCACCTGGATGTGACCCAGGAAGATGGCAGGAAGGCCATCTTAAGTATGTGTAACCTTTTTAAAGAAATTAGTTTTGAAAGAAGTAAGTAGACTTTTTTTTCCTGGAGGTCCTTGCCCAAAATGTGTAAATTACTGAATGGGAGAATTTTAGTAAGACACGGTCATTAACATAGGTGCTAAGGATTAAGAAGAACATGAATTACATCTCTCTGTAGGGAGATATAGTGAGGCCTTGGAAACAGTGACGTCTACCTCTGGAAATCAGACTCGTTTTCAAGACAGGTCATAATAGGAGTCACCTTTTGAATATGAATGCTAAGTCTACTTCTGAACGGGGGAAGAAAATGGGAGAATTTTGAAATCCTGGTCTTTGACCTCGAACAGCGTAACAGAGACACCTTGTAAGTTTCAGGAAAGCTGTTATTTTCTTCCTTATTTTGTCTCTCAATCCTAAAATACTCTCTGGGCAATCAATTTTAGAGGTCTTTCAAGGAAAGCAAAACTGGGTTTGTCTGCCTGTTAACTACTGCAAAATGTGTAGATTCCTGCTGTTCAGCGTTACTACTAACAGTCATAAGGAAACACCTATTATTGTCATTATCTGGAAAAAAAAAAGTCCCTGGATTGGATTAAGTGAGGTTACTTTGCCCTTAAGAAATGCAGGTATTAGACCATAATGAAGGTATGACAGCAGGAATGAATACTCTGCTTCATCAAACTAGCCCCCCTCCACACACACACACACACACACACACACACACACACACACACCTTTTTTTTTTTTTTTTCCTACGTGAGGAAGATGTGGAATGAGGGAAGAGCTCTGATCTGTTTGGGGAAAAAGTATCACAGCCTATTAGTTAGAAGCGATGAAATTGAGACAGCTTCAGGGACTCCATTAAGTGTGTGGTGTTTAGGCAGACTGTGTCCCTAGGTAAAGTGTGCTGTTGAGGAGAAGAGTGTACAACAAAATAATTGGGCTTGGGAAATCAGTGGGCTTCAGCAGCCTCATGTCTCCTGGTGGGGAGTAGGGGGAGGGAGATAACATTTTTTTTCTCCCCGTCTTCAGCACACCTTCTTTCTTTTAGCATAAAAGCTATACTGAATAAAATTGCAGGGAATTTCTTGCTGAGTGGATGGACCGCCAATGCATTTTGAATAATAAAAACAATGGGTATAATTAAATTTCATCTGACGCAGGAAGGATTTAGAGCATGTCACCTTGGAACCATCTCATTCTGTGTTATTCTCTAGGCATCTCGAAATTTGGTTGCAGCAGCTGAATGATAATAATTCAGATTTGATCAGTAATGGCAGTGTCTGTAGGGACATGTATTAATGCACTGATGTGTCTGGAATTAGGTCCTTAAATAAAACATCATTGCTATGTATTTATTTTCATTTTAAAGGGATAAATTGAAATCAACAGATGGAACTAGACTAACTTTTCCTATCAGGACATACTGAGTGGCAAATTTTTACAGGCATCACTTGAGTGTAGGCTCAGTAGTTCAGATACAGTTAATGTTCATTTGCTGTTGTATCTTTTGAAGTCAGAAAAGATATGGTGATAGGAAGTCCAAGGCTCAAATAATCATTAAATTGTACTCTTAAGAAAAATATTTAAGAAGCTGTCATTTTTATATTAAGCATATGTAATGACAGTTGCAGATAATATCAAAATAAATAGAAATTTATAGCATTATTACTGCTAATTACTTTTTCTGTGCCACTTAACCAGATACTTTAGGTGTGTGCACGCACACACACACACACATACTCATAGACATTTGTAGTATATGAAGAAAGCCTTGCTTTTAGAGTCACAAATTGTTCATGTTTTCACCTCTGCTACCTATTAGCTCTTTGCTTTTAAGCCAGAAATAAACCTCTTTTTAATATCAGTTTTCTCAGAAAAATGGGGAACTTAGGCTAAATAATTGCTGAAATTCTTTCTGTTTCAGACACACACACACAGACATTAGTTCTACTTCTAAAATCACTGTATAATGCTAGTTGTTTAAGCATTTTTATATGCATATACACATCTGTCCACACATACACACAACATTTTAAGATAAAACTAATTATTTTCCTTCTTTAAAGTTTTTAACCATGTATTATTCTAAATGAGCAAGATGGTAACACTCAGACCCCCAAGGAAGAATATGTTGCAAGTTGAATAAATAAAGATGTTTTTTCCTGGCTCATATTTTGAGAATTATAAATATATATCCTTGGATGTCTTAGGGGAAAGCTGGGTTCGGGGTTTTAAACCAGAGTTTTCACTATTGCATTCCCACATCATTAACATCAGGTTGGTTGCCTAGATGTTCGTAGTGGAACTATAGGGACAGAGAGATGGTCTTGTTTCCTCCAGGAGCTCATTTTCTTTTAAAATGTCATGACAAAATTGATTAAGTACTAGAGTCACCCTTTACCAGAATAATAATCCATTTTTGCATTGTTCAACTCTAGCCAAGAGAGAGTGTTTGCTCTAAAGTTACTTTATGATGGTTTATGGCTCAATAAGAGGCCCTATATATCAGGATAGATTTGTAGTTAGTTAAGAAAAGCTAAGTTTAAATGTTTTAGCCCCCTTAGGATTCCTGTTGGTTAGTTGTTTTTCCCCCACTGTAATGCATACTCTTGAAAGGCAGGGACCTTCTGTTTATCATTGTATCCCCAGGGCCTCTCACAAGCACCTGGTAACCAATAAATGTTGAACTGATATATGAGATCTCCTTGATCTTAGAGATTAAATATTATCCTCACGGTCTAGGGGGATGAAACATCCACATATGCAGCATAGTAATTGTGTGTCCATATTCTGCCACCTTTGGGCTAAGTAATTATTTTAGATATTGTAAACTCACGGAAATCAAGACCGGTACTTTAAAATTTAAATTTTAGTTTAGTGTATAGCACATAAAGCAGATTATTTGAGTTTGGTGGCTAGGCCCATCACCTTTGCTTCACCACTGAATTTACAGTAGATAACCTAATATATATCTCCTTTTTTGTGTGTGCATTTGTTTTATCATATCAGTCCCTGGATTTTCTTTGTGATGCTAATCATAGCTATGATTAATTGTCTTTGTAATGACACAGCATATGTTGTTACTGCTATTCTTTCAGCTCCATGGTGTCAGATACAGTGTCCATGTTGTGTGCCCTAGAAATCCCTGCTCTAGTACAGGCCTGGCATATAGTGGAGACTCAAATTTGTTGAACATTGAAGGGCTCAATCAGAACAATATGTAAGTAGTAAAACCCAGCATCCCAGTGTTTAGACTAAACATCTACAGCCATTATCTAGTGGTAAAGCCAGAGTATTAATATTCAGTAAGTTTGTTGAGCGTTGTTTGGGTGCCTCATGGGAGAGACAGGAATGGGTAACTCTCCATTCATTCCTGTCTGGAGCTCATTTCTTGAGTGAGAGTGGCATATGCAAAAACAAGTATACCCTCGAACTAAGATCATGTTGGTTCATGTTTTCCTAACTCATAAGATTTTTAGTTGGTCAGTCATGGAAGTAACTATTTTTAAGCTTTATAAATCATAAAAGAAGTGTGATACAGAAACATTTGGCAGGACAGCAGTGTATCTGAGGGCTGAGTGAACTCAACCACAAATAACAACTACAACCACTGTAGTAACATCTATTCATCACTTACGTGATAAGTACTATTCTTATCACTGCATATATTATCTCCTTTTATCTGCTTAGTAATTGCAAGAAGTAGGTACTATTATTATCTCCATTTGACAGTTTAGGAAACTGAGGGTCAGATAGGCTACTTTGTTTACCTAAGGTCACACAGCTAATAAAGTGATTAGAATTTGAACTCTGGCCTTTGACCAGTGCTCTTGATCACTATAGAGAGGTAAATACATAATAGAATAAGCTTCAAAAGGATGGAAATGTTCGTTCCTACTAGCTATATCAGGCTTCCCAGGTCAAGCCAGTGCAGGAGATGCAAGAGACGTGGGTTCAATCCCTGGGTCAAGAAGATCCCGTGGAGTAGGAAGTGGAACCCAATCCAGTATTCTTTACTGGAAAGCTTTTATGGACAGAGGAACCTGGCGAGTTGCAGTCCATGGGGTTGCAAAGAGTCAGACACGACTGAAGCAACTGAGCACTAACTATATCAGGGAAGACTTCTTAGAAAGGATGGGCCTTAAAGAAATGGTTATATCTGAACTGTACATGTGCTAGAGTCACCGAATTTTAAAATATTAGATTTTTGGACTTCCCTGGTGGCACAGTGGATAGGAATCTACCTGCCAATGCAGGAGACACAGGTTCTATCCCTGGTCCGGGAAGATTCCACATGCTATGAAGCAGCTAAAACCTGTGTGCCACAACTACTGAGCCCACACTCTACAGCCCATGAGCAGCAACTCCTGTGCCTGTGTACCTAGAGCCTGTGCTCCACAGCTGGAGAAGCCACCACAGGGAGAAGCCTGTGCACTGCAAGGAAGAGGAGCTCCCATGTACTGTGCCTAGAGAAAGGCTGTGCAGCAGTGAAGACCCAGCCAAAAATAAAGAAAGAAATCAATATTAGATTTTTGAACAACAAACTCTAAAGGCCGTCTGTTCTAAGCCCATAATTTACGGTGGAGAAAACCAAGATCTCTAGGGTTAAGTGACTTGCTGTAGAACATATGGCTGATTAATTCGCTTTAGAGCTGTTCTCCTGGCTCCTCTTTCCCTGTTATCTCCCCCTCCCCCCTGCCTACTATGCACACTAGCTCATGTTAAGTCTGGGTTTTCACGATCACATTCTAATATAATTGCCTGAAATATTTTACATCTTGAAAATGGAGACTTTCTAGTATATCCATGTATTGGGTTGGCCAAAAAGCTCATTCGGGTTTTCTATTCCATCTTAATGGAAAAACCCAAATGAACTTCTTGGCCACCCCGTAATTATAAGCCTGGAAAATCAGAGCAGTATGGAAGAGAGAGCTATTAGAGATATGTAACAATAAGGAGGTATAGTTATGTGTGTGTAGCACACATGTGTTATTTCCTACTATTTTTTATTGCTGCCTTTGTTTCTTTCCTTAAGTGTAGAGAATTCAAAGTTGAGAGAAAGGATACAAATAAAACCCTAATAAGAAAAAAAAAAAAAGGTTTAAAATTCCATAATGTCTATGGCAGCTTCCCCCGATAATTTCTCAGCCTCCTAAGTAAACAAACTTGGGATATTTCTATTTTCCACTAATGCTTATTAGTCAGTGTCCTACCTTCCACCCACCCACCCCAAGTCATCACGAGTGTAAAATGAGATAAATATGTGAGTGCACAAATAGACAGTCGTGCAAGAAACCAACAGGTTTGTCTCTCCCCAAACCTAAACTGATCCTTACCTCGAAGTGTAGTGTTGATGTTGCTTAGTCTGTTTCATTAGCCAAGTGGTTGTGCCAGATTTATGTACTGCTAAACAATCAATTTGGGACTTGGGTAAATACTCATTGAAAAAACATTTATCTTCCTCTGAGCGCTCGCTGTTAATCCTCTTCTTCTTGGATAGTGTTCTGTAGTTGAGGATTGAGGTTATTTCCCCCCATTTTTTCCCTTTGTTTCCTTCAGTGATTTAAAAAAACAAAATGAAACCTTTCCAGCATACTCTGAATCAGCAGATATTTACATCACTTGGGTGTAGGCTTTTTATAGACCAGCTATAAGATTATAGTAATTAGCCTATGCATTTCCTCATTAAAATGTCATTAGTGAAGGCTTTGTTCTTTTAAGATCTTCCCAATAAGGTTTATTGCACTGCATTCTATCATTAATAGTTTACTAGGAGCCAGATGTCTTATATAGGTGTGTAGAAACAAGAATTGCTTTTGACTGTCTAAAGGGTAATGGCCAAAGAGCAGGACTTGACATAGATAAATTTCTGTGTTTGGATTGGGTGAGGTCCACTTCATGTGCTACCACTGTAACTGCCAGTCCCTCCCCACGGTATGTGTGTACGCTCAGTCTCTCAGTCGTGTCCAACTCTGCGACCCCGTGGACTGTCACCTGCCAGGCTCTCCTGTCCATGGGATTTTTCAGGCAAGAATTACTGGGTATTCTTGGAATACTCTTGGAATACTGCCATTTCCTCCTCCAGGGATCCCCAGCCCAGGGATGGAACCCACGTCTCCTGCGACCCTTGCACTGGTAGGCAGATTCATTACCACTGAGCCACTTGGGAAGCTCTCTCCCCACAATGCCTGCTGGCAACGCCATACTCCTTTAGGTGTTTGGACACCTACCCAGTCTAAACTTTCTTGAGAGAGTAAGATTGTGCTCATCTGCACTGGTTTCCCATAGTATCTTAGTAAGTTTGTGGGTGATTCAAAAACTTACTAAAGAATAAGAAGGAAATAAGTTTAATTTCTACTACAGCCATGTATACAGGGTTAATAATGTAGGATATTAAGATATTAACCCTGTATTCTTATGGTTAAGAATATAGGATCAGAACCCATGATGGTGGGTTCTGATCCTAGTTTCACTGTTTACTACGTGTTGTGTTACTTTGACCATGATGATACTTCATCTTTATAAACCACAGTTGTCTTAAGTAGAATATGGAAGGAAGCTGGGTACTTATGTTATAGGAATGTTTGAGAATTCAGTTTTTCCAGTGGTCATGTATGGATGTGAGAGTTGGACTATAAAGAAAGCTGAGCTCTGAAGAATTGATGCTTTGAAACTGTGGTGTTGGAGAAGACTCTTGAGAGTCCCTTGGACTGCAAGGAGATCCAACCAGTCCATCCTAAAGAACATCAGTCCTGGGTGTTCACTGGTAGGACTGATGTTGAAGCTGAAACTCCAATACTTTGGCCACCTGCTGTGAAGAGCTGACTCATTTGAAAAGACCCTGATGCTGGGAAAGATTGGGGGCAGGAGGAGAAGGGGACGACAGAGGATGAGATGGTTGGATGACATCACCGACTCAATGGACATGGGTTTGGGTGGACCCCGGGAGTTGGTGATGGACAGGGAAGCATGCTGTGCTATGGTTCATGGGGTTGCAAAGAATCGGACACGACTGAGCGACTGAACTGAGCAAGCATATAAAGCTCTACTTAGCTCTACTGCCTGGAAAATATGATTTACTAATATACTATTTTTATAATAAAAAATAAAATTATGTGTGTTTATATTCCGTCTATTTTCTTGTGCATCTTTCATTTGATTTCAGAAATTCTAACGTGAAATTCCAAAATAAATATGTAAATATTTAAGGGGTAGTCATTCATATCGTGAAATGGATTAAGACAACTTTAAGAAGGCATTTATATAGTGCTTTAGAAGTATTATTTCACTTACATTTAAACTTTATTTCTACTGTGTGCAGTAAGCAGCAGCTTGAAGGAACAAGTCAAGGAATGCCTGATTACTCCGTTATATTACTAGATTATTAATTAAATAGCTAAATGCATCATTGCTGTATTCCACAGGTAGGTGGGTTTGTTTGTTTGTTTTCTTTTTAGCATCGCAGTATTCCAGGGAGAGATATTTTAATTTGACTATGTCACATAGCATTTGGGATCTTAGTTCCCCACCCAGAGACCAAACCCATGCCCCAGCAGGGAAGCATGGAGTCTTAACCACGGGATCACCAGGGAAATCCCAAGATACTTTAAAGTTACTGCATGTCATCCTGTTGTTACAGACAAGTTCAGATTAATAAATTCTGTTAAAGAGCATTTCTGCTAGATTATTTCTCTGAGCCAGGCCTTGTTCTTTGTGGTGGGATATAGTGGTAAACAAGAAAGCACTGTTCTTGAGAAGCTTACTGTAAACATAGGTGGAAGGAAGCAAATGATTATTTCAGATTCTTGTGAGGCTGTGAAGAAGACAATCTAGGGTAATGGGATAGAGTATGGGTGGTGAGGATCTGGGTTAAGGGCAGAATGGTGGGGAGACCTCTTAAAGAACAGTGGGAAGTGGGTACAGGTTGCAAAAGAATGAGCAAATACAAAGCCCTGAGACACTAACAAGCTTGTCTCTGAGAGACAGTGTGGCTGAAATTTAGTTTGCAAGGAGAGAAAGAGAAAAGAGGATGACTCATGCAGAGCCTTCAAGGCCATGGGTAGAGAAATCTGACTTTAATTCTGATTGAAGTGGGAAGTCCTTGGGCTGTCTCTGCCTATGGAGTGACACCGATTTTTACTCTAGAGAAACACTCTGTTGCAGGGAGAATGGACTTTGTGCTCACAAGTGTGGAAGCTAGGAGATCACCTTGCATGGACCAGGAAATAGAGTGGTGACTTAAGTCAGGATTGTAGCAGTGAAATGTTAATTGTCTGTGTCTGGAGGGACTTTGGGTAGATTCGATTTGAGATTCGAAGAAAAACTTCCAGAACTTTAGCTAGAGTAACTGGATAGATACAGGGAAAGATTATACGAGGATGAAATTGGAGGGTCAGAAGCAGAGGATCAATAACTTTATTTTGACATGTTATAAAAGAAATGCCAATTGACAGCCAAGGGAATATGTCAACTGGTCAGTTAAAGATTGGGAGGATATCTAGAGTAAAGATAACAAATGTAAGAGTCATTTGCATATAATAGAGACTTTAAAGCATTGGTTGGCACTTACTGTGTCCCTTAGGAAGAGAATGTAAATAAAAAGAGGGTTCTGAATATAGCCCCACATACAGAAGTCTGGTAAGGAAGAAAACTCAGTGAAGAAGATAGAGAAGAAATTTGGAATATAAGATAAGCACTGAAACAGAGCAGAAAGTGTTTCATAAACAAGGATTCATGAGATGATCAGCCATGGCTGTGCTGTGAAAAGGTTAAGTATAATCAGGACAAAGAACTGTTCATTAATTAGAAAGTGTGTCTATACTGCTCCTTGGTGGCACTGGGCTTCCCTTGTGGCTCAGCTGGTAAAGAATCTACCTGCAATGAGAGAGACCTGGGTTCAATCCCTTGGTTGGGAAGATCCCCTGGAGAAGGGAAAGGCTGCCCATTCCAGTATTCTGATCTGGAGAAGTCCATGAACTGTATATCCCATGGGGTCGCAAAGAGTCGGACACGGCTGAATGACTTTCACTTTGGTGACACTAGTGGTAAAGAACCCGCCTGCCAATGCAGGAGACATAAGAGACAAGGTTTCAATCCCTGGGTCAGGAGGATCCCCTGGAGGAGGAGGGAATAGCCCCCTATTCCAGTATTCTTGCCTGCAGAATCCCATGGACAGAGGAGCCCGGTGAGCTACACTCCATAGGGTAGCAAAGAGTTGGACATGACTGAAGCGATTGAGCACACATGCACACTCATTAGTAAAACAAAAAATTAACTAACTGAAATGTCTCTTACAGGTGGTCTGTTCAGTCTGTATTAGTATTATTGTTTTTTTTAGTTATTCCCAGAACTAAATATTAATTTCTTCTCCAAAAGGAAAGATTTTGTTCCCCTGATATTGTTTTTTGGAAATTCTACCCTTGATTTTAAAAGCAAATGGACTTTTTGTAGGAAAAGAGGATGTAAAAGTATGATATGAGAGATTTTTTTAAAGTAATTAATGGGCACTAAAAATTGGATTGGGGTATAGGAATTAAATTACGTGCATTCTGTCTCTCACTTCAATTTTACAGTTTTCAGGGCATCTTTATCCCATAGATACTTATGTCGCTTCTGTCAAGAATCAAGTACAATACGCTGCCCTGTCTTCCTTCTCCCTCCTCACCGCCTTACTCAACTGTACATGCAGACACAGCGCTTTTCTGAGTTAAGTTTTAGCAGTACCTTCTTTCTAAAATGAAAGCATTTCCCTTCACGATTAGCATCTGTTTATAGAATAGTTCCTATTTTCGTAATTAGATCCTGCATAGAAATGCAGAGGCTGCTGTGTAAAAGGATAATGAATCTTTATTGCACAGTTGAAATCAGATTTGGGCAAAAGGCACTTTGAAAACAGTAATAAGCAGAGACATGTATTAAATCACCAAGATAAGGCACCCTCTTTATATTTTCTATTTAGAAATGGAAATTATGACTACCCGGTGGATTCCATATGACATTTCCTATTATGAACAAAGGTTTGTAGCATTGACCATAAAAGTCATCTAAATTCAAAAGTCTCTGTGGATTCATGGCTCTAAAGAATACTTCCGATAGAGGCCAAGACAGGGTGGAGAGAGTCCTTTGTCTTTTTCCTTTGTCTCTGCACCCTGGCAGAAGCAAAGGGTACTGAGGAGTAGAAGAAAGAAGCCATTTGAAATAACCATGATAAGATCTAATCAGGAAACCCAGTGTCCATTGAATACATACAGTAACATTTTAAGACTCTTCTGGTTGGGCTCTTGGAGCACCAAGTTCATGTCCTTATAAGCTCATCTTTATATTTTCATATCATACACATTACTTCCTGGCAAACACAGGATCTATTCCCAGGCTAAATCCATCTTGAGAGGTTTGTTATCTCTTCCTCACCTCCTTGGCAAGTCTCAGAAAGCCGGAATATCGCTGTGTGGAGAGAGTGAGGGGAGGAGTAAGAACGAAAGGAAAAACGTAGGGAAGCAGGGAAAGTCAATGTCAAATGAACTGCCAAGGATGGATATTATGGCTGCCGGGGACCTCAGAGAGTATCATGTGTCTTTTGTGTCTATTTTACAGTCAGTGCTTCATGTAAGATGGCAGTCTCTCCTGGGCTATGCTTGTATCGATTTACTCTCAGGCATGCCAGACCATTTCAGCATTACTAAGGGGAGAAAATCCTATGTATTTCCCCTTATAAACAGACATAGAAAACATGTATCTTTTTAATCATTCATTTTCTTTTCTTCTTTTCCTCTTACTGTTCTTTTCTTTTTTTTCCTTCTTGCAACCTTTCCCTCTTGTTTTAAAGAAAAATGAACAGCTCCGTATTGAGAGCATTATAAAAAGAACAAATCAGATAGACTTTTTCAGAGAACAATAATGTCAGAAACAACACAGACCTATGAGATAAAGACTTCAAACTTTGCACATTCCTAGCCTTTCAATGGGATTCCCTGGTATCTCAGATGGTAAAGAATCTGCCTGCAATGCAGACCCAGGTTTGATGCAAAGAAGAAAGACCTTTTTTCCTAAGGCTAGCTTTGTGGTGACAGGCCTGCCTTGCTGAGTGTTGACAGAAGGGAATGGAAGGATGCTAAATTTGGAGACCGAAATCATCATCATTTTTCACCTGCTTGAACTCTTCTGTTGTGTTCCCTAGTTGCTACATTGCGCATTTCCCCCAGTGTGGGGAGAGAAGCTGGTTGTCTGGCTGTGTGAACCCCTGGCATCTGCTTAACAGTTTCAGCAGTTCATAGATGGGACTCATTCCTCTGTCGGAATTTTTTTTTTCCTTTCGCTTCTGCTTGGTTAGTAGGGAGGCTGGGACCCAGCTTCTGAATCGATTTGCATACTTCCATATTACCTAGCTCAGACAACATATGGCAATGTGGAACACTTTGATTTATTTCTCTTCACTCAAAGTAAATTCCAAAAAAATTGGAAAACTCCAGGGTATGTTTTATGTTACAAAAATTCTTAGTTCCTTTTTCGATAGGCAAAAGCAACACACTTTTGGCATAAAAATCTCTGGCTCGGTTACGTACTTTAAAAAGAGAAGACTGATTTGCTTCCCCTCTTCTACCCCTTTCAGGAAAAAAAAATTAGGTTGGATCTTGCAGCACTGCGTCACACAAAAAGTCCAGTTAGGCACCCTGGACGGACAGTGTCTTCAGTCATTTTTGTTCTTTATAACTCAGTGATTTTATATATTTCTTTTTTCCATTTTTTATTTCTTAATTTCAATATTGTAACTAAGTGTCTCAAACTTGGGACTTTTCATAGGATCTCTCTTTGTAAAGAGCTTCCCAGGTGGTGCTAATGGTAAATAACTCACTTGCCAATGCAGGATACATAAGAGACGTAGGTTCGATCTCTGGGTTGGGAAGATCCCCTGGAGGAATGCATGGCAACCCACTCTGGTATTCTTGCTTGAAGAATCCCGTGGACAGAGGAGCTTGGAGGGCTACTGTCTACTGGGTTGCAAAGAGTTGGACACAATTCAAGTGACTTAGCATGCACATATGCATGCCCTTTGTAAAAGAAAGGAGATATAATCATAGAAACAATAACTATGTTAATGAGATTGGTACAAAAGTAGATTATTATAAATGTACTTTACCTCTGAATGATACTATATGTAAATCATATTTTCTTCTTTAGGAGAATAACATGTTGCATTATTTTGGGATAGAAATCTTACACTGGAGTTAATGAGTTTGTAGGAGTTGTCCCTTTAAATGGGAAAAAGATTTCTTTGGGTACTCATGCCTTCTAACTTTAAAGGCTTCTTGGAAGAGGCAACGTCGTAAAAGGAGATAGCATGGGGTTTAGAGTCAAGATGTCTGAGTTTGAATTCTGGCTCTGTGATTTGTCCTTCTAGCATGGCCTTAACAAATAATGTCACCTCCTCAAAGTGAGAGAGTCATCATAAAGGTAATACATACTAACGACATTAGTGTAAGAGAAAATTGAAACGGCAGGTGTCAGGGTGCCTGGTGCAGTGTTAGATACTTGGTAGTAAATAAATATTTATATCATTTCATCCAGAGAGGTAACTGTTGAACTTCCAGTTAGGCTAGTGGGGTGCCCACAGAGGGGGATTGGACCTAGTTACACTTCTAGGGGCTTTTAAATAGTGAGCTAGATTGTTCGAGTAGTATATTGAATGCTATTATTTCTTCTCTTTTATTTTGAATTTTTTTGTGTTTTTTTCCCTCTCTTTTACTTTAAAATCAAAGACAATTTGTTTCAAACTCTATGCTCCAAGCTAGTGAATTAGTTAAGTTTATTGACTGTCTCAGAGGCCGTGGCTAAAAACTGGCAAACATCATGTGACTGGATTAGCGTACCTCTGAGGAAATAATAAGGAAAAGACAGGTTTCCGCCCTTTCGCATTTTTTTCCTTCTCTTTTCTCCCAAGCTCATTCTTGCACTGCAACATTTCACTTATAATCTGTTAATTAAATCATTTCACTCCATTTTATATAATTTTTAATTTAGCATTCATTTTCAACTTAGCTTTTGGCTTCATTTACTGATAATAAACAGTGTTGCATACAACACATGTTCCACAAAACACTCACTCATACACATACAGATGCCAATAATTTTTTCCAGTATGTCAGGCACATTAAAATTAAAGGCAGCATCTCCCCTCACCCTTTCCATTACTGAATGTTCACCCTGTTTGAATAATACATACTCCCCGACAGCCAGCAGTCAGCTAATGTGTAAAAATTATGTGTCGCATGTCACTAGTGCCTTTTTGAAAATTCATGGTTTTCCCAGACACAGTTCTGTAGAAGGTTTCTGGAATGGTCACTCTGATAGCTTGGTTCTGTCCCTTTGGCTTAATGTATATAAGCAGTAATGGTTTTCTCAAATTACTGCTTTATGGGTTCACAGCTACCTGATGGTTTTTGAGAAAGAAAGCTCTAATGTTGTATTCAAATTACTTCCATTTAGATTATCATTTGAATCGTAGTCTGAATTCTAAAGGTACAAATTTCTTTAGCTTTTTAGATGATGCCCAAAAGTTTCCAAGACTACAAACTCCAAAGTTTGTGGATCACCTCTAACTGATAGATTGCATTATTGGCATAACTATCCAGGCCTTAGAGTCCATTTACTTTGAATTTGCTCCTGCTTATGGCAACCCACTCCAGAGTTCTGGCCTGGAGAATTCCATGGACTGTATAGTTCAAGGGGTTGCAAAGAGTTGGACACAACTGAGCAACTTTCACTTTCATTTCTCATATAGTAACTTCAGTTCTTTGCCATCATCTGTCATTAGCTAAAGAAGGTACCCTTGGTCATATTCTTATAGATATTGGCCTGTGAGTCAGCAAAATTTATTAGGCGTGTAGTATGTGTTAGGAACTATGGGAGTCACTAGAGGTCTGATGACAACCAAAACCAGTATGACCTCTTCCCTTATGGAGGTTACCTTCTAGAATGAGAAGACAGTCATTTTACAAGTATTAACTGCACAAAGGCAGTGCTATATGAGAGATTCAGGGTTGTCTGAAAGAGCATAACTGTGAGATCCCGCCTTGTCTGGGTGATAGTATTTAAGCTGAGCTGTGAAGTATGGCTGGGATTTAGCCAGGGACAGGGAAGGGCTTGGAGAGACATCCTATACAAAGTCCCTGTGGCTATGAAGAAGATGACTTGCTTTGCGAGAAGGCAAGGAGTAGAGTACCCTGAGGTTCACAGGGCTACAAAACACTAAAGCGAATGTCAGATTTAATTCTACGGGCAATAAGAAGTGAAGGATTTTAGGCAGGGACTGACTCAAACACAATCGTTTGTATTTGGAAAAACATGTCTCTGTGTGATTTGGAAAATATTTGGCAGAGTGGCTGGAGAGACAAGGTAGGCTTTGAAGTACAGGTGACAGATGGAGCTTACCTGGTGGACAGTGGTGGTGGCAGTGGAGTTAGTGAGAAGTGGATTAATTGGAGTTCTTTATGGGTGTCATACTCATGTAGGTAGCACTCTAGTAAAGAACTCTCCAGTTAGTGTGTTGGTCTGGGACTCTGGACTGTGACTGAGCCCCAGGTGGTGGAGGAAGGCTCTGAAATGCAGTTGTGACTGTGTGGATCAGATTCCTCCAGGACTTGTGCTTCACACATAGGCTTTTAGGGCAAGATGTGTGTCCAAAGAAGGGAGCTTAGCCTTGACTTTAAGTATTTACAATTTCCTCTGTATTCTTTCTTGCCAGTTCAGGAGACTAAGAGATGTGGGTTCAATCCCTGGGTCAGAAAGATCCCCTGGAGGAGGGCATGGGAGCCCACTCCAGTACTCTTGCCTGGAGAGTTCCATGGACAGAGGAGCCTGGCAGGCCACGGTCCATAGGGTCGCAGCGAGTCAAACATGACTGAAGCGACTTGGCACATAGTACATAGTGAGTGACGTGGACAGGTCTTGTGATCAATTTAACTTGAGAAAAAGGGAAGTATTGAGGATGACACCTGGGTTTCTGGCTTGAGCGGTTGTACAAATGGCAGTGCTTTTTCACATAGAAGGTGATAAAATTCCTTTCGTACCTGTCTCATTGTTGTCTGAGCATCAAGTTCAGAGGTCAGAAGCTCATAAAACATGGTGGTGGCCTTAGAATCTTTTTTATACGAAATATCTTCTGTTGCAGTTGAACAAAAGAATTTGACTTAAATCATAGACTTTCTTCTTCTCTCTCTTGGCTGTAACTGCTGAGAACTAAACATAACAACTTGCATGGTGACCCATAGAGAATTTGACAGATTGGAAAATAATTTCAGAATCCTTATATCCTAGCTCAGTTCTTTAGCACTTCTTATCTCTGAATGTTAGAGCTGTGTTTTATCTCTGTGAATTTTTCTACTCTGTAGCATTTTACTGTTTCCATTCCTACCTTATTGTATCCTTACCATACCTCTACACTATTCTCCTTCCACTCCCACAGTTCTAACTCTACCCAGGATGCAGCTTATATCTAAGCTGGCTAGAGTGTTGGAAAGAAAAGTGGATCCTGAAGGGTGTAAAACTGGATTGAAGGCTCAACCCTACCACCTGGTTACATTTGCTTTGTTTGATTTTAAACAACTCAGTCCTAGCTAATGTTTCTGGTGCCCTACCCACAGCCCCCTTGCTCCCTCACTTTAGTGCCAGTGGCCTCGTTGCCACCTGCCATCTCCATACCTATACATCTGTGGGATTTTCTCAGATCATTGAATTCTGGTTTGTCCATGGGGCAGGCAGGAAGTACAAGGGAATTAACTCCTACCTGAACAACCCTCTGTCAGTGCCTAATGAGAGCTGCAGTGTAAACACCCCAGCTCTCTTGCTCCTTCAGTGGGATCTGAGATAGGCATTCCTCACTGGCTTCTTAAGTCTCCCCAGTGCATTCACTTCTAGTTGCCCATGGTGGTAGTTGGCTTCATCAAACATCCTTTGTTCTCCAATTACTGTCCTGGTCTCACTTCCCCACTCCTCTGCTGCTGTTCGCATTCCCTCCCAATGTTACACTTATCCCAGGGTCTGCTTGTGGGGAACGTGCATCAAGACAACCACAGTGGGCTTTAAGGGTTGTGTCTGGCTAGCTGGTCACTTTCCTTTGGGTATCACCTCTCTTGCTCTGCCTGGTTGTGTATCACTTGGTGCTCGTGCCTTTAGCATGAGTCCCCATTATATTGTCCAGGTTAGTGTGTTGGTATGGGACTCTGGACTGTGACTGAGCCCCAGGTGGTGGAGGAAGGCTCTGAAATGCAGCAGTGACTGTGTGGATCAGATTCCTCCAGGACTTGTGCTCCACACGTAGGCTTTTAGGGCAAGATGTGTGTCTGAAGCAGGGAGCTTAGCCTTAACTTTAAGTATTTAAAGTTTCCTCTGTATTCTTCCTTGGCACGGACCATATCCTGTCCTAGTCTTGATACTCCCCTTTCTTCTTTTCTCATCCTCCTTGCTCTTTAAGATGTGCAGTTCACTGTGTTAAAAAAAAAAAAATGTCTTTCCTCACGTTAATACCACTTTTTTAGCCATATGTCTTCAATTACATATCTTTCAGCATCTTTTATATTTGATAGGCTTTTTTGTGGGGGGTGGTTTCTTTTTCAGGTAACTACCACTGTTTGGACTAACTGTTGCAACGTTTTACTTGTCATGCTTCAACGTTGATTAGCAAGGAAAGATGTTTTCTCCACAATCTAGAGTGAAAACACAGAGAAAAGAGGTCTGTCACGGATATTGGTGTGCTGTCTTCTACCTTCGGTCCAGTCTTGTCAGCATTCACAGTGTTCCCAGCATTCCTGTCACTGTTGCTAACATAACATTGACCTTCCGTCAATACACAGTTACTCTCAAACTGAGTGTTGGGAGATAAAGAATGTGACTCAGGAGAAATCTGAGATATACATGTAGAGCCCAGTTGGAAGCAGCTAAAGAGAAAGAAGAAAAATTAACTGGGAAGTTTGATAGGCAGTTATAGTATGGTAGCCTCAGTGGCACACACTCTTTGTTCTTACCCATCTAGTTGTTCTTTCTTAGCTGTAGAGACTCAGTTCAGTTCAGTTCAGTCACTCAGTCGTGTCTGACTCTTTGTGACCCCATGAGCCATAGCACACCAGGCCTCTCTGTCCATCACCAACTCACGGAGTCTACCCAAACCCATGTCCATCGAGTCAGTGATGCCATCCAACCATCTCATCCTCTGTCGTCCCCTTCTCCTCCTGCCCCCAATCCTACCCAGCATTAGGGTCTTTTCCAGTGAGTCAACTCTTCGCATGAGGTGGCCAAAGTATTGGAGTTTCAGCTTCAACATCAGTCCTTCCAATGAACACCCAGCATTGTTCAAAAGCATCAATTCTGCGGCTCTCAGCTTTCTTCACCGTCCAACTCTCACATCCATACATGACCACTGGAAAAACCATAGCCTTGACTAGATGGACTTTTGTTGGCAAAGTAATGTCTCTGCTTTTAAATATGCTATCTAGGTTGGCCATAACCTTCCTTCCAAGGAGTAAGCGTCTTTTAATTTCATGGCTGCAATCACCATCAGCAGTGATTTTGGAGCCCCAAAAAATAAAGTCTGACACTGTTTCCACTGTTTCCCCATCTATTTCCCATGAAGTGATGGGACCAGATGCCATGATCTTAGTTTTCTGAACGTTGAGCTTTAAGCCAACTTTTTCACTCTCCTCTTTCACTTTCATCAAGAGGCTCTTTAGTTCTTCTTCACTTTCTGCCATAAGGGTGGTGTCATCTGCATATCTGAGGTTATTGATATTTCTCCTGGCAATCTTGATTCCAGCTTGTGTTTCTTCCAGCCCAGAGTTTCTCATGATGTACTCTGCATATAAGTTAAATAAGCAGGGTGACAATATACAGCCTTGATGTACTCCTTTTTCTATTTGGAACCAGTCTGTTGTTCCATGTCCAGTTCTAACTGTTGTTTCCTGACCTGCATACAGGTTTCTCAAGAGACAGATCAGATGGTCTGGTATTCCCATCTCTCTCAGAATTTTCCACAGTTTACTGTGATCCACACAGTCAAAGGCTTTGGCATAGTCAATAAAACAGAAATAGATGTTTTTCTGAAACACTCTTGCTTTTTCGATGATCCAGCGGATATTGGCAATTTGATCTCTGGTTCCTCTGCCTTTTCTAAAACCAGCTGTAGAGACTAGAAAACTGTAAACTTTATGTATTTCCTAGATCCCCCTATGACTACGATTCTGAGTGTCAATTAGATTTGGAAAGTAGAAATGAGGTAGAGGCCAGTCCTTTTCAACTTCAGCTGTTTTTGCCTGACAAGACAGGTTATAGGCAAGTACAATTTTTCCACACTGGTGTTTCAGGGCTCAATTACTGGGTGTTAAAGACAATTGTGCTGTGACTTCTCAATCGTAAATTGCAGCCTTGCTAGTGTTTTCCTAAACTGAGCTGTTTCGATGATGGCTTCTTGTTTGTGATCGAGGAAAGGCCATCCTTCCACCCTACCCAGTGATTTTTGTAAGTAACTGATTTATCTGTGTTAAACCCCTTTCTGCCTAAAATTTCTCAAATGGTCTGTGTTTTCTGACCTGCACCCTAACATACATAGATGGGTTGAAGCAAACTTTGTGCTTTAAAGGTTTAAAAAAGAAAAGAAAGAAAAGTCGCTCAGTCGTGTCTGACTCTTTGTGATCCCATGGACTGTAGCCTACCAGGCTCCTCCGTCCATGGGATTTTCTAGGCAAGAATACTGGAGTGGGTTGCCATTTTAAACCCAGAGAAAAAAGAGAGACTAGAAAGGAAAAGCAAGACAGTCTGTAGGTCTGTAGATGCACAGTCTATTCCATGATCCAGAGTCAGGAGAAAACAAGGCAACTGCTAGTTAATTTACAGAGCAGCTAACCTGTTAGCTCTTGTGATCTGGCCTCATAGACCTTGTCCGAACTTCTTTGTATATTCATCCACCAAGGCTGGCCACCAGGCTTCTGTTGAGAACCACATCATTCCTAACTTAATGCTTTGAAGCAAGTGGTGTTTTACTTTTCTTTCCATCATAGAAATAAGGTTTAACTGAGGAAAAGTAGAATAATTGGCCTAACTTTTGGCTAAAAGGGAAAGGAAAGATTTAGTGCTCCTGACTTCCTTGTAATGCAATAAAAATTAAGAAAACAAAAAATAAAAAAGGACTGTGTGATTTTCTGGAGCCACAGTGAGTTGGTTGAGGTGGGCACTCTAGAGAAAGCCATACTTCATGCCCCCAAAGTCTGTTATTGGCCACTGAGGCACACATTTCCACTTCTTGTGTTCTATTTGTTATGTTAATTTTCCACCAAGCTCCAGCCCCACCTCTGTCAATTATTTTTGTTTCAACCTTTAATTACAACATTATATGACCATTCAGACTGGTACTAATTAAATCATTACCTAATTCACAAAGTGTGTGATAATGCTAATGCTTCTTGTCAGCTGAAATTGCAACATGGTACATACTTTCCTCACTACCTCATGGTAGATGGGTGGGGGCAGGGCACGGTTGTTTCTCTACCAAACAACTTTTGCTTACCCTCTGATTGCTAGCTGACATCATCTAGAACCTACTCTTTTCCAAAAATGGGAAAACAACCTGTACTCGCAGTTTATCATTGTCATATAAAATCATGATCTTGACTTTTTGTGGAAAAAGTCGTGATTGTCAAGAAAAAAAAATTAGTGTTACAATTTAGAGTACTATTTGCTGCCATATTTTCTTGTCATTTTGTTCCTCATACTATATTATTTTTAACAGAGTAAAACAGTAGTTTGTCTTTTTCTCATATTTAAAACAGATTTGTTTTCCACTCAATTAGACTTGTGATCACGAGAACACGATGTAGTATTTTTCTCCTTCTGGATGAAAATTTGATGGGCAAATTGTCAGGAATAATTACACCAAATGATGGAATAAAATCCAATGGAAAACATCTCTCTCCTTGCTAGTGATACATTTTTATTTAAGACACAATGCGCATCAGGCACATTTGTGACAAGGTTAAATTGACAAGTGGCCCTCTGCCATGATTTTATTTTTAATTGCTGGTAAACTAATTAGCTGGAACAACATGTTGTATAATCCACAAAACTGTCGCTCAATGCATTCTCCAATATAAGTGAGATACATATGATGTGAAAAAGTTCTCTTGAAGAGACAGCCACGCCAAAACATAGTTTTGTAAATATGGTTGTATAGACACCACAGAGTAAAAGCCTTTTTTTCCCACCATGGAATAACTTGTATGTAACATTTGTTTTGGGATTTGAATAAGAATTAAGAAAGACGAACTAGGTACTTTTTTTTTTTTTTCTTTTTCAAGACCAGTTGTGCTTCAAAATAGCAACCATTTCCTTAAGTGTGTTTCTAAGGCAATCAATCAATTTCCCCAGTGCAAGGGCTGGCAAACATTTTCTGTAAAGGCACCAACAGCAAATATTTTTGGCTTTGTGGGCCATACAATCTTTGTCACAACTACTCAACTCTGATGTTGTAGTGTAACAGAGTCACAGGCTATATATGAATGAGAAGTGACAGTGTTTCAATAAAACTTAACTATGGACACAAAAATTTGAATTTGCTTTAATTATCAGTTGTCATAAAATACCATTTTTTTGGACTTTTTTTAACCATTTAGTTCATGGCCCTTACGGAGACTACTGGTGGGCTGGATTTGGCCTGTAAGCTATAGTTTCCAGCCCTTGCTCTTGTGCCTGCTGCATGGCAGGCAGAGTCACTAGTTATTAGTTGTTTCTTTAATGTCTGTTCTGTGCCAGGCAGAGGGCAAGGCAATGAAGGATATTCAGAAATTAAGAGAGCAAAGTCTCTGCCCTAAAGAAGCTTACACTTGGACTGGGAAGAATATACAGATAGGACTGAAAGACACAATATTATATGTTATGTGGTAAATGCCACTTTGTGATTTGCTTTACAAGTTTGAAAGAAGGTGGTCACCAGCTAATAGAGATAACTCCACTAAGACTGATCAGGTTAGGTAAGGATGTACTGAAATGATGGGATTCCAGCCAGACCTTTAGAAAGCTATCGGGAACCTGCCTGGTGGTCCAGTGGTGAAGAATCTGCCTGCCAGTGCAGGAGATACAGGTTTGATTTCTGGTCTTGGAAGACTCCTCACGCCTTAGGGCAAGTAAGCCTGTGTACCACAACTACTGAGCCTAAACTGTAGAGTCTGCATGCAAGGGAAGCCCATGCGCCTAGAGCCCTTGCTCCACAGCAAGAGAAGCCGCCACAATGAGAAGCCCGTGCACTGCAATGAGGAGCACCCTCTGCTCTCTGCAACTAGAGAAAAGCCCTCACAGCAACAAAGACCCAGCACTGCCATAATAAATAAGTAAAAACAAAGATATTGGGGCATAATTCTTTTGAGTGGTTGTGACTGGAGATGATGGAAACATCAACCATGAATCAGTTACTTCTATCATTATTTCCTCTCATTCATTCCTTTATTTCATCTCACTATGAAAATTTTAAACATATAGCAAAGTTTTAACAAGCTTTATACTTAACACCCAACACTCACCACCTGAATTTTACATGAACATTTTGCTGCACTTGTTTTACCACATTTCTATCCATTTTTTCTTTTTTTTAATTTTTGGTTTATTCCAAAGTAAATTTCAGATACCAGGATATTTTCTCATGGATACTTAAGCATACATATCATTAATTAGAATTTATATTGGCTTATTGTTTTCTTCTTTTGATGTAAAATTTACATACAACAAAGCATGCGTGCTTTGTCACTTCAGTTGTGTCCTACTCTTTGCACGCCTATGGACTGCAGCCTGCCAGGCTCCTCTGTCCATGCGGTTCTCCAGGCAAGGATACTGAAGTGAGTTGCCTTGTCCTCCTCCAGGGGATCTTCCCGACCCAGGGATGGAACTTGCATCTCTTATGTCTCCTGCATTGGTGGGCAGGTTCTACAACACTAGTGCCACCTGCGAAGCCCAAGTACAACGTGGTGTACTAGCATTAAATATACCTTCTCTGAAATTTTACGTGGTTTATCTCTGTGAAATCTAAATCCCTATCAAGATATATGTTTCCATTACCCTCAAAAGCTCCCTCCTGGTCAGTCCTTGCCCCCAGCTGATCCCTAAAGGGATAACTGTTCTGATTTTTTCCAGGATAGATTCTATTCTGTTCAAGAATTTCAAATAAATGGAATCATACAGAACCTATCATTTGATGTGGACCTTTGTAATCACATATTTTGTCTTTATCTGCTTGGTTGTAGTATTCTTGAAAGGAGAAGGATCTAAAGGCAGTTCCCCAAGAGGAAAATATACTCTTGAGTGGAAGCTGTCTAATACTCTATTAACAAAAACAATAGTTTTGTTCAACAGCATATATTATTATCTTTAATTATTATAAACTTAAGTGACCTATAGGTTTAATTTTTAATATTAACATTTCTATTGTTATGTCTATTATGCCCAGAATTTTACATCTTTCATGTTATTTAATTAGTGATAGCAATGATCTTATTTTGCAGAAGAGGAAACTCAGGCAAGGGATTAAAGTAGCTGAATCACTTTATTTCCTACCTCTTTCTGTTGCTGCTTCAGACATCAGTTGGGGACTGGGGGCAGCCAAGGTAGAAATGAGTCTTTGAGGGGTGGATGATCATGGAGCTTCTTTTTTAGGTTTTTCTGTTTATTTAAAAATGAAGTAGAATGTATTGGTGGAGACATTCAATAGGAACATACAAAATTGGTTTTTTCTATTGTAAGGAGAAAGAGCACTAAAGAATTCACAAATTACATTTATGATGATAATGTGATTTTTCCTGTTGCATAGCCCAGACTAAACCATGACCCTCCCTTCTTTAGTAGAAGGCTATCGGTGGTAGAGTTAAATATATTAATATTTAAGAATCTCAAGAAACTTTCAGTTCAGTTCAGTCGCTCAGTCGTGTCCGACTCTTTGTGACCCCATGAATTGCAGCACGTCAGGCTTCCCTGTCCATCACCAGCTCCTGGAGTCTACCCAAATCCATGTCCATCGAGTCAGTGATGCCATCCAACCATCTCATCCTCTGTCCCAACCATCTCATCCTCTGTCGTCCCCTTCTCCTCCTGCCCCCAATCCTACCCAGCATTAGGGTCTTTTCCAATGAGTCAACTCTTCGCATGAGGTGGCCAAGTGTTGCAGTTTCCGCTTTAACATCAGTCCTTCCAAAGAACACCCAGGATTGATCTCCTTTGGGATGGATTGATTGGATCTTCTTGCAGGCCAAGGGACTCTCAAGAGTCTTCTCCAACACCACAGTTCAAAAGCATCAATTCTGCGGTGCTCAGCCTTCTTCACCGTCCAACTCTCACATCCATACATGACCACTGGAAAAACCATAGCCTTGACTAGACAGACTTTTGTTGGCAAAATAATGTCTCTGCTTTTAAATATGCTATCTAGGTTGGCCATAACCTTCCTTCCAAGGAGTAAGCGTCTTTTAATTTCATGGCTGCAATCACCATCTGCAGTGATTTTGGAGCCCCAAAAAATAAAGTCTGACACTGTTTCCACTGTTTCCCCATCTATTTCCCATGAAGTGATGGGACCAGATGCCATGATCTTAGTTTTCTGAACGTTGAGCTTTAAGCCAACCTTTTCACTCTCCTCTTTCACTTTCATCAAGAGGCTCTTTAGTTCTTCTTCACTTTCTGCCATAAGGGTGGTGTCATCTGCATATCCGAGGTTATTGATATTTCTCCTGGCAATCTTGATTCCAGCTTGTGTTTCTTCCAGCCCAGAGTTTCTCATGGTGTACTCTGCATATAAGTTAAATAATCAGGTTGACAATATACAGCCTTGACATACTCCTTTTCCTATTTGGAACCAGTCTGTTGTTCCATGTCCAGTTCTAACTGTTGCTTCCTGACCTGCATACAGGTTTCTCAAGAGACAGGTCAGATGGTCTGGTATTCCCATCTCGCTCAGAATTTTCCACAGTTTATTATCCACACAGTCAAAGGCTTTGGCATAGTCAATAAAGCAGAAATAGATGTTTTTCTGGAACTCTCTTGCTTTTTCAATGATCCAGCGGATATTGGCAGTTTGATCTCTGGTTCCTCTGCCTTTTCTAAAACCAGCTTCAACATCTGGAAGTTCACGGTTCACATATTGCTGAAGCCTGGCTTGGAGAATTTTGAGCATTACTTTACTAGCATGTGAGATGAGTGCAATTGTGCGGTAGTTTGAGCATTCTTTGGCATTGCCTTTCTTTGGGATTGGAACGAAAACGGACCTTTTCCAGTCCTGTGGCCACTGCTGAGTTTTCCAAATTTGCTGGCATATCGATTGCAGCATTTTCACAGCATCACCTTTGAGGATTTGAAATAGCTCAACTGGAATTCCATCACCTCCTCTAGCTTTGTTCATAGTGATGCTTTCTCAGGCCCACTTGACTTCACATTCCAGGATGTCTGGCTCTAGGTGAGTGATCACTCCATTGTGATTATCTGGGTCGTGAAGATCTTTTTTGTACAGTTCTTCTGTGTATTCTTGCCACCTCTTCTTAATATCGTCAGCTTCTGTTAAGTCCATACCATTTCTGCCCTTTATCGAGCCTATCTTTGCATGAAATGTTCCTTTGGTATCTCTAATTTTCTTGAAGAGATCTCTAGTCTTTCTCAATCTGTTGTTTTCCTCTATTTCTTCGCACTGATCGCTGAGGAAGGCTTTCTTATCTCTCCTTGCTATTCTTTGGAACTCTGCATTCAGATGGAAATATCTTTCCTTTTCTCCTTTGCTTTTCGCTTCTCTTCTCTTCCCAGCTATCTGTAAGGCCTCCTCAGACAGCCATTTTGCTTTTTTGCATTTCCTTTCCATGGGGATTGTCTTGATCCCTGTCTCCTGTACAATGTCACGAACCTCTGTCCATAGTTCATCCGGCACTGTGTCTATCAGATCTAGTCCCTTAAATCTATTTGTCACTTCTACTGTATACTCATAAGGGATTCGATCTAGATCATACCTGAATGGGCTAGTGGTTTTCCCTACTTTCTTCAATTTAAGTCTGAATTTGGCAATAAGAAGTTCATGATCTGAGCCACAGTCTGCTCCCGGTCTTGTTTTTGCTCACTGTATAGAGCTTCTCCATCTTTGGCTGCAAAGAATATAATCAGTCTGATTTCAGTGTTGACCATCTGGTGATGTCCACGTGTAGAGTCTTCTCTTGTGTTGTTGGAAGAGGGTGTTGGCTATGACCAGTGCGTTCTCTTGGCAAAACTCTATTAGCCTTTGCCCAGCTTCATTCTGTACTCCAAGGCCAAATTTACCTGTTACGCCGGGTGTTTCCTGACTTCCTGCTTTTGCATTCCAGTCCCCTATAATGAAAAGGACATCTTTTTTGGGTGTTAGTTATGAGCATGAAATCATTAAGTCACTTAATTGTACTGCAATGTTGGGAAATGGCTCCATGAATTTTGCAATCCAAGGTTCTGCTTTTTAAAGCCCCCAGATGTTTAGAGAAAACCAAGTGCCAGTATGCAGCATTGAGAGAATGGGCTTTTATTGTTGAGAGTGGGGATGTGCTCATTTATCTGTTTTTCAAACCAGTTTATAAAGTATTTGAATGTTCTTTGCTGTGTCTTATGTTAATACTTATTTCTTTGGAAATTTTCATTATCATTGGTTTTCATGGTTAATATATCATCCTTATTTAACATTGAAGTCTATTTGCATTTGTTATGGATAAAAGTTATGCAACATTTAATGTCATTTGAGAAGCTGTTTTTATTTCTTGTATTTAGTCTTTAAAAAGGCTTGGTCTTCACTGTTAATCAGATGTCTGCATTTCTACTCATTTGTTTTAAGAAGCTTATTTCATGACTTCCCCTGATAAACCACTTCTACGTTAAGATTTGAATTTAAGAGAGAATGTCCCCTCCTTTTAAAATAAATTTTACCTAGCATTTAGTACAATACCAGAGTAGCTTGTCTTAAATCAGTGTTTCCTTTCTTTTTCTTTCAGTGTCTTACCTTTTTAAAATGTATTCATTTTTTGATTGAAGTATAATTGATTTCTAATGGTATGTTAGCTTCAGGTGTACAGCAAAGTGACACATACATTCTTTTTCAGATTATTGCAAAATATTGAGTGTAGTTCCCTCTGCCCTCCGGTAGGTCCTTGTTGTCTATTTTTATATGGTAGTGTATAATACGTTACTCCCAAATTCCTATTTTATCCCTCCCCTTACCTTTCCCCTTTGGTAACCATAAGTTTGATTTCTATGTTTGTGAGTCTGTTTCTCTTTTGTAAATAAGTTCATTTGTATAATTTTTTTAGATTCTGCATATGAGTGATATGATATTTGTCTTTCTCTGTCTAGCTTACTATATACTGCACTTAGTATGATAATCTCTAGGTCCATCCATGTTGCTGCAAATAGCATGATGTCATTATTTTTTAAGGCTGAGTAGTATTCCATTGTACATATATACCACATCTTCTTTAGCTATTCATCTGTTGATGGACATTTAGGTTGCTTCCATGTCTTATTATTGTAAATAGTGCTGCAGTGAACACTGGGGTGCATAAATATTTTCCAGTTGTGATTTTCTCTGAATATGTGCCCAGGATTGAGATTGCAGGATCATAAAGTGGCTCTAATTTTAGTTTTTTAAGGATTCTTCATACTCATTGTTTCCTTTTGGATTTAACATGCTTAGATGCAAACGGAATAAATAAAATCACTTATTGTTTTTGTATCTTAGGCTGTTAGTCTGTATCTCTTCCTCATTTTCCTCAAAACATTTTTTAAAAACCAACTTAGGAAGTCTCCAAAATACTAAGCTAACATGACTTCAGGGTTGCAAATTTCTGAAAATTTATCCAGAAGTGTTCTGTTCAATGCTCAGATCTCTTCTATAGCATTCTCCATGGGTGGTTATCCAGTCCAAAGGAAAACTGTATCTATCCCATGTCTCAGGAGCTTTCTCATGTACAAGTTCATAGTCCTCTCTGATTCTTCAGATGGTGAAGACCCTGTGAAATTCCACAAGGCAGCTGGCAGTTGAACTGAGGGCTTGCTAGTACTTGGAGAGATGTCAACTCTTTAGTGTTTACACAGAGGTTTAGATGTAGTTGTAAGTTTACTAATTATCATTTTTTAGGTAACACAACAACCAGAAAATCACAAAACATCAAAAACATTTATTACTATGTAAGATACCAATTTAAGAAAGATTATCACACTTGAAAAATTATTTAACTGATAAAAATGACTGTATTTTGAACTTTTTCTGCTCCTTTTTCTCAAGTTAATGCCAACATAAAATGGCTGTGTTCATGTAATTCCTTTTTTCAATTTGGTTTGAGACTTGTATAGCTCCCAGTGGTAGGTTTTGCAGTTGTATTGCATTATTAAAGTGTCCATCAAAACTTTACAGTTGGTAAACAGTATTAAAAATCCATCTCTAGCTTCTGTAAACTGTTCAGAGAGCTATGAATACCAGAAGAAATGAAAATATTTTAATTAACTCAGGTAGGACTAATCAAAGCAAAGCAACCCGTTTATTCAATTGAACATGTTAATGTCTATTCATCCATGACATGGCTGAACATTTATGTCATCTATTAAAAGTGATTCTGTTGCTTGTACAAGTATAAGCTATTGTTCAATGTGGAACTGAATCCCATAGAGGCAACCTCACCCCTTTTATCAATTACATGTCATAGATTATTTCCTTAACATCCTTTCTTCTGCATCCAGTTCACTTCAAATAACCGAACTCCTTTCATGAAGATTCACAGACTTGGATAACTTGAATCAATTACCCTGCTGTCATTTCTTTTCTTCAGAGGAATTTTGCCATCTTTGTTTTTTCATAATAAGGCTTAGGGAATGTTTACTATGTCCTGGGTACTAGTCTGAGCATGTTTTATGTATTATATCATTTAGTCCTTGCAAAAATATCATTTTCCCCCATTGTACAGATGAAGAGTTGGAACCAACATGTAGCCTTGTGTTGTCAGTGATAGAACTAGGATGTAAACACACATCTCAGAATATCCATTGTATTGAAATGAATTGAAGTTGTGTCAAAGGTGATGGACATTAGATACCAGGAAGAAACTTCTAAAATGAATAGGTGCTTCAAGGAGCCTCTCAAGTGAGGAAAGCCAAAAGGAGTTGGGGTTGTTACCTGGTTTTTATCTCCATTAGGCTATTTAAGAATAGTCTATATTAAAATCTTATTTTTTGTGAATTAATTTTACTCTTATCTTCAAGTAGGAAGTTAAATTAGAGGCTGTCTATAGACCCCTTTAATACATTTGAATGCAGTTTCCAATGTGCATAAAAAGTGGAAACTTAATGCTTATTTTTAATTTTAACAATTATAATGATTCTTTTTTAATAAAAATAAGTAGAATGTAGGGAAAAAAATACTTATACCCCTACCATTTTAACATAATGACATTTTTTTTGGCTTATTTCTTTATAGTCATTTTTTACATGCACTTATTTTTTAATATATTTATAGCTGATTTACAATATTATATTTGTTTCAGGTATACAGCATTATGACTCAGTATTTTTGCAGATTATACTTCATTAAAAGTTATTCTAATCCAATGGCTATAATTCCCTGTGCTATTCAGTATATCCTAGTTATTTATCTTTTTTTTTTTTTTTTTAGGGAATCTTCTTTATTTTTAAATTATGAAAGTATGGTGACACATTTGCAGGAGACTTGGAAAGTATAGAAAAAAGTTACATATAGTTTCACATACATTACAATTATTTTAAAGTAGATAAATTAAGATTTTTAGTTGCAGTTCTAATATCAAACTCTCAAAAATTAATAGATGAATAGACAGAAAAGTAGAAGGATATAGTAGAACTGAAAGCACTATGAGCCAATTCAACATAATTAAGATTTGTACAGTTTTCACACAACAGCAGGATACAAATTCTATTCAAGTTCCCATAGACTATAAACCAAGAAGCAATTCAAGTTTCCATGTACTATAAACCAAGAGATGATTCATGTTCCCATACACTATAAACCAGGAAACACTGAAACATATCCAAGGACATAGAACAAGGTACATAAACTTATTTTTAAACCACACTATTGAAGTATAATGTATAAAATAAACCCATGTTAAACATATAATGAAATGTGCTTTAATAAGCTTACATGGTTACAGTCACCACAGTCCATATATCAGAATATAACTTCACTTTCAGTCCTCATGCTCTAGTTTGTATAAGATGGAAGCTTCTGTTATTGGTTTGATTTTTTTCCTAGCGTAAGTATTTATATCACTTTAGCTAAGCTTATAAATCTTAATATATTGTAGTTTTATTTTCATTCAGTTCAAAATGTTTTAAAATTTTGTGTGAGAACTTCTCTAATGGGATATTTATAAGTATGTAGAGTTCTTTCAAAGTATCCATGGATTTCCCAAATTTTCTTTTGTTTTGATTTCTAATTTAATTAGAAATACAGAAAATACAATTTTGTGATTTAAATCCTTTTAAATTTATTGATACTTATTCTATAGCCTTAACATATGATCTAATTTGGTTAATGTATTTTTGTGCTTAAAAACAATGTGTACTTTTGTTTGAGTCATATGTTCTGCATGTATCAGTTAGGTCAGTTATTGATTTTTCTGTCTGCTGTTCTGTCTGTATTGAAAGCACCAGCTATCACTGCTGAGTTGTCAGTTTCTCCATATAGTGCTGTCAGTCTTTGCCCCATGTATTTTGTAGCACTGTTGTTGGATGTGTATATGTATAATAAATGGTTTATTGTCTTGATGGACTGACTCATCAGTATAAAATGACTCCCTTTGTCTCTAGTAAATCTTTTGATTTAAACTATTTTTTCTGATAGCACATACTCTCTCCAGTTCTTTTATGTTTATTGCTTGCTTTGTATTTATTTTTAAATTATTTTTCTTTCAGTTTGTATTTGAATCTAAAGTGTGCCTCTCACAGGTCCCATCTGCTTGCATTTTTTAAAATGCAGTCTACCTTTCAGTTGAGATTTTAATCCATGCATACTGAATGTTATGACAGATACGGTTAGATTTATGTATCCATTTTGATATTTTTCTCCATTGTTCTTTCTTTACTATCTGCTTTGTATTAAAAAATGTTTTTAGCATATCATTTTAATTTTTGCTTGTTTTCACTATATAATTTTCCAAGTTTTTGCCCTAGCATTTAAAGTATGTATCATACCTTGTAATTTATTTTAGTTTAACACTAACTTGATTGTAGCGATATGTACAAACTTTTTCAGTATAGGTCCCTGTCACCCTGCTTTGTGCCACTACTATCCTATATATTGTATATATAAAACTTATAAACCCAACAATGAAGTGTTCTAATTACTGATTTATACAATCTATGTTTTATAAAGTTAAAACTGAAAGGAGGAAGCATACGTACCTCTGTGTGTGTGTGTGTGTGTGTGTGTGTGTGTGTGTGTGTATAAACCTCCAAGTGTGAATTGCTTAGTCGTGTGTGATTCTTTGTTACCCTATGGACTGTAATGACCTTATGAACCACAGTCTGCCAGGCTCCTCTGTCCATGGAATTCTCCAGGCAAGAATACTGGAGTGGTGAGCCATTCCCTTCTCCAGGGGATCCTCCTGACCCAGGGATCAAACCCTTGTCTTCTGCATTGCAGGCAGATTCTTTACCATCTGAGCCCCAGGGAAGCCCATATATAAACCTATTTGTTTACTATTTTCATTATTCTTCGTTTCTTCCTGTGTGGTTGTTGGTATCATTTCTTCGGTCCACTGCAATTCCATCACCTCCCCTCTTCCTTTGTACCATTATCATTATTATTATTATTATTATTATTATTATTATTATTATATTACATGTTCATATGTCATATGACCTGCAGTATCATTTTATAGTTATTGTTTTATACAGTCTTTTAAATTGCTTAAGGAAATATAAAAACTATACTTATACAGTCTGTTTTTGCTAAAAATTACTCATTTTAGGAAATACATCATAGCAGTTCTATTCAGATCCATATCCTTCACACATCTAAGGTGGTGGTTCTGGTTTTTAAAAAATATTTTTAGTTTCCTAGACTAATGCTGTGGAGCATATTTCTTCTATAATGTGTGGCCACTGATATCTCTACTTTGTCTTCTTACACCGCCGCCCCCGCCCCCCCACCGCAGCCACAACCCCTCCAGCCTCCGTATTTAAGTCTAGCTTCCTAGGAATCTCCCTTGGGTCAAAAATAGCTCAGTGTTTAACCAAACACTGATCAGAGGTTGTTTGAGCACCTAGAGCCACTAACTTAAAAGGCTTCCAGCTTTTTTGAAGATTCTATGTATGATTTGGAAAATGAATCAGCCCAACCAGTTTATAGGACTGTCATAAATTTTGCTTTCTGTGTTTGTAAGGTCTCATGCTCAACAGGAAGAAGTATCTTGCTAGGGCTTTATCCAGTCTCTCCTGAGGGTGTGCATAGCTTTGTGAGTCTGAACAGCCTTCCATACCATTAAGAGATGAGTAAGATGATGTCAAGGCCCACTTTAATTCCCTGGATCTCCCTATTAATTTTCTGGCTTGCCTGCTGGTTTGTTGCTTACTTTCATCAGTCATGGGATTTCAGGCTAGCTGCAGTGTTGTCCTTCCCTGTTTGTTTGCCATCAGGATCACTTTTGTTTTCAACACCCCTAGGCACGGAGTTTTCCATGTTCTGCTCCAAATAAAATCGGTCCTGAATAAGCAGAGCCTTGATCCTCACAGCTTGCCCACCTCAACACCTCTTCTGCTCTGTGGAGCTGGGGAGGGAATGGGCATGGGAGTGCCCAAGATTTTAGTGCCAAGCTAAATTCTACAGACTCCCACTATTCTTATTAAGATTCAGTAGCTTTTCTTGAATAAAACCTCTCAATTTGTTCTATGCCTTTGGTCCATTTTCAGTGCCCTTAAAAGGTTGTTTCTGATGATTTTGTCAAATTTTATTGTTTATTTTTATGCTGTGGGTTTGACACATTGCTCATTCAGCCATTCCAAAGTTTTATTTTCTTAGGGTTTTTGTTATTTAAAAACCTATATACTACAAAGTACACTAATTGCTATGGTCTGAATGTTTGTACCCCCAGAAGTTAATATATTGAAATTCTAATGCCCAGTGTGATGGTATTAAGGGGTAAGGCCTTTTGGAGGTGGGTAGGTCATGAGGATGGAACTCTGGTGAATGAAATTAATGCTCTTATAAAAGATACCACAGAGCTCCCTTGCCTCTTCCCCCATGTGAAGGGACAATGAGAAGCCAGGAGTCTGTAAACTGGAAAAAAAAGACTCTCACTACAAACTAACTGTGCTGGCACCCTCATCTTGAACTTTCCACTTCCAGAACTATGGTCAATATAGTATTGGTGTCATAGGCCACTTGGTCTGTGATGTTTTATGATATAGCCCAAATGAGGTAAGACACTAATTTCAAAAATATAGCTCAATAGCTTATTGCATAAAAACACCCTTCTCATCACCACCCTGATTAAAATATAGAACATGTCCAGCACCCTTTAGGGTTCCCGCCCTAATTTCTATGCCTCTCCCAGAGTTAATCACTTCTATCATCTTAGATTATTTTTTTCTATTGTTAAACTTCATATGAATGGAATTTTACAATATTTTACCATTTTTCTGTTTCTGGCTTCTTAGAGTCCAGATTCATACATTTGTCACAGGAGGCCAATAAATTGAGAGATGAGTTGTTGGGGCAAGAAATAGCTACTTTATTCAGAAAGCTACCCAACTGAGAAGTTAGTAGACTTATGCCCAAAAAACCACCTTGCCAGAATCAGAATTCAGGCTTCTTTTATACCAAAAGGTGAGGGAGTAAAGTCAGACACTTTCTGGTTCCCATCAGCCTCCAGAGGGGATGTTTTAATTTCTTCCTCCCTGCTGTCACTCACAGTTGGGCCTGGTCAGGGTGTTTCCTGTGAGCTAAACAAAGGTATCTTAGCTTAATGCTCATTACCTGGAAGGCAGGGTTCCCAGAGACGGGCCATTATATATAACTTACTGACAACATCCCTTTAGTGATTAACTTGTAATACGACTACAAAAGATTCTTTCCTGTTACACTTTCATTCAATGTAATGGTTTCTGAGATTCATCCTTGTTTTTAGGTGTAGCAGGGATTTGTTTTTTTTAATTGCCGTGTAATATTTTATTTATATATGTGTCACACTTTTCTTATTGGTAGACCCTTTGGGTTATTTCTATGGGCTTCTCTGGTGACTCAGATGGTAAAGAAACTGCCTGCAATGCAGGAGACCCAGGTTTGATCCCTGGGTCAGGAAAATCCCTTGGAGAAGAAAATGGCAACCCACTCCAGTATTCCTGCATGGGAGATCCAATGGACAGAGGAGCCTAATGGGCTATAGTCCATAGGGTCACAAAGAGTTGGACACGACTGAGCAGATAACACTTTGGGTTATTTCCAGTGTGGAGTTATTATTGATAAAGAGTATTCTCCTGTATGTGTTTTTGTGATCATGGGTGTGTATAATTTTAATATGGCCAAGTAACATAATGAATATGTAATTTTGGCTCTTGCCTTTTTTTCTTTTTCAAAAGTTATCGTTATATTGAGTGTTTTTTTCTTGTTTCTGTCATTTGTCATCACAGGTATCACTAATATTTGTATAATATTTTAGGTGGATATATATTAAACTTATTTGCATTTCTTTTATCAAAGGCCTATATTTAATAATTAGTTATGACAACACAAGTGACAGTTGGTGCTCAATAAATATTTGTTTGCAAATTTTTAAGAAAAATTCTAGTTCTGAGTTTTCTTTAAAGTATTTAACTAGTTCAAGGTTAAACAGAATTTGTTACCTTTTATGCTCCTTTATATGTTCCATAGCATTATCAGTAGTGTTTATTTTTTTCATACACAAAAGCAGGAACTAGTGGTCTCTATGAAAATGTTTGTTTTTTGTACATATTGTGTACTGGGTTAGAAAAAACTTTATTCTTAGAGATGACAGAGGCCCTGTGACCTTCTACATTGAACTGAAAGAACTGGACCTTTTTTTATAAGACTCTTTGGTGTTACTGCTTTTCCACCTCTTTCCTATGTTCCCTTCCATGTCTGTAAGCACATAGGCATGTATGTTTGTATAAGTACACACCACAGTCTCTCTGTGTCCTGGGCTTGCTTAGAAATGTTTTGGCCTGAGGAAATGAGTATTACGGTTGTGAGGTATAGGAATTGTGTGCTTTTATCTTGATGGTGGTTTTTCTTCTCAAAAGCAGTTGAAACTTGGGTGGTGACATGAGCTGTGAAGGACACAAGGAGAAGAGGAGGGAAAAACAGTTGCTTAATGGACCTCACATAATTGTGACTGTGACTCCGGCTCTGCTGAGTTTAAAGAGGGAATTGCAGGCAGATAAATTTTTCGAGTTTGACTTAGTCCCTTGGCTTTTATATGGTGTATATTTTTTTCATCAACAGCAGTGTTCCTTTCCTCTCTGCTTTCACAGTCAAACGAAGGTCTAATTTTTGGTGGACTTTCCTTTCTGTCCTTTTTGATGCTGTAACGTTCCTTCAGGGTCCTAATCAAGCTTTAGATTTTGGAGAGAAGACCACAAGGGTCACCAAGGCTGATTTTCTCTTTGAGGCCCAGGACAGGGACTTTGTATGCAGCAGCCTTGAGCTAACAAATCAGGCATGAAAATGAGTGGCCAGTATCAGCTATACTGGAGGGCTTCCCCAGTGGCTAAGCGGTAAAGAATCTGAAGATGCCCTGGAGGACGAAATGGCAACCTGCTCCAGTATTCTTGCTGGAAAAAAACCCGTGGACAGAGGAGCCTGGCGGGCTGCAGTCCATGGGGTTACATGACTGAGCACGCGTGCATGAGGGTGGAGGGAGATGGGTTGGTAGCAATAAACCGATAGAACTAAAAAAAAAAAAAAAGTTTGATCACAAGCAGAGTAGGCAACAGTTGTGATTTTGTAGTATTCACAGAAAAAGAGAAACCCTAGTTCATGATCTGTAATCACCACAGCTGAATTCCATCATGTGAGGTCATGGTTTTATTGTTAGAAATTCTAGCCAGACATTTAACTCACATTTGTGGATCAGAAACCGTGGACGTGTGTTTTTAGTATGTTGTGCTTTCCTGACATTTTAGTTGTTATCGTAGTGCTAGTAATATATATTTATATGTAGCGTGTTAATTTTATATTATGTACTATTTTATTTAGATCTCACAATGTGTACTAGATGGGTAGAGCACATGTCAAAACTTTAAAGCTTTGGGGATTATTTATTTTTCTAGGATTGGTATTTCTTGAATGTCATTAACCTTTCCATGTACAACCCTATGACGTCTTTCTCGTTTCTTTTGTCTCAGTGTTTTCATCTCTTCTGTAAGATCTCTGGTCTATCCTTCATACTCTTTCACTCCTCTACCTAATAATTATGATAATATTATTGTATGGTATTATTATTCTTGGAAACATTTAATGCTTGCTTACCATGTGTACAGGTATTGTGCCAGTTACTTTTTTTATGTATTTTCTTCACTTGCTGTTCTTAACAGTCCTGTGGTATTTTGTTCACATTTTACAGATGAGGAAACAGCCTATATCTTGCTCTCTTTCACTCTCCAAGCATAAAGTCAGCCCTTCTCTTTAGATATAACCTTGTGCCCTTGCTTAGCAACTCAGACTCTGTATCCCTGTGACTGATTCATGTTGATGTATGGCAAAAACCATCACAATATGGTAAAGTAATTGCCTTTCAATTAAAATAAATAAATTAAAAAAAAGAATTACATTTATGTGCTGGATCTTGTGAAGGTTGGCCCTTCAAATGATGCTTTGTTAAAGGTCTTGAACATGAGCCTCCTCCTTGTAAATCTTGTGGTGCTTGTATTAATTGTTTGTGAGGAACAAGGGACAGAGTTTGTGAATCTGCTCACTGTCCCGCACCAGGGGACCTCATTTCCTCAGAGTGATGGGCAGATCGCATGGACCAGGAGTGGGAAAGTGGAAGTGTGGTTTTCTGTCCTTGTGGTTGTAGAAAATATTCACATTAAAGAATCATTTCCTAACATCACTGATTAAAGGACTTTCCTCAAAACCCACAGATTATGAAGGTTTATTGTGCCACTAATCTGGGGCAGAAAAACCTCTGTATTTAGAGAGTGTGTTGACATACAAAGCTGTTTGAAGCTTATGAAATTCACGTTAGTGTGTCATATGCAGGAGCAGCTCACAGGCTGTGTCACTATCATCTTCTCTGTTACCTTTTATTGTTACCTAAAACTAAAATGCATGCTATTGTGTGTAGTTTAGATGCATGCGCTGCTTCTCCTAGACGTGTAAGCAGAACACCTTTCAACCTCTGTGTTTCTATCACCTGGCAGGGTAACTGACGCATGGCAGGATACAGTACATGTTTGTTGAATGGATGAGTAGCAGATGTTTAGCCTGCTTCCCACCACACAGTGCATATTCGATTCACGTTCTGTTCACCAGTCTGGGGGCAGCTGCCTGTGTGCCTCCACTCTTCATTCTTAGGAGCTGGATTGGAAACAGGCAGCTTAGCACATTGGTTCTTTCCTTAAAAAATAATTTTGTAAAGATTTTTTTAATTAAAAAAAAAAGGGTTTTTTGGCTGACGTAGGTCTTTGTTACTGCACATGGGCTTTTCTCTAGTTGGGGGAGTGGGGGCTCTTCTTGAGGTGTGGGGCATGGGCTTCTCATCGTGGTGGCTTCTCTTGTTGCAGAGCACAGGCTCAGTAGTTGTGGCACATGGGCTGAGTTAACCCTGCAGCATGTGGTATCTTCCCAGACCAGGGATCAAACCTGTGTTGCCTGCATTGGCAGGCAGACTGCCCACCACTGGACCACCATGGAATTCCTCACATCGGTTCTTTAGTGACTGGAGATGCTGAGAGTAAATTACAGACAGAACTTTTAAATTCTAACTGAACAGTAAATTTTAACAGAACTTAATGGGAATGCTATCACAGTATCTTCCCTGAGTGAGAACAAGCAGAGGTAAGGAGGGAGGGTGGCTGAGCTGACATGAGTGCTAGAAAGAAAAGCAAGAAAGAAAATATCTGGGGTCCTGGAAGCAAGTGACAGAAGAGAACATGAACTAAGGTCCAAAATCAAGGGAAAGAAATAAAAACGAACAAAAAAACTGAACATGTAATGACCATGAAAAAAGGAATGGAATGGATTAGTAATTACTAATTATTTTTAATATATGTCTAAGTTATCTTTGATACATGCCTTGTTTTTTAATCCAGGGTTTCCCTGATAGCTCAGTTGGTGAAGAATCCACCTGCAATGCAGGAGACCTTGGTTCAATTCCTGGGTCGGGAAGATCCACTGGAGAAGGGATAGGCTACCCACTCCAGTATTCTTGGGCTTCCCTTGTGGCTCAGCTGGTAAAGAATCCGCCTGCAGTGTGGAAGACCTGGGTTTGATCCCTGGGTTGGGAAGATCCCCTGGAGAAGGGAACGGCTACCCACTCCAGTATTCTGGCCTGGAGAACACTATACAGTCCATGGGGTCGCAAAGAGTCAGACACGACTAAGTGACTTTCACTTTCCCTTTTTAATCCAGGTGATAGAGGAAAGAGATGTAGCAATTTTTTTTGGACCTGCTTAGGGGTTTCTGGTACCTTTCATATTTTTTTAAGGAATCTCCGTGAGTTTTCTTCCATGGCGTCTCTGTCTTTCATAATCACAGCATCATTTGTTCATTCTTTATCTTTCTCTTCAAGGGGTTGGCAAAGCTCACCTGCTCTTGTTTCTTGTATTGGACTATTTGGTAAGCTTTCATCTGAAAAACAGTTTCACAGGTGAGAATTTGAAAAACACTAGTGTAACAGAAAGAGTTCTTGGTAGAACTTCTCTGTGGCGGAATGATAGCTGTGAGTTTTTCCCTTCATCTTTGAGGCCTTTTATTTTTCCCATTGGTAAATTAAAGATGCTGAAGTATGTAATTTCCAAGAATCCTTCCTGCTCTCATATTTTGCTTTATTTTATTTTTAAAAATTTTTTTGACTTCTGGCTTTCACAGTGATTTGTTCTTGATTGCATATAGCCTCCTATTCTATCCTCAATGTTTCCAATTCTTTTTTTTTTAAAACAAGTTTTTTTGTTTTTTTTTTTTAATTTAAAATTTTGACCACACCTTGCAGCATGTAGGATCTTAGTTCTCTGACCAGGGATTGAACCCATGTCCCCTGCATTGGAAGGTAGAGTCTTAACTACTGGACTACCAGGGAAGTCTCTCAGATTGTATTTTAAATAATGGATTATCTGTAAGAAGAACAGAAAAGGGAGAAGTAGATGATTCTGTTTTGCTCCCTGTTCTGGGTGTTCTGTGTTCTTTATCTTTTTTAATTCCCCTGACTTCTTAGATGGGGAAACTGGCGCTCGGAGAGCTCATTCCTTCCCCAAGATAACAGAACAACTGGTGTTTGTGCTTCGTCCATCTTACCATGATATTTCCCAGGAGACCAAGCCAGAATACAATAAAGAAAACAAAAATATAAAATGGAAAAATATGAGAACCGGATGACTAATACTTCATGGAGGCTTTGACCCAGATGTCATCTCTTCGAAGGGGTTCTCTCTGACCACCCTTTGAAAAACCTTACCCTCCATAATTAATTATTATTCTCTATTCTCCGAAACTTGCTCTCTCTCTCTTTTTTTTTTTTTTTTTTTTCCACAGAACTTACCACTCTTTGACATTACATTTAATTGTTTTTGGCCAGGAACCCAGACCAGAATGTCAGATCCATGGAAGCAATGTCTGGACCCTATACACTGCTAGTGTCGAGAGTAGTATGTGGTACAGAGTTATACTCTGAATGAGTGAACATAGATGGTTATTAAAACTCCTAGAAAATTTTAGAAGATGAATGTATTAACCAGAAACTCAGTTTATACTTTTGCAATTTTCCTTTCGGTGTTCAAAAATACATCACTGTTTGTTCACATCTCTTATGAGACTATAATATTTGTCATTGTTATAGCAAAGCTGGGGCTTCCCTGATATCTCAGTTGGTAAAGAATATGCCTGCAATGCAGGACACCCTAGTTGATTCCTGGGTCGGGAAGATCCGCTGGAGAAGGGATAGGCTACCCACTCCAGTATTCTTGGGCTTCTCTTGTGGCTCAGCTGGTAAAGAATCCGCCTGCAATGTGGGAGACCTGGGTTCGATCCCTGAGTTGGGGAGATCCAGCTACCCACTCCAGTATTCTGTCCTGGAGAATTCCATGGACTGTATAGTCCATGAGGTTGCAAAAAGTTGGACATGACTGAGCGACTTTCATTTCACTTCACTTCATAGCAAAGCAGCTTGTGCGGTTTCACTGGTGAACGTACATGGCCTACTTTCCCTTGTGGAAGTGGAGTGAGTGAACATTTTGTTTGGAAGTGAAAAGCAGTTTTCAACTTTTCAGGAAGTTAGGTCAACACTCTCTTCCCACTAACATAGTCTCATTAATGCTTTTTCTTCCTGTCGTGTCTTTCTCTTTGATGCTTATGATCCTGATCTGTGTGGCTGTTATAGCTTTAGGAGCTAAAGTGGAAATGAATCTCAGACTACTTCCTTCAGAGTAGAACTGCCTCCTCTACTTCAGCAAGTACATTTTGTCTCCTAAATGAAAATTGCTTTTCTCTCCTCCCACTCTCAGCTTCTGTTTGGTTTTACAAGTATAAACAAGTTTTTGCAAGACTTGGGGCCTCACCTGAGGTATATCAATGTACTTTTTAATGCATTCCCTGGCAGTAATTCCACTTATTCCACTGAAGTATTCTTTGTCCAGTTGCACAATGTGTCTTTCTACTTCATGTTATTCTACATTGGCGGAGAGCATTATGGACAGCTCTGCATGCAGACCCATCACCCAAACATACATATGTGGAAAAGAGGGCTGACAGAACAGTGATTTTTTCATTTTGTGTTCTCTACTGCTGTTTAGTCCTGAGTCACATCATATACTTCCTTCATAAAGTGAGCTCAGCACAGTTATTTTTAATTCCTGTTGTAGAATTTCAGAGAGCTCAGTTGGCCCCACCTATTTGCCATTTAGGTGACAAGACCAAGACCCAGAGAGGGGCCTTGTGATTGGCTGCTGGCCTCCTTAGACAGGGAATACTTGTTCACTGGTGTCCTCTATGTCTAACATAGTGTCTGCACATAATAGATGTTCAATAAAAATTTGATTGGTTTTTTTCAAGGTCACAAAACTAATGATTGCAGAGTTATGACTTGAACCTGTGTCTTCTGGTTATGTGTTCATTGTCATTGACACAATTGTCTCATTGTAGTTTAAATTAGGGAGTCCGCTTCCAGTCTTTTAAAACACAATTACCTTTCAATTCATCTCGGTAAACAAACAGCAGCTGTCCCTCATTGGCAGGGCTGCAGTCCCAGCACTGAGCAGTCCTGGAAACTGACACTGTTAACCCTTCCGCTCAAAGGAGGACTCTTCTGCTCACATGATATCCTGGCTGTGTGTCCAAAGTGTAATATTTAATTGCATTTTCTTAATCTTTACCACTGTATTGCTAAGCTTTCTAATACCTTCAAAATACCAAATCTCAGGCTTATCCTAATTAAAGAATCTCAATTTAATCCATATTGCATGACAATTCAATTTGTTGATTGCTTTTTCTCCCCCTCTTCGTGAAATTCCCGTCAAATGTATTAATTCAACATGATGAATCCTGTATTCAACCCACTGGAGTGAATAATTAAAATTAGCTGATAAAACTTTCAGCAGAATTACTTTGTGAAATTGCTGAACAGATGTGTCATTTTAATGAAAATCCACAGACAAGCTCCTTCTCCCCCTCGGCAGGATAAAAATATTATCCCCTCGGCACATACTTAATTTGGTGGTAAATACACTCGGAGCGATTGCTGGAAGGGAAGAAAAAGCAACTTGTCACACTTAGTAACTTGATTTTTCCCCAGCATGCAGTAACAGCTATCTACAGTAATTCATAGTGCTCTATTGTTGCTGCAAGTCCCAAAGAGAACTTATTAAAATGCAATAATCTCCTATTTAAACAGAAACAATAACCATTAAATTTCCTGTGGATCCAAAATTGAGCACAAGCCCCATCTGGTAAGAGTGATTAGAGGCCTGATGAGGGAATTTAATTTGCAACATTCAAAGACTAAATCTGAGCAGATCTTGTCACCTGGGACTCAAGTGCTGCTTGCTGTCTTCTTGAAAATCTCGACCTAAACCGAAAATGGAATGTGGGAGTGAAAATGTTACCCAGGGGCCACCCCCGACAGGGCTGTTTCATTAGACGTCTCCAGCAGGCCCAGTGAGCAGAGAGGAATTCAGTGCTGTCCACCCTGGCAAGGCCTCTCAGAAGGGCTGACACTAATGCTGCCATTCCGTGGGGCGTGAGGTACTTCCTTAATGTGGTCACCCCCTTGGACTGCCCGCCCCTCCCATCTTATATCCTTTCCTCTCTGAGCCTATCAGGGTTCCCTGGTGGCTCAGTGATAAAAAATCCGCCTACCAATGCAGGAGGTGCAGGTTCAATCCCTGGGTCGGAAGGATCCCCTGGATCGAGAAGATTCCGTGGAGAAGGAAATGGCAACCCACTCCAGTGTTCTTGCCTGGAAAGTCTCACGGACAGAGGAGCCTGGTGGGCTATATTCCATGGGGTCGCAAAAGAGTGGGACACTACTTAGCGACTCAGCAAGAGCTGAGCCTGTCAAGTTCTCTGCTAACTTAAGGTGATCTCACTGGCCTCCCTTTTCCATCCAGAGAGCCAGGATTTGTTTCCAGTCCACTTTTAGCAGCTCAGAATCTATTACACGTTACACTTTCTGTCTTCTCCTTGTTGTTTTTTGGTTTGTTGTGTTTAACTATCAGAAGGCTAAGATTCCTCCATGTCCCTAGTAAACGCAAATTGTCCTCTTATTCCTCTTCCTGGGAGTTATAGTCCTCCTTCCTTAGACCATTTTCTAAGCTGCAGTCATCATCAGAGAAAAATGAATGTCAGGCTCTGTGTGTGCTCCTGCACGCGCACGCACACACACGGCACGTATGAACATGTGGTTATAGGCCTGACCAGGCAGTCGCATGCCACAGCTGTCAGTATTAGTAATTAGTAAAACCCCTAATTAAGTATTTGCTTTCATGAGTACGGCTCTCATTGGCAGAGGTAATTTGGCAGGAAAAAGGCAGTTACTCATATGATGGAGATTCCCAATGTTTCTTTGTCCGGATACTATTTGGTGACCTTTATCTGAATTGCCAGAATCTACTGCCTCATCTCCCTTCAGTTTTCCACAAGTCCTCAACCTCTCTCCATCTCCAGCACCTTCTCCAGCTTCGATGCCTGGGCAAGTGAACTAATCCACCTGGTCTCCCTAACTCCTGTTTACCAGGCCCAAGTATCCATTGTGGGCTTCTCTGGTGGCTCAGCGAAAAGAATCTGCCTGCAATGTAGGAGAGCTGGGTCCAATCCCTCAGGAAGATCACTGGAGGAGGGAATGGCTACCCCACCCCAGTGTTCTTGCCTGGAGAATCCCATGGACAGAGGAGCCTAGTGGGCTACAGTCCATGGGGTCGCAAAGAGTCAGACACGACTGAAGTGACTAACACACACACACGCAGTACCTATTCTAGTTCTTAATTTGTCTTTGAAGAAGATGATTTTTCAATTATCTTCAATAGTTAGGAAAATTAAGAGGAATAATTTTTTAAGAACATCTATGTCTCTCTCCTTCCCTGTGTATAGAGTTTATGTAGAACCAACCCCATGACCTAAGTTTTGGAAATGGATGGAAAGAGTCGTTCCATGAACCATACTCCTCTGGGATTCCGGAAGAAATTGTGTTTATTGAGGACCTTCTGTCTGTAATGCAATGTACCCAAGAATGGAGGAAATACTGAACCCTGTCCCTGCTGTCTACGTACATTTAGTTATGAAAGTAGAGCATAAATACATAATGTTAAGTGGTACTATGGAGTAAATAGGGGCTTCTCAGGTGGCTCAGTGGTAAAGAATCCACCTGCCAATGCAGGAGATGCAGGTTCGATCCCTGAGTTTGGAAGGCCCTCTGGAGGAGGAAATGGCAACCCACTCCACCTTTCTTGCCTGAGAAATCCCATGAACAGTGGAGTCTAGCAGGCTGCAGTCCTTGGGGTCTCAAGGAGTTGGACGTGACTTAGTGACTAAACAACAGCACGGGGTAAATAGTGGTGAGAAAGGGATTATGGGGCCGGATGGGATTAACGAGTCACTGAATAGTATAATCAGAGCCATGAATGCAGAATAAGAGATGACGCAGGACTGGTATAGTCCATAGAGGCTTCCTGAGCAGTCTGGAGTGACTCTGCTCTTCCTAACAGCCAGAGTCTCCTGGCTGCAGTAGCCTAGGAATACAGGTGCTTGTCCAGAGAAAGAGATTTAACGCAACACAGATGAGTTCACTAGAGTGGATCTTCCAGAGCCCTGGGTAGAATGGATGCAACCTGGTAAACTAGTAGCATTGACTTTGATGTCAGACACATTTGGTTGTGACTGGAAAAGGAAACGGCAACCCACTCCAGTGTTCTTGCATGGAGAATCCCAGGGACGGTGGATCCTGGTGAGCTGCCGTCTATAGAGTCGCACAGAGTCGGACACGACTGAAGCGACTTAGCAGCAGCAGCAGCAGCATTCCCTGAACCACCCTTTAACTCTTTGGGAGTGTTTCTTAACTCTTCAAGTCTGAGTTTTCCTTGATTATATTGAAATAATAGTGTTTAATAATATTTGTGTCACATGGTTTTCATGAGACTGTTGTAACGTGCCTAGCATTTGAAAGGTGCTGCATAAGTGACAGCAGTGCACGTACCATCTTGGGAGCAGAAGGAGTGAACTGAATACAGAACAAAGCCCAGGGACTCCCACTGTGCTCCCTCCTCCTGCTCATCCAGTACCACTCACATCATTTTAGAAACCGTCCTTATTAATGTTAGTCTCCACCCTCTGTCTCCCCATCCCGAGCCCATGTTTAGTTCATCTGCTCAGGGCTTACTTTCACTTTTGGTATTGAATATACTACCCTCTGGTTTTAGATAGCATGCACAACATGGTAACTTCATTTGAAAAAATAACTATCTGTATGCAAAGAAAGCTCTGGAAAGACACCAAAACATTTACAGTGACTATTTTTAATTCATAGGATTATGAATGTTTAGTTTTCTTCTTCTTGCTTAAGTCTATGTAATGTTTATAAAAGCAAAAGTTTCAGTGAAATGGTTTCCTATTTATATTATCTTTTCACTCAAGACTGTGAAATGAGAAGTCAAAACTTATGCTTCAGAGAAAGAAGCTTGAGGACTTTGGGCATCTGCTTTGGGTTTTGAAGAGCAGTGAGGTGATCTGAATCCAAGGTTAAGTCCTCTCTGTCTGGGAATATTTAACAATGACCCCCGCCCCCAGCCCCATGGCATTGGATAATTTATAGTGTCAGTGGCCTTACACATAGGATGCCTGCCTGAATAATTAGGGGAAGACTTCCCAGCCAGGTTTTTTGGCATCCTCTAGATCTTGATTGGACTTCCCAGGTGGCTCAGGGGTGAAAAACCCACCTGCCAATACGGGAGATGCAGGTTCTATCTCTGGGTCAGGAAGATCCCCTGGAGAAGGAAATAGCAAGCCACTCCAGTATTCTTGCTTGGGAAACCCCATAGACAGAGGAGCCTGGCGGTCTACAGTCCATGGAGTCACAGAAAAGTTGGATATGACTTAGCAACTGAAAACAACAAAGCGACAACAGTTCTTGATTACAGTGTAGATTTATGGTGCTGAATTCTGAATTGAGACCTCGATTCCTCTGTCCTAGATGATGTCTTTATCAGCATCAGTCCCCTCTGATGCACATTTGCCCTTATCCATTTTGGTTTACATGTAAGATTCTAGACCACAGTCATAGAATAACGGTGTATAATGGGAAAAAATAGCACATATCATTTTGATTTTTAGGACATTCAATGCTTTATCACTACATACTTATCTTTGTTTTAAAGCTAATTCTATGCCCTCAGGAGTTTGATATAAAAGATCTTATATTTAGCCATACTCTGTAGCTATATATAATTTTGCTGTAAATATATCCCCTAGATAAATGTGCTTATTACTTTTTTTGAAGTTTTTTTTTTTTTTAACCTTTATTTTGGTAAATAAAAGTCTTTTAGGCTTTGATGTTACTATTACCCTTGGTATGGGTTCTTTCTCCATTCCTTCATCCCAAACCCCTGTGGGACCCCTGTAAGAAAAATGGGAGGGGGGAGAAGCATGGATTCCTTAATAAGCCCCAAAGGTAATCAAAAGAAAGATATGCAATATGAACAAACTCACAAAATATTCTTGTGCTCCTTTGGGGAATACTTAATGCACATAAGGTCAGGCCTTTGTAATGTTAATTTCAGAATGATAGGGAAAAAGAGCCATCATTTTAAAGACTAATGTTGCTGTCTCTGAAAAAATGCTTTGATTTACAGAGAGAGGCTGTTCTAACACACCTGGGTTAAAGCGGTACCCAGAGGCCTCGAGATGGCAGGGCTGCAGGGAGGAGGAATGCTCCTTTCAGGATGCTTTCTGCATTCAGCTGAAGCTGCAGGAGCCTGCCCAAGTTATCCTGTCCTCCTTTGGTCAAAACCTCTTGCTCAGTTCGGGTGCAGTACAGCCCTTGCTCTAGATGTGTTGGTCTGGAGCCTCAGGGTAGCCCAGCAAGGACAGGCACCCTTCCTCTCTCCTGAGGCTGGCACTTAGGAGGGGAGTCGTGGCAGAGACAGTGTAAGTGAAGGTATTGTAGGTGTCTTTGGTTAAAGTGACCTGACACAGGCCCCCACTCCCCCCATTTCCACCACAGGTGATGCCGGTGGCTTCTCACCCAACCTGTAAACCTCCTCACTTCATAGACCAAGATTTTGTAGTTGGAAAGAATGTGAAACTCGCACCCCATTCTTTCAGACGGGCTCCAAGGCAAGCAGTCATCCAATCAAGACTAGAGCATTGCCAGGGTCTGCCAGCCTGTTGTCTTCAGAGGTCACCAATTCCGTCTTTGGTTCCCTCTCTCCTCCACTTCACCTCCATACCAACCTCCTTCTATCCGTACTTCCCCTTCTGTCTCCTGTCTTTTCTGTTGATTCCTCTTTTACTTTCTGGGGTTATAAAATCAGGCGACATTTTCACATTAAATAAAATTAAATATGGATGCCCTTTGGAAGTGCCTGACATACCAGTATTGCCTCATGTAATATCTTTCTTCATTCCTTCCTTCTGCTTGATAACTCCTCCAGTATTTGAGATAGGTATCATGTTCCTTCTGAGTTCATCTCATACATCTTGGTTTCTTATCCCTACATCTTCTTAGTCTCTTTCCCTTCAGATTGTCTCACTTGTGTGTGTATGTGTGTGTGTGTGTGTGTGTGTGTGTGTGAGAGAGAGAGAGAGAGAGAGAGAGAGAGAAAGCATGATTCTCAAACTGGCTGTAGTTTTCTTTGTAAGGTCTGCTTTGCCGACTTCTTATTATTAAGGAATGAGGAAAAAAAGAAAGAGCAAGAGGGGAGGAATGCCAGGCTTTTTCTAGAGGAGCCAATATATGGAAATTACTCTTGTTTCTTCTCTAAAGTAGTAAAGGTCACAGCAGTAGTTGCAAAACCCGTAGGCTGCCTGCCGCCCTCTACACATTCAGCATTACTATTCTTGCCTATTTTACCCTTAGGCATCCTTTATTTCTTGCACAGATGGTCTCACTCAGGCCTAACAAAATGTTTTAAGCTTTGCATAAATTAAAACAAGAGGTCTCTGAGTACAAAAGTGCAACTTTTTTTTTTAACTTGAAAACAACTATGCTGGCATCTTCTACAAAATTACAGCCTCAAGCCAGGCTTCCATAATTAGTTTTCCTTTGAAAAAAAAAAAAAACAGGAGAGAAAGTGTTAGTGTATATACATATATGTACCAAACACACGATTGATTCTAATCAATGGTTAGATGGCTTTTGTGCTGTTCTGTGTCCCTCTGAAGGTTCATCAGGCAGTAGTCATGATTCAGCTCGGAAAAAATGGACTTGGAAATATTTTGGAAACTTCTGAGTTCCTTCATTATTTCAGTACTTGATAACTGTGGAGACATCTAGGCTTGCAGGAACTCCACCCTAGACTTCTCTACACCATATCCGGGTCTTATCCAGGCTCAACTTGACTGTGGTTGAAAGAAAGTAGTGAGTAGGCTCTGAAAGAGAAATACATTGTTCCTCCCAATACTGTTGTAACCTATCCCAAAGCAATGACAGACAGCACAGTCCATTCTTGAGATAACTGGGAAGCAATTAGTATGGTCTTCTAGAGACATTGCCTCCCTTTGATTCATCGACCAAAGGATGATGCCACAAATCATTTCTACCCAGTATGCATACTCTTAATAGAGTTGACTCCTTTGATGGCCTGAGACTTGTAGTGAAGATTGTTATAAATTCATGACCTTTGGATGACTTTTGAGTCATTAGACTGAACCTCCCCTTATATTTTGGGGCTTCTCAGGTGGCGCAATGGTAAAGAATCTGCCTGCCAACTCAGGAAATACAAGAAACTTGGGTTCAGTCCCTGGGTTGGGAAGATCCCCTAGAGGAGGAAATAGCAACCTACTCCAGTATTCTTGCCTGGAGAATCCCATGGACAGAGGAGCCTGGTGGGCTGCAGCCCATGGGATCGCAAAGAGTCAAACATGACTGAGGCAACTGAGCACATACATAAGAAAAAGTTGCCTAATGTTTCTTCATTCTCCATAGTTAACCCTTCCCATTTTACCTCGTGATCTATGTTTCCTTACACAGTAGGGTTCATACTCTACACAGATCATATTATAAATATTACTTTAGATGTTATATTTTCCATTTTTCACTTACCCCAATACCATAAGCCTACTTTCGCATTATTAAGAAGTCTGTGTTAAAATCAAATTGTTTCAAAAGTTAAGCTACAGAGATTCTTATAGAATTGTGTCATGCCATCCAGAATGTTTAAACTATCTTTTAAAATGAATCCAACCCTTAAATAAAATCTAACACCCTGTCCATGTTCATGTTGTAGGAAAATTCTTTGTTCTCTGTTATAGCATTTCACAGGAGTCTATTCCTGAAGGATATAGTGGTCAAAGTGCTCAGTTCTTTAGGGTCTTGAGTTTCTCATTTCTCTAAAATAACCACTTTTAACAATTTCATGGGTCCTGAGGGGCATCAGAAGCTGATGTCATGTGAATGTTGTCACCACTTGTTACAACTGATAGGTTTCTTTCAGCTTTTTCATTCTAATATGATTCTGCATGGGTGCTACCTATATTCATGGCCACTTAGATCTTATAAAAAAGTGGTGAATTTTCAATATAAGGGAGAGACATTTTGATCTTTGTCTCTGTCCTTAAACTGTTTAAAAACCTTAAACCTAGCTGTTAAAAGTAAGCACACAACAACCTAGAAGCGCATTTTTGTTTTTGTTTTTTTTTAAACTTGACGCAGTAACTTTATCCAGGTTGGTAAATCCTGAGTCGTGAAGAATTTGGTAAGGGCACTGCTAATAATGTAGTACTCTTAGGCTAGATTACAGAGTCAAGATGGAAACTGGCAATAATACTGTATCCACCATTCCAGTTCTTTGACAGTAAACAGTGATTTACCATATAAATGCTTGAAATGAATCACTTCCAGTAACTGTTTCCTTACAGTTTATGCTTGTATCACTAAACAGCAAGTCCTATTTTTAATTTTATGTAAATGGAATCAGTTCTGCAGTTTTTCTGCTCCTTAGTTCCTGAGAGTCAACAACGTTGTTCCACGTGGCTGTGACACATTCATTTTCGTTGCCATCGTAGTGTTCCATTGTGTCTGCCGCCCCCTTCTCCTCATGCCCTCAGTCTTTCCCAGCATCAAGGTCTTTTCCAGCGAGTCGGCTCTTTGCATCAGGTGGCCAAGCACTGTTATAGTATGTGTCGTTATAGCAGTGTACAAATTCTCTGTTGACCAACAGTGAACAAGAGAGGTTGTTTCCAGTTTTGAGCTATAACAAACCATGTTGTATGACTATCCTTTTTCATGTCTCCTTACATATTCTTTATTTTTACCTAGGATAAGAGTTGCTGAAATTTACGGTATGTACATGACCAACATTAGTGGATAATACCAAGCTGATTTCCAAATTAATTGTACCAATTTCCACTCTCACTACCAGTGAAATGTGTTGCAGTTGTTTTACATTCTTACCAACACTCTTAACTGTCAGACTTTTAAGTTTCTGCCAGTGGGATGGGTGTGGAATAGTATTTTGTATGTGTTTAACAACATTATTGTGGTTTTAATTTTAACTTTTTTTGCCTTTTCTCATTTCCTCCTTTGAGAATGCTTCTTTGCATCTTTTCTCCATGTTTTTGTTTTGATGTTGGACTTTCTCTTACTCAGTTTTAAGAGTATTTTGCATATCTTGATCACTAATACTTTGTGAGTGATCTGTGTTACAAATCATTTCCTAGATTGTAACTTCTTTACTCATTCTGTTTATGATGTCTTCTGATAAATAGAAATTCTTAATTTTAAATTAGTTGAATTTGTTCCTTTTTCTGTATAGTCTGTATTTTCTGTATCTTGTTTTTAAGAATTCTTCTCTACTCAGAGGCCCTAAAAACATTTTATACTATTGTCTAAAGTATTCTAGTTTTATCTCTCACATTTAATTAATCCGTACAGAGTTAATTTTTGTGTATTGTATGAGGAAAAAGTTCAATTTCATTTCTCTCCATATGGTAAAGCATATCTAGTACCAAAATGTATTGATCTATTTATTTCTCAGTGCTCTGAGGACCAACTGTGTTGTAAATTGAGTCTCCAAATTTACATAGGTTTGTTTTCCGTTAGTCACTTTATTCATATACTAACACTATATTGCTTTAATTATTATGACTTTTAAGCAGTATATTTTATCTTTTAAGTCAAGGTCCCTCCCCACACCACATGCACATACATACATACTATTTTTCAGGGATGTCCTGGTGATTCTTGGCTCATTGCTCTGCCATGTAAATTTTAGAATCAGCTTATCAAGTCCCAGATCTTGAAAATATGTTGTATTTTCATTATAATTGCATTACTTACTGAATGATTTAGAAGGAATTGACATCTTCATAATATTGTTTCTTTCAACCCTAGAATATAATGTATCTGTTCCTTTATTTAAAAGTTTTTGGCCTTCCATGAAATTTTATGATTTTCTCTGTATGTTTCTTTATAATGTGCTTTCACATTTCCATTACATTTATTCATAGGTACTTGGTTTTTTAATGCTACGGCAAATAATATTTGAAAATATTACATTTATAACAGTTCCGTACATGCGTGCGTGCGTGCACGCTTAGTTGCTTCAGTTGTGTTCAACTCTTTGCAATCCTGGGGACTACAATTCACCAGGCTCCTCTGTCCATGGGATTCTCAAGGTAATACTGGAGTGGGGTTGCCATGCCCTCCTCCAGAGAATCTTCCCGACCCAGAGACTGAACCTGTGTCTCCTGCATTGCAGGTGGATTCTTTACTCACTGAGCCACCTGGAAAGCCCCCTACAACAATTCCATTTCTGGGTATATACCCAAAATAATTGAAAGCAAGAACTTTCAATAGGTATTTGTATACCAGTGTTCATTATAGCACTGGTATACAAATACCTATTGAAAGTAATGGCAACCCACTCCAGTGTTCTTGCCTGGAGAATCCCAGGGATGGGGGAGCCTGGTGGGCTGCCGTCTATGGGGTCACACAGAGTCGGACACGACTGAAGTGACTTAGCAGTTCATTATAGCAGCACTATTCACAGTCCACCAAAAGCCACAATAGCCAAATGTCCATTGACTAATGAATAAATAAACAAAATGTGGTATCTCTATACAATAGAATATTGTTCAACCTTAAAAAAGAAGGAAATTCTGACATATCCTGTGACATGGATGAATCTTGAGGACATTATACTAAGTGAAAGAAGCCAATCACTAAAGAACAAATCCTGTATGATTTCCCATGTATAAGGTGGCTAGAGTAGTCAGAGTCATGGAGACAGAAAGTTAGAATGCTAGTTCTTAGGGGCTGGGAAGGAAGGAATGGGAGTTATTGTTTAATGGACTTGAAGTTCTGGAGTTGGATGATTGTGATGGTTCCACCACACTATTAACAGATTTAAGGCCACTGAACTGTATGTTTAATGGTTGAAATTATAAATTTCATGTTATATATGTTATAGCACCAAAAATTTACATGTTGTAAAGTTAATTGCTGTTATGTAAAAATGCATTTGATTTTTGTGTATTGATTTTGAATCTAGTAGCCTTACTAAACTTACTAATAAGTTTCCTGCAGCTTCATCTGGATTTTCTATGAGCATAGTCATCTCATATGTATATAATGACAGTTTTGTTTCATCTCTAATCTTTTATTTTTTCTCCTTAGTTTATCTCTTTACTTAGGACATTAAGTATAATGACAAATAGAAATCTTGATAGCAAGATTCCTTTCTTTAATCTTAAAGGAAGCACTTTCCATTTCCCATTAAACAGAGTGTACAGTTTTTACTTTGTTTTGTTTTCAGATAATCTTTATCAGGTTACGGAAGTTCCCTTCTATTTCTAGTTTGGTAAAATTTAACTTTTGTCATGAATGCTGTTGAATTTTATTATACAGTTTCTGCATCTATTGAAATGATAAGATTTCCCTCCTAATTTGTTAGCTTGATAAAATACAGTAATTGATTTTCTAATGTTAAATCAATCTGTAATTCCTCAGTTAAACTGAAATTGATAATGATGTATTGTATTTTTTAAACAGTGCTGGATTCAGTTTTCTGACATTTCATTTTGGACTTTTTCATCTATGAGTAAAATTGTTTTGTTATTTTTTCCCTCAAATGATCTTTGTGAGGTTATTATCAAGACTATATTCACTTAATAAAACTTGAGTTGCAGAATGGAATTTTTTCTGCCTTTGGTGTTACAGAATTTACTTTTCAAACTCGAAGTTTTTCATACTAGATAGTAAATAATTTAGACTCTGTGAACTACATGGTCTCTGTTGCAGGTCCTTAGTTCTCACGTTGTGTTGTGAGAGCAGCCATAGGCAATAAATAATGAGTGAGTGTAGCTGGGTTCCAATAAAACTTTATTTACAAAAATGATGACTAGCTACTTTCAGTTCAGTTGCTCAGCTGTGTCTGACTCTTTGCAACCCCATGGACTGCAGCTCGCCAGGCTTCCCTGACCTTCATCATCTTCCGGAGCTTGCTCAAACTCATGTCCATTGAGTCTGTGATGTCATTCAACCATCTCATCCTCTGTTGTCCCCTTTGCCTCCTGCTTTCAGTCTTTCCCTGCATCAGGGTTTTTTTCAGTGAGTCAGCTCTTTGTATCAGGTGGCCAAAGTACTGGAGCTTCAGCATCAGTACTTCCAATGAATATTCAGGACTGATTTCCTTTAGGATGGACTCGTTTGATCTCTGTGCTGTCCAAGGGACTCTCAAGAGTCTTCTCCAACACCACAGTTCAAAAGCATCAATTCTTTGGTGTTCAGCCTTATTTATGGCCTAATTCTCACATCCATACATGACTACTGGAAAAACCGTAGCTTTGACTCTATAGACCTTTGTCAGCAAAGTAGTGGCTCTGCTTTTTAATATGCTGTCTAGGTTTGTCTTTGCTTTTCTTCCAAGGAGCGAGTGTCTTTTAATTTCATGGCTGCAGTCACTGTCCACAGTGATTTTGGAGCCCAAGAAAGTAGTCTGTCACTATTTCCATTGTTTCCCCATCTGTTTGCCATGAAGTGATGGGATCAGATGCCACGATCTTCATTTTTTGAATGTTGAATTTTAAGCCAGCTTTTTCATTCTCCTCTTTGACTTTTATCAAGAAACTCTTTAGTTATTCTTTGCTTTCTGCCATAAGGGTGGTATTATCCCCATATTTGAAGTTACTAATATCTCTTCTGGCAATCTTGATTCCAGCTTGTGCTTCATCCAGCCCAACATCTCTCATGATGTGCTCTGCATATAAGTTAAATAAGCTGGGTGATAATATGCAGCCTTGACATACTCCTTTCCCAATTTTGAACCAGTCCATTATTCCATGTCCAGTTCTAACTTTTTGCCTTTGGGCAACTCCTGGTTTAAACCTTCTGAGAGTAGAATTTCTTTAGAAAGCTTTTATTAAAAAAAAATATTTCTTTCTTTGTTAAAATTTCATTCAAATGTTTTATTCTTTCTTGCATCAGTTTTATTGTTTTATATTTATAGTAATGTCTCCATTTTCACTGAGGCTTTCAAATTTATTAAATAATTTAAATACCCTCTTACTGTTTTAACATTTAGTGCTTTATAATTAATTCTCCTCATTCATTTCCTCTTATTTGTTTTTTGATTTCCTCTACGTTTTTTGGTTATTTGTCTTGCTTGATGTTTTTTGCTAAGAATTTAGCAAGAGCTTTTGTAGCCCATCAAAGAACCAATTTTAGCCTTGTGTGTTTTCCTCTTTGTTTATATACTCTACAATATATATATATTTTTAATTTTAGTTTTTGTCCCTGTCTTTTTCTAATCTCATTAGGTATTGTGTTTTTTTCCCTTAATTTTGAGATGAATGCATGGTTCATTTATTTTTAGCCTTTTAACATTTTTATGTTTTTAAATTAATTTATTTATTTTAATTGGAAGCTAATTACTTTACAGTATTGTAGTGGTTTTTGCCATACATTGACATGGATCAGCCCTATGGGAGTACATTTGTCCCCCATCCTGAATCCCCCTCCTACTTCCCTCCCCATCCCATCCCTTAGGGTCATCCCAGTGTACCAGCCCTGAGTGCCCTGTCTCATGAGTCAAACCTGGGCTGGCAATCTATTTCACATATGGTGATATACATGTTTCAGTGCTATTCTTTCAAATCATTGCACCCTCACCTTCTCCCACAGCGTCCAAAAGTCTGTTCTTTACATCTGTGTCTCTTTTGCTGTCTCGCATATAGGGTCATCGTTACCATCTTTCTAAATTCCATATATATACATTAATATACTATATTGGTGTTTTTATTTCTGACTTACTTCACTCTGTATAATAGGCTCCAGTTTCATCCACCTCATTAGAACTGATTCAAATGCATTCTTTTAAATAGCTGAGTAATATTCCATTGTGTATATGTACCACAGCTTTCTTATCCATTCATCTGTGGATGGACATCTAGCTTGCTTCCATGTCCTGGCTATTGTAAACAGTGCTGTGATGAACTTTGGGGTACACGTGTCTCTTTCAATTCTGGTTTCGTCTGTGTGTATGCCCAGCCGTGGGATTGCTGGGTCGTATGGCAGTTCTATTTCCAGTTTTTTCAGGAATCTCCACACTGTTCTCCATGCTTAAAGCTCTAAATATTTCTGAGTAGTGCTTTAGCTTCATTTCACAAATTTTTTTATGTCACATTTTGTTATTTAATTAAAACTCTGTATTTTCCCTATGATTCCTTTTTTCATGTACATTTAAAGTATATTCTTGATTTCAGATATATGGATGTTTTCTAGATTTTCTTCTTTTCTGTTACTAGGAACATAGTTAATATAATGCTAATCCTTTGTAATTTGTTGAGACTTAATGGTTCAGTATGTTGTTTGTTTTCCTAAGTAATCTATCAGAATTTGAAAAAATACACATACATATCCTGAAATGACTGAATTTAGGGTTATTTATATGTACAGTAAATCAAGCATGGGCTTCCCAGATGGCTCATGTAAAGAATCTGCTTGTCAGTGTAGGAGCTGCAGGTTCCATCCCTGGGTTGGGAAGATGCCCTGGAGAAGGAAATGGCAACCCACTTCAGTATTCCTGCCTGCGGAATCAATCCCATGGGCAGAGGCACCTGGCAGGCTACAGTTCACTGGGTCGCAGAAGAGTCGGATGCAACTTAGCAAGTAAACAACAACAACAACAAAATCAAGCATGTCAATTTTGTTACTGAAATTACATATATATTAGTACTTACTATTCTGACTGCTACATAAACTACTAAGAAGAGGTGTATTAAAATCTCCCAGCTTGATTGTGGATTGCGGTTCTGTCAAAGTTTGCCATATAATGTATTTCTTTTCTTGAGGTGATGTAACATTGCATATATTTTTAAAAATCTTAGGTACTACTTAGGTATTGAATACTTTATTATTCTGATGGCTTTTTTAATCTATAGGATTTTATTTTACTTTAAAATCTTTTTAGCCTGATTTTATTATAGATACAACAGCATACTTCTAGTTGCTATTTCTCTGATTAAAAAAAAAAAAAGAAAAACCTTTTTACTCATGACTTGTTTGTCTTCTTAGAAGCACTCTTTAAAGCACTGCATACATTGATTTTTTTTTATGCCAATCTGATCTGATAATCTCTTTTTTTTTTTTACTGCAGTTTTTCATCCATTTACATTCATTGTAATCACTGATAAATTTGTAATTTATTTTATGCTTTCTTTTTCTGCCTTTTCTGCATTTCTTTTTCCTCTTAATTCCTTGCTTTGCTCTGAGTTGATTATTTTTTTCTTCATTTTCTTCTGAGTTATTTTAGAAATTACGTGCACTATTTTAATCCTTTTGGTGGTAACTCTACAAATTTTATAGGAACTTACCAAAGTCTAAAGTCATTTAGAAGTCGAAGAAAGATATTTATTAATGCAGGAAACTTTGAATGCTTAATCTCATCATCCTCATTCCTCTTTCTTACATTATATCTTAATTTTATTGTTTAGCCCCAGCAATTATTACCACCATCATCATCATTACTATTTAGTGTTTATTATTTTAAAAAATTACACCATAGCTATTGCTTGTTTAGGTCTGACCTTACATTTCCCCATTTTATACCTTTCATTTTCCCCTGAATCTCATACTCTCTATTTTGGGTCATTATCTTTCTGCCTAATCCTGTGTACTTGACAGAGAGTCCCTTACCTGGAAATCTATTTTGTATTGTATTAAATGTTAGGTTGACAGTTTTCATTTGGCATATTGAGGACATAATTCTAGTGTCTTCAAAATTCTGTTGTTTGTGGTTGAATATCTGTTATGTATTTGCTTCACTGATGTGGTGTGTTTTTTCTCTTCCTTCTTTTAAGACTTTATGTTGGCCTTTGTGTTCTAAAGCTTAGCTGGGGTGCATCTAGGTTTCAATTTCCTTTTGCACGTCTTACTCAGATATACCAGTTGTCATTTTATCCTGCATTAGTATTTGCTTTTTCTCTCTCATACATACTTTTTCCTGAACCATTTGAGGGTAAATTGCATAGATTACAACATTTTGCCTTAAGCAGTTCAGTTGATATTTTTTAAGAACAGGACTGTTCCCTTACATTATCTTGGTATAATTATCAATTTCAGTAAATAAAACATTTGTACAATACTTTTGTTTAATTACTGTCTGTATTCCAATTTTGCTAGTTAACCTCATCGTATTCTTTTAAAAAAAAATGTATATTTATTTAATTAATCAATTTGCTATGCCACACATCATGTAGAATCTTAGATACCCCAACCAGGGATAGAACCCATGCCCCCTGCATTGAAATCTTGGAGTCTTAACCACTGGACCACCAGGGAAGTCCCTAATATTATTCTTTATTGCATTTTTTCCCCCTCTATACAAGATACAGTATGGGGTCAAGTATTACATCTAGTTGTCTCTCTTTGACTTTCTTTAATCTGGAACCTTTCTGTGATCATGTCTTTAACATTGGCTTTTTTTAAAGAATACAGTCCTTCTCTCCTTTCCCACCCCCTTTTCTGAGGTAGACGGTTTCTCCTTGCCTGATGTTCATAGTTATATTGAAGTTATGCTTTATTGGCTGGGATGCTACATAAGTGATTCTCCTTTCTCAGAGTATTATATCCGGAGACCTATAATATCCATCTGTCCCTCATTGGTGATAGTTTTTATTACCCAGTCAAGGTGTTTTCCAGTTTTTCCACTGTATAATTACTGTGTTTTCCATCCCTGGTACTAATAAGCAGTCTCTGGGAAACACTCTGAGATCATTCAAGTACTTGTTCAACATCAAAATTTCTCCCATTATGTAACATTTATTAATGATTCTTGCCTGATCCTGTCTTTACCAGGATGGTTATAAAATAATGATTTGTTTAAAAAAAAAATTGTATCACTCCTTCCAAAGCTTCCAGTCTTTAGTATTTTAATATAAGTAAGAGCTGTGTTTTTTACTCTTTTAAAATTTAGTCAGTGTGAATTTATAAATTCCCAATTTTTCCAACAGTCTTATACTTTGTTTTAGTAGAGTTGTCCCAGATTTGACTAAGTGGTACATGCATTTAAACCGACCTCTATGTCCTTGTGTTCATATTATTGTTTTAAGCACTCTTCTACTTCCTGGCATTATAAGAGATCATTTTATATCCACCCTACCTTTGTTCTGGGAACCATAAAAGAAGTCTCTTTTCCTCTTTTTCAAAAGTATTCTCTTTCTAAGATTCTTTTTTTGGTGTTTTATTTTGTTTCCTTACATGTTTGATGATTGATTGTGAGTTGCTTACGTTTCCTGGACTTTATTTATAAGAATTCTTTGATACTTGGAATAAAGGTGGCTTTAGCAGGCATTTGATTCTTTCACTCCTTTGTCAGAACTGCCAGTGTGGGACCTCTTTATAATCTTGGATTGAGGTTTTTCAGACCACTACATGTAAATTAAGACTTTAAATCTCTATGAGGGTTAACTTGTCATTATGAATTATCAAATGAGTATTTTTTTCTTCACAGTAATACTTGAGATGGTAAATTTTCATTGAATTTACTCAAAGGGGAAAATAGCTCGTTTCTAGTTCACCTGGCACTGAATGTGTGGGTCTTTCATGGCCAGCTCTGACGGGAAGTCTCTGGTTAGATTTCTTGCTGCAGGTTGGCCCCTGTGCCTTGCTCTTAATCCCTAGATTTATGAGGACCTGAAACCAAGGCTAAATTTCAACTCAGGTTGGTAAAATATTTCTAAGGCAAAAACTAGAATCTTTTTTGTTTTCCTCTCTTTGCTTTATTTTTGGCTTGAATATTGCTTATTATCTGGCCATGGATATAGATTAGAAGGGTATTTTAAATTTTGTTTTATTTAGTTTTCTCATTGCATTCAATGGAAGATTAAGTTTGGTAACAATCTCCCATGGCACCAAGCTGGAAATAGATGTGTTCCTGCTCATCAGTGCTCTGCAACCAGAACCAAAATATTTCTCTGTAAAAGTCAAGTAATTGTGTTCTTTGCCCAGTAAAATAGAAAGTGTAAATGTTAGTGTAATTTAAGTTATTTCTTCCATTCTAGTCTTCGTGCATATGCTTTTAAACATAGATTAGATTGTTCTTCCTTCTTAAGAGGGATTAATATTTCATTATTCTATAAAGCTCTACAAATAGCTTCTTGTTTTGCGGAGAGCATCATGAATTCCAGGTGCTTTGTAACCTGATTGAGTTTGAGAACTGCTGATACAACCAAATTTAATCATACACCGTTCCTCCTGAGCACCCAGTGCTTTCCTGTTTCTGTGACTTGCTCTCTCTGCTCCACGTCTGCTCTGTGTCAGAGACCTTCCATTTCTAGTTGCTCCAGCATTTATTTTTTATTTTTGGCAAATGCTTCAAAAGCTATTGCTTCTGTAAAGCTTTCCTTTATTCTTCTCTTCTGACTTTATGTACTACTTTACTAGTTTGTAAGCTCCTTAAGAGCATGTTCCACAAACATGTTATCTTTATTACATCTTCCCCAGCAGAGTATTCTCACAGATAAATGGTTCTTCTCTGTCCGTTGAATTAAATGGGCAGAGAGCAACATAATGGGATAATTATACTTTTGCCTCCCATACTATCTCAACCTATGTGTGCTTCCAATCCTAAAACTGGTTTATGGTGTTTTGGTTGAAAGGGTCTTGACCCTCTCCCTCTTAGCATACCAATCCTCATAACTCAGAAAGAAGCGTGGCTGAGCTGGACTCAGTGGAACCTGACCCTCTCCACCTGCCTTTGGGAATCCCACAAGTGAATATAGTGGATATTCTGAACCAGAAACCACTTTGTAGGCCTTTAAAAAGAAATGGTTAAAGACTAAAATGAAAAAGAATTTAAATGACAAAACAAATAATCTTTCCTTTCCCATTTCTCCTCTTCCTATGATATTCTTTCTGACATTTGCATTCCAAACCAGATCCCTGCAAATAAATAAGTTCAATGCCTACCCGCTTTGGCAGGCAAGACTTTCCCTCAGATGTGTTTTATAACTTTGGCTGATGTGGGAAGAACTTTTCTTTCCAGAGGTGGTTTCATGATAATATCCTTCAAAAGCTCACTTTGTACAGTTTAACTTCTTCCTCTTTGTTGTTTTATTAGCTTTGCTTTGGGAGGTTTTATTCTTCATTTCAGCTGGCTTATGGAAAGAGACAGAACTTTTATACAGCTAATTTGATTATTTGTTTTCATGCATATTAAATCATTCTTATCAAAAGCACCATTTAACTTGTGTTGTCAAAACTAAAGATGAGCATAATCCATTGTCCAGAAGTTTTTGAGACTTTCAATTGTTTATAGTAAAATAGAGTAACACTCAGTTTTATTAATTATTAGGTTATGGTTTTATGCATAAGGAACCAGCCTGCACCTTCCCCCAGGTTCAACAACATTTTTGCTGAAAACTTGAATAGACTTAAGTGTACTGGAACTGGGGACTGAAACCTTATCTTTCCCTGAACACCAGGGTTGCTTTGTTATGGTGTTTCCATTTGTGACATAATGAATGTGTAGGCCGCTAATGATGCAGTCTCTAGGTGTTCCCCTACTACACAGAGCACTGATAATGAGCTGCAAGTAATTGGTACGAGTCCCTGAAGATGAATTCTGATTACCTACGTGGGGCCATTCGGCTCTGCTCCCTTCCTCCTTGATGTTTCTGTAAAGAACATTTGGATTTTGAAGAGAGTATTGTGTATTTGACTTTTAATTAGATTTGCAGTATGTTGGGTTAATAAACTAGGGCTCTCTTGTCTTCAGCTTTTCTGAAGGGACGTGTGTGGATGTGGCAGGGTGGGCTGAGGGGACAAGCAAGGGTCACGCAGACAACGATGTGCTCCTCCCTCTATGCCTCAGTGGTGAAGGCAGGTTTATGGTTGGTTGAGAGCTGGTTTTATTCCATGGCCTATCATCGGATTGCTCCAACCATCCAAGGACCTGCCAAACTTGTGTTCGCTCTGTACCAGGAGGTAGCCTCCAAATAAAATACGAGAGTTGTCTACTTTCCTGTGTGCTGGCACTTGGAAAACAGATTGCCTTGGTTGACCACCCTTTTTTCCTGGGATTTACAGAGACAACTTGAATTTTATTTGCCTCCTTCCCACCTCCTGCTGTTTCCCTCCCAGTTGGGTCTGTTTATCTCCTTTTCTGTTTGTTGAGCCTTTGCCTTCTCTGTCACAGCTTTCAGATTCATCAGGTGTAGCAAGAGGGGGTCTGTGAGCCTCTTTAATCTACCCTGACTTCTCATCTGGAGGAGAGATAAAGAAGGGACATCACCCTTGCCATTCACCCACAGCATGGTCTCTGAGCTTTTACTTTGTTTCGTGAGTCACAACACATCTCGTATCATGTCCCTGCCGTGACAGGCAGTCCTCTCCCCTCCTTGTAAGAAAGGTGGATATCTGGCTTCTGCTTTGGTCCTTATTGGTTTTTTTTTTTTTTTTTTTTCCTCTAGTAACCTTTCAACTTCAGTCTTCTTTTTAGCCCTGGCCCTGTTAGCCTGCAGCCTCGTAATTTGGGTCCTACTGTTTTCAGGGCATGTCTTCCAGATGAGATGTATGCTCCACTTCTGAGAAATCGTGTTGTTCTGTGTTCCCTGTCAATGTTCTTCACCCTAGTTTGTGCCCACTCCTCTCTTCCCCCTTCATTCTGACTCACTTTGTTTATTTACATTTATTTTTGGTTGCACTGGGTCTTTGTTGCTGCACGTGGGCTTTCTCTAGTTGCAGTAAGCAGGGGCTGCTCTCTAGTTGTGGTGCATGGGCTTCTTGTTGCAGTGGCTTCTCCGTTGGGAAGCGTGGGCTCTAGAGCGCAGACTTAATATTTATGGTGCTCAGGCTTAGTTGCCCCACAGCATGTGGCATCTTCTCAGAATGGGAGTCAAACCCGCATTCCTTGCATGGCCAGGCAAATTCTTAGCCATTGGACTACCAGGGAAGTCTCCATCTGACTCACTTTAGAGATTATTCTTTATTTTTTTTAAATCATTGCACTTATGTAATGGGCCTGGCTCTCCTCCCTGCTCTAACAGTGTGGCTGGACCCTCCTTCTGCCCCCCTGTCCTGCTGTATTCTGAGTACACCACTGCTCCTTGTCAGTGAGTCCAAAGATCTGGCTCCATTGCCCTGCATCCTCCTCAGAGTGAGAGCATAGCAGTTGAGGTAGGTGGACAACAGGAGAGGGGGCAGAGGTTTCCTACTCACCCCACCCTCCCCGCCAGGGATTCTTTCTGGGCAGAGGTAGGCTCCGGTCCAGCTCCGGGGCAGCACGAGCTGGGATGATGTGGCACAGTTGCCCCGAGTCTCTTGTGTGGCTGCTGCCCTGATTTTGTTTAGCAAGCTGCTATGCCAATTTACTATGCATGTTGTTACATAGTCGGCTCTAATTTGACTGCCATTTTGCTTCAGTGAGACGATGATTGTTTATGGCAGGGCTGTAATGTGTTGTCAGCACAGGTTACTCGCTACTTGTTGGCAATGGCCTAACATTGCCTGAGACGTAGTGTCACTGTGAAATGGTTTGACAATGTTGAGGCTGTAGTTATGTTGAGCAGTAACAACTGTAGAGGTCGAGAAAGGGCATCGAGGAGGAACCGTGTTCGTAAGGCAAAGACAGAAAGGGAATACTAAGTAGCACAGCAGCAAATGTCATCAAAGAGCTTCATTTTCACACAATTTTCATAATTCGGTTTGTTTTCTGTGAACGATGTTGATTCAGCTGCTGCTGGGGAGTAGAAACACATTTCTGAGCTAGAGATAAATTTTGTTGAGCATGACCCTGATTACTGTTTTCTTCTTTGAATACTTTTAGGAAGTTCGCAAGCCTGCTGAGGAGCACACAGATTCTTCATGCATGTGGGAGGCAAGAAATTCATTGGGGCACCTTCACAGTGTTTCATTTGGGGGATGTTTATCTAATGAGTATCTTACTAACATGATGGACCAGGCTGTAGCCCACCTTAAGTTGTGTGAGAATGCTGTCAAAATGGCATTCGTGTTCTTGGCTCTAAGAGATTTTCGGGACCTGTCATGCACGATAGCACAAATATGTGATTACAACAGATAGGGTAAACTCTAAAGTGACTAGAAATGCCTGAAAGAGTTGAGGTAACCCTCTGTCAATAAGATTGATGGCCCTTTTAGGACTTTTGAGTATTTCATATTGGTTGAATGGCATCACCGACTCAATGGACATGAGTTTGAACAAACTCCAGGAGATGGTGAAGAACAGGGAAGCCTGGCATGCCGCATTCCATGGAGTCGCAAAGAGTCGGACACAACTGAGCAGCTGAATAACAGCAACAGTATTGGTTGCAGGTTCTCTTCCCAGGAATCTGTGAAGCAGGCTTTCTGGTTTGGGGCGGTGTCTCCATGAGGAGACATATTTCTACATGGGGGTGGTGTGTGGCAGCATCCATCCTGAGCTCCTCTGCGGTTCAGGGTGGCTTGGTTGTCTCATCTACTGCACGTTGCCCTCAGGAACTCACTCTGCCCTGATTTTTTTTTCCTCTGTAATGTTACAAGCAGCGTGGAAAAGTATTATAACTCTTAGTAATGACATTTCCCAAGTGTGAACTTCTCTGAATGGACAAAAATGGCAAAATATACATTTCTATTTGTGATGGAAGAAGCCAAAACAATTTTGCTCTCAATATACATCCTATAGTTGCCAAAGAGACTTCTGCTACTAAATACCTTTCTTCCTGAAAGTTATGACCTCCAGACCCTCCCTACCTCTTTCCTTTTATGTCATGCACAAGTCCTGAGTTGGGACCACAGCAGGCTTTTTTTTCCTTTTCATCTTTCTTTTTATTGAAGTATAATCGGCATACATGTGCTCAGTCGTGTCTGATTCTTTGCGACACCAGATTGTAGCCTGACAGGCTTCTCTGTCCATGGAATTTTCCAGGCAAAAATACTGGAGTGGGTTGCCATTTCCTTCTCCAGGGGATCTTCCCGACCTAGGGATCAAACCTGTGTCTCTCATGTCTTCTGCATTAGCAGGCAGGTTCTTTACCACTAGTGCCACCTGGGAAGCCTGTCTATACTCCCATATGTAAACTCTCATCAAAGCATTTCTGTCACCATATTGGAACCATTGTTTTAAATATCAATTCCTCCAATGAACTAAGCTGTATCCAGTGGACCCAGTAAAATTTTGGATCCAACTCATTCCTTACTGTTCTTATTATTACTGTTACCTGAAGGGCTTGAATAGATGACTTTTGGAGTCAGAGAATACATTATGAGTAGCTTAGTAGGAAATCAGAATCCTGGCTTAGGGACCAACATTTTGTTCATGAGTGGTGTTAACAGCGATTTTGTTCTCTAAATAATGTTTGATAGGATTCATTTCTTCATGTCATCTGTCTGACTGATAGTTTTTTTCTGTTAACATTTTGATTTTCAAGTCTTTTTCTAGTAAAAGGTACAACTTGATTCTCATGCTTTTAATTTTGTATTAGTGAGAGTATAGAAGACAGCACATAAAATACAGTGCATTTAATTAAAAATATTTCACTAAGTAATATATTTTGAAAAATTGTCTTTTAAATAATCCACCCCCTTCAGAAAGCAAGTGTTAGAATTCTGTGGTTAGTGTCTTTAATAATCAGTTTCTTGTTTGTTGGTTTACACTTTTTCTTTTTTTACAGGTTTCATTTAAAGATTGGATGTCTTAGTTGATTTTACGAACTCAGGTTTCTTGTTCTTTTCCTCATATCAACCTTGTTTTATATATCAAAGAAAAGGGAAGGTTTAAAATTTGCATGAAGTATGGCTTTTCAAAAAGGTATGATAGGTAAAACTAATTTTGCAATGTATGTTTTATGAATGAAGCAATAAAATTGATAGTTGTCATATCTGAAATCTCTTCATAAGATATGAGTTGTAAAAAGAATTTTGACAAGTGATCTGTTGAATTAAAAAAAAAAAATTCATGCTGCAATCTATGTTAAAATGATTCCAAACAGCCCCTCTTTTATAACTGGCCACAGTAGAGTTACAGTGTTCAGTTCAGTTCAGGTGCTCAGTCGTGTCCAACTCTTTGTGACCCCATGAACTGCAGCATGCCAGGCCTCCCTGTCCATCACCAACTCCCGAAGCTTGCTCAAACTCCTGTCCATTGAGTCAGTGATTCCATCCAACCATCTCATCCTCTGTTGTCCCCTTCTCCCGCCTTCAATTTTTCCCAGCATCAGGGTCTTTTGGAATGAGTCAGTTGTTCGCATCAGGTGGCCGAAGTATCAGAGCTTCAGCTTCAGCATCAGTCTTTCTAGTGAATATTCAGGGTTGGTCTTTAGAATGGACTGGTTGGATCTCCTTGCAATCCAAGGGACTCTCAAGAGTCTTCTCCAAGACCACAGTTCAAAATCATCAATTCTTTAGCACTCAACTTTCTTTATGGTCCAACTCTCACATCCATACATGACTACTGGAAAAACCATAGCTTTGAATTGATGGAGCTTTATCAGTGAAGTAATGTCTCTGCTTTTTATTATGCTGTCTAGGTTGGTCATAGCTTTTCTTCCAAGTAGCAAGCATCTTTTAATTTCATGGCTGCAGTCACCATCTGCAGTGATTTGGGAGACCAAGAAAATAGTCTGTCACTGTTTCCATTCTTTCCCCATCTACAGTGTTACGGTGTTAGCCCCTGCATTTATAATGAGGAAAATTATTGGTCACTGAGGGTCAGATGTGGGGTCCATGTACCCTACCGTGAAATTTATGTCTGTGAACGTGTATCATAAAAATAGATGATTTATTAAATTTATCAAGTTTGGAATCTTCCATAGAAATTAACTTGACAAATATATATAAACTGCATTAAAAAAGATTAGGTCTGTATTTAATTAAAATACATCATAAAGATTTTATCATGACATATGCAGCCGTTTACTCTTTAGCAGTGGCAGCCACCTTAAAATGGTTGTCCATCAGTTCAGTTCAGTCGCTCAGTCGTGTCCGACTCTTTGCGACCCCATGAATTGCAGCACCCCAGGCCTCCCTGTCCCTCACCAACTCCCGGAGTCTACCCAAACCCATGTCCATCGAGTCGGTGATGCCATCCAACCATCTCATCCTCTGTCGTCCCCTTCTCCTCCCGCCCCCAATCCTACCTTGCATTAGGGTCTTTTCCAATGAGTCAACTCTTCAGTTAGAGTTTAACAACTGAGTATTTTGGGCCACATAACATGTTGGAATTCTTCTCGTTTAATCTCTGTCTTATATTGGACTATTCATTTTTACATCCTTCGGTCACTACAGTACATCTTGTTAAGTTTTTTTCTGTAATGAATATTTATATTACGTAAATGGAAAAATTGGTGGGTCCCCTTGGTAGAAACGTGATACTGGTATTTTTAAAGTAAACTTAAATAAGGTCAGAATTTTTATCCTCTAGAGAAAATTTCACGTCTGATTAAATAGTTTACATAAACTTAATCTTTTTCTGCTAGATGCATTATAATCGCAGATATTATTCATGTAGCTATTCCTCTGTGAACCATAAAATGTTCATTTCTTCAAAATGAATATGAAGCTCAACGCATTAGTGGTCTTAAGAGCATAAAAACTTTATTGCTTTGTGCTTAACATTTTTCAAGTAACTTTGGAAAGCCGAAACAAATTTTGCATTTAGATTAATGGAAGATGTTTTCCATTTGAAGGAACTGGCAAGGGAGCAACAATAACAAAAATCCCCCAAGGTTAAAAGTGTAGTGCTTTTGATTCTTACCAGAACTGTGTTAGCAGAACAATCATTTCTCAGCATGGAAAGGTATCATAATTGGTCTATATAGTGGCAATACTGAAAACGAGTATGCTTCAGAGAAAGCTAATATGACTCTACTTAATAATTTCCTTCAAGAGCCTGAATTTGAATGTATATTCCACCCAGCTTGAGGCAAACAGTTTGTTCCTATAAGTTCTAGTGGAAGTTACCAGGGGGTCATGCAATTTATTCTTGTGTTGAAATTTTCAAAACTGTGTAGAACTAAAGACACATTCACTTGCCTTGTTCCACTAGTAATTTGATCCAATTGGCAATGCTGCTCTCTCTTCTCTCCAATTCTATTATATTGGAAGGGGAGAAGCATTCATAAGATATTGTGACAAAAAATTCTTCCTGGAGATGTCTCCTCTTTATGTTTGAACCGCTGGTTCACTTGTGAACGTTTGCATTGTTGCTGATGATCAAAATAGACTTACTTTGTGTTGTTGCTGTTCTCATGCGTCTTTTCTTAAACGCTATCTTATTTGTGCTTTTCCCTGAGATTGCCCAGCTTTCCAAAAGATTTCTTTATACAGAAGTTTTTGGCTGTGGGACTTATTTAAAGCCCCACCACAGAAGAGAAGGATCTATACATGAATATGTGAGCAATGTGAGAGAATATTTTCTCTTCCTTGAGGAGTTGACCGTTTTAGGAGGAATGTGTCTGTATGTTAGAGGATGAAGACACAGAGATGGAACGGGTGTCAGAGGAATGGGAGAGTATCTACACTGCAAGTACCAGCACCAGGGATAAGGAAAAGCCAGAAAGGGTTTCTGAGAGAGTGTGAGGGGTAGTCACAGACTTCTGTTTCTGTTGTTTGATCTTACATTATTTTTTTTAATCTTGTATTTCTAAGAATTGACAAGATGTTGACGGTTATGTTGTCTTAATATCAAACAGAGTATAGACTCTGGAATCACACCCAACGTTAAATTTGGGGACATTCCCCTTCAGTTTAATCCACGTTCCCCAGATACTTCTATTTCTTAGTATTAATGTTTTATTTTTCAAAAATAGTGTTTATTGCCTTTATCTGAAAATAGTTATGGCTTCTAGTCCTCATGTTTTAAACACTCAAGGATTAAAAATAAACTTCATAATCAGCTTTGCTGCTAATTCTTATAGTTGAAGCAATTAAGAAGAAGAATGGGGAAACTGAGGTATGTGGCAGGTTTGCAGATAGCCATGTTAGCAAAACGTGTTTGTGAGGGTGTTCATACTGTACATCTAGTACCTGCGTGAGAACAGCCACCTCTGGCTAGTTTCTTGTGATTTAAGTATACACTTTGTCTTTTTTTTAATGTAGTAAACGAGTGTATTTTCCTTAAGGGAAATTTAATTTATTTGCTTAGGAAAAGTGACTAGGATAGTAAGGAAATGAGGACTAGAATAGAAAAATAATTGCTGAAGAGAATAAAAATTGTGATATCTTTTCTTCATTCCCTTCTTCCCCTGAACTTTTAAGATCAGTTCTCCTAATGAGAAGCCACGTGGCATGCCATTCTTTTTTTGTTCATTTTCCTTTTTAGTTCTTCGCAGTCTCTTTAGTTTCTTTCTAGTTTCTTTTCTGTATGACTACTAATGAGGACAATGTGAAAGATGCAGGGTGAGGGAAGGGAATGAAGGCTGGTGGTCCATAAACAGAAATATTAATCCCTGAATGATAGGAATATTGAATATTAACTGTAACTGAAAATATTATGTTGGTCTTATTTAAGCCTAACCACTGACAGCCACTTGAGAAGTCAGTTTGTCTTAAATGTGGTTTATTTAGGGAAAACTACCATCAAAGGCCATTCAAATCTTATTATGACAATTTTAACTTCTTAAGTAAGCAGAATAAATCAGTTTCCTTCTCAGGTCCACATCAAATAAGGCTGCTTTTGTAAGTTATGCAGTTTGCAACTGCAGCATCAGTGGTGTCCTCTGGGTTGTGCAGGATACAATGTACAGAACTCTATAAGGCAACCCAGTAATTCCATTTGTAGATATATACTCAAGAGAACTGAAAACATACATATCTATAAAAACCCATTTAGAATGCTCATGCAACGTTTTCATAATAACCAAAAGGTGGAAACAACCCAAATGTCTGTCAACTGATAAATGAGTAAACAAAATGTGGTATATCCATATAATGGAATATTTTTCAGCCATAAAAAGAAAAATACTGAACCTTGAAAACATTAAAGTAAGTGAAAGAAGACAGACACAAAGGGCACATATTCTGTGATTCCAGTTATATAAAATGTCCAGAATGGATAAGTCCATAGAGTCTGAAAGTAGAGTCATGGTTGCCAGTAGCTGGCAGAGAAGGGCACAGAGAGTGATACCTTGATGGATATGATTTCATTTTGGGGATGGTGAAAATGTTCTGAAATTAGTGGTGATAGTTGCACAACCTTAGAATATACTAAAAAACCTAGTGAAATGTACAATTTAAAATGGTTAAAATGATGAATTTTGTGCTATGTGAATTTTTTCTCTATTAAAAACTGGTACTAGAAGAAATAAAATAAATGTAGCCAATGAGGGCTGACTGTAAATGAGTATGTGGGAACTTTAGGGAGTGATGGAAATGTTATAAAACTAGATTGAGGTGATGGTTGCTTAATAGTATAAATTTATTAAAACTCGTAAAATTGTACATTTAAAATGTGGGTGAGTTTTAAGGAATGCATTTATACCTCAGCCAAAGTTTCAAAAAAATATAAGGCAGTAGTGAAATCAGAGCCATTGTCTGAATTTTAGAAATATTGAAGAAGAGCTTTCCAAATATGAATTTATCACAGTAACTCTGGATGGTGTTGTGTTTCCTGTGGTTTCCCAGGACCCCGTGATGCAAAAACGCATTGTCATTTCCATGCTGAATTACTTGCCTTGGAACATAGCCATTTGCAGATGTCCTGTTTGTCTGAGATTGGGCATGTTTTGTCATACCAATTCTGATTTCTATTGTTGGTGACACATTAATAACCATACTACTTTATTCTCTGCAGAAAAGCTGCTTCAGTGTTAATATTTGCAAATCAAATTGTATCTTCTTTCTGTGCTAGGTTGTCCTAAAAAATCTCTGATTGGTTTGTTACAGACGTCCCTGTCTCAGTTTCTCTGTCCTCTTTTAGTTTAAATATCTGAATGCTGTAGCAAATTGCATTATGAAATCCTGTGTACTTATTTGCTGTCTAGTGTGTGGAAATGGCATTTCCTCATTACCAAAGATAAGCTCTAAATATTGTCATTTTTGCCCCCCTCCCACTGAGTTATGCAATAATATATTCAAAAACCTTTTCTCCATAGCTTTATGTCTCTGAGCCATTTTTTTTTTCCTGAAGGCTGACCCCAGATGCAGTCTGCATGGACATTAGTCCCAGGGACATCTTGTCTTCTCCCTCTGACGGGGAGATTACAGGAAGCAGTGCTGATTCCCCTTGAAGATTCACAATGTGCTGACATGATAATAGGCATGAATGGGCTCTGGAAGGCCTTTTTCCTTGAGCTCGGTTGAAAGAGGAACAGAGGCAGACAACTCCATGGTCTGAATTTCGTTAGCTGTGTGACAGTGAGAGAGATAAGTAGATGTGACAGTTATGAATGATCCTCTGTCATGCACTTATGCATTCAGACTCAGATAAACTGACACTGCTGTCAGACACCAGCTATGGAGAGCTGAGACCTCTGATGAACCTTCTAATATGGTAAATGGGAGTCTTAATTCTTCATTAACTGGAAAAAGGAGATTTGGCCATGTAATTTTCTCCTTGCTGCCTATTTTAAAGATTCCAATAACCCAGCATTTACAGTTGACTAGGCAGGGATTGCTTCCCCCCACCCTACACTTGCAACACGCAGACTGTGAAATCTGAGGAAACGCCGCTTAAACCCAGACTTATTGCCTTGGTTATCTTTAATGACTTTGAAATGTATTGGCCTCATTATGAAACAGTGCAGTTATCAATTCCTCTAATTAGGTGATGTGCTCCCATAAGAAATTTAACATTAAAGCACAAAACTGAACTAGTTAGAGGCCTGCAATGCAGGTAACCTCAGTATCAGTGATAAATTTAAGAAACTGTTTCTTGATCAACTCTTTTACACCTTCTCTCTGACTCCTCCTTGAAGACTAGAGCTTGGGCCAGTTTCCTTAAGGGTTGTACCTTATTGCACAGCTCTGATACCTTTTGTGACATTTTAGTGCTTCTTGATAGTAAACTGTGATCTCACCTTGCACTAAATTGTCTAGGAGCCTGGGGAAGGGAGGGAGTGTATGGATTATATTTAACTGCTCTAAGTATCAACGCATCTCCTTTTCTCAGTGTTTATCTCATGGCTTGTTACTCTTTCTTATAGAGTTAAAATAGAATATTATTCTTTCCTATCTAATTCCAAAAAATTTCCTTTCTGTAAGTAGCTTGGCACAGACTTTTTTTTTTTTTTTTTTTTTTAATAAAGATTGGGACCATTATTTGTTGATTAAATAGTGATGCTATTTCAATTAGACGTGTTTCATCAGTTGCATTTCTGGAAGACTGAGATGAGGTTTCTGGGTTTAGGCTGTAGTGAAGGGATGCTAGTTATCCTTTTTAAAACAAAATATTTATATATTTGTCTACATGGGATCTTTAGTTGTGGCATGTGGAATCTAGTTCTGTGACTAGGGTTGGAACCAGAGCCCCCTGCATTGGGAGCTCGGAATCTTAGCCACTGTTCCACCAGGAAGGTCCCGATTGTAGATATGTTACTCTTCTTTACCTCAATCATCCACCCGAACAACAAAAATAATTGTGGATTCGCCTTTGGGGAAACTATATAGTTTAATTAGTGTTTTCTAGTAATGTGCAAATCCTTAGAGAAAAGTTAACAAAATAAACCTAAGAAATTACCTTTGGGGTTTATTATCATTATTATTGCTAATTGTGATCATTATTACTACATGGGACTAGTTATTCTTTTAAGTTGGCTACTTGAAGATGTATTTCAGATCTCATGGAGTGAAATTTACCTTTAATGTGACAGTGCTCAAATCAGAGTAGCTCAGCTGGTAAAGAGTCCGCCTACAATGCAGGAGACCCCAGTTCAGTTCCTGAATCGGGAAGTTCCCCTGGAGAAGGGAAAGGCTACCCACTCCAGTATTCTTGGGTTTTCCTGGTATCTAGACAGTAAAGAATCCACCTGCACTGCGGGAGACCTGGGTTCGATCCCTGGGTTGGGAATATCCCGTGGAGGAGGGTATGGCAATCCACTCCAGTATTCTTGCCTGGAGAATCCCCATGGACAGAGGAGCCCGGCAGGCTACAGTCCATGGGGTTGCAAAGAGTTGGACACAACTGATTCAGCACAACACAGTACTAAATATAAACATATAGAACAGTATTTTTGTTTGTTTGTTTGTTTTTTACCAAATGGTTCTTGATTTTTTAAATTAATTAATTAATTTTTTCAACAATTGAGGTACACTGGGTCTTCGTAGCTGCACACCAGCCTTCTCTAGTTGTGGCAAATAGGAGCTACTCTCTAGTTGCGGTTCATGGGCTTCTTATTGCAGTGAGCAGAAGTCTGTAAATGTGTTCAGTCATAACACATTTACACCTTATACCTCTTTCTGAACCAGTTTTTATCCTTAACATAGATTTGCTTTGAACCTCTGCAGTGTCTTGACTGCTGCCTATAACAGCAGCTGTAGCCAGGACCTTCCTAGTGTAAGGGTTTTTATAAACCCTCTTCTCACGGCAGGAAAGATCCTGTTGGGGCTCCACTAGTCACCCATGCTCAGACTCAGAGAACAATCCTGCCCCTTGCTGTGGCACCTTCCTGGAGTCTGGCCCTTCCCTGTGCTTCTGTTCTTTTTGTCATGCAGGTTTCTTAGTGTCTTAGTTTCTGTCTTGATCACTCCCTATTATCGTGTTCAGTATCTCTCTGTCAGGAGTTGGGGCCCTGACCTTGCTACAAGTGGGTGGCAGGAGGACCCACTGGCTCCTGATAGAATTTGAGAGTCTGGAGTTTAATTGCCTGGATTGAAATTCTCATTCTGTCACCTGCTGTCTAAATGACCTTAAGCATGTTATTTAACTTCTCTGTGCCTCAGTTTCCTGACTATAAAATGGAGCTGATAATAGTGCCTGTGTCATCAGGCACTTAAAGAAAGTTACCTGAGTTAATACATGTGAAACACTTAGACCAGTGCCAGTCACATCGGTAAGCATTAATGAATCCCATTTGTTACTGCTTTTGCTTCTGCTGCTATCATTTTACCATTTCTCCTCTCTCACAGTCCATAACAATAAACCAAGCCCTCTTAACTCTTGATGCATCTATTCTTAGCATTTGAGCCCTGCTACTTGCTGTTTCCTTTTTCAACTCCTGTACTCACATTACTGTGTGTGAAATTATAAATCAAAACAGAATTGATCACCATGATATAAAAGAGCCCTGGAATATACCGGCGTATCCTTCCTCTCCTTCTCCCCTTTATCCTAACCATCCTGTCTAGTCTTGAGGAAAATCTTTTGTAAGGTAAGCCATTCGTTTTGAATCTAATAAATATATTCATTGGATTGAATGTAGCAAGTCGTATTCGTTGGAGCACAAAGATGCGTAGAGAAGGTCCCTCCTGTCAAATAGCAATAATAAAACAGTGTTAACAACTTCTCCGAGAGTGTGGTATTGGAGTTGGATTTTGAAAGAGGAGTAATTGTTTACCAGATGAGAAGAATTAGAATATTCCAGGCAGAGACTAGTAGCACATGGGTAAGGTGGTGAGGCAGTGGATGCCAGTTCTGACTGGTACAGGTTGAGCATTTAGGATGGTGAGGTTCAGGTTTCAGGAGGCAGGAACGAGAACAGAGAGGGATGCACTGACCTGGCACGAAGACTCTTGTGTACCACGCTCAGGAGTCTGGACCTAATCCTGTGGGCAGTTGGAAGCCTTTGAAAGATTTGCAGCCAGCAAGGGATCTGATCTGATTTGCCGGCTCACTCTAATGGCTCTGTGGAAGGACGTCTTGGAGAGGAGTTCAAGACCAGAGCCGAGGGACATGTCAAGTAGTGTTTCAAGTGCTAACTATCCCCTCCTGCTTCTCATGTTGCTAAATAGAGTGGAGCAGAATGATACGCACTTCTGAGAGACGGGTGTTTGAGCCAACTTCCCAGCAGTCTCTTGAGTACATGGAGAGGGTGCGTGAAGGGAAGACACATAATCCTTACCCTGCCCTCTTCCCTCTTAATCTTTTAAAAGAGACAGGAGCAAAGCTCCTATCACATTGGACTTGACTGAAGACAGAAGTCCTTGAGCATCCTTCCCCTAAGTGCTGGCAGGGCTGGGGCTCGCAAAGGAGAGATTAGAATAACACCCTCCCTGCTTAGTGAGAGGGCAGGCGGACCCTCGCACTGGATGGTTCCATTCCCAAGCCTCTCCTGACAAGTGCTGCCAGCGTCCGACGTCCTTGGCTTCTCTTTTGCGATGCTTACCCTGCAGCAGTTAAGTGTTCAGGGCATTCTGTGTCTTTCTTTCCCCTCAGTTACTTCAAGAAGATGAGAGTTTGCTTTTAAAAAAAAAAAGTGTCAAAAAAGCTCTATAAAATGGCATTAAAAAAAGAAAATCTCACACTTTCTTCTTCGGCATGCTTCTCTCTCCAATTGCCATTGTCCCTTTTTGCCCCTCCCAAAGCCTTGCAAATTATTATTTATGTATATCATTGTAATTGTTTGTAGGAAATTAGTAGGATTGCATGTCCTGATCAGCAGTGACACTTTTCTGCCTCTCCCTTTTCATCCTCTCTTCATCCCTAGCAAATTGTTATTTCTGAGAGTATTATTATTATAATTACTTTAAAGAAATTGACAAAAATACCACAACAATTTCATGCCTCAGAATCATTACACAGGTTTGGTAGGGGGAGAGATTTCTATATGTCAATGAGGTATGTGTTATTCCTAAATGATTATTCCAGAAATACTTATCAAAAATGTCTCCCTCCAGAGCAGCATGATGGCTTTAATATCAGCTGCTGTTTCTTTGAATGGGGTTGCCCAATCTTTCATCAAAGAAACACATCACCCATATCCCTGTCTTTAAAAACAGCAATTATGTGTAAATGCCTCCTGATTTATTTGAGCCAGGGCCACTGGCCAGTATGAGTCACCACAATTTATTGCTAACCGTCACTTTTACATGATAGGTCTGTAACAAATATCTACCGCATATTGTTAAATTAATCTTCCATTTAAAATTAATGGAGTTAGACTCCCCAGGTTCAATGTAATTTCGTGTTCACGGGCAGGGAGGGATGTGTGCTGCATACAGAATGAGACAAGGCCCAACGCCCTAATCTTTCATCACCTTGAACCTGGAGACTAGGACACGTCTCAGCACCAACTAATGAGATTGAGCCAGCGTCTCTCCTGAGGATGCCGGCTCAAAGAGGCTTTTCTGCTCAGAAATAGCAGGCTCCGTCTTATTTTAATAATTCCTCAGATATGACAGGTCTGATGTTATGTATGAAAGAGCCAGGCTTGAAAAAGAGATAAAATGAATTTTATATCATTACTTCAAACCCGAAGCCAAGGGAAGTGTGTTGCAGTTAAATTAGAAAAAAAAAAAAAAGCAGGAAGCATTTTAGCCATGAAATATAGTGACTGTAAACCAGGAGCCATCCTTTCATTTATTTTAATGCACAGTCACCTTAGATTTCTATAATTCTTGTACCTTTTCATGCATGAATCAAAATAATGTAGATGAAAGCAGGAGCTTGTTCAATAAACATTTAGATGAAAATATCAGCAGGAGCATGTAATTCCTGATGGGATATGTCACATGAAACCTCTGAAGTCCCCTCACTTCTTTTCTCTGACATCTTTTAAAAATGCATTTTTCTTCTATGTACCACTTACCTACTATTTAGTCTTTTAAAGTTTAAAAATGATTAAGCCAAATTACACAGTAGTATTGGGTTCTCTGTTTTTCTATTTCTTAATCCTTTTTACTAACTCGGTGACTTTTTTTGCATCCATGAAAAGGAGGGCCCCACAGAATAATTTTCAGTTCTCAGGCCTTGGTTACTGTAGTTCTGGCAAATGGTTGCTGCTGTTCTTAAATTCTTAGAGATTAAGCTCCAGGAACAATGGGACCTTTTTCATAGGTAAAGATAATGTATCTAAAAGGACAGTGAGTTGGGGCTTCCCTGGTGGTCCAGTGGGAGCAAATTCCATTGCAAGAATTTGCCTTGCAGTGCAGGGGGGACATGGCTTCCATCCCTGGTCATGGAACTAAGCTCAGGGAACTAAGATCCTTACATGCCATAGAGCAGCTAGCCTGTGTGCTGCAACTAAGACCCCAAAACTGAAACCTTATGTAGCCAAATAAATAGAGTAAAAATAAAACAGTAAGTTGTAAAGGGCAAGAAAGGCACAGATGAGGTAAACATCCTGTTTTGTTCTTTCATTCTATGAGTTGAACTATAACTTCAGTTACTTCTGATTATTTCAGAAAGGAATTCTAAGGGCATTTATACTTTGTGTCTGATTAATAATGCAATATATAAGTGAGTCCAGAACTCTTCTCTTTCTGATTTAGTTTGGGTCCAAAGTAAAATCTCCAAAGAAGTAGGGTTAGTATTTTTCTACCTGTAGATGATGATAATACTGTAATTATTATTATACTTAAAGTTAATACTATAACTTAGAATTCTATTATGTCATAAATTCTATATATCTCAGTGAACATAGGGTTAAAGAAAAAAATGAAAACTCCACTACAAGAATCAAGTATATTCACTAGTGACTTAGTGACACATGGCAGTTTTTAAAATTACATCATTTTGGTAGGCTATTTGTAAGGAAAGATTTTTAAAATGTTATTCCGTGTCTCTACTTGAATAAGATTTAGAAAATCTTAAAGGGATTTTAGAACTAGGTAAATGGGTAAAAATGATGAAATTACCTTACAAATTGGAAAATAAAGAAATGAGTAATAGTAGGGGTCTCTGTCTTCATGAAACTAAATTGCTTTGCTTCTTAATAGCCTCTCTTTTGACGTCTGTATTTGTTGCATTTTCTACATCAGGGTGGTGGTGAGTGCCATCTAACAGATCCCTTTTCAGTCTTCCACTCAAGACCTCCCTGCCTTAAGTTCTGTATGTTTTGATCTTCTGCCCTCTTTTGTATATCCTCACCTTCTTTCTTCCTTCTTTTTCTTCTTCCTTCCTTCCCTTGAAAAGTCTTCTTATTCCGTGCTTTAGAAGCTTCATGTTTTTGAATTTTCCCTTTTTTACTGGGGGCAGAGGGCAGGTTGATATGCTCAGGCTTAATGTCCAGTGTACTTCTGGATGTAAGCTCAAAAGAATTGAAACTAGGGATTCAAATGGATACGCGTGAGTCAGTGTTAGTAGCAGCATTATCACAGTAGTCAAAAGGTGGAAGCAGCCCGGATGCCCTATCACCAGAAGAGTAGATAAACAAAATGTGGTATATCCATGTAATGAAGTACTGTCCAACCTTAAGAAAATTCTGACATTTACTACCACATGGATGAACCTTGAAGATATTACGCTAAATGAAGTAAAGCCAGCACAGAAGGATAAATATTGTGTGATTCCACTTAAATGAGGTACCAAGAGTAGTCAAATTCATAGAGACTTAAGTTACCAGGGGCTGGGGATAGGGGAAAAGAGTGAGTTATTGTTTAATGGGTATAGTTTCATTTTGGGGATGATGAAAAAGTTCTCCAGATGGGTAGAGGTAAGGGTTGCACAATAATGTGAACATACTTAATGCCACTGACTGTACACTTAAAACTGATTAAAATGGTAAATTTTGTTATGGAGATTTTACTACAATAAAAATACACACACACACACACATCTTTTTTATTATCTGAGAAAATTTAGAACAATTTGTTTGTCCTCCATCAACATCTCTGTAGCTAACATTTAGACCTTACCTCAAGTTAGTTTCTGAGTTGCTTGCCTGATGTTTTGAAGTGTTCCCTTTACTCATTTTTCTAACATGTGAGTATGCACTATGTGATTGTCACGGGAGGTATAAATAGCTCAGAGTCTAAGAGGGATTTGCAGGAAATATTTTAAAGAATATGCATATTCAGCATTCAAAATAATTCCCAGAAAATGTTGATTATAAAAGAAAGAAAATAAGAGCATTTCATATTTGCAAAATAAGTTTTGTGACCCTTTTCTCCAATTTGATAAGTATTTCCTACCTAAAGCAACTTGTAGAATGTAGCTTTCTCAGTTAGGCCCTCCTGGTTCTGTAGGTTGACTAAGAAGATGCCACAAATGATTATGATAAAAGATAGAATAACGTAAATGTCCTAAGAGAAGGTTAATAATAGGCTTGAGTTTCAAAGAAAAGTGAGTTTATTAGACCAAGCAAGGAACTTTGGCAGTTGGCCTTTAAAAGATAGATAAGATTGCATCAGGCAAAGATAGGGAGGAAAGGACTAAAATGGATAGCAAGGAGGACAAGAGGGTGTTCTTGGAATTGGCAGTTATCAGTTGGCAGTGTGAAATACACTTGGGTTTGTACAAGATATGTTGGGATGAGTGGTTTAGAGCTTTGAGGGCCATATTGAGTTTGCATACACTTCTGCACTGTGCAGCATGCAGAATCTTAGTTCCCCGACCAGGGATTGAACTCATGTCCCCTGCAGTGGAAGTGCAGAGTCCTATCCACTGGACAACCAGGAAAGTCCCTCATATACATTTTACTCAGAGTTTGAGGAGCCTCAGGACAACTGGATGCTAGACTTAGGAGAGCAAAGCTGAAGTTGTAACCTTGAAGATTACCTCCATGGAGGTAGAATTAAAGCTTTTGTGTGAGTGAGATGGTGAAGGTGGAGTAGGATAAAACCTCTTGGGCATTTCTTCTTTAGTGGGAGAAAGGTAATGGTGCTGAGAAGTTTTCAGAGAGGAAGGAGAAAAAGAGGAAGTCAGAATGGAAGATAAACGAGGAATTTTCCAAAGAAACCTGATGAGAGGGTGGTCAGAGGGGTAAATGCTATAAAAGAGGCTTTAAGGAGGATTAAAAATGAGGAGAAACCCTTGGATTTGGTTTTGACTCTTAGTAACCAGTAAAACAGCATTCAGAGATATGGCAATTTTAAGGATCCTTTACAACTCTTCTGTTCAGTGCCTTTTGTTATACCACGGTCACCTAATTGATTGAGGCATGAGAGAGTGCTTTGTTGAAGATATTTTGTATCTTCAACATATTATATCATCAGTTCAGTTCAGTCGCTCAGTCGTTTCTGACTCTTTGCAACCCCATGAATCGCAGCACGCCAGGCCTCCCTGTCCATCACCAACTCTTGGAGTTTACCCAAACTCATGTCCATCGAGTCGCTGATGCCATCCAGCCATCTCATCCTCTGTCGTCCCCTTCAGTGTTAATCGCTCAGTCGTGTCTTGACTCTTTGCAAGCCCCTAGTCTGTAGCCTGCCAGGCTCCTCTGTCCGTGGGATTCTCCAGGCAAGAATACTGGAGTGGGTTGCCATTCCCTTTTCCAGAGGATCTTCCCGACCCAGGGATCGAACCTGGGTCTTCTGTATTGCAGGCAGATTTTTTACCATGTGAACTACAGGGAAAATCTATATGTTGTCATGGGGGAGCTTTTATTTTGAGAAACAGAGTGAGAGAGAGAGAAACAGATCCATCTGTATAATGTTTTCTCTTCAGAGAGGTGGGTATGGGAAAAACAAGGTCCTTGCAAAGAAGACACATGGAGGATAGATTCTAGACTTCTCTTTTTTGTTACTGTAGGCCAGAGCGCAGACTGTGCAAAATGATGGAGCAAAACATAAACAGCAATGTGAAGAGTCTAGAAGCTTTTAATCCCTATTAAAGAAAGCCAGGGAAGGAACTGCTCTGGCAGTCCCATGTTTAAGAATCTGTTTGCCAGTGCAGCGGACACAAGTTCCATCTCTGGTCCAGGAAAATCCCACATGCTGAGTAGCAACTAAGCCTCTGCACCAGAACTGCTGAGACCACGCTCTAGAGCCTGCAAGCTGCAAGTACTGCAGCCCACACACCTAGAGTCTGTGCTCCTCAGCAAGAGACACCACCGCACTGAGAAGCCTGTGCACCGCCGCAAAGAGCAGCCCCTGCTCACGGCAACTGGAGAAAGCCCGTGTGTAGCAACGAAGACCCAATGCAGCTGAAAATTTAACAAATAAATTAAATGTATAATTTTTAAAAAATCAGGACAAAAAAGAAAGCAAGAACCAGTATCAACTTAAAACTATGTTACTCATTTTGGTGAAAAGATTGAGATTTCATTTGCCTCTTATCATTTTACTTGCTCAAACACTAATATATTAGAAATTAATCGGCGGGCATTTGGAAAAGTGGCAGGTGACTGTTGGCATGAGCCATGTTTCTCATCTTGGGCAGCTGGTAGACCTGTGCACAGTACAGACATTGTGGGCAATTTTTTTTTTTTTTTTTAGTTAGTTACCATCAAACAAGGATCCAAGACTGTTATAGTCAACATTAAACCAAATGGATCCTATCACCAAACATAGCACTATAACTTTTCAGCATAAATGTTTGTTATGTCATAATAATATCATGTATCTTGTGGCAGGTATTTTTTAATGAGGATTCATTTTTAAAAGCATTGATGTTCATATACCAACTGATACTTATTCATGGTAATAATTTAATTTGAAGGTAAAATTCTTATGAAAGGAAATCTCAGGAATTTCCTAGGATATACTAAAAGTCTATCCCAGAGGTGGTGGTGTTGCTATTGTTTTAGGAGTTTATGGTCTACTCTGATTGTTTATCAATTGGACAGAAGAGGAGTATGACCTGTCAGCCATCACCTTTTCTGCTTTCCTACCTCAGTGATAAGTAATCAGGTTCATCATCAGAAGGAAGATATATTGATTGATTTTTGGCTGCACTGTGTCTTCATGGCTGCACATAGGCTTTCTCTAGTTCTGGCAAGTAGAGGGTACTCTCAAGTTGCAATCCATGGGCTTCTCATTGCAGTGGCTTCTCTTGCTGTGGAACATAGGCTTAGTTGCCCACGGCATATGAGTTCCTAGTTCCTGGACCAAGGATTGGATCCTGGTCCCCTGCATTGGCAGGTGGATTCTTAACCACTGGGCCACAAGGGAAGTCCCAGAAGGAAGATTCTTACGTGCTCTGTTATATAACAGTTCAGGTAAAATTTGTTAAAATTCAGCTTTATTTCATTGGATGTACTTTATTTCTGTCTTGTGAATTATACTTACAATAAAGCCTTTTATTTTAGATATTGGTATTTTTCACACCTTTGAAAAGTCTCCTTCCTTCTGTCCCCCTGCCTCTCTAATAAGCCCCAAAGATCAAATCGAGACCATAAGATTCAGAAATCGGAAAGTTTCTACCTTTTGCAGCCTATTTGATAGGAATAGAAATGACTGATAGCTCTCTCTCCCAGACCCTTTTGTTCGATTCAACTATGATTATGGAGCCTATTAGCTGGAGTTACAACCTATTTAAGAGCAATGCTTACCAGTAATAGGGGCCAAATGATTTTGGAAAGTTCAGATGTACTAGACTCCCTGCAGAAATGAATTCAGCCCTGAACATATTGATGCAGAACCTGAATGAGGCTGCTCCAGTGGGACTAAGAGAATTGTGATCTCTGCAAGAAATGAGTGGGTAGTAGAATTAAAGATCAGATAGACGTTCGGCTCAAGGGCAGTCTCAACTCTGAAGTTCATCACAGGAATTTAATCAGGCTCCAATGAGTGTTGCCCAGAAAAGAATCAGCCTTGTGTGTGACAGGAAATATAGTGTATTAAAGAGTCTTTTATTTCTGCTAATTCTGTGTGCTGAGGCTTCCCGGGTATGCACGAAGATGAGGGAACTGCTACATTTGATTGGTGATGGCACTTTGGTTTACCTTGGTTCAGAAAATGAAATCTGCAGAAGATTTACACAAGGTCGTGGTCTTGTCCAGAAGGAGCATGCCACATCAAAAGTTCCAGTTTTAAAATTTTCACAGATTAAGCAGGCCAAGGACCACCTTTGGCTGGAGCCATCTGTTGCCTGCTCTCCTGTTTTGAAACTGGTTTTACGTAAAATATTTGTGTATCTTCAGAGAGAGCTGTATGGCATAGTGGTAAATAACTTGAGCTTTGAAGGAAGGTGCACCTGGCTTTGAATACCATCTCTTCCACTTCCTAGCTGTGTGACCTTGAGCAAGTTACATCAACTGTCAGACCGGAATTTCTTTCCCTATGAAATGAGAATGATAACTCCCACTTGACAAAATTATGGTGAGACATAAATTAAATGAAGCAATATATATTAATTGCTTTATCATAGTGCTGCACATAATATGTGCTCGATAAATGGTACTTGAAGCTGAAGGATTCTCATCATCTTCCTCCTTCATTTCCCTCTTAGGTACTCTCTTTGTGAGCCAGAGTGATCACTGTTTTAGACATCATCAAGAAAACCTTTTAGGGGATTTGTGGATCCAGAAATGGGGAAAGAGAGCAGAGTATAAGCCTCTGGAGGCTTGGGCAGCTGATTGATTGTCAAGAGCCCAAAGGAAAACTCACCCTCCCCCTAACCCCTGGGAGTACGTTATATTGACACATAATTAGCCTAGAAACATTTGGGGAGTCATGTTATGGTTTTATACATTTGACAAGAAGAATCTGTTTTCCTTCTTGTGTTATTCACCAGCTCTTAACGTTGTTTACTTGGTAATGTATAGGTATTTTTGTCTGACTAATGAAATTTGAAAATAATATATTAAATATATTAAGACATTTCTTCTCCACTTTAAGGGTTGGTCAGAGTGTGTCTCCATGTCTTAATATTCCTATCTGTATTCTTATATTTATCTGTGTGTGTGTGTGTCTATGTATAGAGAGAAAGAGGGATAGAGAATGAATGAGTGAATGAATGAGAACAGAGCCAGATTGTCAGCTTTATTGATGTCTGAGTAAACACCCAATTATTTGTAAAAGACGAGGCACTCAGGTAAAAACTGGATTGGAGAAGGCTACCAAGTATCCTCTTAAAGTAGAGCCTCCTAAGCTTCTACCTTGTGACTCACAGGGACATGTCTGGAGCTGCAGTCCATTTACTAGCCAGCTGCATGGATCAGGAGCACACACCAGCCCCATCTATGCTGCACCTGCAGTCCAGAGAGATATCTAGAGAAGGGACTCCTTACCCTCAAGGGATCTCACCCACTCTACAGTTGGCCCAGTCACATGCCCCCTTCTGAACATCAAAGGGTACTGGAGAGAGTTTTCTTCTTAGGGGTTAAGGTGAGCCAGTGAAGAGAAGTCCATAGGAAAGACATTCCATAGAGTAGACAGTGGCCAACACTTTGAAAACTTAAAAGATACAAGTAACAGGATAATTGTTAACGCCTGGCTTCAAACATTTGTTAACATACAGAGTTCAGTTGAGTTCAGTCACTCAGTCATGTCCAACACTTTGTGACCCCATGGACCGCAGCACGGCATGCTTCCCTGTGCATCACCAACTCCCAGAGTTTACCCAAATTCGTGTCCATCGAGTCGGTGATGCCATCCAACCATCTCAACCTCTGTCGTCTCCTCCTCCCGCCTTCAGTCTTTTCTAGCATCAGGGTCTTTTTAAATGAGTCACCTCTTTGCATCAAGTGGCCAAAGTATTGGAATTTCAGCTTCAACATCAGTCCTTCCAATGAACATCCAGGACTGATCTCCTTTAGGATGGACTGGTTGGATCTCCTTGCAGTCCAAGGGACTGTCAAGAGTCTTCTCCAACACCACAGTTCAAAAGCATCAATTCTTCGGTGCTCAGCTTTCTTTATAGTCCAACTCTTCCATCCATACATGACTACTGGAAAAACCATAGCCTTGACTAGATGGACCTTTGTTGGCAAAGTAATGTCTCTGCTTTTTAATATGCTGCCTAGATTGGTCGTAACTTTCCTTCCAAAGAGTAAGCATCTTTTAATTTCATGGCTGCAGTCACCACCTGCAGTGATTTTGGAGCCCAAAAAAATACAGTCAGCCACTGTTTCCACTGTTTCCCCATCTATTTGCCATAAAGTGATGGGACCGGATGCCATGATCTTAGTTTTCTAAACGTTGAGCTTTAAAGCCAACCTTTTCACTCTCCTCTTTCACTTTCATCAAGAGGCTCTTTAGTTCTTCACTTTCTGCCATAAGGGTGGTGTCATCTGCATATCTGAGGTTATTGATATTTCTCCTGGTAATCTTGATTCCACCTTGTGCTTCCTCCAGCGCAGCGTTTCTCATGATGTACTCTGTGTATAAGTTAAATAAGCAGGGTGATAATATAAAGCCTTGATGTACTCCTTTTCCCATTTGGAACCAGTTTGTTGTTCCATGTCTAGTTCTAACTGTTGCTTCCTGACATGCATACAGATCTCTCAAGAGGCAGGTCAGGTGATCTGGTATGCCCATCTCTTTCAGAATTTTCCACAGTTTATTGTGATCTACACAGTCAAAGGCTTTGGCATAGTCAATAAAGCAGAAATAGATGTTTTTCTGGAACACTCTTGCTTTTTTGATGACCCAGCAGATGTTGGTAATTTGATCTCTGGCTCCTGTGCCTTTTCTAAAACCAGCTTGAACACCTGGAAGTTCACGGTTCACATATTGCTGAAGCCTAGCTTGGAGAATTTTTAGCATTACTTTACCAGCGTGTGAGATGAGTGGACTCGTGCAGCAGTTTGAGCATTCTTTGGCATTGCCTTTCTTTGGGATTGGAACGAAAACTGACCTTTTCCAGTCCTGTGGCCACTGCTGAGTTTTCCAGATTTGCTGGCATGTTGAGTGCAGCACTTTGACAGCATCATCTTTCAGGGTTTGAAATAACTCAACTGGAATTCCATTACCTCCACTAGCTTTGTTCGTACTGATGCTTTCTAAAGCCCACTTGACTTCACATTTCAGGATGTCTGGCTCTAGGTGAGTGATGACACCATTGTGATTATCTGGGTCATGAAGATCTTTTTTGTACAGTTCTTCTGTGTATTCTTGCCACCTCGTCTTAATATCATCAGCTTCTGTTAAGTCCATACCATTTCTGTTCTTTATCAAGCCCATCTTTGCATGAAATGTTCCCTTGGTATCTCTAATTTTCTTGAAAAGATCTCTAGTCTTTCCCATTCTGTTATTTTCCTGTATTTCTTTGCATTGATCGCTGAAGAAGGCTTTCTTATCTCTCCTTGCTATTCTTTGGAACTCTGTATTCAAATGGGAATATCTTTCCTTTTCTCCTTTGCTTTTCGCTTCTCTTCTTTTCACAGCTATTTGTAAGGCCTCCTCAGACAGCCTTTTTCTTTTTTGTATTTCTCTTTCTTGGAGATGGTCTTGATCCCTGTCTCCTGTACAATGTCACAAACCTCCACCCATAGTTCATCAGGCACTCTGTCTATCAGGTCTAGTCCTTTCAATCTGTTTCTCACTTTCACTGTATAATTGTAAGGGATTTGATTTAGGTCTTACTTGAATAGTCTAGTGGTGTTCCCTACTTTATTCAATTTCAGTCTGAATTTGGAAATAAGAATTTCATGATCTGAGCCACAGTCAGATCCCATTCTTGTTTTTGCTGACTGTATAGAGCTTCTCCATCTTTGGCTGCAAAGAAAATATAATCAATCTGATTTCAGTGTTGACCATCTGGTGATGTCCATGTGCAAAGTCTTCTCTTGTGTTGTTGAAAGTGTGTGTTTGCTATGACCAGTGTGTTCTGTTGGCAAAACTCTATTAGCCTTTGCTCTGCTTCATTCTGTACTCCAAGGCCATATTGCCTGTTACTCCAGGTGTTTCTTGACTTACTGCTTTTGTATTCCAGTCCCCTATAATGAAAAGGACATCTTTCTTGGATGTTAGTTCTAAAAGGTCTTGTAGGTCTTCATAGAACTGTTCAACTTCAGCTTCTTCAGCGTTACTGGTTGGGGCATAGACTTGTATTACCATGATATTGAATGGTTTGCCTTGGAAACGAACAGAGCTAAAAGGTCTTGTAGGTCTTCATAGAACTGTTCAACTTCAGCTTCTTCAGCGTTACTGGTTGGGGCATAGACTTGTATTACCATGATATTGAATGGTTTGCCTTGGAAACGAACAGAGATCATTCTGTCGTTTTTGAGATTGCATCCAGGTACTGCATTTCAGACTCTTTTGTTGACTATGATGGCTACTCCATTTCTTCTAAGGGATTCTTGCCCACAGTAGTAGATATAATAATCGCATGGACCACAGCCTTGTCTAACTCAGTGAAACTGGGCCATGCTGTGTAGGGCCACCCAAGATGGATGGGTCATGGTGGAGAGTTCTGACAAAATGTGGTCCACTGGAGAAGGGAATGGCAAACCATTTCAGTATTCTTGCCTTGAAAACCCCATGAACATACACGGTATACCATGCCTCTTCTATCAGTGATGCTTAATATGGTTATTTTGATTAAGTAAATTACTGTTTAGTGCCTTGAAGATTCAGAGGAACCTGTCAGAACATGTACAGATCATATTAATAAACAAATGATATGAATCGAGTGTTTAAAGGCTATTGTTATTTTCTGCCACTAACACAGAGGAACTATTAAAAGTGAAGACTGTAACTTAGAGTTTTGGGTTTCATTGAGGAAGCCAGTGCTGCTGTCTATCCATTTATTGCTATCTCACGCCCACCCCGCCTCCAAAACAACAACAAACAGAACAAACAAGGTAGTTACATTAAAGAGGATAGCGAGTTGTTGGCATACCAAATACACAGGTATAAAATTAAATTAAGCCTAAATGGCCATTTTGAGTTGATAGAACAGTGTTCTTTGATGACTGTGTGTGTGTATGAGAGAGAGAGAGAGAAGGAAGAGGGAGAGAGACTAACTGACTGATTGACATGGGGTGCCCATGGCCCCTTGTGGGGCTTGCCTTGTTTCAGAAAGTGAGCCCCAATACCAAAAGAGGATTATCAGTACAGCTCAGTCGCTCAGTCGTGTCCGACTCTTTGCGACCCCATGAACTGCAGCACACCAGGCCTCTCTGTCCATCACCAACTGCCGGAGTCTACCCAAACCCATGTCCATCGAGTCAGTGATGCCATCCAACCATCTCATCCTCTGTTGTCCCCTTCTCCTCCTGCCCCCAATCCTACCCAGCATTAGGGTCTTTTCTAATGATTCAACTCTTCGCATGAGGTGGCTGAAGTATTGGAGTTTCAGCTTCAACATCAGTCCTTCCAATGAGCACCCAGGATTGATCTCCTTTAGGATGGATTGATTGGATCTCCTTGCAGTCCAAGGGACTCTCAAGAGTCTTCTCCAACACCACAGTTCAAAAGCATCAATTCTGCGGCGCTCAGCTTTCTTCACCGTCCAACTCTCACATCCATACATGACCACTGGAAAAACCATAGCCTTGACTAGATGGACTTTTGCTGGCAAAGTAATGTCTCTGCTTTTAAATATGCTATCTAGGTTGGCCATAACCTTCTTTCCAAGGAGTAAGCGTCTTAATTTCATGGCTACAATCACCATCAGCAGTGATTTTGGAGCCCCAAAAAATAAAGTCTGACACTGTTTCCACTGTTTCCCCATCTATTTCCCATGAAGTGATGGGACCAGATGCCATGATCTTAGTTTTCTGAACGTTGAGCTTTAAGCCAACTTTTTCACTCTCCTCTTTCACTTTCATCAAGAGGCTCTTTAGTTCTTCTTCACTTTCTGCCATAAGGGTGGTGTCATCTGCATATATGAGGTTATTGATATTTCTCCCGGCAATCTTGATTCCACCTTGTGTTTCTTCTAGCCCAGAGTTTCTCATAATGTACTCTGCATATAAGTTAAATAATCAGGTTGACAATATACAGCCTTGACGTACTCCTTCTATTTGGAACCAGTCTGTTGTTCCATGTCTAGTTCTAACTCTTGCTTCCTGACCTACATACATGTTTCTCAAGAGACAGGTCAGATGGTCTGGTATTCCCATCTCTTTCAGAATTTTCCACAGTTTATTGTGATCCATACAGTCAAAGGCTTTGGCATAGTCAATAAAGCAGAAATACATGTTTTTCTGGAACGCTCTTGCTTTTTCGATGATGCAGCAGATATTGGCAATTTGATCTCTGGTTCCTCTGCTTTTTCTAAAACCAGCTTGAACATCTGGAAGTTCACAGTTCATGTATTGCTGAAGCATGGCTTGGAGAATTTTGAGCATTACTTTACTAGCATGTGAGATGAGTGCAGTTGTGCTGTAGTTTGAGCATTCTTTGGCATTGCCATTCTTTGGCATTGCCTTTCTTTGGGATTGGAACGAAAACTGACCTTTTCGAGTCCTGTGGCCACTGCTGAGTTTTCCAAATTTGCTGGCATATCGAGTGCAGCACTTTCACAGCATCATCTTTCAGGATTTGAAATAGCTCAACTGGAATTCTATTACCTCCACTAGCTTTGTTCGTACTGATGCTTTCTAAGGCCCACTTGACTTCACATTCCAGGATGTCTGGCTCTAGGTGAGTGATCATACCATCGTGATTATCTGGGTTGTGAATATCTTTTTTGTACAGTTCTTCTGTGTATTCTTGCCACCTCTTCTTAATATCGTCTGCTTCTGTTAGGTCCATACAATTTCTGTCCTTTATTGAGCCTATCTTTGCATGAAATGTTCCTTTGGTATCTCTAATTTTCTTGAAGAGATCTCTAGTCTTTCCCAATCTGTTATTTTCCTGTATTTCTTTGCATTGATCACAAGGATTCAATTATAGAATCATCATTAGATCTGAGGGGAGGGCAAAAAATTCTTAGACATCACCCCGTTTCACAGAAAGTGTTTAATTTCCTCATAGACTTTGGACTGTGACTTTGTGTTTATGAATCTATGAAGAAGGTGCATCAGTAAATACTGTTCTGAGGATGTTGGAGCAGGGCTGCCACACTTGCCGTATTTAGCTGGTTGATGTAATAAACTGTTATGAGGAAAATTTTTGTGCAGAAGAAGGAAAGGAAGACAGAGAGGGATAAAATATGAGCAATTGCTTCCTCTTCACGAAACGACTCCATTCTGATGTGTATCAGCTTTCTGCATTCCTTTAGGTATTTTACTGAAATCGCTACCTCTTTAAACATTTATGCTATTAAAAAATCAGACCAATTGTTGACATAAACCTAACATAGCAGCTGCTATATAGACAGAATATGAATTTTTTATGCTATTGATGAGAAGTTTATGTCATTTATATGCTGTAGTAAGGGTAGAAGATGGATTTTTGAATCCTGTAAAAGCTACTGTCAGTACCATTCAGAATATTAGCTGTGATTTGAATCAAAATACTAAGATGGCTGTTTTGTCAGTGTGTGTGTGTTTCTGTGCAAAATGGGTTATCTATGACTAGGATGGGAGAAATTACCTGGAGAAAAATAGTGATGGTTTTCTTTTGTTTATGGTTTGCTTTGTGAAAGGAAGGATTGATAGCATTTAATATTTGATTTATCTACCCTTTCTTTCACCATCAAAGGAATTAACTATTGTGATGATAAAACCATATTTCATGTAATTGATGGTGCCATCAGTGGCAAGATGCAACATTTTTTTATGTACCACTAAAAATATGCACTAACAATTAAACTGACATGCCATCGATTTTAAGATGCATTTCAACTTCAGAGAGGAGAAGGCGATGGCAACCCACTCCAGTTCTCTTGCCTGGTAAATCCCATGGACGGAGGAGCCTGGTAAGCTGCAGTCCATGGGGTCGCACAGAGTCAGACACGACTGAAGCGACTTAGCAGCAGCAGCAGCAACTTCAGGTATGTTTGAAAAGTGTAAATAGGTTATCTTAGCGTCAGTGAAATGGCATGTGTGGTTCTCTTATGTATATGTCTATGTATACAAAATATACTTGCATTTGGTTATATTTTGCTTCATTTTTACTGATTCTGCTTATATTTTGCTTCATTTTTACTGATTCTGCTTAGTTGCTCACTTGTGTCCAGCACTTTGGGACCCTTTGGACTGTAGCCTGCCAGGCTTCCCTGCCCATGGGATTTTTCAGGCAAGAATGCTCGAGTGGGTTGCCATTTTCCTCCTCCAGGGGATCTTCCTGTCCCAGGGATTGAATTCACATCTCCTGTATCTCCTGCATTGCAGATGGATTCTTTACCAGCTAAGCTATCAGGGAAGCCATCATTTTTCCTGGTTAGATTTTGTTGTTGTTCAGTTGCTCAGTTGTGTTCAACTGTTTGTGACCCCATGGACTGCAGCAAGGACAGGTTTCCCTGTCCATCATCCTCTCCCGGAGGTTGTGAAAACTTACATCCATTGAGTTGGTGATGCCATCCAACTATCTCGTCCTCTGTCATCCCCTTCTCCTCCTGCCATCAGTTTTTCCCAGTATCAGGGTCTTTTCCTGATTAGGTTTTAAATTTATTATTTACATTTGTTTGATACAGTTAACTTAATATGGCATGAATGTGGAATCTTTACTTAAAAGAATCATTTGGACACTTTCTCAAGGTCTCGAAAAGAAAAGGGTCAGGTGCAAGGATGCCAGTTGACATAAAGTAAGAGCATTTCTTTTCAGAAAAAAATTTGAAAGAACAACAAAATAAAAAAGGAAGATAGAGGTGAGTGGTCTTAAGTAGGAGCCAGAAAACTGCTGTGTTAATTTTCTAAGAGAAAGAAGATCTTTGCTAGTTTATCAAAATCTAGTAGTTTATCTGATTGCATAGTTAATACTTCTCAGATGGTGTCTCTAAAGAGTGAATACTCCAAACACCAGATGACAGTAGTTAATAATGACGTATACTGGAAGTTTACTAAGAGAGTAAAGTTCAGGTGTGCTCACCAGGCACACAGACTCGTGCACATAATGGTAACTATGTGCAGAGAAGGACACGCTAATGAACTTAACTGTAATAGTAATCATTTCACTATGTATATGTCGTTAAAAAGAGTCAAACACGACTGAGTTACTGAGCACACACTGAGCACATCAAAGCAGGTTGTGAAACTGAAATACATGCAATTTTATTAAAAAATAAAAATTACTATATGTGCATTACAAGACAAAATACTAACAATAGATATAACAATAATGCAAGTCATATATTAAGTGCTCAGTAAATCATGGACATTTTTCCATAGTAATTTTTGGATGCTGTTTAGTATACCATTGTATGATAATGCATAATTTTTAACCGTTTCCTTATTTTTGAACGTTTAGATAATTGGCAGTTTTTCAGTTTAATAGCATGGCTGCCATGAATATCCTTGAACTTTCTTCTTTTCACATGTACCTAGTGATTATTTTAGGATCAACTGCTAGGAGCTCAGATGCTGGAACAAAGGCTATACATGTTATGATAGCATTACATGTGTTATGTGCTTAGTTGCTCAGTCATGTCCAACTCTTTGCAACCGTTTGGACTGTAGCCCACCAGGCTCCTCTGTCCATGAAATTTTTCAGGCAAGAATACTGAAATGGGTTGCCATTTCCTTCTCCAAGGGAATCTTCCTGATCCAAGGATCAAACCCACATCTCCTGCGTCTCCTGCATTGCAGGAAGATTCTTCACCCACTGAGCCATTGGGGAAGTCCATATGTTGGGAAGGGGACCATTTCCTCACATACTCACCAATACAGGATATCAATAGTCCTCCCTTACCCCATCTTTGCCAGCTTGATTGGTTTGGGGTGAAAAAAAGCTATTTTTTGCTTTTATTAGCAATTTAAAAATTATAGTTGAGGTTGATGAACATCTTTTCACATGTTTTAGCCTCTTCAGAGTGGTTTTTGATAAGAGAAATCATGGAAGCTCAGGAAAAGAGCAAAATGTCTTCAAGGACTTTGTTTTGCAGAATTGTCCCAATTTTTGAGGAAACTTCCCAAGTTCTTAGAGTAGATGAAACTGATAAACAATAATGGGGCTCCCTGGTGGCTCAGGTGGTAAAGAATATGCCCGCAATGCAGGAAACACAGGAAATGCGAATTTGTTCCCTGTGTTAGGAAGATCCTCTGGAGATCGGAATGACTGCCCACTCCAGTATTCTTGCCTGGAGAAGTCCATGGACAGCGGAGCCTGGCGGGCTACAGTTCAGGGGTCTCAAGGGGTCAGACACCACTGAGCGACTTTCAGTTTCACTTTTTACTTGCAGTGGTGATGTGTAGGTTAGATATAGCTCACTCACCGTGGAAAATTCACTGCATCAGAAAGCCCTGGGGGCTTCAGCAAGTTCAGGCTTGCCAAGGGAACCTGGAGATACTACTTTCTATGATTCAGGTATCTGAAGGAGAGGAGAAAAGCAGGTTCCTTTCCTCTGAGTGTGATATATTTCTTTCTTTCTTGTTTTTAATACATTTCTTTAATATTGTTTTCTTTTGGTTGAATTGAAATGTTGTCTTCGTCGCTTGCCTTTATGAGTACAAATAACCAGATACTGTGATTTGGCAGGAGTTAACAATAAAATTGCATAGTATGAGCCATGCTGATTTTTTCAAGTGGGCAAGTAGGGTGATTTCTTTATAAACCTCTCTGCTGTTAGAAGCTCTTACATTTCAGTCAACATGAGAATTATATTTGGAATAAATTAGTAAATCCCCATCCAAATCACCTATACCATGTAATCTTCAGCAACCATAATGACTGTGTAGTTACAGAGTGTTTCTCCCACTTAGTAATTACAAAACACATTGGCTCTGAGAACCCCTCAGTAACGGTTCTTCCAGACCCAGCCCCAGTGCCACCTTCTCTGTCGGTCAGTGTTTATTTTATTGCTCAGTAGAAACCCCTTTCTTTTTGGAGTCAGACCAGATGTAAAGTGTAGTCTGTCATTTACCACAGTATTCTCATCTCTGGAAGTCATGAGCAATATAATTGATAAGCATCAGACTGGCACATTTTTGTCTTGCCTTCCTCATTTATCTTTGAGATCTTTTTCAGCTGCCTCCATGTAGTGATCTCTTCTTTGGAATTCCTTGAGAGTCTTGCTTGATCTGGATCACACGTTTATTTGATATCTAATATTGATAGTTATCTCTTGACATTTATATACTTCATGTATTTAAATGGTCTTCCATTAACACACACATTCATCCATAAACAATTTCATTAGCCCCTTTTGTGTGTTAGACCAAGAATAAGATGCTGGCGTAAGCTGGTGAACAAGAGATGTGGTTACTATGCTCATAGAGCTTATATCCCAGTGGGGGAGACCTATATGAAACAACTTTGAATTATTAAATCGAAACTGTGGTGATTACTGTGAATGATGCTATAAAGAACTTTAAGCGTGGACCAGCTCAGGGATGACATTTGAGCTCATGTCTTTTGGGAGAGTAGGAATTGACCAGAAAAAGGTAGGAATGGTCAGTCTTGGGGTAGAACAACATGTTTGACGACTCTGAAACAGCAGAGAACCTGGTTTAGTCAAGCGATGGAGGATGAGTAGGAAGTCCTTGGAGACTGGAGTGAAGGAAGCCACCTTCTCAGAGGGCATTGCAGAGTGTAAGGGGTTAAGGCTGAAACCAGGTTAGGATTCTGGCCTTTGGCCCAAGAGGAATAGGAAGCTATTGGAGGGTTGAATGCTTACCTGTGAAAGACATCAATAAAATAGATAAATGAATACATTTGAAGTGGATCTAGCTTAACTTAGAGTTTTGAGTGTAAAATTCTGCCCTTTCATACTCTTTCGGAGAAACAGCAATGAAAACACTGCCAAATATTTTCAAGTATCTCTTCAGCTAAAATACTATGATGATGGGTATAGAACGAGGAATTTTATTTTCCAAACAACTTAAAGATATGTTTCTGAGAAAAATAAAAAGGAATCTGAAGCTTTAGGACTTTTAAGATACTAATACTGTGTTTAAAGAGAAAATGATACTTGTCTTTAAAATGTGTTAAAATGCGTTAAAATGCTTAAAATATGCTGCTGAATATAGATGAAGAGTACTAGGTCCAAAAGTAATATTTCTTGGGAGTGTAGAGAAGATTGTTTCCAAAAATCTTTGTCAGTCCTATAATTCTGTGAGCCTGGGGTCAAATCAGGTCATCTTCCGAGTGATTGAGTAAAGGCTAGAACCCTGATCTCCCAACTCTGGGTCCACATGCATAGTGTTTATGTACTTAGTTCATTCATTTTTTTCCATAGGATATACTTGTTTATTTAGGCAGAATCCAACTTTTCTTAGAGTTTTAGTGGAGGATTCCACAGGCCCAGCCTCAGCATCTTATAAGAGGGTAAAATCTACAGTTGAATGTGTGCATGCTCAGTCACATTCGTGTCCGACTCTCTGCAACCCCATAGACTGTAGCCCGCCAGGCTCCTCTGTCCATGGGATTCTCCAGGCAAGAATACTGGGTGGGTTGCCATGCCCTCCTCCAGGGGATCTTCCCAACCCAGGAATCGAACCCATGTCTCCTGCATTGAAGGTGAATTTTTTTACTATCTGAGCCACCCACATTTGGATCCATGAGCTGCCAAATTATTGGTTTCTCTGAACAGAGCTTTGGACACGGGGATCTCTCTCTCAGGCAATATGGTGTAAACTCCCAGCATCATTTTATTCCTTGGTAAGAATCAAGATCTTTACATTAATCTTCAGAATCAAAAACCAAGATAATTAAGTATTCCTTTTACCAGGTGGAAACTTCTGTTGATTTACTATTAATCTTGTCCTTCTCGATTTTTTGTTCTTGGTCCCAGCTTTACATATTGCTGCCTTTCTATTTTTGCTCCTCACGAGTCTCACTGACTCTCTGTACCTCTTCAGCGAAGGTGAGTTCCATGGCTAGGTTCAGAGCTTAGGGAAATATTGGGCACAGGGAGTTGTCCTGTGATGGGACCTGTCCACTTCATTTGCCTGTGGTACTGCCTTGGACTCACAGAGAAGAGTGACCTGTGGCCATTGGCCACAGAGGCTCTTAATAGGATAAGTTATTTATTTGCAGTGTACTTCCATATCTTTACATGCTTTAAGAATGTCAGAAATACAGTGTTTCCTATTAAAGTGCCAATTAAGAGAATTACAGGAAAGTTGGATATGATTGAATTGGTTAGCAAATTACTGGGACTATTGAAATTCAATAAGGATGTAGTTCTTCCCACCAGTTGAGTGTTATGGTGCCCACATTTTTCTTTTTATTTACCCAGATATTAACATTAAAACTCCTAAAGTAAAGTTAACTTCTAATCCCATCGAAGTTGGGAGAAGTGTAGAAACATGTGTGTTTAATGTTGTTTCCTAATGTGCATTTGTTGTATATATTTTTGTGTAAAATCACTGCTCGTTTTGGTTTGGACAAGTATATCAAGTGAGACTCTGATATAGAGAATGGAGAAGAATTCGAAACCCACAAGCAATGACTTTAATGTGTCATCTCCAAAAACAAATAAAAGATTTCTTTTGATCTGATCAAAACTTTTTGTGTAATGAGGATTTAAAAATTCTCGCTACAGAAATCACAGTGATAATGGTCATATTTCAGCTCTTAGATATTCCCGGTGGCGTTTTTGATCTGAGATACTCCTAAAGGTGTTGATGGGATTCTGGCTACAGCTGAGGGAGGGGGAGAGTTCCTGCTTGTCAGCTGGAGAGTAAAATAAGCCTCTAAAGATGAGATACAGAGGGAAAAAAATAAGCTAAAAGCTTCTTCAAAGTGGCAGAAGGGCACAGTTCTTGCCATCTTTATTATAAGATCCTTAGCAAAGGTGTCTTCTTTGTTAACAATTTAATACTTGAAATCCTCAGATTAGATTTCAGACTGCATTCATGCAGTCTGAGCATTTTTTTTTTTCTTCTTCCTGATTTTTATCTGGTGCTATGGGCTGCCTGTATTTCTTAGCCTTCAGGGTTCTTTTCTCTTGGTTGGGTACCTCTAATTGGAGATTTATTAGGTGCTCTTCAGTAAGAGAGGAGGAAGGCCAAAGGAGAAGGAAGATGGTGAAGCAGGAAGAAACTGAAAGACGGCAGAGGGAGGAACAGGGGAGGGTGGAGATAAAGAGGGATAAATGAAGACAAATGAAGAGCAATGAGATTGGGAGGCTGGAAGGGGAGTCACATACTAAAACCAAGCTGGTGAGAATACATGTAAAATAAGGTCTTGTGAAAGATCTCCAGCAAAAGTGGTGTAAATCAATGATGAGTAAATTAATAGGGCAATTGTGCAAATGGGACTCACTCACTTAAACTAAGCGTAATACATCTTGGATGACTTAGAAATAATGCAACCCGCAGGGCATACCTTTTAATCTACTCAAGACCTAGTAAAAAATGTTGTCACTTCAAGGGTAAAAAGGCAGAAAGAATCAGAACATTGGGTGTATCTCTCTATTTTAAAAGTGTTAATAAGACAGATTCTGAGCAATGTGCAAATTAACCAGATTCAGAAGCTTCTTTGTGATATATGAATTCAAATGGAGCCTCGTGTATTCCAAACTTCTTTCCACCAACCCAAAATATTTCTTTAAGTAGTGTTTTAAAGTCTTCATTTGAATAGGTTAACATGTGCAATTGCCTTGAATTGAACTGAAAGTAAAATGAGTCACTGCACGTGTGATCAGAGGAACAGCTAAGTGCTGAGTGCAATCACACAAGAATCCAGTGCAGTAGATGAAAGTGTTCTGGGACCAGAGAAGAAAATTCTGATTCGTGTGCCCCCTCTTCTTCATTCATGCTTGCATTCAGTCACTCACTCAGTAGATGTTTCATGACAACCTACTTCACAGGAGTTACCTAGGGGCTGCTGCTTCTCCCTGAAAGGGAAACATTGGAATTTCTTGCCCTATTCTTGGTTAGTTTCACTGACTCATTAGGCTTGATTTGAAGAAAACTCTGGGAGGTGGTGAAGGACAGGGAAGCTTGGCATGCTGCAGTCCGCGGAGTCTCAAAGAGTCAGACACAACTTCCTGGCTGAAAAACAAATTCTTGGTGGTAGGTATTGAGGAAGAGAAAAGAAAGTGAACACTGGGAATGGATAGAAGTCTTAGAACCTTTAGGATTCAAAGTCTATTGTATTTTTAAGAAAATAATTACTTTTTGACTGCTCTGGGTCTTTGTTGCTTTGCATGGGCTTTCTCTAGTTGTGGCAGGCAGGGTCTGCTGTCTAGTCCTCATTTCAGTGGCCTCTCCTGTTGTGGAGCATGGGCTCGAGGGCACACGGGCTTTGGTGGTTGCAGCACACAGGCTCGGTAGTTTCGACTCTCAGGCTCCAGAGCACAGGTTCAGTATTCATGGTGCATGGGTTTAGTTGCTCCAAGGCATGTGGAAATCCTCCCATGTCCCCTGCTTTGGAAGGTGGATTCTTAACCACTGCATCAAGGAAGCCCTACTATTCTTTTTTTATTCAGAAAATTGTATCTTAGAAATGTCAAGTGTCTTGGCCAAAGACAGAACTAGTTGGAGTGTTGAGAATTATGTGATTGTGAACTTCTAGATTACTACTAGAAGTTCTTCCCAGTTTTTATCTTCATGAAAGGGATTAGAGATACAATTGTTTAACTGATAGAGGTTAGAAGTGGGACTAATGGCAATTAGATGGCAGTACATATGTAAATTCTTCTATTATTAGGAAAGCAAATGAATAAATACTCTATTCTCCAGTAAATGCTGGGCCTGCATATAGGAAAACAGACTTAATTTAATAAAAGAAGATGCATTTTTATATGTGATATCACAGTATGCTCATAAATTTCTGTCACTGATGAGGAAAATGACATTAGTCTTGCACCATCTAACAAAGGAGCTAAACAAAGCCAAAATTCCAAGGAGTTGTGGAAAACAGTAATTTGCAAAAGTCTTACACATAAAGAGTTATGGTATAGAACATCCAGACAAGTTGATCACAAGAGGTTTCTAATTTAAGAGTTCTGTTACAAGTGATCATAAGTTTATATTTTCCTGTGTGGAAGAAAAGTTTTCCAAAGTCATCAAAAACAAATTACCAATGATGTTAAAATTTTTTTTCACAGATAGTTTTATATGAGAGGGCACTCTGCAAGCTTTAGAAGCAGCTTGAATTTTCATATTTCTATTGCAGAGATCAAGGACGATACGCCTTTAAAAGGTGTGTCTTAAAAGACAGAAAGAGACTCACAGACTTAAAGAACAAACTTATGGTTGCCAGGAGGTCAGTGGGGAGAGGATGGTGGGAAAGGATAGTTAGGGAGTTGAGAATGGACTTGCACACACGGCTGTGATCAAAATGGGTAACTGACATGGAGCTACTTTACAGCGCAGGGAACTCTGCTCAGTGTTGTGGCAGCCTGGATGGGAGGGGAGTTTGGAGGAGAATGGATACATGTATATGTATGGCTGAGTCCCTTGCTGTTCACTATTGCAACACTGTTAATTGGCTATACCACAATACAAAATAAAAAAGTTTTTAAAAATTCTAGAGGTGATACATAGAGGGTGTCAGCAAGCTTATTACTTGTGTCAATAATAAGCAGAATTTCTTTGTTTTCAAATTGCTTAGAAGATTCTAATTCTTTTTCTTTGTATAGCCAGTTTGGTTTGGCCATTCATATTTGACTTCTAATGAGCTTTGTTTGATATAGATTCTACTGACCACAGTTTCCCTCCAATGAGAAATTAAATAACCTCCCTCCTCATTTATAGTATGGTTTAGTTTAACCTTCCTTTGTCCCTTCTTTCTCTACTCCTCACATCCCAATTCAGGTATCAGATCCTTTGACATTTGTTAACCTGTCCTTCTGGGATTGTTTGGCATTAAGCTATGACTGCAGCATTTCTTCTGATAAATTAGATTCTTAAAAGAATGCTGCCTGCCAAGAAGCAAAGTCATTACATAGTGTATATTTTCAGTGCACTGCTATAAAAATCTCCTTAATCAAACATAATAGGCAGTTAAAATAAATTTGAAATAACTGTGTCACTTCTACATTTTAAAATCATTAAGCTGAAGACAAGTAGTCTAATTTTGCTCAATTTCCATTTTCCTTATTCATATACTATGATACTTGCTCTATGAGATCACATATATATCGTATATCTGTAGCTTATATATTTATATGCCTAAGTACACATTTTTTCCAATAGAATGTTATTCAAAATTGAATTTTCTTTCACAATTGGAAATTAGTTTTACAGCAGTCGAACGTCCATCAGTTTTGTCAGTCAGCATTCTTACTTGTCATAAAGAAGAAAAATGTACTTGGCATGACCCTTTGTAATTCCTATGTTTAGACTGAACAGTTAGGTGAACAACCTGGAGAACTGTATGAAGGTGTAAATATGTTTCTGTTTACTGTTGCCATTATATTATATTACCTCATCGATTTCAAATAGGCATTTAAAGAGATTGGTAAGTTTAATGAAATAGGAATAAAAGTTAAGTACTAGATAAGTGAGAAAACAACTTTGAAAATTATGTATGTTCATATAGTTGCTGAGATTGTTTATGGATTTGAATCTGCAGTTCCTGGCAGCCAAGACAATGAAAGAATGTGATAATTCCTGTTTTTCAAAAAAGACAACTAGCTCCTTACTTTGATGTTGGGAGTAGAATGAGAGGAAGCAATGTATTTTGCCTAGTTCTAAATTCTTAGAAAAATGTGACACATGGGTTTTTTTGGAGGGAGGGTGATGGAAGTATATACGTGACAGTGTCCTCAGTTACAGATTCCTGGGAAATTCAGACATGAAAATTCATTATTTTAGTTCTGACGTTGGATGGAAGTTCAGTGACTTTGGATGGAAACTCAAGGTGGTAAAAGCGTTCTTCAGGTAACTATGGTTCATTATAATCAGTAACCTTCTAAGGGTGTTCATATTTCATTCCAGTGATCAAGAATGGATTAGTAAGCTTGAAAAATAAGGTGAACTGGTAGGAGGAGATTCTTTTAATAAATATTAAGGAGCCTGGTGAACTTTCTGGTCTAGATGGAAACCAGTCTACTCTCCTAGGTCAGGAAGTATAAACAAAACTGTCATTCACACCTTGAAAGTATTACTGCAGAGGGTTGTGATTATTTGTGATATCAGGTTTTACAACCTCATCAGGACTTTGCACTAACTATTTATTTGTTTGTTTTTTACCGATTTAAATTATCTGTATTTCTGTTTATTTCTCCTGACCCATCAAATTGATTTTGTGGACCTACTGGTAGGCTTTGGATACCTTCAAAGATAATTATTCACTACTACAACAAAATTTATTGATGGTTCCCCTTATGCCAGGCATTGTGTTAGATTTGGGGAATGTGGCGATCAGGTCGTCCTTGCCTTCCATGAGTCGCTAGTCGAGTTCAGGTTCCCCTGCTATCTGAATGTAGAGCATTCCTATGAAAACTCTCGTTAAGTCCAAATGGCATAAAGAAGTAGTTACCTTAGGACACATCTTCCTAACACATGAACAAAATAAGTTGAGATAAAGCACACATGCTCAGAGACATTGTTGAAATGTATGAAAGCGGGATGCTGAGGCAGAGTGTAGTTCCTGGGGAAGGAGCTGGGTGGGGCCCTCTTGCTGCACAACAAACCCTGAAGGCCATTTTTGCTTTCCACCTTTGTTTGTAAAAGTGAAAAATCCTCTTTGGATTTCATTCTGTTAGCAAATTCAGGTAGTGACATGAGTCTTTCCTAAAAGTGAAGTGGTATCAAGCAAACTTTAGAAAAGGATAGGATATGTGTACTCGGGTTCCTTTATGTTTTAAAACTTTTTATTGTGTATTGGGGTGTAGCCGATTAACAATGAATGTTGTTATAGTTGCAGATGGATAGCAAAGGAACTCAGCCATACATGTATCCATTGTCCCTCAAACTCCCCTTACATCCAGGCTGCCGCCTAACACTGAGCACAGTTCCATGTGCTATGCAGTAGGTCCTTGTTGATTATCCATTTTAAATATAGCAGTGTTGTCCTTTGGTTCTTAAATCTCTTGTTCATGTCATGGGACATATATGATCATTTTATCTGCACGGAATTTCCTTACTGTGAGTCTTCACCACCCGCTCTGTGTTCCCACCAAAATCTGTGTGTGACAGTATGGTCTTACTCAATATCACTCACCAATGGGACTTTCGATCTTAGAGTTTCTTAACAGTTGTGTAAAAGCGTGTGTGTGTTTCAGGAGTGAGAAATGATTAAAATATTTCAGGAAGCACCCCTCAGCCCCAGTATCTTAGATGTGTCGCCAGCTCAGCAAGCAAGATATATTTCTTTCTTAAAAAAAAAAAAAAAATACATTTCGTAAAGTAGAATAGAGTGCTAGTTTGAACTTTGAAATGAAGGATGAAATACATGATTGGGATGGAGATTATCGTGGCCTTTGTGAAAGAGCAGTGGCAAATAAAACATTAATTCTTCTTTCAATTACTTCCTTTTTGTTTAGTTCTGGTTGTGAGATGGTTACCTTCTAGTCAGAAAAGGAATTTTAAAATCCTCTGTGAGTAGATGGTCTTAAATTGTTCACTTTATGTTATGCCACCTAAACCTAAGTGAAGTGAAGTGAAAATTGCTTAGTTGTGTCTGACTCTTTGCGACCCCATGGACCACAGCCTTCCAGGCTCCTCTGTCCATGGAATTCTTCAGGCAAGAATATAAACCCAAGTGGTGCCCCTCTAAATGAGGAGAACTCTTAGTAACCCTCATGTAGTGTTCTATTACGGCTTCCCCAATAGCTCAGCCATTAAGAATCTACCTGCAGTGCAGGAGACACAGGAGACGTGGGTTTGATCCTTGGGTTAGGAAGATCTCCTGAAGGAGGAAATGGCAACCTACTCCAGAATTCTTGCCTGGGAAATCCTATGGACAGAGGAGCCTGGCAGGCTACAGTCGATGGGGTCACAAAGAGTCAGACACTACTGAGTGACTGAGCATGCAGCGTTCTATTCACAGTAGAAATACAACACTGTTGTCAAGCACTTTATGGGTAACAGAGCTCTACCACAGACACTTTACCTTCGTTTTTCAGACACCATTGTACATGTTATTCTCTCTTCTGCTTAGCAAGCACCTTCATATCCTTCAAGAATTCACACCAATTGTGCAAAGGCCTCTTGAGAGCCTTTTCTGAGCAGATAGATGGTCTCTTCCCTGTTCTTGCACAATCTTCTCTGCTTACCTTATTATAGTACTGATCTCATCCACTTGGTTGTTTGCATTAGTATCTCCCCCTTGGACTGTGAAAGGGGAAATAAAGGGAAAGGAAGCTGTGTGTTCTTTATTTCATTTCCTGGTGACTCCATAAGTGAATATTTGGGAGGCTGTGCAAATGGTGGTGGAGTGAATACTGCGTGGTGTGGTGGTTAGGAGAGCTCAGCCACTGCCCTTAGGGCAGCATTCAGTCAGTAGTTCAGTTCAGTCGCTCAGTCGTGTCTGACTCTTGGCGACCCCATGAAATGCAGCATGCCAGGCCTCCCTGTCCATCAACAACTCTCAGAGTTCACCCAAACTCATGTCCATTGAGTCGGCGATGCCATCCTACCATCTCATCCTCTGTCGTCCCCTTCTTCTCCTGCCCTCAGTCAGTAGTAACTCAGAGTAAAACTTCTCTGGTGGCTCAGACAGTAAAGAATCTGCCTTCAATGCAGAAGACCCTGAGTTCAATCACTGGGTCGGAAAGATCCCCTGGAGAAGGGAATGGCAACCCACTCCAATATTCTTGCCTGGGGAATCCCATGGACAGAGGACCCTGGCAAGCTACAGTCCATGGGGTCACAAAGAGTTGAACACGACTGAGCGACTAATCCTGACTGACTGACAGAGTGAAACTTAGGTCTCCTCACTCCCCATTTTTATCACGTTATATGGTTTTTCAGTTAGTTGGGAAGAGCTTACTCATCTGAAGACCAGCCATCCACCATCTTATTCATATTATTCTACAGAAATGTCCCATGGGAAATATGAAAGATGAAGCACAGTCCTTTGTGAGTCAGAATAAGGACATTTCAGTTCCATCCCCATGCCTGAACTCTTTTGCCATGTGAAATGAAAAGTTGGTGTAAGAGACATGAATGTTAGAGCATTTCTTTCACCCTGAATATCTTTTCCCAGTCCCACTTGACAGGTTCCTGTCATCTTGTGAAAGTATGCACTGTTGTGTCCATGTCAGGGTCATCATTCCTTCCACATCCTTCTTGCCATCAGAGCATCTGGATGGTTCCCTGTCCCTACTCCTGCCTCCACCCTCAGTACACTGTCCTGCTGAAAATCAGGTGCATTCATTATAATATGCTCTAATGACAGTGTTGCATGTGTAACATTCAGTTTACCTCTCTTGGAGCACTGGAATTTGAATGACCAATGGATTGAAGCTCTGCATGGTGGATTGTTAGATGTTGGATTCAGACCATAAAAGAAGATGCTTGCAGGCCAGAAGACGTTCCTGGCACTCCTAAAACTACCCTGCTGGGGACTATTCCAACCTGTGATTAACAAACCTTCGTTATTTGCTAGTTAGTCTCCACACGCTGCAGTAGGGTATATATATGAGGCACAATACAGTGTTTATGTGAGAATAATGTAGATTATTTGAATCCAGGCTGCAGAACCTACCTGAAAATGGGTTTTATAGTTTTGTGTGATTGCCTTTTCTTTGTGTTTGCATAGAAGGCATTACGTAGCTGGAAGATGATGGCAATTATAATTTATTATGCTGTAATTGTTACCTAAATGTTTTTGAATAAGCAAAAATCACATCTGTTTAGGAGTAAGTTGCACAGCAAGAGAATTCCCTTTGAAATGAATGCCGTGTTCTCATATTCTGTAACTGTACACATAAAACAACATATTTATTTCCCCACTGAGTCCATTACATTCCCAAGTCAAACTGCATCCTCTCTTCCCTTCCCATATTAAACCCTTTGATTTAATGGAGGTTTTAACTACTGGTTCTTTAGGGAATTTTCAGTAGGCTTTGCACAGATTAGGTTATTGGAAAGTATAGTTATTTGCTTGTAAAGTGGCAGTTCTGTGTCAAAATTGATTTTCTCTGGAGCTGCAACAGTAAAAAAGATAAGCTTCTGCTTTGCATCCAAAATGCCCTGATGTTCCTACCATGATAGCTTTCCCCTTGCTTCTTGCTCAGCACCATTTGGTTGCAGGCTGGTTTGGACAGGCGCATATGAGCACATGTAGCCCAGAGGATTTTGATATCCAGTGGTGATAATAGACAAGGCCTCTTTTCCCTTCTGGTTGCCACTGGTCTGTGACAGCTAGTGTTCTGGGCATGGTGAATATAGTGTTTCTTCCCTCCTCCATGAAATAGGAATTGCATAAGCCTGTAGTGGTTTTGTTTGCTCCACAGAAATGGAGCAGTTGAAATAATTGCCTTGCCATGCCCAAGCTAACAGGGTTTATCTTCCATTATAGATCTGGAAGACATCTGCAAGAATAAGTTTACTCCTCTAAATTTACTAGACAACTCACTTAGAAATGACTTTAATATGTGAAAGAGAACAGTCATAGCTGGTGTTACAACCTACCTAGAAAAGCTTTGATAGCTAGAAAGATGAAGAGTGAAGTATATTCTCCCCACTCGTAAAGTAGAATTTTAATATATGAAAATAATAGGCAACCTTATTTTTTGTGTCCTTGCTGCAAGTTTTGGGTCAAGATGGGCTTTAATCACTGATCGTATGTCCTTTCATATAGTGTATATCCATCTATCTGGTAGCCGCCAAGAAAGTGTCTTACTCTGGTCAGAGTCAGCCTGGTGACTAAGATTTATCCATCTTTTCTTCCTTAGACCCTGGTGGAGGCTGCATACTTGAGTATCACTTGGGTATATTGTCCTCTCTGTGTTGTTCTAGAATGCTGACTTCTACAATTCACCTTTTAAATTTTTAAAATTTTTCATGCTTGTTGCATTGGGTCTTCATTGCTGCCCATGGGCTTTCTCTAGTTGTGGCAAATGGGGACTACTCTTCGTTGCAGTGCACAGGCTTCTCATTGTGGTGGCTTTTCTTGTTGCAGAGCATAGGCTCTAGGCACATGGACTTTAGTAGTCGCAGCACACAGGCATGTAGCTGTGGCGTGCTGGTTTAGTTGTTCCAAGGTGTGTGGAATCTTCTCAGAGCAGGGATTGAACCCGTGTCTCTTGCATTGGCAGGTAGATTCCTATCTACTGTACCACTAAGGAAGTCCTACTCTTCACTTTTTAAAAGAATCTCAGTTCTATCTCAGGTCGGACGCCATTGATAAAATTTTGCTTTTTTTGTTGTTGTGTTCTGGGCTTGGAGCTTCAATTTGCAACCTGAATACCTTTGCAAGCTGTGTGTTTCATGCAGTTAAGTCTTGGTCTCTTGACTTTGATCATCAAAACGTTACTGGACTGCCTTTGTCTCCAACACAGCTGTTCCAGATTCTGAGTCTGGCTTTCACTTCCTGCTCATAGGCAGTGACCCCAGTTCATCTTCATGAGATCTGAGCTTTCCTTAAGGTGCTAGTCTCAGGTGTTGATGGATCTGTGAAGGTATAAGACTTTAGGCTTGGAAGGATCAAGAAGAAAACAAGCCAGGATTCACTATTTATTTTTCAAGTTTTATTTGGTGGCCTGATAGCTTACAATATAGATTTTTTTTGAAAAAAATTTATTAGAGTATAGTTGATTGACAGTGTTGTGTTTCTGCTGTACAGCAAAGTGAATCAGTTATACATATCCATTTATCCACTCTTTTTAAGATTCTCTTCCCATATAGGTCCATATACAGATTTGAAGCATTAAATCAAAACTCCTAGAATTTTCGTTTATCTTTGTTCTAGCTCTTTCATTATAGTTCATTCACACCATCCCTCTATTCATTTTTCTATCCAGAAATCCACATGATAGTTAAAATACACTTTTGATAACTTCTAGTGTTTTAAAAACTTGGGATAGAAAAAGAAAAAAGTGTAAGACATGCACCTTTCCTTTGCAAATGACAAAACTAAAGCCCTAAGGCCATTTGCTGTTTGCTGAGTGAGCCATGCAGTTAAGATATGGCAGAGTGAAGACCAGAACCCATTTCTAGAGGGATCGTCCCCATTTTATTTAAGTCAGCTCTCCTTAGGCCTTTAGGACTCCTGTCTTCAAACTGCTCATAGTAATAGATTTCAGTTCAGCAAACATTTGTGTTTTGAGAGTATCATGTGGGTGAAGAAGTAGAGAAAGCTGATGTAAACAGAATAGCTTCCACGTTTAAGTTCCTGAGATAACCTGTCTGTTGCTTTGCCAAACATTCAGGTATTCTTATTTATTATAGTAAAAGTGAAAAGTATCTATTTTAAAAAATTTTGAAAGATGCATGATATATAATGAAGAAAATTAATAATCATTCTACTACTCTTTTTATATTTCCTTTGAGTAGATAAAATGAAGAACAGCTTCATCAGCATATTCTATATATAGATTTGTGTCCTGCCTTCTTTGTTTAACATTTTGTAATCAGCATTTTCCCACATTATGAGATATTTTTCCAAAATGTAGTAATTAATAAATATATGTTTTTTCAAAGTACAAGGTTTACTTAACTATTTTTGTGTATGTGTTTAGCTTTATTTTACTTTTAGATTTTTAAAATAATTTTTTTACCCTATCACCATACAAATCATGCTGAGATGAACCTCCTTGCAATAAGTCATTACAGATATCTGTCATTATTTCCTTAGGATAAATTCCTGTGAGTGCTATTGCTGCATCAAAGGAAAAGAATATATTAAGGCTGTTGATGTGTATTGCCCTGGGTTTACATTTAACCCTTCCTTATGTCATTTAGAATCCAAAGCATTGAATCCTTGTCTGAATTGCCCAAAGTATTTAGTATCTCGAGCTTGGGAAAGAGTCCTCTTTGGCCAAATATTAGCCACAAAACTGCTTTCCAGGAACAAAGAATCTGCCTGCAATGCAGGAGAGCCGGGTTTGATCCCTGAGTCAGGAAGATCCCCTGGGGAAGGGAATGGCTACCCACTATGGTATTCTTGCCTGGAGAATTCCATGGACAGGAAAGCCTGGAGGGCTACAGTCCATGTGGTTGCATAGAGTTGGACACGACTGAGCAACTAATACATTGTTTTTCTAGTGGTCAAGACTCCATGCTCCCGATGCAGGGGGCCCAGGTTTGCTCCCTGGTCCGGGAACTAGATCCCACCTGCCAATACTAAAGATCTCACATACCGCAACTAAGACCTGGCACAGCCAAATAAATAAATTAAAAAATAAACAAAAACAAAACTGCTTTACAGCAAAGAGGTCCCCTTCACAGCTCAGCTTCCTGTTGAGGGAGGTTTCAAAGAAAAGATAGCATTTGAGCTAAGTCTTGCAGTAGTTGAAGCTCAAGAAGTTGGAGTTGTGAAGAGGAAGTTGAATTTTCCTAGCAGAACAAACAGGGTGTTCAGAGGGAAGATTTTATATTTATACAAAATTTATACAGAATTTAGAGTGCATCTATTCCAGAGGTTATCAGATATTTTGAACCTAAGAAATATTTTTTCAACCCAGATCTTTTCTAGCACATCAATATTTCAAACTGATCAGTGGGTAGTCTTCAGTTAAATCAGACGGGGATGAGGGAGCTCAGAATTGGGGGTAGAATCTCCTTTTCTCAGCTTCCCTTGAACTTCCCTGTGCAGGTCCTGAGACACACCTATGAAACCCAGGGCCTCTTTAAATAACAGATTTAAAACCAGTTAGTCCAGTTTGAAGTTGAGAACACAGAGACAGAACATGACTTCCTCCAAGTCAGAACTGGTTCCAGAATAGCAGCCCAGTGCTTTTTGTCTCGGGGAAGGCAATGGCACCCCACTCCAGTACTCTTGCCTGGAAAATCCCATGGACGGAGGAGCCTGGTAGGCTGCAGTCCACCGGGTCGCTAAGAGTCAGACACGACTGAGCAACTTCACTTTCACTTTTCACTTTCATGCATTGGAGAAGGCAATGGCACCCCACTCCAGTACTCTTGCCTGGAGAATCCCAGGGACGGCGGAGCCTGGTGGGCTGCCATCTATGGGGTCACACAGAGTCGGACATGACTGAAGCGACTTAGCAGCAGCAGCAGCAGCAGCTTTTTCTCTGCCCTAAAGGAACTATTCCAGTGCTTTTACCCATACATACTCCTGTGCAGGTTGAAAGCTTATTTTTACTTTGTTAGGTTATGTGTTGTCAGAAGGCCTCAAGAGATAAATGTATGTATTAACTTATGTATAAGATGTTTCCTCAATCCATATGAGCCATGTCTGACTGAGACTCAAAGGATCTATTAAATTATATCCAGGTTCCTATTAAATCACAGCACTAACAGGAATACCTGGGCTCACCTTCTCCTTAACCCAAATTAACACCTGCTCTTAGTGGTCTCAGATCTAAGGCAGGTCCTAAGGTGAACACGCGACTGGGAAGACAAGAGAGAAGAAATTAAAGTAAATGATAGAGTGACCTCCTCACACCACTCAGGGCTTCTCAATTAACCAAGAGCCAGCCAGCTCCACGTTGCCGTTCTTTCAGTAATAGGTCTCACCCTCCCTTTTAATGCCAGCCCACATGGGTGCACACGCAGACACACACTTTGCTAATCAGATTGGCAGCAAATAGAATTAAAGCATTAAGGCAATTAAGCAATTCTTAGATAACGTTTGATCAGTTCAAGGAAAATGCAAATCATGCTTCTTTTAGAGAAATAAGTTGATGAAAAGTCATTTTGCGTTCCATAATCTTCATTAACTTTTCTTCCAAATAAAGATTGCCATGTTTTAGGCTTTGAGCTGCACAGATGGAATGGAATTTTTTCACTTTTTTGCTCCACTCTGTTCATTCTTTTGTCACATATCACGTTTTTCTGCCTCCACACTCTTTTGGCACCTTTAGGTAGACTTACCTCCAAGCGTCTTCTTTGTGCCTCAAGGCAAACTTTGTTAATTTCCTCTGACAGATGATGATGACTCATGTGTCAAACACCTCCTCAGACCTTCCGTTCAGACTGCAGCCTTGGCAGCATTCTGAAATGATCGCGGTGGGCTACTCTGCTGTATATGGCTGCGGCTCCTTCCTCTCAGATCCCTGAGTTCAAGATCTCTACTCTCTGACAAGCCTGTGGGAAAGACAGTGCTGCTGCCCAGAATAGGTGTTTGAAAGTGAGTGTGCAGGCTTTGCATTTCCACCGCTGGGTTTGTACGAGGCATCACCGAGGGTGCAGTCTGCACTTGCTGCTGGGTTCCACACCCTCAGCGAGAAAATGAGGAGCAGGCCATAGCCCCTATGTCCTTCACTCCAGCCCCTTTTCTGCTTTATCTCCAGTTTCCAAACCCGGTGGGCTGTCATCAGTTAAGGAGTCTTAAACATATTTATATTTAAGTCAGTATCTCCAGTGTTTGGCTTAAGCATATTTTGTTTTTTGTTTTTCTGGTTTGGTTTGTTTTTCACTCCTTCTATTTGATTATAGTGAGCAGCCAGTCTTTATAAGACTTGAGTCTTATAAATATGGGGCCGTATTGGTTCCCCCACCCCCACCCCATAAATTAAAGACTGTAACAGAGATGACATATAATCAATCTGCCAGTGATATAAAAAACACTTGGGTCCAAAAGGTGTTACAGTTTCCTTCCTTATAAAGAAAAGTAGGACTCTTACATGTCAGGTCATTTTTTTCGACCCCATGGACTGTGTAGCCCACCAGGCTCCTCTGTCCATGGGGTTTTTTTTTTTTCAGTGAAGAATAGTGGAGTGGGTTGCCATTTCTTCTCCAGGGGATCTTCCCGACCCAGGAATCAAACCTGAGTCTCCTGCATTGCAGGCTGATTCTTTACCACTGAGCCGTAGGGGAAGCCCTCTGCCAGGTCATTTTATACATAAACACGTACACACAGGTGTAGCATGCTGTATCGTGCACGTGTGTATATGTCTGTATGTTTTTTGTGTTTTTTAATGTTTTAGAGGCAGGTCAAATATGAGAGGCAGTTGTTGAATAGCATTGTAGCCTAGGACATTATATTAATACATCTCTTTTTCCATGTTAAATAAAGTATTGTAACAAACTCTCATCCAACAGGACACCTGCCCTTGGTGGGCCTGTCTGCAGACTTTTATGAGTGTTAATATATACACTAAGGAAGGACTTCCCTGATGGCCCAGTGGTTAACAATCCACCTTCCAATGCAGAGGACATAGGTTCAATCTCTGGTCAGGGAACTAAGATTCCACATGCCACAGGGCAGCTAGAGCCGCTTGCTGCAACGAAGCGCCAACACAGCCAAAATAAATAATTGAAAAAACAGTAAGGAAAAAATGTAAATCCTTTTCAGGAATGTCATCTGTGTCTTTTTAGTACAAAGCAGCCTCTCATGCGTGCTAAGTCATGTCTGACTCTTCGCGACCCTGTGGACTGTAGCGTGCCAGATTCCTCTGCCCAGGGGATTCTCCAGGCAAGAATACTGTAGCCATGTCCTCCTCCAGGGGATCTTCCCAACTCGGGGATCAAACCCACGTCTCTTATGTCCCCTGCATTGGCAGACCAGTTCTTTACCACTGGTGCCACTTGGGAAGCCCACAAAACAGCCTTGGAGTTTACTAATTCACTCACCACTACATGGGAGTGGAGAGCACATTTTTTTGACATTTTGGGACACTAATGAGCTATTAGTGAAGCCAGAGTGCCATGAGTGTCTTAGGGAAGAGTGATGTTTTGGGAAGCAGTTGAGCTCAGTGTTCCAGGAAATATTTGTTGCTGTACACATGAGCTAACATTGTCTCAATTTAGAAAGACTTCTAAGGTGGACTTGTGGAAAGTAGACACATAATGTCCTCAGCAATATTGTAAAACCGTATTTATTTGGTAAAGAAATAAGTGAGATTATAAAGGATCTTGCAAAGATCAAAAGGGGAGGTTTAATCCTTTTGTGTTTAACTGGCTCTAAGAGAAGCAACTTTTTAAGTTCTTAAAATGATAGTTGGTCTTCTTTCATTAAATTTGTCCTCAAAGATCTTTTAGCTGTTAGTTAGAATTACATTTTGGACTTTAGGATAATTCTGTATTCCTTTTTAAAAAAAAATATGTGTATGAGCATTTAGACTTTATTTCAAACTGAAGTTTTCCATAGGTTGGCCTAAATTGCATTTTATTTGTGTGCATAGTTGTATTCATACTAATTTACTGGAGTATGAAGAAGGGAGGGAAAGTCAGCCAGTGTATTACATTTCTGTTCACAATAATTTCCCAATGAATGTTTGCTTAAAAGAGGGAATCATAGATGTCAAAGACTATTATTGGTCATGAGTACATAAAAAGTTTATCTTTCATTTTATAATTTGGTATCAAATTTCAGACTCGGTACTACTTTTGTTTAATTTTTACACGTCTTAGAGTCATGAAGTATTTCAGTATGTGTTGTTCTGTCTTACTGAGTTTCCATGGCTTGAGAGTTTTTTGTTTTAAAATACAGTAAGTTTTAAGTTTTAAGAAACTTAAAATAGTCATCTTCCTGAACTTGTAAAGCTGAGCCTTTGAGAACATGAGGCATTTGTGAGCTTCTAAAGAGGAGACACTGTTTTCTCTACCTCTGCCTCTGTCCTACCTACCTCTCCATGATGCTATAACTTTATAATTAATTCTGTCAATATAGGTAATATTAGGCTCACATTTTTAAAAAAATTCTTAATGAATGATGACATTCAGATACCAACATACATTGTAAACCATCTGCCATACCAATTCCCAAAAGGAGAGATTGACAGACACTTCTTATATTTATTTATGGAGCTCCAGTGTTTGAACAACACACTGGAAACCAAAGGCATCAATTAAGTTTATAGACCCCACAATAAGTCACATTTATGCTAAACTGCACTGAATTCTGTAACTTGTTTTGGTGTTTTAGTCACTGAAGAACACCATTACCTTCAAATGTATGTAATTAAACCACAACTGCCTGTATTCTTGAGTTAATTTAATACATCCTTTCCCTGTCCTCTCTGTCTTCTAAGACTTGATATCTTTCTGTCCCCTCGCCGATGTCCTCCCCACCATCCACCCACCAGTGCGCAGTGCACTTTCAGTAATAAAACCGCCAGATTGTGTTAGGGTGTTTGTTACTTTAAAGACAGCTGGACCAGGGTCCTTGGTTAAGAACACAGATGATATTGGTCAGTCCAGTCCATCTTGGCTCATGCTTTTTGTGTCCACAGCCTGACTTTCACTCCCCAGGAGGCTCCAGGAGAGAGTTGGGCGGGGGGGGGTGGGGGGGCTGCTGTGAGTGAAGGAGTTGGCTGTGTGTCTGCCCACACACTCGTGGTGACTCTGTTCTGAAGAAGATGTTTCTTTTAACCATCATTTCCATCCTGTGCTAGTATATCCTTTCTCTTCACAAACCAGCAATGAGCCCAGACCTTGATGAACAATTTTCTGTGAGCTCCCCTGTGGCTGTAGGTTTATCAGTGAAGCTGCTCTCACCTAGGGGTAGATTCTTTGGGGGCAAAATGTTTCTTTCCTTGTGTTCAAGGAAACCTGTGTAACACTCACTCCACATGGTAAAGGACCCTGCAAAGCTTATGTTCGTAGTCACGCTGCCAAGTGTTCTGTGCAGGAGCAGGCAGGCTAAGAGCCGTCCATCCACAGGCCTCCCCTCTTGCTCCCCCTAGGCACCCTCTGTGCATTAGTAGAGGGGGACAGAGTTAGTACTGCCTTCCCCTCCATCTTATTAGGCTGGTGACTCTCCTGTCCTCGTGAGGCATCTGACCTTTCTGTGATGCCTTTTACAGCCTCTGCCCTCCTCCCACCACCAGGGGCCCCAGAGATCTGTCATGGGCTCACCATAATTGCTTGTTCAAGGACAGATGCAGTTCCTGCAAGGCAGATTGGAGATCCCTGAGTGAGTCCCACCGGACAGAAGAGAGCTAAGGTTGATTTACAACCGGCAGATGCTGTGGTGGTACACACAGACAGACACAGACGCACACACGCAGACACACACACACAGTCCTGTTGCATCTCCCAGGGCATCCCATAATCACGGCTCTGACTTCAGCGGTTTTCCTTTGGCCACTCTGCTCTTGTTTGATTTGCTTGCACAATAACTCAGAGGAAAGACACAGACTCTATCCATTCTAACCCCCTTGTGGTGTACAGTAGTTTTAAATAGAAGACACCCCAGAGAAGGCTATATAATTCAGAGATTTATAAAGGTCACCTTATGGCCCCCATTTCCTCTCTAAGAAACGAGCCTTTCCATCTGCATTGCACATGGGTCCTTATTGCCAGAAGGACTTTATTGGTATCCTGCACTCTTCTTTTCTTCCCTCTTTTCAAAGAAAAAAATACGAAACTGTCTTTTTCATCCTCATCTCTTCTTTTTGACATACATGCTGCCATTTGCTTTTTCTCTGGGTTTGTGTGACACAGGAACGGGAGGCATCGAGGGCTTCTTCCTGCTCTAGCCACACTCTGTGACTGGGCCCTGTGTCTCATCTTGGCGCTGCTCTGGAGGAGACACTCCCCGGCCCAGCATGGCACCCTCCTTAGAGCTCCGGGCGCAGCATTTTGATTCCTCCCTGCAGTTCCATGCCCATCACCACCACCGCAGACATCTGCTACCACTTCCTGCCTAAAGTGAGGGAATCCCAGCAAGTCACCCTGTGAGCAGCAGCAGGGGTTCCTGTTCTCACTCGGCATTATCCCACTGTGTCTCCTTTCCTAGACTGTTATCATAAAACCCTGGAACTCTATAACAGGATGGAAGCTTGAAGTGTTTGTCAACCCAGTTAACAAGTGTAGAAACTGAGACCTAGGAGCCATGGTAATAGCGCTTCCTTGGCTGCCAGTTGTGATTTCACCAGCTCTGAACTATACCTCAGCATTTCACTCGGTGGGTATGTCTTTTAAGGGGACTTCAAGTGCCCCACAGCAGGCAAAGTTGCCCTGGGGTTTTCACTGGTGGCCAGGGCGGTATTGGCGGCCTGTAGAAATCACCCATGAACTTTTATTTGGGGTTTGGTGCCGTGTCTGAAGTTGGAGAAGTCTGAAGATGCTCGGTTCTGAGTTGAGTGTCTTTTGAACATCCCCTCCAGACTTCTGACAGAGAAACACAGAGCGAGGAAAGCTGCTGTGGTGAGAGCAAGGCTGATGCCTTTAAAAAAGGTAATACCGAAAGGCTGTCTTTTAAGAGAAATTTTGGGTTTGCTGATTTAAAGCAGCAACATAGTTGCATTCTAGAGATTTTAGAAAATGTCAAAGAAAAAATTGCGCTTATAATAAAACTGAGAGGTGATGACTCTTACCATTTTAGGGTATAAGCACTTTAGTCTTCCTTCTCTCTGCATCTCACATAAACTTTCAAGGTCATTAAAAATTTTTCATAGTTTGATTTTTAATGACTGCACAGTATCCAGTTATATTGATAATGTCATTATTTGTCTAACCTGTTTTCAAGTATTTGGGTTATTCCGATTCATCATTAGTATTATGAAAAATGTTGTAGTGATTATGTTTTTGAATACGTATCTCCTTGCGAAATTGTTCGGTAAAAGACAATGCACCCTTTTCAGAAGGTGCTCTCAGTTGTCACGTTTCACTTCAGTGTCCCAGTTTGTGCTGCCACCAGTGACAAAGGAAGGTGCCCACTGAAGAGTCAGTGCATTCCCTTTGTTTAAAAGATGTTTCACCATATAAAAATCAATCCTTATGTATGATTTGTAATAACATTCATCCACATCTTTGCATTCATAAAATAATGAATTTGGATTCTCTCCAATTTTCATCTTAGTAAAAAGGCACAGGTTCAGTAAGAAATTCTGCTTGGAATTGTATTGAGTAGAGAAACATACTTTAATTTCTTCCTTTTGAGACAAGTAACACACCAATCCTTATGACACCACTCTTATGGCAGAAAGTGAAGAAGAACTAAACAGCCTCTTGATGAAAGTGAAAGAGGAGAGTGAAAAAGTTGGCTTAAAGCTCAACATTTTGAAAACTAAGATCATGGCATCCAGTCCCATCACTTCATGGCAAATAGATGGGGAAACAGTGGAAACAGTGGCTGACTTTATTTTTCTGGGCTCCAAAATCACTGCAGATGGTGATTGCAGCCATGAAATTAGAAGACGATTATTCCTTGGAAGGTAAGTTATGACCAACCTAGACAGCATATTGAAAAGCAGAGACATTACTTTGCCAACATATGTCCGTCTAGTCAAGGCTATGGTTTTTCCAGTGGTCACGTATGGATGTGAGAGGTGGACTATAAAGAAAGCTGAGTGCATAAGAATTGATCCTTTTGAACTGTGGTGTTGGAGAAGACTCTTGAGAATCCCTTGGACTGCAAGGAGATCCAACCAGTCCATCTTAAACGAGATCAGTCCTGAATATTCATTGGAAGGACTGATGCTGAAGCTGAAACTCCAGTATTTTGGCCACCTGATGAGAAGAGCTGATCATTTGCAAAGGCCCTGATGCTGGGAAAGATTGAGGGCAGGAGGAGAAGGGGACGACAGAGGACGAGATGGTTGGATGGCATCACCGACTCAATGGACATGGGTTTGGGTGGACTCTGGGAGTTGGTGATGGACAGGGAGGCCTGGCATGCTGTGGTTCATGGGGTCGCAAAGAGTCGGACACAACTGAGCGACTGAACTGAACTGAACACACAAACATTAATTAAAAATTGGTTAAAATTTTTAATAATGCAGAGATTTTGGTAGTATAATTTAAAAATCAAACAAGCCACCTATGCTGATCTTCTTAGAGATGACCATCTGCAAGAAAGACAAACTTTAACCTATATTGTGCAAACACCGAGCAAGTTTCTAGTTTTCTACCTTTTCATACTGCTAAAACCTCAGAAAATAGGTATAAGTCCATTAGATATATATAGTCAGATTTGGGGATATTCATAATAAAAGATGCACACTGTAAGTGTAAAACCAGTAAGCAGAAGAGCACTGACTACATAATGAAGGATTCAGGAAGGAGAAAATAATTCTATCAGACAACCTAGGCCAAAAGAAGCAAATGAGCACAAAACCTAGGCTAGGTTTCTTGCAGCTTGTACAAAACATGGGAATTCATGTTTATTTTTCCCCTCTATAGCTTGTGTTGTATCATGTACTGAAAGGAAATACTAAAGTTTATCAGAACCAAAAAATGGTTCTTTGTCACTAAACATTGAGAAGAAATTGTAAGGAGACTCAAAACAACAGACAACAGATAATATAACTCACAGGACTTGTAGAGAGAAAGAGAGCTAGGGAAGAAAGAAAGGAAGGAAGGAGGCAAAGAGAGAGAGATGGGTGATCCTTGTTCACTATTTTGTCTGTCAAATGTGAGCTCAAGGCGTAAAGTTAGATGTTAGGTTGTGGGTATTTGAAGACATTGCTGAGTAGCTGGACCTACCAGTTGTGTATGTCTGTGAAGCTTTTATTGGATGTGAGATAGAGCCTGGAAGAATCTACTGCATGACCCTGAGACTGGTGGTTCTCAAACTTACCTCCATCAGGGACTTCCTTGGTGGTCCAGTGGCTGACTCTGTGCTCCCAGGGCAAGGGGTCCAGATTCAATCCCTGGTCAGGGAACTAGATCCCAGGCTCTGCTAGTAAGAGTTTGCTTGCCATCACTTAAGATCTCACATGCCTCAACTAAGATCCAGCACAGCCAAATAAATAAGTATATATATATATGTAACACTTACCTCCATCAAAACACAGTTTTCCTATGAGCTAAGACTGAGCTATTTCACCGTCTATAATCAAATGACTGCTGCCATTTTCCCACTGAAAGACTGGGAAAAAAAGAACAAGTAAATAAGTAAAATCATTTTAGATATTTGTTTTTATAATACATATTTATGGTAAGCCATGACTTCTTATGTAGTCAAGTAACAAATACCAAAACAAGCAATTGTTAACTCTGGATTTAAAAAAAGAAGAAGAAGAAGCACTTGTTTTGAGGAAGACACTATCTTTCATTTGCTTTTTTAAATATGTAATATAATCATGTATTTTCTGAATAAAATTGTTCCTATTTTATATAACAAACATATTAGGCTTTAATGAATACTCCATAACCATTAACACAGAGTAGCACATGATTTCCGGGTGCTGTGCCACATGAATCAGTCTGAAAGCCTTGCTGAGCATCACTGCTGGTTCTGGATGTACAAATATCCCTGATGGTGACTGGAAAGCTCTCCTTCGGCTCCTGACCTTATAAGCAAGATTAACAAATCTGCCACTTTACTTATAAAAAAGAAAGACCTCAGATACATTCTTGTCCTCATGAAGGGCTTACAGCAATGCTTGCAGGTAGTTATTAAAAAGTATAAGCTTGTGTGTCCACTAGACTCTTTGTTATGTGCCAAACATATGCTCTGAGCTTTACATCCAGCATTTGTAAACCTCACTACAGCCTTGCAAGATAGAGGGCATATCCTCCATCCTTCCTCAGTGGGGAAACTGAGGCATAGAGAGGTTAAGTGATTTGACCAAGACCACAGGGTTAAGAAAAACAGCAGAGCCGCTTAAGTCTCTTCTCTTCACCTGCCTTCATTCCTCTGTGAGTACTACCTCGCTGTAATCAGGATTTCCAAAAGCGATTTTGGGTCTGCACAAGTACTTGAATGGTAGCTTAACTGAAGTACCATAAAATAAAGGATATAACCTTGGCTTTGACATATTTTAGGGAGTTAACAACTCAGAAACAACAACTGTGTTTACCTTTGAACATAACCATATCCTAAAGAGTCAGTGAGCTACTCACAGTAAGTCCCCTGGACAAGTAAATCAAGAAACCTAAATTTAGGTTAGTCTTCTCTGTCTGCATGCTGCTAAAAATAATGTTTTGCTTTGACATAGAGTTTTTGAGAGTTTTAGATGAGATATTATGTCTAAAGCCTTTAGTTTAGCAACATAAATGCTTCATATTTTGGTGTCCATAACCCATGGGCTGAAAGTCATGTCTGTCAAGGAGGGAGTAATAATTACAACAGATGAGAAGTTTTTACTTTCAGAATCTCCTACTCTGAATCTTTGAGGAACTATGTCTCACTGTCTTTGTTGATTTGCGTCCTCAGTATAGAGTAATTATTTCAAAAATAATTTTTATAAAAGGACCTAAAATATATTTATTTGGGTGCAATTCAGTGAATATTTATTGACAGTGATTGAAACTTAGATCAGATTTATCTCAGGCTGATTTTTGCCAAGCTTTAGTTAACTTTAAGACTTTAAATAAGAATTGTGTCCGACTAGACCCCTGTGTATCAGATAGGGAGCAGCACTTGGGCTTTGTCCATTCTGAAGAAAAGGAAAGAGATGAGGGAATTGTTACGTAAAGCCCATGAATTTTTCAAAAACGTTTCCTAGGGCGTACCCCGTTTTGTCCATCTTAGTTCTCTGGCATCAGCATTTCTGCAGATGTACTAGGAGTATGGTGTCTTCCCAGGTGGCTCAGTGATAAAGAACCCACCTGCCAATGCAGAAGATGCAGGAGACACCGTTCAATACCTGGGATGGGAAGATCCCCTGGAGAAGGGAATGGCAGCCCACTCCACTATTCTTGCCAGGAGAATTCCATGGACAGAGGAGCCTGGAGGGCTATAGTCCATGGGGTTGCAAAGAGTAGGAGATGACTGAGCAACTGAGCACACATGCACACACACACGCACACATGCGCGCACACACACACACACACACACACACTAGGAGTGTAGAGAGAATATATCCAGCCTCAGGGGTATCAGTGGTAAAGTTTAGAATATTTTAAGAGCAAACTTACCACTTTGACTCCTATGTCATCCATTTCTCAGATGGAGACAAACTGAGAAAGACTTATTTTTAAATGCTGTATAAAACTAGTTGATTGAAAGTATGATTAAAATTCTTTTTAGAATTAGTCTATGGATTGCCCTTGAAGTACTGAGCTGTGATTATCAATAAATTTTGCCAAATATTGTCACTACAGGTCTTACATAGTGAAGAGAAGAATTTGGTCTAAAATTAGTAAAATTAGGCAAGCCATTGAGCACAGTGCTTTACATAGATTAAGAGCTCTATAAATATCATCTATTCTTTAGAATGGTAGTTCTCAACTACTGTGTTGAGGCACAAGCATACACTTTCTCAGACATACCCTGAAGCACCTGACTTTATTTTTTTTAATTATTTATCTATTTTTTATATTTTTTAAAAATAATGTTCTGTATAGCTAAACATACGGATGAAACACACCCTGATGTTTCAGTTGGCTAGAATAAGAGAGGATAAAGTGTATTGTCAAGTCTTTGCTTGCCAAATGGGGAGATTGCCTCTTGGGTCTGTAGGAGGAGGGCCCTGAACACTCTGATCAAAAAGACTTATGTTCAGAGAAACAGGTCAGGTGGACAGTGTGTTAATTACCACTGCTTCTTATAGACTCTCTGAAGACACATGGCCTTGTTACTGTAACTTCTTGAGAACTTTTGCAGCACAGGGATCCGAAAGTGCTTCAGAACCATTATTTAAGAACTAGTGGGATAAATTCCTGTCTGTGGTTTATAAAAGTGATTTATTTCATATCTTATACCTCTATACTATATTAGTATACACATAGGCTCAGAAAAAACCTTTGTTAGACCTTTAGACTAGAGTTGAAATGTGTCGGTGACATTTTCTAAGGACCAGGTTTTGTTTTGTTTTAAATTTATTTGGCTGCACTGAGTCTTAGTTGCAGACATCAGATCTTAGATATCTGTTGTGGCATGTGGGATCTTTGGGATCTAGTTCCCTGACCAGAGATTGAACCTGGGTCGCCTGCATAGGGAGCGAGGAATCTTATCCTCTGGACCACCAGGGAAGTTCCTACAACCAGGTTTTGATAGTATGAAAATCAGAGAGTGTCCAAGAATGCCAAACTTCTCTAATACAGTTAAGTCATGAAGGCATAGGGGAAAAAATCAGGGCATTTGAGACAAGATTCTATACCTTACATTTTGGCCCAAATCCTATAAATTTATTCACACAGAAACCTGCCCTTTTAATTTCATTTGCTATGGCTTGTGTCTTGAATATCATCTTGTTTGAAACGACACACATCACATATCTGATTATTGTTCAGATACTCTGTGCTGAAGGCTCAGATCACTTGAAGTGACAGCAAATACCATAATGAACACAGTAGGAAATCATTATTCTATTGTATGGTAATTGGTTGGAACTCATGAATTATGTCTAAAACACAGTCTTAAAAATAAGGGACTATGAAGGTTTATAATTAAAGTAAAACTTGCTAAAGTAGGTGCATCAATAGAGAAAGAAACCATTATCCTTTCAACCCAATCCTGTTTCATAAACAGCATATTGACTGTTTAGTAATTAAGAAACATGGCTCCTCTTTACAGTGTGTTGCCTCTGTTCCTTTTTGCCCATAGATCTGAGAACGGAGAGGTAAAGGGACAGAGGAATTCAAGCTCTGAGGCAAGCTAAGTTTACATTTTCATTTAAGGATTCTAGGAACTCAAAGAGTCAAAGCTATGTTTTTTTCCAGTAGTCATGTATGGATATGAGAGCTGGACCATAAAAAAGGCTGAGCGCTGAAGAATTGTCGCTTTTGAATTATGGTAATGGAGAAGACTCTTGAGAGTCCCCTAGACTGCAAGGAGATAAAACCAGTCAATCCTAAAGGAAATCAATGCTGAATATTCATTGGAAGGACTGATGCTGAAGCTGAAGCTCCAATACTTTGGCCACCTATTTCGAAGAGCCAACTCTTTGGAGAAGACCCTGATGCTGGGAAGGACTAAAGGCAGAAGGGGATGACAAAGGATGAGATGGTTGGATAGCTTGTGGGATCTCATTCCCTGCTGCTGCTGCTGCTTAGTCGCTTCAGTCGTGCCCAACTCTGCGACCCCATAGACAGCAGCCCACCAGGCTCCCCCGTCCCTGGGATTCTCCAGGCAAGGACACTGGAGTGGCTTGCCATTTCCTTCTCCAATGCATGAAAGTGAAAAGTGAAAGTGAAGTCGCTCAGTCGTGCCCGACTCTTAGCGACCCCATGGACTGCAGCCTACCAGGCTCCTCCGTCCATGGGATTTTCTAGGCAAGAGTACTGGAGTGGGGTGCCATTGCCTTCTCTGCTCATTCCCTGACCACAAATCAAATCCTGGCCCCCTGCATTGGGATCACGGAGTCAGCCACTGGACCACCAGGGAAGTCCCTTGATTTTTATTGAAAATGGAAGATCACTGAGCCTAGAGTTTGCCTTACCAGTTTAAAAAAATTAAATTCAAAACACAGTTCCTATAGCTCTCCCTCTCCAAATTCATGTTGCAAGCTGCATAGTGTGTTTATATAAATTTTGCTTCAAATCACCAGCTTTTCTAAAACTTAGGCTGGTAGCTTAGTGCATGATGATGGGACTCCAGCCTATTTATCGTCTTCTCATCCCACACATGGGAAGTGCACAGGTCCCTGTCTCGTAGATGTGATGATGTAGTGAGATGATGCAAGACAGAGTAAGTGCTCAGGTGTTGCTGTCATCAGTGATATAACTTCATCATCATAACTTATTTCTCAATTATCTGTCCCCTTTCTACACTTCCAGAGATGTCCTGCTCCTTATTGAAGGAAATGGCAACCCACTCCGTATTCTTGGCCCAAAAGTCCCATGGACAGAGGAGCCTGGTGGGCTACAGTCCATGGGACACAAAGAATTGGACATGACTTGAGTACACAGCATACAACACACATAGTGCCTTTAGGAAAACTCGTAAGAGAAGCAGAATAAGAAAGTTCCTCTGTTTCTTCAAATCTTCCTCTTTGTCTGTTTGTGGTTTATAGTGGTCCTATTTGGGAGATACTCAAATCACCTTCAAAGTGCCCACTGCAGCTTTCTGAAATTGGGGGCTTTGGGTATGGCTTTCATGATGGTGGGTATGGCTGTAGAAGAGAATGGGGTATAAACAAATGGAATATCACATGTCAAGTGGATGTTTGGGTGGGCCTGTCAGTCCCACACTGGGTAGGAGGACCCTGAACTAGAACTCAAAGACTAGGTTCTGGACTAAAATGACTGACATCTTCTGAACTTCTGTTTCCTTATCAAGTAGGGGCTTTGGACTAGGTTGTCTCAGAGGTCCCTTTGTGCCTTTGCAACTGCCTCATCTGTACTGTCCATGTTTTCCAGTTTGTATATGTTTAAAAAGCAACCAGGTCAGATGCCAAAGTAAATCTTCGTCAGGGTCAGTTAAACTATTTCAGAATTTCCAAGTCTCAGGATGTTCTTTTTTCTTCCTTCTCTGTGGAAGGAAGCCTTCACTTCCAGTCTCCCTAGAAGTGAAAGAGACATGAAGTCCATCTTCTCTGTTTTGTCAGTTTAAGTAAAAAGAACTTTTACTTCCATTTTAATAATAGAATTTTTGTGTATTTAATATAGGCAGTGATTTGGCCTCCAGCTGAGTTTAGACTTGAAAAGATGAGAATATTAAAGCTTGTCAGACAGCCTACACACCAATTACGTATTTCTAAGCTGACAGAATGTAAGGTAGAGTTCTTTTTCTTTTCTCCACCAGTATCCCGCCCAAGTAGGAAAAATAAATTAGATAAACCTGATACTCTCTTTGAAAAGGTGGTACTGAAAGTAGGTAATATTTGAAAAAGTGGTATTGAAAGTAGGTAATAAGAAAGACGGCTCCACAATGAGATGAATATGTAGGCCAGAAATTCAGACAAAAGCGCTTCAAGGGTCTTAGCACAGAGCTGTCCAGGAGAACTTTTGTCAGGATAGGAACATGCTGCTCCGTCCAGTCTGGTAGCCACAAGTCATTGTATTTCATTGTAATGATTTTTCATTTTAATAACCACCTGTGGCTAATGGCTTGGACAGCACAGGACAAGAAAAAAAAAAAAAAAAACAGCCAAAGAGCATGAGATTACTGGAGTTGTGGATGGCTGATTTGGGACTAAGAGAATGTCTGAAGAGCTCTTTTGTGGCATACAGTCAGATTTATACCTTGTTGTTCCAAAGGAAAAAAGTTAAGACCACTTGAGAGTAATTGCAGGGCAACACATTGAGACACAGCATAAAATACTTCCTTACGGTTAGTCATATGAAATTATAATCAGATGTCTTAAACTGTAAGAACGTCCCCCAGCTCTGAGAGTACACAGGTCAGGTTTGGTGACAGTGTGGCAGGGACCTGTAGTTTCCTTGTCAATAAAATGAAGATGATAATACTTGTCCCACCCTCCTCCCCACAGGCCACTAAGAATAGATGCAATCCTGTTTTTATAAGTGCTCTGAAACTACCAAGATAGTCTACTAAGTGTAACTAATACTAGGTTAAAGACAGCGATTAAAGGATTTTATGTACTTGGAGTCACCTTAAGGCCGCTTGTTCTGAAACAAGCAAAAAGATTCTCTTTAGGATCCTGAACCAAAACCCCACAGTTTTGACGGTAAATATGCCTCCCCCATGACTATGGAAAATGGCATCTATCATTCAGTTGTCGATCTTAAATTTTTCAGTGATTATTTCACCCAGAGAGGATGCTGAATTTGGTACTATTGCCTTTCCAAAGACCCAGAAAATTTCTGAAAATAAGCAAATGGATGAACTCACAGTACTTTGTTCATGGTAAATGCCCTCATCACAGAGACACCTGGTTCAGACTTGTGGCATCCATCAGCCTTATATCCTGCTGGTTCCTCCTGTTGGATGTAACAGATTCATGGAAAAAGGAGCCTTGTAGGTAATGTCACAGCAGTGGCCTGAAATTGCAAAGAATTTCTACCAGCCTTGTGAACCAGGGCATGGCCTGGAATGCATTGGCCCTGCTTATCCTTCCATGGAGACGTGGGAGCGGCAGGACCGATGTGGAGCTCAGGCGCCCAGCGGTGGGGATCAGCCTCCCATAAAGAACTCCCACGAAATTCATTAGCCGCATTTTCGCACCAGAGCTGGAACCTCTCGCACCATAGGAGTGATGGTTCAGAAAGATACCGATGGCCCTCAGGTCGTTACTGACAGCCCCTGCTTTCTTTTTAAGCAGGAGGACATCTCCTTGCCCTTTTCTCTGTTAAAATGATAAGTGCACGGCACCCTCATTAGGATGTCGCCCCCAAGCCTCCAAGGACATGAGGGGCTTTCCTTCCTTTTCTGCTGTCTCTCATTTTCCAGGCCATCTCATTCTTACATCTTGAGCAGACAATCATGTATTAATAAAAGCTACGAATAAGGAAAGCTAGACAACTCCCAAGTTACACACTGGCATTAGGTCCTTCTCTTCTGTGTCCTTCTCTGGAGAGTAATGCTACCCACCTGGACACAAGCCAGGGGAATTAAAACTCAGCCCCGATTCACAGACAGCCGCCTTCGTTCATGGCGTGTGTGAGCACGTAAACATTCTTGCATGTACTTTGCTGTCAGCCAAGGTTGATGCGCACATAGGTTAAATTGCTGGAGAAAATCAACTTTTTCTCCCGCTGCATCTGATACAAATTTCTAAGTCTGGCTGGGCCTTGGTGCTGAGTATTCGCTCATCTTCACCGTCTCTACAGTGGTTACCCCAGACTTCATCCTCTCATCTCAAATCCTCCTCTCCAGACTTTCCTACCACACCTCATTGTCTGTAGATAGCCCTGCAAGAATATCCAGAATGTCCAGTAAGATCATGCTTGACTTCCACCTCCTCCATTTAACATTTTGTGTCAGAATCATTATTCATGTTTACATCACTCCCTCTGCTGTCAGCACAAAATGTGCTCTTCCTTTTCCCAAGGTCAAAACCGTGTTCTTCAGCCAACCCTTACTGTCTCTGCCATGGCTTTGTCACATCAATCATTTCTTTCCCTTTGTCTTATACCCACTATCTCCTTCACCACTTCCTTCCCTCTCAGCATATGAACTTGAGCAAGTCATCTCCATCTTAAAAAAAAAAAAAAAAAAAATTAATCGTTCCATTTTGAGTCTCTCCCCTTAAAAGTCAAGACATTTTATACTTGCCGCCTTCCGTTCTTCTTAACCTCTGAGTGAATATATTACATCCTCTTGTGCTAATTACATCATTTCTTAACATCCACCAATGACTTGCTAGTCACAAAGCCCAGTCGAGGATGGCAGAATTCTGCCCAGCTGATTCCGCGTTCACCCCTCGGAGCTCTCATCCCATAAGCTGCCCTGATCCTGCCCGATCCTCAGTCTCGTCCTCTTCACTGTCTTTGTCAGGTTCTCCCCTTTCTCCTCAAATATCTAAGAATCCATGTGTTAATGAAAATGTTACCTAATAGCGTGGTTGTAACAGTCCCCTATATAGATCTGAATCAAACCATGCCTCCACCTTTTATTGCGCTGTGGAAGCCTGAGTAATGTTTCTCGGTACATTTCCTCATACTTTTTCAGAGGGTTGTGAGGATAAAAGTAGCAAACAAGTACTTAGCACAGTTGCTAGATAACTGCCTCTCACTTTGCCTTTTTTTTCCTCCCACCACCCATGCCCTCACTTTCCGCCTTTATCCTTTCTGCTCCTGGTCTCCCCTCTAGAGCTCCAGACCCACATCATCAACCACCTGCTGGACGCCTTCCTCAAATAGAAATCATCATTTCTTGCATCCAAAGTAAGTTTCTTGTCCCCTAACTTGGCTTGAGAGCCTCTTAGGTTTGAATCACACTTGTCCACTCTGCCACCTCTTCTCTCTCACTCTCATATCCAGCCATTCAATAAGCCATCCACATTCTAGCCCCCTTATTCTTGGGTCTGGAACTTCCTTTTGATTCTAAAAGCCACAGTCAGATTAAGTCTCCTTTCACCTCCAGCTTAGATTATTGTTCTGGCCTCCGAAGGAGTCTCCGCTCTCATTCCATTGTAAACATTCTTCCTAAAATGGTACCCATGCAGTCACCTCATTCCAGCTCAGATTGCACTCTGTGTATTTCCTGTTACCATTTACTTTGAATTCAAGTTGAGCCAATCTGTGGGTGAGGGAAGAGCAGGAGAAATGGTCGATGCCCTGCACAGAGTTAGAACTCATTAAATGCTGCATGTTTACTGTAAAATAAAGAAAGTCAGTCATGCAGTGAAATGTAAGGCCAGAAGAACTGCTTTGATGATCAATAGTTGATTAAATAAAACTTAGCTCTCAAAGGATGTATGTTCAGAATTAGTCATGGAATAAAATCTATAACTTGATCGTTCTTCACTTGAGGCCTACCAGAACAGGGGGTGGCTTGGCTGATTAAGAGTAGATCTCAGCGCAGCATCAACAGGCTGCCTTCTGTTCCCACCAGCCAGAGCGAGCTCACCCTCTGCACACTTCTCCTTCCAACCCGGGCTGAAGGGGCCAGTCTCCATTCCTGATATGGACTTTTTGATCTTGAGACCAATGTGTGGAGCTTGAAAGGCGTTCCTTGCCAAATGTAGTGCAGGACTGAAATTGGGTCCCTGGAAAAGCCGTGCACTGCAGGTCTTCCGGGGACTCAAGCGAGCACACTTGCCAGTGCCTGAGTTTGTCTCCCTCCACCCCTGCTATGCCTTAGACACTTGCTCCCACCTCTGACCCGCAACACTCTGGGCAAGAAAACAGTGATGTTTCTGCACCTGGCAGCAGGTGCTGTGTGGGAAGTGCCCAGCGAAGGGGGTTTGATGTGTGAGTGAAAGGTCCCCCAGGTAACGCCGCTGGGGAGTGCTTGATCTGAAGCTGAGAACTCACCAGGTCATGCTGGAAATGGTAGCTGCTGGGCATGGCTTTCATCCTTGTTTATCATCCTTTTTAAGAAAACCTTTCGTGAAGTTTTGTGGCGGGGTGGGGGACATTTGTTGTTGTTTTGTTTTGTTTTTTTTTTTTTTTTGGTACAAATGTATATTTTTTTTCCTGAGAACGAGAGAGAAAATGTGTGTGTGCGCGTGTCTGGAAGAACATTTCTATATTCCTTTTTATCGTCTCTTGTCACTGCAGGGCAAGGTTGTAACCTTTTGACGCAGATTGTGAATCTTAATGAATTTGTCACTTGCCATGGGAAAGAGATGCCTGTTCAAAGAGTGGGAAACATTTTCTTTTGCTAGCAATATCAAGATGTACCTCGTATAGAAAATAATAACTAATCTTTTGATTACCTACTATGTGTTAGCTACCATTTTAAACACTTTGTGTATTAACTTATTCTTCGTAGAATCCATTATTGCTGGTTTTTCCAGTGGCGTTTGAGGAAACAAAAACAGAAGGATGTTAAGTCCTTTGCCTGAGGTTGTACATTTAGTGGGCTTCCCTTGTGGCATAGGGTAAAGAATCTGCCTGCGATGCAGGAGACCCGGGTTGGGAAGATCCCCTGGAGGAGGGCATGGCAACCCAATCCAGTATTTTTGCCTGGAGAATCCCCATGCACAGAGGAGCCTGACGGACTGCAGTCCATGAGGTCGCAAAGAGAGTAAATGAGAGACCCAGGACTCAAGCTTGGGTTCCAGGACCAGCAGTGTTCATCCTGCTGCTTTTCAGCAGGCTGAAAATGATTCCTGGGCACAAGCATGGAGCACTGAGGACTTAACTAGATGTTCCCTCAGGCTGGTACCTAGGACATGGCCCCTGTCTTCAGGGTCCTACTGTCCAGTGGTCAGGGGAAGGGGCTGAGACTGTCTTGTTTATTGATGTGTCTCTGTTGCTGGGTGCAGTGTCAGACATGTACATGGGAGGTAGTCAGTAAGATTTTGTTGAACCTTGAATCAGTATAGGCTCCAGAAGGTTAATTTAGCTTATGGATGATCAAGATTGAATCATGAGCAGTTAACAATAAAGGGGAATTTGAGACTTCTAAAACATAGTGGTCACGTATGCCACCTTTAGGAACACCAGTGGGAACATAGTTTGGCACCAGTTGGATCACTGTTGTTACCCATTGCGGTATTTTTTAAACTCTTTCAAAGGTTATGTGGGGGCTCCCTAGCTGCTGTGTGGTTTATAAGTATTATGTGCGTCGTGGGGCTTCCCAGGTGACACTGAGTGGTAAAGAATCTACCTGCCAGTGCAGGAGACATGGGTTCAATCTCTGAGTTGGAAAGATCCCCTGGAGGAGGACATGGCATTCCCATAAATGTTCCTGGGAGAGAATCCCATGGACAGAGGAGCCTGGCAGGCTGCAGTCCACGGGGTCACAGAGAGCCGGACACAGCTTGAGAGAGCATGACCACACATGCGTGTCACGTAAAGATTTTCATGCTGTAGAACCATCAGATGCACTTGTTGGCATGACACAATGTCGTGAGATAGAGGGAGGCACAGTGAGGGGGTCAGAAATAGAAAGTTACGGATTCAAAGGTGAGACATAGGACAGAAATGTTGGGGCCTGGAGGACAATTAAGACAACATAGTAAAGACTGGTATGAGGAGCGAAGACCTGAGCAGATTGGAGGCACAGGAGGAGGGGGAGGCAGGCATGAAACATTGCTCAACAAAGCTTCAAATTACAGGGGTCCATCAATGACCTTAAACCAAGAGACTGAAGAATTTTTAAACAGTGGCCCTGTGGCTTACCAACTGTCACTTCAGGTTGACTGCCTTTTGATTGGGAAAGGTTCGGGGGCCCCCTCCACCACCCCGCATGTCGTTAATCCTCAGAGTGTTTGGACCATGAGTTCCAGGGTGTTCCAAGACAGCATGGATCAAGGGAGACGGACACTCGTGGCCAAAGGGCTGCCTGCTGTCATGACGGAGGGCTTCGTGAGTGTCAGCAGGTAGGGTAGCTTTACCAGAAAGTGTTTAGAAAAGTGAGACCCAGCTCCCACTTCTCACTCAAACACTTTACTGCCATCTTCCTCTCAGCAAAACTGAGCATTAGGTGCCCAGTGTTTGGTTTGAACTTTAGTTCTAGTTTTCATGAAAATGCATCGTGCCTGTGAGTGCCTCTTCAGTGCTGCTGGGACAGAACCTGGGTGTTTTATGTCCTACCTCTCTTCCAGGAAGATGGAAGGTCCTTGCAAAAGTGGTTTCCAAGGAATAACCCAACACTTTAAAGATTTATAGAACAAGTGTCCACTTCCAGGTTCATTTAAGTTTTACAAAACATGTCTGCTTCTACTTTGCCATGTCAGCAAAAGAGTCTGGGATTTAAATAAATAAAACCTGGTGGGACATAGTAAAGCACACACACAAAAAATATGATACATCAAGTTACTACTGAAGGGAATATTAAGACCTAGGTGATCTTCTCACTGATGCTTCCTGAACAGAAAACTGCTTCAATCTTGAGTCTCTGTGTTTTTTTGATAAGCTGAAGGATTTGTGAGCTGGGGGATGCTGCGAGGGGTATCCACCAAAGATAATGATCATGTTTAGGATCTGCACTTTTATTTTATGAAAGGAGGCAGATGATGGTGCAGAACATAAGTCTTAAAAGTACCTGACCCTCTTTCTTTCCTTAGGAGTTTCTCAATGCAGCTAACTTGGTGAGATTTTTTAAAAATAAATTATTTTGAGTACATCATGAGATAGGATGTGTTAGGATGAGACAGAGAACAGTAATAGAAGTCAGGAAAACCTATAGACATTAAAAAGAAGTATTTGCTGAGTCCCTCCTGTGTTTACTCTTGTGAGGATTTTAGTAAAAACAAAATATGATCTCTGCCAAGTTCAGAAGGTGTATTTTCTCTGTCTTCATTCATTGTTCTTGGTTTCCTCAGGACCCAGAGCACCTAACACCTCCAGAGCACACGTCCCGTGAATGAGTGGCTTTGGAAAGAGGCTCTAAAAAACACACTCTTAATCAGTTACACTGTAAAGCCTTTATCCTGTTTTTCCATCTAACTAATCCTTTGAAAATTGCCGTGAGGGAGCTTTATTTTACTGAAGAATCTAGACAAAAGAATAAGTAAATGAGTGAATGAATGAATACAAGAAAATTATCTCTCATTCAACCCATAGATGAAATTATCCTAAATCTGCTCATGAAGACTTATTGGGCTGTGCTTTCTATATCACTGTCCCTGAGTGCTTTAATCATTTATTAATTATTAAACCTCCCCTGTAGCTTAAGGAAAAAGAGAGGCTTGATACCAGTTTGGAATGCAGTAAGTTTCTTTTTTATTTTCCTTAACAGCTACATGCAGTCAGTTAGAAACTGTACCCTGTTGGTACTTTGTTTTACTGAGTCTCAGTCTAAACTGTAAATTAAGCCCAGGAGGTCACTAGAGCATCATCTTCAGGAAACTCCTAGTGTCAGAAACGGGCACTGTGCATTCGGCCCCAGTGTCATCCTATGACATTTGTGTGCCAAAGAGAAGCCTGTCGTTCCTAAAACTGGCTACAACTACACAAGCCACCTTCACCTCTGTGATGGAAGTATTCTGAGAGTGAAGTTCACTTTCATCGAACTTACACAAAAGCCAGAATTACCAGCATGTATTAAATTTGTCTTTATTTTGCATCATGGCATTTAAGGGAATCCCTGGGGCAGCTTATTGGATCTGAGGGCCAGAGATTTTATTCATTTGGTAAACATTTGTTGAACTCCCACTCTGTGCTGTGCACCACCGGGGAATAAAACTAATACAGTCTCTGTTCTCAAGGATTAGGTAATCTATCAGGTAAGTCCAATATGAAAAGCTAGCAGACTTGGGAAGTGATAGGCTGGATAGAGGTAGTGGCCTTAGGAGAAAGGGGGAGAAGAAATAGTGGACCAAGCCTGGCAGCAGGGAGGCTCCAGGTTCCCCTGGGAATGCTAGTGTTAGAGTGGAGAGAAAGCATTTTGAAATCTCATTTCAGCAGCCAGGAGGGGAAGGCTCCAGTAGGATGGATAGGGGAAAAGGAGTCAGGGCAGTTGGGTCAAGGTCTGACCTCCTTCCCGGAATGTGATGACAGGGACCCCCAAGAATCAACAATGATACCAGCTGAGTGAAGACAGTCAGGAAACGTCTTGCAAGAGCTGCCTTAATTTGGATCCTTGCTGGAGTATTTTAACAAAGTCATTTACTGTATGAATGACTAGATACCATGACAATACAGGTAGAAGCACTTAGACTGGCGCTTGCTATCTAGTCGTTAAGGAGTTACCTAGGGCTTCCCTGGTGGCTCAGACTGGAAAGAATCCGCCTGAAGTGCAGGAGACTCAGGTTTGATCCCTGAGTGGGGAAGATCCCCTGGAGAAGGGAACGGCAACCCACTCCAGTATTCTTGCCTGGAGAATTCCATGCACAGAGGAGCCTGGCAGGCTACAGTCCATGGGGTCCCGAGGAGTCAGACAGGACTGAGCCACTAACGCTTTCACTTTTTCAAAGGAGTTACCCAGCTAGAACAAGGCGGGGAAGGTGCAGCAGCAATTCAAGTCCAGTATTGTTGAACACCTTTGCTCTTAACCAGGAAGCAGTTGTACCTCCTTTAACACAGAAAGTTCTTCCAAACATCCCAACACCAGGTGTCCACATATTTTCATATTAGAATAGCTTTGCATTAGGTCTCTTCTCCTCTCATCTTCTTGCTCCATAAATTTGGCAGAACTCCATAGGCTTCACTTAAACATCATTATAAGTGATTGCAGCGCTGCTTTAAATATTTGTGAAACGAGTTAAGAAGCATATGCACTCTGATTTTTGTGTGTGTCTATTTCATTATTTTTAAAAAATCCTGGTTGTAAGCCACCAAATTGATTTAGTAGTTTGTAGCACCTTTGAGTGTTCTCTCAGACACCAAATAAACAGTATTCCCAACCACAGTGACTAAATCAGGCACTTCCATGTTTGAAAAATTTATAGGGTAGAAAGAAAATGTATGTGGCTAGATAAATAACCAGGCAGTTGGGACATGTCTGAAGTGAAACACTAGTTTCCTGAAACATATTCACTAAACATACAGCCGTGTCACAAAAAAAGATTACGCTCAAGAGAATTTATTATGATATGTTTGCTCCCCAGGAGTATTGCCCTTAGTATATGGCGCATCTCCATATTGAAGTCATTTGTTTCAGATTCTGTTTATGAAAATGAAATGTTCCCTTGAGTCTTGGAAAACTTATTTGGTCAGTCCAATTAAGAAAAAAAAATGAATTTTGTATTTAGCATTCTAGTTCTGATATTAAAAGGGGCATTCAATAACTAGTAAATTTAGAGGTTACTTAGAGACTGAATTGATTGTCTTGTTTTAACATTTTGACTTTCAAGAAGGTTTATCAGCAAAACTTCTTTACTTGTATAAATTCCACTTGAGTTTGGGACTTTTTTTTTTTTAAGGAAAAAAAAATATTTGTGGGGATAATTGTTATATGTATCGTAGTGTATTTGTGCAGATGAGACTTCCCAAATCTTGACAAAAATGAATTGAAGGGAATGTATTTTGAACAAGGCTGATCTTTACTATGTAAATGAGATTTCATAGTGTGGTATAATATCTCTGCAAAGCTGTGGAATTTTATCCTCTGCATTCTGAAGCTGCTAGATGCTAAAGTCTCAGCTTTATTCATGTGGAGCCAAGAGAAGGCAACCACTTACATGTCAGCCTTATATCCAAGCAGAGATGATCACAAAATGATGGCTTTTGCGATGTAACAGAATTCCTACCAGAAGTCAGATGATTTTTGTTGTTTTGATTTTGTGTTCTTCTCTACTGGTGAGTGTCTATTTAAAAGTAAGTGAGAATCCAGCAAGTGAAAAAGTGTCACACGTTCCTTTCTCCAGGGGATCTTCCCAACCCAGGGATCAAACCCCAGTCTCCTGCATTGCAGGTGGATTTTTTACCATCTGAGCCACCAGGGAAGCCCACACTTTTTAAAACCGAAGAAATACGGCCATTTTACTAAGAGAAAGAGACAGTCTAGCACAGTGGTTCAAAGTGATAGCTCCGCAGCCCCCGCCGGCTGGATTTGAATCCCACCACTACTATCACAATGCAGTCAGCCACCCTGTAGATACAAATTCTTAGGCAGTTGGGAGTGATTATCAAATGAGTCCATGCAAATAGATTGTCCTGTCCCCAAACAAGACACAGACTATGGACATCAGCCTGATTGTCACATCCAGGCAGCCTGGGGCCCTGTGCTCAAAGGACCCAGCAAGCTCAGGCAGATGGTAGTGCTAGAAACAACCTCGTAGGGGCACCTCCCGCAGTCACGGTCATGGAGACAGTATCAAGCCAGGTCATGCTGAAGCCTCCTTCTGCTTTTTTTTCAGCTGTGCTGCAGCATGTGAGATTATAGCTCCTCAACCAGGAATCAAACCTGTGCCTTGAACAGTGGAAGATCATAGTCTTAACCACTGGACTGGCCAGGGAATTCCAGCCTTGTTCTACTTCTGTCCAGGGCTCGAAGGATAGCATAAAGCCCTATTTTCTTCATTTTTTTGGTGTAAGAACCTTATATGTATTGCTTTCCTTTGACTTGAATCAAAGCTCGAGTTCAAATGGGCGCCTCCCAGCAACATCACCCTGTTCCTTCCTGGCTCACACCAGAGAGAACCATCCTAGAGCTGGAGTGGGAGTTAACCCCACAGACACTGAAAGTGGAAACGAAGATATTTCCCAAAGGAAAACGGGGGTATTGTTGTACCAAGAAAATTGAAAGGATGAAGTGACAGAAACAACAAATGTCTATATAGAAGTGAGGATTGGGCCAAGGTCACTTGGTTCTCCAGTTAGCATTGGCCCAGAAAAAGGTTTGCAGAAGACCCAGGTTTGCAGGGGAGGCCGGTGCACAACCCAACTCAGAGGCTCAGATAGGTCAAGTCAGCGGAAAGGAAACAGACATTGGAAAGAAATAATAGCCACTGGGTGTCTTATGCCATACCAGGATCTTTACATGTGTGGTCTAGTGTAAGCCTCAGCACACCATAAAGTAGAACTGAGGATTTATTGGGACTGGCGATGAGGATAAAGATAAATCTGGAGTCACCCAGAGCTTTGCGTGACCCCAGGGCAGGCCAAGAAAGCAGGCCTCATAGAGGGGAACATGGGTGCTAAACGGTGTGGGGCCTGCAGGCAGGTTAAAAAGGGGGCTGCTCATGGTTGACAATGAAATTCTTCTTTTGACCTAGATGTGAAGTGATTAATTACTTTGGTTGTTTGGAAAGCAGTAAAGCCAGCGATCCATGCCACGGTCTTGATCTTTCAACCCACATATCTTATTTTTCAACAATGGAAAATAGTTTGTAAGAGATAAATGTGACTTCTGTGTGCTATATATATATTTGTGCCACATTTAATTTCATTAGCTGTGATGTCACATAGCTGTGCTTATATAACTGCGTAGACCAGATGGTAAAGCTTTCTGAAGAAAAACGGTTCCACAATGTAATTGAACATGTCCTGTTGACAGAGTTACAACCACCCATTTTCCCAATTAAATATAGGTGATTCAATAAAATGGACAGAGTCTTTTTCTCTGCCACCACTTCTAGCTCAAAACAGAAGGGAGAAAATATGCTACAAAGTGGGGAAATTGAACAATTATGGTGGATAGCACAAGCTGATAGGAAGAGAGGCAGGCCTCCCCCTCCCACCCTGGACCAAAGAGGAGCTGTTTGCTGATACCTAGGCTTGGCTGGTGACCAAAGGCAGAGGCCTGGCTTTCTTGGTTATGACCAGTCTGAAAATGGACATGAACATTATGAAGACTATTCAGGACCTGTTGAAACACCATGTAGAGCGTTGGCTTCTGAGTGGAATCAAGTGCAGAGGAAACATTTGTGTTGACTCTGGGCAGGTGAGGATGCTGGGTTTTATAACTTTTCAATCAATACAGAAATATGCCAGCCAAATCCGTGTTTGTGAACAAACATCTGATGGCGCCGTTACTGAAAATATTTCTGTATTTAGTGAAGAAAAGATTAACTAACTGTAGGCAATACCACTGGAGATGATGACAATGATTATCACTAGAGATGATAATAAATAAGACATTCTTATGGAGAAGTTGGGAAATGGCACTTGACCATGTGGAGGAACTTAAATGAAGCAGTTGCTACATGTGTATTTTTCTTAGCTAGCTTAGTATTGTGTGAGTAAAAACTTGCAGTCATTCTCACTCTCTCCTTGTAGAGAAGTTGAAAATTTGAGAGTCAGAAGCAACCAGATCCTCTCAAGATCATCCTTTCATTTCACCAATGAAGCAATAGAGGCTTAAAGAGAAGAACTCACACACCTTCAGAGAAATTAGGGCTGTGGACTTTCCTGGTGGTCCAGTGGCTCAGACTCCACACTCCCAATGCAGGGCGCTCAGGTTCAATCCTAGGTCGGGGAACTAGATCCCACGTGCTACAACTAAAAAGATCCTACATGCCACAGTGAAGATTGAAGATCCTGTATGCTGCAACTAAGATCCAGTGCAGCCAAATAAATAAGTAAAATTTTAAAAGAGAGAGAGATTAGGGCCAGGACCCAGTTGTCTCTTCTCCCATGACTGGCTTTGTTCCTGTTCCAGTGCTAAGAAGATGATGGAGAGAGTGGGGGGTGGGGCGTGAACATGTGAGGGTTGCCTGCCCTTGCTGCTGGTCACCCAAAGCAGCTTCACTTCTGTCCGTTTCATATATTGGGGTCCCATGTAAGAATTTATTTAAAATACTGTTCTCATGTAAAAATGTACGAAGTTTGAAACCCGCTATCCTCAACCACAGGTGGGCGTGTATGATGCCTGCCTGTCTTCACTCCAGCCCAGCGGGCCTTACAATATGGGCTTCTCTGTATCTACTCTTTTCCTGATTCATATGACAAAAAGTAAAGTGAAAGTCACTCAGTCGTGTCCAACTCTTTGCGACCCCATGGACTATACAGTCCATGGAATTCTCCCAAGGCCAGAATACTGGAGTGGGTAGCCTTTCCCTTCTCCAGGGGCTCTTCCCAACCCAGGGAACGAACCCAGGTCCCTGCATTGCAGGTGGATTCTTTACCAGCTGAGCCACAATGGAAGCCCAAGAATACTGGAGTGGGTAGCCTATCCCTTCTCCAGCGGATCTTCCCGACCCAGTAATCAAACCAGGGTCTCCTGCATTGCAGGAGGATTCTTTACCAACTAAGGTAAGCTGAACCAAATCTTGTGGAGAAAGAAGGTAGAATAAGGAAATGTCTCAGGGCAGTTGACTGTTTATAGACAGCATAGAACATTGTCACCCTACCTCTATCCCAATTAGATTTGGGAAAATTGGACTTAGGAATCTGAACCCAGGATGTTAGTCCCAGCTCTGCAGGGAGCTGCTGTTTGACATTGCACACTGCCGGTAGACCTGTTCAGAGAACCATCAGTCCCCACCTGATAAAGGAAGTAGGCAAAGACGGCAAACCTTGTCCAGCTGCTGCAGGAGAGAATCCAGGCAGGGAGAGAAATGCAGTCTACCTTGAGCCCTTCAGCACCAGCCACCTGCCTGCATGGGTCTTCACTCCGGGCCTCCTCTCTAAAGCACCTCTGCTCGTGACTCAAAAATCTAACTGTTCTTTTGACATGTTTTACACCTGATTCCTTTAATCACCAAGTCTTGAGCTACTTTCCCTGCTTTTAGCCCTGTGGGTGGGGGCCAGCCTCAAGTTCAGCCCAGCAGGCTGAGCCTGGAGAGGCAATCATGGTCCCCAAATGGACTCCTTTGTTCCCAAAAGGGGCCTTTCTAGGAGGCTCCCCAGGGGCTGCGGGTCTGTTCTCCCAAGGCTTCCTGATTGCCTCTCCACCCAGCCCCAGAGGGATCTGATTGCAGCTCTGTTTCCCCTGGGCCTTTGCTTGCTTTTTACCCACTTGCAGCCTGTCTCTTGAAGGCCTGATTGGCCTCTCCACTTCTCCCAGGGCACAGGACTGTTCTTCAGCTCCTCTTCAGCTGCCTCAGCCATCTAACCTCTGCCTGCCTGGTTTCTAGGTTTTCCCTACTGCCTGAGTATTCCTGTGAACACAGGTACATGCACACACACACATACAGCCCATCCTGAAAACGCCTCTGCATCTTTCTCTCAGCACTGCTTAATATCATCCCCACTATAATATCATCCCCACCTTTTCCCAAACCTAACTTCCCACACTAGCCAGCCAGGGCTGAGATAGCCATGCCTTTTTCTTTAGTTTACTTGGAACTGATAGAAGAGGCTCAGGTATTGTGTGCTTCTCATGTCGTCTAATTTATCTCAACACAGGGCCCATAGCTGCTTCTAAGAGAGGAGATCAGTTTCACTCTGAGTGGCTTCTTTTAGCCATGTTGGATTTTTTTTCTTCCCGACCCAGGGATGGAGCCCACATGTCTTATGTCTCCTGAGTTGGCAGGCAGGTTCTTTACCATTCGCACCACTTGGGAAGCCCAAGACACACAGGTAGATCATGTAATTCAGGATTTGGATGTTCTGGGCATCATGCTGTGTCCTTCCAAACTTAATAAAGGTATAGTTGGTCTAAGTCGTCTTTCTGTAGTAATCTCTACAGACTGCTCTTAGAGTAATCTGTTCCCATCTGCTCTTAGACTCCCTGTTTTGTAGTATGTTATCGACAGGCCTGCATTTGTCATATAACATTTGTTGTTTAATTTTCATTTTGTTCCTGCTCACATCCACATAGTCATCAGCATGGGATGACTATGGTGACATCTTTTCAGCCTAAAGAGGAGACACTGGTATTTAGTCAGTCTCTACAGCCTCAGTGGAGGTGTCTGTGGTTCCTCAAGTCTTTTTAAATGTTGAGAAGAGCCCCTGACCCCCAGTCAACTCCATGGACCCTTGCTCCCAGGCACTGAATTTAGCAGTGGTTAGTGTCTGTCTCAATACTATGATGAGGGAGAGAAGCTGCATTTAGGATTTTCATTTGAAAGGTTGGACAGCAAGACCTTCTCCATTGGATTTTTAAAATAGGCTTAATGTTTTCTACTCCAGAGAACTGAATGCCTTTTAGGTAAGGAAACTAAAATATAGTAGGTCAACTTTAAGATCACTGTGCAAATTTATGTCAGAGTCACTTGAACAACTCTTTTGTGTATCTGTTGGGTATAAGCCAGTGGGCTAGAAACCCAGAAGTGACAGAAAGGGGTGAAAGTGGCAGACCCTGCCCTCAAGGGGTTTCTATATAAGAGAGCAAATAAAGTATAAATAAAATTAATGACATTCAGCAGCAGTGAATGAGTTTAAACCACTAGTTTGTGAAGATTTCAGAAAATGAGACAGGAATTGATTTATTTTAAAAAATAGCTTATTGAGATGAAGTTCACATAACAAAGTTAACCATTCGAAATGAACAATTCGGTGGCACTTAGTGCATCCACAGTGTTGTGCAACTACCTAGTTCCAAAGTATCTCCATCACTCCAAAGTAAAACCCCTTATCTACTGAGCAGTTTACTAATTCCACTTTCCTCCAAGCTCCTGGCAGTCTCTGATCTCTCTTAAAAGTTTATCTATTTTGGATATTTCATATAAAGGGAATCATAACAGTATATGACCTATTTCTCTGCTTTTTTGCTTAACATATATTTTGTAAGTTCATCCATATTGTAGCATGTTTCAGTACTAATTTCCTTTTTATGTTCAATAATTTTCCAATGTATGTGTTTACCATGGTTTTTTATCCATTGATGAAAAATTTGGGCCATTTCTACCTTTTGGCTATTGTGAATAGTGGTGCTATGAACATGTGTGTACATGTACTTGCATGAATATCTGATTTCGGTTCTTTTGGTCATGCACCTAGGAGTCGAACTGCAGGGTCATATGGTGAAGTCTGTGTTTAACCTTTTAAAGAATCACTAAATCCATAGGCTGAATCTTTTGGAGTACCCACCAGCAGTGAGGGTTCCAGTTTCTCTACATCTTAGCACTTGCTCTTTTTATTTGTTTGCTTTCTTCTGCTTTTTGTTGTTTTTTAAAGTAGCCGCCTTAGTGGGTGTGAAGCAATACCACGGGATGGTCTTTGTTTGCCTTTCCCTGCTAATGATAGTAACATGTTTCCGTGAACCTGCATCTCTTCTTTGAAGAAATGTCTGTTCCCATTCTTTTCTCACTTTGAGTCGGGTTCTCTTTCAGTTGTTGAATTGTAAGAATTCTTTATTTATTGTTTATACTAGACCCATATCAGATCCCTACTTTGCAACGTTTCCCCATTCTTTAGCTTATGTTTTCACTTTCTTGGTAATACTCTTCGTTGCAGTTTTTAATTTTAATGGAATCCAATTTTTCTGGTTTTCTTCTTTCATTGCTCGTTTTTTTATACTATGTCTAGGAATCCATTGCCAAATCCAGGGTCCTAAGGATTTACCCCTCTGTTTTCTCTGAAGAATTGTATGGTTTTAGCTCTTACATTTAGGCTGATGATCTATGTTGAGGTAATTTTTGTACATGATGTAAGGATTGTACATTGAGGATTGTACATTTTGAGGATTGGCTTTTCCATTTCTGCCGAAGACCATTGAAATTTTGATAGGAATTGCATAGAATCTGTAGTTCACTTTGGGTAGCACTGACATTTTAACATTGTTAAGTTTTCCAATTCATGAATATGGTGTGTCTTTCCATTTACTCAGATCGTCAGATTTGTAGTTTTAGTGTGCAAGTCTTTTACTTCTTTAGTTAAGTTATTCCCTATCCTTTTGAATACTATTGTAAATGCGTAATTATTTTAATTTCATTTTTGGATGGTATGTTCCTGGTATATGGAAATACAACTGATTTTTGTGTGTTGGTCTTACACCTTGCAACTTGGCTGAATTCATTTTATTAGCTTTGGGATTTTCTGTATACAGAATCATTTCATCTGTGAACAGAGACCCCTTTTATTTCTTTTTCTTATCTAACTGCTCAGGTTAGAACTTCCAGCACAGTTTTCAGTAACAATGGTGAGCACAGACATCTTTGTTTTGTTCATGATATTAGAGAGAAAAGGTTTCAGTATATCCCTTCCGAGTATGAGGTTAACTATAAATGCTGTTATCGTCTTAAGGAACTTCCCTTCCATTCATAGTTTTCTGAGTGTTTTTATCATAAGAGGGTGTGGGATTTTGTCAAATGCTTTACCTACACCTTGGCTTCCCAAGTGGCACTAGTAGTAAAGAATCTGCCTGCCAGTGCAAGAGACCCAAGAGACGTGGGTTCGATTCCTGGGTCAGAAAGCTCCCCTGGCGTAGGAAGTGGTACCCCACTCCAGTACTCTTGCATGGAAAATTCCATGGGCAGAGAAGCCTGGCAGGCTACAGTCCATGGGGCCACAAAGACTCAGACACGACTGAGCACACACACATTGCCTACATCATTTGAGATGTTTGTGTGGTGGATAGAATCTTACAGAAAGAGGAGAATGGATTAATAGAGATAAAGAGAAATGTGAAATCTGGAGAAGTAAGCAGCTAAAGTACAGTGCTAGGAATGTGACTAGTATCTGCAGAGATTACTGCACAATCTACAGTCACTGGAGGAGAATACAGCAGAGCAGAGGGCTAGATGACAAGCCTGGAAAGGACAGATTCTGAGAACACTAGGAAGGACCTTGAATGCCAGAATACCTTGCACTGCTGCTGCTGCTAAGTCGCTTCAGTCGTGTCCGACTCTGTGCGACCCCATAGACAGCATCCTACCAGGCTCTCCCGTCCCTGGAATTCTCTAGGCAAGAACACTGGAGGGGGTTGCCATTTCCTTCTCCAATGCATGACAGTGGAAAGTGAAAGTGAAATCGCTCAGTCGTGTCTGACTCTTGGTGACCCCTTGGACTGCAGCCTACCAGGCTCCTCTGTCCATGGGATACTAGTGGAGCTTTTGGGGGTTTCTGACCCCAGTAAACTAAGAATTGTGACAGCTCATTGTTCTCCGTCTCTGTGTGCCCACTTCCACTTTTGACTTTTTCATCCATCTATCTAACATCTAACACCCTTCCTTCTTAATTCTGGCAGTGAAGTGTCACATACACTTGATGAACAAAGGAAATACTGGATTTCTTCAATACAATATAATGAATCCTATGATTTTTTAAATTTAGGATAAATAAAAACAATATTAAGAAGTAAGCCAACTCTTTGTGGTGCTTCGTTTCTAGTTATGTACAGGGACAGACATGGTAACAAGCCAACAGCTTTTGTCGAGGCTGTAAATTAGACAGGAGAGAGGAACGAACTGCACATTCCTAGCTCCCGGCCAAGGTTCCTGAGATTTCTGCCAGCCCTCTCACAGACAGCAGCATGGTTCCTCAGCTGTCCTTCTAGTCAGAGAGACAGATGGAACCTCAGGGGCTTCCTGTTCACGCGTCTCAGAATTCAGAGTTGTTATGATGTGTGGGCTTTGAAAATGCCACACGTTAGGGAAGCCGAGTTTCTGCATCTCAGGCTTTCTTCTATTGAGCATGTGTTCCTTTCCATCTCTGTGGCATTAATTTTTGTTGTGTGTGCCTCCAGGGTCCTAAGGATTCCAGGTTCCTGGAATCTCAGCAGAGGATGAGTTCTGGTTCTGCTGGAAGGTGGGCTCATTAAGTGTACTTGAAGTTTGCCTTCCTGCATGCTCTCCTGCCTGGTTCTCAGATCAGCCTCGTTCCCTCCCTCTTTTTGTTTAGTTAGTCACTCTCTTCTCCAGTGGGCAGTCATTTCCAGGGACTTTGCTTCCTCTAGGTAGTGAGCTTTGACCTGAAGGCCAGCTTGTCTATGTAAATGTCCAGTGTGTATCAGAGAAGTGACTATTTAGCTCTTAAACCAGGTGCCTCTGTCCTTTTTAAAGACCTTTCCAGCATCCTGTTAACCTAAGTGCCAGGGGCAGAAGTCCCCAGGGGCACCTGATGCAAATGTTAATGACTTTTTCATTAGGACACTTTATCACAGAATTCCAGCTGTTGGTGTCAGCAGGTGACAGTGAGGCCTCTCTTGGTTAAGAAGAATATGAAGAGCAATGGAAATCAGAAATGGAAAGAGGAATTGGATTCAGTCATCAGAAAGCTATTCGACATCTAAATTTTAGCCAGTAGTGGATATGGCTGCATGGAAAATGCATGCATACATCCAGTGTTGCAAGGTCTTAATTTTCTTATCACCATCATCAAGCAATGTTAATGAGGAACCCAGTTGTGCATGACTCTGTATGCAGCAATGCAATTATACTTCCAAGGTAAATTGCGTAGGGTATGTAAAGTGACTGAGACTTGACAGTTAGCACGGTTCTTTAATTGCAGCAAAGCAGCTGAAGTAAACAAGTGAGTCTAATCTTTGAGAAAGCCTAGAACTAAAAAGTCTAAGTTTTGGAAGGAAGTCATGGTCTTTCATGTTACACACCGTGGCATCATTGACTCAGTGGACATGAGTTTGAGTAAACTCTGGGAGATAGTGAAGGACAGGGAAGCCTGGTGTGCTGCATTTCCTGGGGTCACAAAGAGTCAGACATGACTGAGTGACTGAACAGCAACAACACATTACACAATGGAATCTTCCTTTCTTAAAAGACTCACAGACTTTTATGCTGGAACATCTAATACAGATTTTATTTTTCTTTTTGAAACAGTTGGCTTGATAACAGTTAGAAAATCCTTATAGGTTAGTTACCAAAAAAGTTGAGCAATATAAAAAGAGCATCTAAACTAAAAAGGAAAAGCCATCAATTCACCCCAGCCCAGCAAACATGCTTCCACTCCCACTGGATGACCACTGTTAACATTTATCTATCGCTTTCCCATCCTCCTTTTAAGTACAGATATATGCATATGTATTCAGACATTGCTTTAAGTTCATATTGATACACGCGTATGTTTTCTCTGATTGGCTTTGCCTGCATGGAAGGTTAGGGCTGTTGTTTAGACCTGCTCCCCTTAGCTTCTGGAAGAGAAAAGCCAACAGCCTTACCCCTTTATTCTGCCTATTGCATTAGGAGTAAGCTTACTGATCACTACTTTTGGCTTTACTTTTAGATGGCTGATTTTTATTGGTTTTAATGCCACAGCCAGTTAGCCTTTATGTCTTCACATTCAGAATTTGTTTCTTTTGTTTGGGGTGAAGATAATTTCTGCCACCAAGTGCCCATTTGCTAACTAAGAATGCCTTTAGCAGAGGCAGAAAGCACCAGGACTGCCTCTCTGGTTTTTACAAGGGACACTTACCTCTAAGGCTATAACTTTTAACTGAATTAGATTCAGGGTCATTTTTTTCAAATGATAGATATCTGTGTGACCATCAAGGTGCTATATGCTCCGTAAAACATAAACGTATTCTCTTCTGTGGCTTTTCCCTCAGAAGCCCACTTATCTGCCTCGGTGTCTTCTGTGTCAGCCTTGTTTTGTTTTGAAGTTGATGATTTGTACCTGGACATTGTAAACCCTGTTCATTGACTGTGGGGTTGACTACTGATTCAGAAATCCAGTCCCTGGAGACATAAAGCTCAGCAGACATGCACAGAGTGGGCGCCTGCTTTTGCTGAAGTCCCTCTTCATCTCCAGGAACTGAATTTTTCATGCAGTAATTAAAATTTGTAGGTCAGGCCTCCCATGGCACCGTTTGCTGCTAATGTGGGAAAGCAGTGATCAGATTCGCTTACGCTGCTCTTCACTGAGCTGAGACTTAAAGGATGAAGGGTGACATTTTCCCCCATTTTGTAAATTAATGCCATTGATCTGCCTAACAAGAACAAAGTTAGGCTTCAAAATACCAAATGATAAAGAGATTAAGACTTTAAATGGCTTTCCAAAAGGCAACCTCTATTGTAAGGCTCCAAGCTGACTATTGAACTTTCAATTAGAATTTCTAATAGGCTATTGACTTAAATGGATAAAATGTTGCAAGTGATAGCTTTCAAGATGACAAAGATTGCTTCTTACATTCTGCAATATTACTTGATGTAGCGTATACCATTCTGGAAGGTGAATAAGCAGAATAATAAACTGTTAGCCTCTCTTTGTAGCATGTCAGCTGAATCTTGGTATAGTTTATCTCAAAGATGAATGAATGCGTTTGTAAAAAATAAATGTATTTTTGAAATGCTTTGTGTTTTCTGACTGTGAGTTCCATGAAACCTTTCATGGCATGGGAATCTCTTAGTCTCTGACATTGTGGCAGTGTTCTTCTTTCGTGAAAAGCAGTCAGTGTGTATGTGTTTCTCTTGCCCACAGGCGTTCACACGTGCTTGTGTGTATGTCCATAGTTGTGACTCCTGCAGCTGTTTTGTCTGTCATTGCTCTCTGCCTCAGTTTACTGTTCTTAGAAAATAAGATTTGCCTCCCTGATGGGCTACCAGGGAAGTTTGACTCAGTCTGGGCCTTGTTATAAAACAGTAGCTCTAATACATTTTTTCCAGTACTAATTTTTCAAAGACCAGCTACCTCTTCTAGGATAAAGGGTTAATATTATGCTTATGTTACAGTGCATTAAAAACTCTAATTAAAACAGCATTACGTTCCCATCTGCCAATCTCCAGTAATCTTCTTTAATTGCAGTAATTAAACTATATTTACATGTTCAGAATACTTGTAATTTAGCAAATTGCACTCTCTGCTCTACATTTAATCAAACAACCAGTTCCAGTATATTTAGTGTGGAAAGAAGTAATTTCAATGTTTTGATTACTATAGCAGATTTGACAGAGTAAGTGCCCCTCTAGTAGAGGGCTTGAAAGGGAAGGCAAACATGAAATACAGTCATGGTTTTGATTGTCATGTGAATGCCTAATTACATGTTGGAGGATTAACTATTAAAGGGTATCATGGTTGCACTTGATGTTTAGATACAGCCAACATTACAGATAGCAGAGACTGTCTTTTAGGGAAATTTGACAAAAGAAACGGGTAAACAGGGGTGAATTGATGGCTTTTCCTTTTTAGTTTAGATGCTCTTTTTATATTGCTCAAATATAAGTTTTCTCTCTAAAGGTTGGGAGATCATTGGAAATTGTAGTGAAAATGTTGTCTGAATTGTATAATTGCCATTGTGTCTCTTGCCTGTGATAGCAAAGCCTGCTGTGCGAGATGATTATTTTAGTCTCCCCAGCTAGCATGCGTGCGTGCTCAGTCATGTCTGACTCTTTGAGACCCCATGGACTGTAGCCCAACAGGCTTCTCTGTGCACGGGATTTTCCAGGCAAGAATATTGGAGCAGGTTGCCATTTCCTTCCCAGAAGATCTCCCCAATCCAGGGATCAAACCCGTGTCTCTTGCGTCTCCAATACCGGCGGCAGATGCTTTCCCACTGCACCACCCGGGAAGCCGTCTCCCCAGCTGGAGTTCAGAGGAAAGTCAGAGTGGCGGCAGCACAGGGAGATCTTCCTGACGATGGCAATTCAGGAGTGAGTCCCTCCACGTATTCTGTCTTTGGTGTTGTGTCTCTTTCGCTCTGGAGAAGACCCAAGGTTCCCTGGAAAGGCCCTGTCAGGAGAAGTCAAGCCTTTTTCCTTCCTACCTTTCATACTGGACCATTCCACCTAACCCATCTCCACAGCCAGCCCCATCTCTGCTTCTCGGTTTCCTCATTTTACTTAATTTCTAATTTGTGTGTGTGTGTGTGCGGTAAAAGTCACATACTGTAAAACATATTATTTTAACTGTATTTAACTGTGCAGTTCAGTGGCACTAAGTATGTTTACATTATTGCACTACTCTCACCATCATCCATGTCCTGAATTCTTCACCTTCTCCAACGGAACTATGTCCCCATTAAACACTAACTCCCCATCCCCTACGCCCCTCCCCTCCACGCACCCCTCTCCGCCCCCACCAGCTCCTAGCATCTACCAGCGTACTTTCGGACTCTGTGAATTTGACTATGCTAGGCACCTCATATAAATGAAATCAAACAGTATTTGGCTGCACCTAATGTATTAATATATTGGAATGCATTTTTAAGGTTATAAGTTTCCTCATTTTAAAAACAGAAATAATGTTGTGAATACTGAATGTAATCAAAGAAACACTCTCTTCCTCACCTTAAAAGTATTTTTGTTACTATTACTACCTAGTTGCACCACTACAATAGTTTCTGTCTCCTTATCTGTATAAATTTGACAGGGTTATTGGGTATTGCCATCACATCTCTGCTTTCCAAAACAACACATCAGTTTTTTCAACATACAATTTGAAATAACGTTCTCTCTTCCAGTAGCTTCATTGTAATTAGAAGATGTTAACAGTATTTGCTAAAATTTGTATGTCTCCTCACTTCTGGGCCATCTATTGTATTAGTAAAGATTATACATTAATGATAATGAAAAGACAGTCTAGCACTGCTATTGAATACCAATGCTAAACCTTGGTTCTTGACCATGTGAGAAGAGTGAAGCTACTGAATTGTTAAAAATGCTATGTGGGGGTGAGAACCTGAGATTTTCTTCTCGGTTCAGTTAGTAACTTGCCAGATGGTATTGAACAACGTGTTTCACTTCTTTAGCTTTTATATTGTTAGACAAAAGGTAGAGAGTAGGCCTCGGACTTTCTTTTTTTTTGGCTCATGGAGAAGTCACTTACATGAAAAACCTTGACCAAAAAAATATTGGACTATAGACTGTCAGAGAAGAATATTTGGTTCAAATCCAGACCCATTTCTGTGTTACACCAGTGAGAATCTAACTTCTGACCAACCAGTGACTTGATTATCTTTTTTCCTTCCTGCTGCCTTGTTACAGAGACTCGGATTAGTTTATGATGATTATTTTAAAAGCGTGTTGAACAAAATCAAGCCTTATGGTGAAATTCAAAGCAAAATACTCTGTTAGCTGCAGTAGGGAGGGTTGGGGGTGCTAGAGATGCTTTGAAAGGAAAAGAGACATAATTTGAAGTTGAAGTCAGGGCCAGCAACGATTGAAATGCCAGCTCTGTCACTTAGCTGTTTAATCCCAAGAAAACCAGGTGATTTTTGTGAGCCTCTGATGCCTCATTTATAAAATGGGAATAAATATATACATGGGAACCTCACTCTTTTCTCTCCCATTACCTATAATGTGTGTTCACGTATGGTAGACAGACAGACACACACACACACACATACACCATAATAACTTAAGAGTCTTTGGAATAATATGTGCTTTACAGTGCAAAAAAAGTATTTTTAAGAATGTAGCATAGCTGTCAGGAGAAATACACCTAAAGGATGAGGTATACCTAGAAACTGAAATTTCCAGATTTTTCCCAAACCTTCCTATAGCCGTTTTTTTTAGTCCCTTGTTCTAAGAAGTACTACTTTCTGAAATTGTTAACAGAAGACACAGTTGAAGGATGTCAGTCTCGCTGCTTCTTTCACACTCAGCTTAGAAGTGCTAATGAGCAGCAGAATAACCCCAAGAAGGCCTTTTATCTGAACTTTATCTACTCATGTTATGGGTAATTAAGAATGGACTGTAGGGAACACACCTACATGGCAAATAACATCTCGGCTTGCCAGAGGTTGCTACAAATGCAGAGTCCAGTTCTCATTCTTGACCCTTATTGGAAATTCAGAAGTTAAAGTCAGCATCACTGTACAGGAACATGTGAAACTTTGTCTCCTTGAAAACTTTCTACCTTGGGGTTAGGGAATGGGCACCACAGATATAGAGAGAAGCTCTAGCATTTAATTCCAAAGCCAGAAGTTCTGACATTTACATTTTGCTAATTTCACATGTCATCTTGCAGCATATAGGGTCTGGGCTCTTGCCAATAGGACTGCAAAGTCTTCCTGCAAAAGTGCTTTTGGGGTAGGAAGGGTGTTGAACTGCAGAGACATTTCCTTAATATTGTTCTTTAAATGGACATAATATGTAAATACATGAAATTCAGAACCCTCCTCTGAACTTCACTTTTCTGAGAAAGCGTTAATATAGCCTTCCTCCTAGTAATATGGCTGAATTTCTGTTTTCCAGTGTTTACTTATACTGTATAATGTTTACCGTATAATGAGTTTATCGTATAATAAGGGACCCTGATTTATTAGCTCTTCATTACTTTCATTCCATCAGCTTCCTGATAAATGCTACAACCCTTGGCAGGGACGTGCGTCTCAGTCAGGTGATATCATTGCTTTTTAATGAACTCTTCCTCTCGGAGTAACAGCATCACACGTGAAATTCCTTATCCTGCATTATTAACAGGCCCCAGAATAAAAGGCACAAAGGCCCTGAGAAGGTTGCACTGAGAAATGGGGCAGAATTCATTACAGTTCAATACACTGCTAGTTAGCAGTCTTTGATCTATCATATCTACCCTTCCGAAACAGCAAGAAGGCATGGGCAGAGCGGCAGTCACCTCTTTCTAGCATGTGTAGGCATTTTGTAAGCGCAGCCTCAGTTGTTCAATGCCTAGCCTGACTGCTGGAATTTAACACAGTGACAAGTTTTTCAGAGGGGGCATGAAAAAAAAAAAGTGATATTTTACAACCTGAGAAGTTAAGTGCTGAGATGGTTAGGGCCCAGCTCTCATTAACTGAATGGTAGATTTTTCTAATTAGCTCTTTCTAGTGCAATTAGCACGAAAGAGTCTAATCACCTCATGTGAAACCAATCTAATGCTTGGAGAAGAATGCCCTTGGCTTCTCTTTCAGACTGGGTCTTAGGATTTTCGGTTCACCTCCTTACAGAGTGAGATGTGCCTAGTGAGTGTTTATTTAAGATGTGAGCACATATCTGCAGAAGGGGCAAGACATAACCAACTTGTTGACTCCCAGTGGAAGGATAGCTGGAGAAAGTGCTTAGAAATCTTCACTAGTTGGCAGTCATCAGTGTAATGACTTCAATTAAAGAATCTGTTTTCCTTGATAGCTTTCGTTTACAAGTTTCTGACTGGGCCCTGGGATAGCCCCGGTTCGTCATGGTGGCACCTCCTGAGGGCACGAAACATGTTGCACGTTAGACTCAAAATGAACCTGGAGTCCTGGGCTGCCTGGCTCGGTTTCTCAGGCTCTGTGATGCAGGTTTTCCATCAGGTTTGGCTAATTTGTTGCTTCAGAGTTCTGTCTCTCCTCCCTCTCTCTGCTTTGGAGCGCTCCATGGGTGCCACATTCGATTTTGAAGTGTTCTCAAATTTCTAGTATCCATCCATCACTTGATATCTCTTAAGGGAGCCAACTCTGGGTGTGTCAATTGATATTTTTCATGTTTACCTGGAAAGGAAACTATAAAGGTGACATCCAATCCCACAACATAGAAACTGTTGTCCCTTTTGGGGGGGATGGAAACCCACTTCAGTATTCTTGCCTAGAGAATCCCATGGACAAAAGAGCCTGGCGGGCTACAGTCCATGGGGTCGCAGAGTCAGACATGACTGGAGCGACTTAGCACGCACTTGCTTGCAAGTAGGTGAAAGAGAAAATGCTTAGTGTGTGCATATTTATTATGAACTAGGGAAAGGAATGGGCGTCCTTGCTCCCCAGGCTGCAGAAGCTAAGAAAATGCAAACTTCCAGCCCATCACTGCTCTGTAGAACTTCCTGGGATGATGAAACTGTTCTGCTTTATCTAGTACAGGAGACACTAGCTACGTGTGGCTGTCGTACGCCTGAAATGTTAGGCAGAGGGACTACATTTTTTATTTTATTTACTTTTAATTTGTTCAAGTAGCCCTTTTGTGGATAGTTGGTACTGTATAAGAGGAGACAAGGGAGGAGTCAGTCAACTGAAACTTATGGAACCTTCCCAATCTCAGAGATAGGACAGTATCAAATACTTTTCCAAAGAGCTAGATGAAGTAGGTGCAAATGGCTTTTACAGACGCCCTGCGATGTTTTAATTATAGCTAATTAAAGTAAACAAAATGGAATATTTAATCATCTTTATCAATGATGTTTAACAAATGTGCTAACTTTGCTATGCTGTGCTGTCATGGAGCTGACTCTTCAGTTCACACTGAAGGGAAGTCAGCAACCTAGACACATAGACCTGCCTCTGTGATGACCAGTCGAGCTCCTTCTCCCGTGGTTGGAAGTCCCTTTTGTTGCTTTGGACCCTGGAATGGATTCTGTTTAAAGGAGGAAAGATAGAACACTAAGCTTGTGTATTCAACAGAATGCACGTTCATCTATTCAACAAAAATGTATTGAAGGCCAATTCTGGTAGGAATTGTGGGGACCTCTGGGGATGCGTACATGGAAAAACACTGCATGCCCCACAGAGGACTGTGATCGCCAGCAATTGACACACACGTGCATGCTTAGTTGTGTCTAACTCTTTTGCAACCCCACGGATGGTAGCCCACCAGGCTTCTCTGTCCATGGTATTTGCTAGGCAAGAATACTGGAGTGGGTCGCCATTTCCTTCTCCAGGGTATCTTCCTGACCCAGGGATTGAACCTGGATCTCCTGTGTCTCCTGCATTGGCAGGCGGATTCTTTGCTGTTGTGCTACCTGGGAAACCCAGCTGGCACGTAGACAGATAAAATTCTGTGACAAGCATTGTGATGGAAGTAAATATACGCCGTGTGGTAGTATCTGGAAGAGAAAAAATAAGTGATGATTCCATGGGAAGCTTCTAAGGTGGAAACATGTAAGGGAAACTTTTTATTTTTATATCTAAATGTAAATAAATATAAAGGAGACTCGTACAGGAATTTGAGGATTTTTCCAGGCATTTTCATGAAGGGAAGTGTGGTGTGATGTAGTATAGCTCAGATGTGTGAAGCAACAGTGTGTATTTAGGGGCCTGCTGAGAGGAAAGGAGTGCAATATTTGGTGTACGATGGTGAGAGTCTGAGAGATGGGGATGGAAAGGTAGCCCCTGCTCAGCTCCTGCAGGAGAATGTATGGTATGGACATGGTGGAGCTTTAGGGTTTGATGCTAAGTTTTTGTTTGAGGTTCTTGTTTCTTTAATATTTATTTATTTATCCAGGTCTTTGTTGGCAGCATATGGGATCTAGTTCCCTGATCAGGGAATGAACACGGCCCCCCTGCATTGGGAGCTTGGAGTCTTAGCCACTGGACCACCAGGGAAGTCCCTGATGCTAAGTTTTAGAAATGTAATGGAACCAGGATTAGGATGAGTCAGGAGAAGCACTCGGGGTACAAAATACAAGGAAGCACTCCCTCTGAGGGTCATGCATGTTGAGGGTTGGTCCTGAGATGATGGCCTCCTTAAATGTTGTGCCTGGGTACCTCGCTTGCCTTGCCCTAATCCAGGCCCCTAAACATGGCTAGCTTTTATCCAGAGAAAGGTGTTGATAGGGAAGTGGATGTACATCTGAACCAAGGCAGTATGGTGGACATGGCAGAGTAGACGTTAGTGAGACACCTTTTTACAAGGTAAAGCAAAAACACCCAGTGACAGAGAAAAATGAGGCAGGTGAGAGAGAGGAGCCAAAATGTCCTGCCAATGATTCTGAGGATTGTCCTATTGCCTAACACTGATTGTTCCCTAATTTCTCAGTTCCTGCCCTGTTCTGCTAAAGTGAAAGTGTTAGTCACTCAGTCGTGTCTGACTCTTTGTGACCCCATAGCCTGTAGCCCAGGCTTCCCTTGTGGTTCATCTGGTAAAGAATCTGCCTGCAATTTGGAATACCTGGGTTCGATCCCTGGGTTGGGAAGATCCTCTGGAGGAGGGAAAGGTTACCCAATCTAATACTCTGGCCTGGAGAATTGCATGGACTGTATGGTCCATGGGGTCACAAAGAGTTGGGCACGACTGAATGACTTTCACTTCAAACTGTAGCCCACCAGACTCCTCTGTCCATGAAATTCTGCAGGCAAGAACACTGAAGTGGGTAGCCATTTCTTTCTCCAGGGGATCTTCTTGACCCAGGGACTGAATGCGGGTCTCCTCCACTGCAGGCAGTCACACCCAGTTCAAGGTGGCCTATGTAACTACTGAGTCTAACACCCTTGACTGTGTTTTGAGAGAAGGTCGTGAGAGCTAGAGTTTTTAAAAAGTGTCTGACTTTGGGTACATCTGCTGTACTAGATGATGTTAACACATGCAGAGGACTGCAGTTCTTGGCTCTCTAAATTCAGTGACCTTATTTTAAAAGATGATCAACATGGCTTAGAACCTTCTGAGGATTAGGAGACATTTTAGTAAGTTTATCAAGAATAAGCAAAGATGACATTTGGCTAGCAGTATTCCCCCCCTCCCCTGAAAAACCATTTGTTTTGGAACAAAGGTTTTTCCATTTAACAAGTTTAGAATTACCAGTACTACTTCAGAGTCCTCCTCCTCCCTTCAAAGTCCGGGATGTTTTCAGGAGGAACTCTTTCCTTCAAAGGCATCCAAGAATATAGTTAATTGGGAAAACATGCAAGAAAGGGAGTCTGGGCTCCTCTGGCCGCCTGTGCTTGTTCAACACGTGCTAGTACTTGCCTCAGATAAGCAGACAGGTGGCTGTTTGCAGAGCATGCTCTAATGTGCCTTTGACTCAGAGAAGTTGGAGAAGAAAGCCCTCTGTACAGGGAGCCTCTTGCTGTCTCATGGAGTCTTCTGCTCTTGCCTGCTCCCTCTCACCTGGGTCCAAAGAACTTGTGGAGAACGCAGGGTGTTCTGCAGAGGGTTGCTGTAGTGTTAAGTGATTTATTGGGATTAGTGTCACAACATCTCAGAGTTGGATGAGTACTTGAAGGCCATGTAGTGCAGCAGTCCCCAGCCTTTCTGGCAGCAGTCCTCCCATGTGAACTACATAAAGCTGCCACCTTCTGTGTAGCCAGGAGTCCACACCGTCCCACGGCGAGTTTTCCTTCCATGGACTGTTTAATCCATGGGGTCAAAAAGAATCAGATATGACTGAGTGACTTTCACTCACTCGGGTAGAAGTTCTAGAGGGTGATGAAGAAGTGAGTTGGAAGCTTCCTCAGTAGTCCAGTTATAAACCAGCTAGTCAAGTGGGAGGGAAGTGACAGCCCTAGTAGGAATTTAGCACCGGGCTCGCACTTCCTCCCCTTGTAGCCCATTTTGAAAAGTCACCCACCCCCTGCAGTGACCACGGGTGTCAGTGGGAGGGACCCTGCGCTCTCTGGGAACTGAGGCCCCAGAAGTTAAAGGTGACTTTCTGAGACCACTCATAGCTAATAATAGGCAAAACAGGATCATACATTCAGATCCACTTAGTTGCTTCTGTGTTTGCATGAAACCACTGAAAAGGTTATCTGATACATGGCTGCTTTCAGTCTCCTTAAGATAAACTCTATGTGATGTTGCCTCTGCTGTTCTACCATCCCCACGGCCAGCACCAGTCTCTCATAACTCACTGTTCATCAGGCAGTTGCTGCCTAGGAATTCCAGCTGAGTGACTGTGAACTAACGGGATTTCATCCTGTGACTTGGCAAACCCTTTTCTAGAATCCAAATGTGTGCCCTACACCTGTGGTGGAGAGCCAGGGAGTTGGGAAGTGTATAGAGAGCAAGAGTGGTTCCTGACTGAGAGGTGGCACTAGTGGTAAAGAACCTGCCTGCCGGTGCAGAAGACGTGAAAGACCTGGGTTCAATCCCTGGGTTGGGAAGATCCCCTGGAGGAGGGCATGGCAACCCACTCCAGTATTCTTGTCTGGAGAATTCCACGGACAGAGGAGCCTGGTGGGCTATAGTTCATAGGGTTGCAAAGAGTCGGACTTGACTAAAGCAACTTAGTCAACAACACACATAGTAAAAATGGCTGAGATACTGACGGTCAAGAAATCTAAGCATTTTGTAGTCATTGAATTCCCTCAAACCTCATAAGAGAAGAGCTACTACTTCATTTTACAAATGGCCTGAGGAGGGTAAATAACTTGCCAGAGCGGTCCCAGACCTGACCCCAGGCTCCGACTCACAGCCCTTCACTCCCAGACACTTCTCTGGCTCCGGTTCTGGGGTGGTAATGTGGGGGATGTAGAGCAGCCTGTGGGCTTAGTGGCTGTGCTGCTTGGCGCACAGCAAGACAGACCATAATCAGCACTTGAATAATAGAATTTTCATGAACGATTAAAGTAAAAGCCAGGATTTAGAGATTGAGAGTTGATTGTTAAAGGATAAATGATATTTGGAAGGTCTTACTGGATTTGATTAAAGTGAAATTCAAAAACCATCACAAAGATGATTATTTACCAGTGGTACTGTGAGGACTTTTTTTGTGGCTTCAGTCATTGGCACTCCGGTGCTTAAAAAGCTCTGTGCTCAAAACCAAAATGTAATTGATCCTCAGAAAATCAGAGGTTAGTGCCTTCTTTGGCAAGCTGCTTCTGAGCTTTGTTACACTGAAATATAATCACCCTTTGAAGACTGAGATCTTGCTTTTTGTTTTCCTCCCATGGTGCCTAGTATCTTGCCTTCTACATAATAGATACTTTGAGATGGATGGACAGACAGAAATTATTTTGTATTGCTTTAGGGGCTGTGAATTTAAGGAAGGGTTGATTTCTGAATGAAGTATGTTAGCAAAGATTGCTTAAACATAAAAATCTTATTAATCTTATTGCTCTTCTTAATCGCCTGAACGTCAGTGCCCAGGTCCCAGTCCAAGTGTTGTACTGCATCTCGGTAAAGCTGATGTTTTCTGGAAGGGAAACCAAATATGAAATAATAGCAAGCACTGGGACAGAGGTGGCATTTCTTCTCTTGGCCACTACAGAAGGTTAGACAGCAGAGGGCTAGACCAGGGTTTGTGGTTGGAAGTAGGCATTTGGAGCAAACTTGTGATTTCAGCTCATAGCCAGTGCTAGATGCTATAGCAACAGGGCAAAAGGGTAGGTGAACTTATAAGTGGGCCTCACCCAAATGCTGAAATCGATGGGCCAAACAGATGAAAGTTAAATGGGGTTAACTAGTGAACAAGTTTCCATTTAAGAGACCAAGTATTTTTGATCACTAATGTTTATTGAGTGCTTACTACATGCAAGATAGGATTCTAAGCACTTTATAAGTATTTAATCCTCAGACAAATCTGTGAAATACATACAACTATTATCCCCATCTTACAGATAAGGAAACTGAGGTGCAAGGAGTTTAAGGAACTTACCAAAAACATCATGATTTGTTAAGTCATGAAGTCAGATGATCTGACTCTAGAGATACTGCTCTTAACCCTTGTACTGGGTGCTTTGTCTTGGTTCTCAGATTTCTTTGGCTGGCTCTGACAGTGTCAGCCCATGGCTTGTATTGACCATGTGGCCTGGCCAGCTTCTGTCAGTCCAATGACTTTATATATATATATATATATATATATATATATATATATGTGGCCTGGCCAGCTTCTGTCAGTCCAATGACTTTATATATATATATATATATATATATATATATATATATATATATATATATATATATATATATATATATATATATATATATATGTGGCCTGGCCAGCTTCTGTCAGTCCAATGACTTTATATATATATATATATATATATATATATATATATATATATGTGGCCTGGCCAGCTTCTGTCAGTCCAATGACTTTATATATATATATATATATATACACACACACACACACACACACACACACACACACACACACAGATATATATATATATATATCTGAATAGTTCGCTACCTGTGTACCATTTCTCTTTTCCTAGACTGTAAACTCCTTGAGGGTAGAGAATCTATCCCATTCGTGTTCATTCAGTCTTTATTCAAAGAAAGACTCTATAAGTTTTATTCTAGATTCCTTTGAGATCTAAATTATTCCATTGGCCCCTGGGATCTTTATTGGTGTTTCTTGGCCCAGGGATTGAGTCTGCAGCAACAGAGGAGGCATCAGAGTTCTCAGTGGTGTTCAGCAAATATTTCAGGCCTGAGCATAAAGAAGTGAACAGGACAGACATTACCTGTGCCTTCTCAGAGCTTACATTTCAGCAAAGAAACAGAAGACATAAGCACAGGGTGTAGGTGCTATTTATTTATTTTTTTTTAAATATTGACTTGTCTTTGCTGCATCTTGGTTGCAGCATGTGGGTTCTTCAATCTTTGCTGTAGCATGCAGAATCTTTAGTTGCAGCACGTGAACTTTTACTTGTGGCATTTGGGATCTAGTTCTCTAACCAGGAGGTACTTTCCTGGTGGCTCAGACAGTAAAGAATCTGTCTGCAGTGCAGGAGACCCGGGTTGATCACTGGGTTGGGGAGATATCCTGGAAAAGGGAATGGCAACCTACTACAGTATTCTTGCCTGGAGAATTCCATGGACAGAGGAGCCTGGTGGGCTCCAGCCCATGGGGTTGCAAAGAGCCAGACATGACTGAGCAACTACACTTTCACTTTTTACTTCCCTGATGAGGGATCAAGCCGGGTCCCCTGCATTGGGTATGTGCAGAGTCTTAGCCACTGGACCGCCAGGAAAGTCCCTGTGCTGTTTAAAATCAGGAAAAGAAGAAAGAACAAAAATAAGTTCAGGAAGCTGAGTGGAGAATGAAGGAGATGGAGGGTGGGGTAGAGCCTACTTTAGATAGAAATGTACAGGAAGTTCCTCCTTGCAAGTTAAATTCTAAGCTGAGACTTAAAGAAAAGAAAGACTTAGGTGAGAATGAGAAGACTGGAGGGAAAGCACTTTCTAGACAAAGAAAACAGCATGTGCAAAGGCCCTGAGATTAGAAAGGCATTTATTTAACCTGCTTAATTGTGGAATTCAAGGAAAATCATTAGGCTTAGACAGTTACTTCTTATACATTCTGGCCAAACTTTTGTCTCCTGAATTGCAGCCTATTCTCTTTTGTCAGTGGTTCCACATCCACTTCCCAAAGCAATAACTAGTATTCAGGGCTGTTTTGACTGGTTGCTCTGAAAACAGAGTAAATCAGAAGCAGAGGCGGTTCCACAGGGCCAGCAGGGTGTGGAGTATAACTTAGTCCATTTTATTTCATTCTGCGTCATAAGCCTTGCCTGCATGGGGCTCAGCAGTAGAACTATGTCAAATTCCTTATACTTGTTATATCTCTTTTTTGACTGACTCAAAGCTAAAAAAAAAGAAAGAAAGAAATTTAAAAAGGGGGAATGATTTTAAATCATCAGAAATTATTTTTTTTATAAAATTTTCTAAAGATTGTAATTATTACAATTATAGGGGTGATGATTTCACCATGTTGCGCTCAAGAGAAAGTTGCTTACAAATCCCAAAAGAGGTACATTCCCAGCCTTTCACAGGTGGGCGCCCAGCAGTTTGGGGTCCAGGGTCCATCAGGTGAATGTACCTGATGTCAAGGTAGTCCACACGTGGACAGCAACTTACCTGACCAGGTCTTTCTCCTCCCCAGTGTTCTGCCTGAGATCCCTTGAAAGCTCCCATTCCCCCACCATTCATAAAGGATCTGTAAATTATTTAAGAGAAGGAGACACAACCTCATATCCCATCAGATTCCCCCCCCCCCCAGTCACATGAGTCTTTTTCTCTGAGCACACACACATGGCCCAGACTCACTGTCAGGGGAGATGTAAAGCCAGCATCTGGTGTTAATATCTATTGTTGACATTTTGGGAATGAGAACATGAGCTATTAGGGAAGATGTTTGCTTGTACCTAATTAATGTCCCCTTGTATCCCCTCTTGTTGTCAGCTCTGCCTCACCACCCTGCCTTGGCATTTTCTTTTACTGGCTAACTTTAAAAGTTAATTATTTCTCTGTTGAATGTTAAATGCCACCGTTTTTTAATGCTTTTCCTCAGTGTGAATTATCCGTTATCAAAAATTGCGATGGTCTCTGCAATTATCGACTCTTTACCTAAAGCCTGTGCTCTTGCTAACCATTCTTCTCAAGTGTGGTAGCATTTGCGCATGTCTGGCAACTCAGATCTCCATCAGATGTGGAGTCCTGTCTCACCACATCCCTTCCCTTGTCTACACATCCTTAGTGTATAGCAGAGACCAGGTCCTGGTATATTATTTAATTGAAGCAATCCTTTAATCAGTCTTCCTGATTTTGCTTTAAACCAAATCACTGTTAGAACTCATTTGGCAACTCCAATAAATACAGGTAGAAGTGAGGAACCTCAGATAGTTTTCTTTGTCGTGCAAAAGCTTTTAAGTTTAATTAGGTCCCGTTTGTTTATTTTTGTTTTTATTTCCATTACTCTGGGTAGTGGGTCATAGAGGATCCTGCTGTGATTTATGTCATACAGTAGGAACCTCAGATAGAATGATTCCCTGAAAGCTTTTATAAAACATATGTCTCAATAGGAAATTGCAGCTTTCTTTACTTGAGGTTGGTTTATAAAAAATAATAGTAAAAATTGTAGCTGGTAGTTATTGAGATGCCTTACTCTGTGCCAGGCTCTGTTACTAGCTTTCCCTATGGATTATTTTATTTAATTGTCTCAACATCCATATGAGGTAAAGTAGTATTATTATCCCCAACTTTTTTGTTGTTCAAGTCATGTCCAACTCTTTGTAACCCCATGGACTGTTGGGCGCCAGGCTTCCCTGTCCTTCACCATCTCCTGGAGTTTGCTGAAACTCATGTCCATTGTGTTGGTGATGCTATGCAACCATCTCATCCTCTGTCACCCCCTTCTCCTCCTGCCCTTAGTCTTTCCCAGCATCAGGGTCTTTTCCAATGAGTCGTCTCCTCACATCATGTGGCCAAAGTATTGGAGCTTTAGCGTCAGTTCTTCCAATGGATATTCAGGATTGATTTCCTTTAGGATGGACTGGTTTGATCTCCTTGCAGTCCAAGGGACTCTCAGGAGTCTTCTCCAGCACTACAATTCAAAAGCATCAATTCTTCAGTGCACAGCCTTCTTTAACTTCATGGCTGCAGTCACCATCTGCAGTGATTTTAGAACCCAAGGAAATAAAATCTGCCACCGTTCCCACTTCTTCCCCTTCTATTTGTCATGGAGTGATGGGGCTGGATTCCCAACCTAAAGCTGAGCAATTTGAAGCACTGACAACTTAAGTAATTCTTTCACCATCACCTGGTGGGGCAAGTGTCTGAACCCTTACTTCCTGCAACTCAGAGGTGTGTCGTCCAGGATAGTGGCCTTGAGTCATACATGGCTACTGAGACTTAAATGGGGCAAGTTTGAATTTGTGTGCTTTGCCTGTGAAATCGACAGCAAACTCCCAAGACTTAGTTCACAATAATAGTGTGAAATAGCTCATTAATAGTGTGTTCATGTCCCTTACTTGTCACAATAATAGCATTTTGGATATATAGGCTTAAATAAAATATTAAAGTCAATCTCACCTGTTTCTTTTCAGTTCTTTACTGTTTCTACTAGAAAATTGTAAATTTCTTATGCAGCTGGCATTACATTTCTGCTGAGAAGGGCTGCTGTAGACATACACAAACAGGGCTCCAGAGTTTCTAGATTATTTCCTTGCCTTAGGAGCTTCTGATCCTAAATTATTGAGGGGATATGCACAAGTTTTTGACCCTTCCCCTCCCTCCTTTCTGGTCTATTCACTTGCAGAAAACCTAGCACAGAGTATAAATTCTTACCTCTGTATCTCCACCAAGAACCCATCTGTTGGTGCTTATCAAGTATGGAAAGATAAAACGCTGACATGTTATGCATTAACGAGATCAAAAGGAGGGCTAATGACAGGAATGTGGCTGCTGTTAAAAGTCCTGAGAGGATAATCTGCGCTGACTTTCTGTTCTCCTCAAGGCAACCCCCTTAAATGTCTTCCAGAGACCTGCTCTCCAGGCTCCTTCCAAGGCCCTCCCCACGGCCACTTCACCCTCCCTTCCAGTCCCTGCCCACCCCTTTCCCGGCCCACCCTCCTCTCTCCGGGTCTGTGCATCAGGGGCAGCCCCTCTGCTAAGCAATTCTGAAACCAGGCAGGTCTTTTTTCCCTGCCTGTGAGAGCAGTGTATAATGGTGCTGCCCTCCGCCAGGGAGCTTTGAGAAGCTTTATGGCTCTAGCAGGCGTGGGGGCGCCAATCGCAGGCACTAGCAGCTGATATATGACACTAATATAGGGTTCACTTTTATTCTCAACCTAAAAAAAAGATAGATTGTTCCAAGTTTAGACAGGCTGTAAAATCGTGTGCTTCTGGAACCACGCTGCCTTCCCCCCGGGACCACTCTAATTGCTTTACATCTGTACAAAGGTTCCTTGTAATCGGGCTTTCTGCCTTCATTTGTCTTCTTTTCAGCCTCTTAGTAAAGACCTTAATTGGTCTTAGTGGGGCTTTTTTCAGTTAGTGCAACTGTACCTTTAGGGCTGAACAAGTACCAGACACTACCTGCGGGGAGAAGTGGGGAGACGGGTAAGACATCAATACTCCTTTACCTCTAACGGTTTAATTAATGTGCTCAGAACAAGGAGCAGTTTGAAGAAATTTCTGCTCCTCCGGGACCCTGCTACAGACATCACCGGGGTTAGGTGGAATTTTCTAGATTTCTTTCCTGCTTCAGTCTCTGTGAACACTCATTAGCCTCGTAATTGTCTCACAGTAAACGGTGTCAGGTTCCAGCCCGTTCCATCAACAGACTGAAGTACTAGGGGATGCTTGGGTAAGGAAGTAGCCTCTAATTTCTGTTTCTTAGCTACTAATTATTTAATAATACAGTTTATTGCCTATTAAAATGTGGCATAACTTGCTTGTCAGCAAAATGAGATGGAACCCAATCATTTGAGGAGCAGAATAATTGGCAGTTGTACAGATGGCTTTTACTGCAAGTTGGGTTTGTTATTGCAGATCGAGTTCCTTGCCAGGTTTCTTGGTTCTGTTTGTGGGCTGGTCAGTGCAGTGAGGGGGTTACTGTATTACAGCCCAGGCGGTTAAATGCGGTCTTCCTGCAAAGGCAGTGTGTACTCAGTTATAGATCATAAAGGCTTCTGCTGTGTAGGTACTTTTTTCCCTTCTCCTTCCCCCCACTCCTCCACCCCTGGTTTTAAAGGACCCTAGTGAGTTCTGTACCACACTGAAAATTACCTTATGTGCTGGAAAATGCATCAGTGGAGACTTTGTTTAAACAAAGGGCGTTTTTATGATGGATGGAAGAGGCCAAAACTTCTGGATTTCCATCTAGTAAAAATTTGTATAGGAAAATTGGACCATTCCCAGTTCCTTAGTAGAATTTCATGAAGGTTTTCCTGTTGCTTCAAAATGACCCCTTCAGGAATGTTGCATAAATTCCAGAAAACTGCCCACAGTGTTTCCTAGAGCACATTAAAAAAAAAAAAAAAAAAAAAAAGAACGAGGTGGGGGCGAGCACATGGTGTGCGGGATAGTCTGGTAGCAGGATTCGTTCACTGGATAGCAGAGAGGGGGAGCCCAAGCATTTTAGCTCTAGGTGGGGATCATTCGCAGGAGGCGGATTTGGTCTTAAGCACTTTGGTAAGGAACGTTTTGGTGGCGGTGAAGTGGGTAGGACAGTTCCTGCCTGGGAAGAAGAGTTTACCCGCCTTAGCCCTGGGACCCAGTGCCCAGCTTCCCCATCCCCTGGGTTCATTTCTCCTTTGCATCCACACGGCGCTCACTCAGGTCTTACTTCCCACTTGCATCCAGCCCAGATTCACTGAAGGCCACCATCCGTATTTGAAAATCTCTCTGGTGTTCTGTCCCAAAGAGGGTCCTTTGAAACCCAGGGTGATGTCCATGTTTATATGTTTTCCAGATCCCATCTTTCCATCCCTTACTACTTTGAGATTACCTTTTTGTCTAATAGTAAAACTTTTAGGGTCTCTTTGTACCAGAACATGTCTCCTAATCTGTCTGCTATATACTTCAGTGACTGCTTTCCTCGTTCTTTAGAAGACCGTTCTCACCAAAGTTCCAAAGCCTGTGTGTTTTACCTGTAAACACGTGTCATTCTTATCTATGGAATAAAATACATATCTCAGCATGATACTTTAGAAAGTTAGTATGAAGTAAGCTTGGTGTAAATAACTCTGTTTCTTAGGGGTTAAGCTTGGGAATGACTGTAATTTAACACCTATAATAAATGTGTAAAAAAGAGGGAAGAAAGCCAATTCTGAGGTTTCATGTGTTATTTGAAGGGTAGGTGTTATACATTGTCATTAAATTTTCTTGAGCTAAAGCTACTGGCAAGTTGAAGCCAGTTTAAAAGATATGCAGCCATAAAATGGTTTGGGAGCTGATTCAGGAAGTGCAGATCCTACAGAACAATGATAGCATAGAAACTGGCAATGACCTAAAATGTCCATAACCTTGGTGGTCATAGTCTGTAGCCCACTCTGGATGGTGTGTGTGTGTGTGTTGAAGCTTTAGACACATCTGTTGATTTCTTTCTCTCCTATAGTTGACTTTTCTGGAGTTTATTTGTAAATACACTCAGCTGATAGGATTCTCTAATCAGCCCTTATCCTGGTAACTTTCCTCTTGTTGATCTGAATGGAAACACCAAAATGAAGGGGCAGGATTTTTTAATATTATGCCATTTGTTATTAAATTAAGCACCATTAAATATACCTCTATCTCTGAGTCTCCTTTTGCCATACCCACCCCTAATATTTGCAGAGCAAGAGTACGTATGGAGGCCCACCTTACTTCTTTCTTTTCAATTCTGGTTGTTTCCAGCAGCACAAGGAACTTTGCACATAGGAACATGGGCATCCACCCCACATATTCAAGTTCCATCCGTACCTTATGCCCTCAACACTGCAGCACACAGCTGCCCCTTGGCCACTCTTAGGCCTGCAGGTTTCTATATAAGTAACATGGCCTGGCCTCAGGAGAACGATCCCCTGAGGAGAGGCCTGCCCATCCAGACCCTGGAAGGGGTTCAAGGCCATCTGGGCGGGGAAGTCCAGTGTCTCTGGTATGGAGAACATGGTCCGAAAAGGAAGATGTGTGAGCTGGCTGGGTGCCTCCTCATGACCCCATGGACCATTGCCCCACAGAAAGGCGCACAGCTTGATGAGAGTCTGAGAAGGAGCCTCTTGTGCACAGATCTCAGGGCAGAGGCTCATCTGTCTGGATATGACCAGTGTTGCCTCTTTCTTACACTTTAATTTTGATAACCTCACTCTCCATACCCCATGAAAAGCAAAATAAAATCAGAGGTATAAGATGGATCCAAGTCTTTTCCAAGAAAGCTAAATCAGATGAGTTATTGTTAACTCATCAGTGTCTATGGACCCAAGATGTGATTGCTTCGTTTTTAGATTCAGTACTGGGAAGTCACCTGGGATCTTGTGCAAAATGATGTTATGTGACATGCTTGTATAAGTAATGTGCTTTTCCACTAGCATTTAAAGTGTCACACACTACCCTGCAGATGCAGGGAATGCCCTACCATACTATGCAAGGACCATGTAAGGGAAAAGTGTAGCTGAGGAACCAAGATAGGAATGTTTTCAATTTTGGGAGAAACAAAGCGTTGTATTGATATGATTCAAACAAAGCAAGGCAGTTTAAAGGTTGCTAGCATCTTAAAAACACATCCTAAGTCAACCTCTTTAAAAAAAAAAAATGGGATAATTGTGTTATTACTGATACTATTTGTAATATGCAGAAGACTATTGAAACTCATTCTCCCTCCGAATTTAAATATGGTGCTTGGCCTTCTAAAATGACCCAAATTCCAACAAGAAGTCAGTGCAGTATGTTTTCTCTATTGTGCTACAGTTACCTAGATTTTTAGGAGTTGGAATTCTTACTTTGAGGTGGAAGTGATAGTCCTTAAAATATTTGAAGGTCTTTGTAGGTATATTGTTAGTTGGAGTTTTGTTTTAGGAGGGTGTTAGTGGTAGTCACTCAATGGTGTCCAACTCTTTGCAACCCCATGGACTGTAGTACACCTCCAGGCTCCTCTGTCCATGGAATTCTCCAGGCAAGAATACTGGAGTGCGTTGCCATTCCTTTCTCCAGGGGATCTTCCCAACCCAGGGATTGAACCTGAGTCTCCTGCATTGCAAGCAGATTCTTTACTGTCTGAGCCACCGGGGAAGCCCCTGGTGGGGATAGGAGCTCATAAATTTGGGGGTGGGTGGGTAGGAGCTCATAAATTAGGCTCCTGAATAAATTGGGAGGGGTTGGAGCTCATAAATTTAATGACCGTGATTTTAAACTTTAAAAAAAGTTCAGTTGATCTGTCATTTTCATCCTACAGACAGTGGTTAATATTATTATTGTAAAAAATGAGATACTTTGCCCTCCAAAAGAAAACCCTTTGGGAAAATATGCTAATGGTGGCTTTGAAAGGAAACAAAGGAAAATTAAGCAAGTGTCTTGAAATGGATCCTTGTCAATCTACTTTTCTCATTGTATCAAGAGATGACAGTATTAGGAGAGTATGTTTTTGGCTAACTTTTCTCATCTAGGAAATGACAATCATACCTGTATCAGGTGTTTAGGGTGCAATAAATGCATGTCTGTTAAAGGCCCATGGTGGCCTCAGTGGTAGCTCTTTTCCTCACTCACCTTGCATGCGTGATGAGTTGCCCAGTCCTTCCCACCTCACTTTGTTGTTCAGTTGCTAAGTCGTATCCAACTCTTTGCAACCGCATAGACTGCAGCATGCCAGGCTTCCCTGACACTGGAGTGGTTTGCCGTTTCCTCCTCCAGTAGATCACGATTTGTCAGAGCTCTTCACTATGACCCATCTGTCTTGAGTGGCCCTGCATGGCATGGCTCATAGCTTCATCGAGTTACACAAGCCCCTTTGCCACGAGAGAACTTTGATCCACGAAAGGGCCTTACTCAAAAAATTTGGATGAGGTGAGGGACTAATTTTATGTAATTTTATATTTTAGAAATCGCTTTTCTCCTTTCTTTTTCTTTCATTTCTTGTACTTTCATTTCCATTGACTTTGCTCCTGTGGCCTGCTCTCCAGCAAGACAAAGAGGGAACCAAACCATGACAAGTGAGTTTCAACTTGGAATGTTTCTTTGTCTAGAGGCTGTGTTTATGAAGGACTCATCATCACCGTTCTACCCAGAGGACTCTGAGCTGCTCTTTCCTGGAGTATCAGACTGGCTTTCAGGATATGCAATATGTTTGCTCTCAAAAATAATCCTCCGACCCCAAAGTCATCATCTGTTTATAAAACTGGCCTTGGCCTTACCTGCATTTCCAGTGCCATCCTGTTGCTTACTTCTCATTCCCACTTGGGGAAAAAGTCGATATGTAGCAGATTTGCTTCCAATTGTCATCAGCCAGCCCCTCATGCAAATCAAGATTCTAGAAAATCAAGCCAGGTAACGATGATATGGCAACCTATTCAGCTTGTGTTTTTTGGCCCAGTGTTCATTTTTCATTAGGCTTCAGCCTTCTTTCCTTTGAGCTTTGCTCTGATCTATGGGCCTTTGCTTATGTTCATGGCTATTTTCCAGAATGTCACTAGGCTGCTTGAGGTTTAAAGCCCCTGTCTAAGTAATGACTAGGTTCCTAAGATGTCGTCACCACCTCCTGAAGAATCTGGCACCCTTTGAATTCTCTAGCAGCACCTGCAAAGAGCTAAATCTTACAGTCCAAGGAGGTCCGACATCCACCAAAGAAGCAAGGAGAGGACTAATAGAAAAGGAGAAAGAGGCCCAGGTGAACCAACACGGCAAAAGACACATGTTCCTTGGTTGAACTCATTGCCCATAGAGTTAGGTGGCTGGGTTCTGCCTGAGACCTTCCAACTCTGTAAGCTACGAAATAGAATAAAGACTTGCTTAAATTAGAGAATTTTAAGAAGGACAGTTTTATGTATGTATTTATATATGTATACAACCCACTCCAGTAGTCTTGCGTGGAGAATCCCATGGACAGAGGAGCCTGATGGGCTACAGTCTACGGGGTCACAAATGGTCGGACATGACTGAAATGACTGAGCACGGGGTGTGTGTGTGTAGATATGTATTGTTGTTTAGTTGCTAAGGCATGTCTGGCTCTTGGCGACCCCATGCACTGTAGCCCACCAGGCTTCTCTGTCCATGGGATTTCCCAGACAAGAATACTGGAGTGGGTTGCCATTTCCTTCTCCAAGAGATCATCCCCACCCAGAGATGGAACCCCCTTTTCCTGCATTGGCAGGCGGATCAGATTCTTTACTACTGAGCCACCTGGGAAGCTGTGGATATGTATATATATATGCACATTTTTACACATATACTCATATATGTGTATGTATGTTTGTTTTGATGTATGCGTGCATGCATGAGTAAAGCATATGTTCTTGCATACATTCATGCACACTCACACACATTTAATTCTAATTTAGGGTAGATTTAACCTTTTGACAATTCAAAGAGAAAACTTAGAGTCTATGAAGTGATTATTATGGAAACTCAACTGAGCCTTTCCTGGAAATGCTGGAACCACAGAAATTTTTTTAGCATTTGAAAAGATGACAAATGCTGATTTATGCAGACCTCAGTATTCCATTCCTAGGGCACTGTCATTTATTACTTCCATCAGCGAGAATGGTTTCTTTTAAGAGCAGATTGGGTGTTTACACTGATGACAATTAAGGATGGTGAAATAATTCCAATAAAACAAGAACCAGACCAGCATGGGAAGTAAAGCCAGTCTGTCCCCAAATATCCCTCTTTCCTCACTATTTCCTTCTTTTTTCCACCTGGTTTCTTTTTTTCTTTCCTCTGTTCCATTCTTCTCTTTACCTGGTTTCTCCCTTCACTCCCTTTCCAACCTTCCTTCCTTGCCAGGGAAGGCTAAGCAGGTTTTAACAACACAATTCATGGAGATTCTGGCTCTGATAAGACATTCAAATCCAGAAATACCATACTGCTACTGCTACTGCTGCTAAGTCGCTTGAGTCATGTCCGACTCTGTGCGACCGCATAGACAGTAGCCCACCAGGCTCCCCCGTTCCTGGGATTCTCCAGGCAAGAACACTGGAGAGGGTTGCCATTTCCTTCTTCAATGCATGGAAGTGAAAATTGAAAGTGAAGTCGCTCAGTCGTGTCCGACTCTGAGCGACCCCATGGACTGCAGCCTACCAGGCTCCTCCATCCATGGGATTTTCCAGGCAAGAGTACCGGAGTGGGCTGCCACTGCCTTCTCCAATACCATACTAGGATCTAGTTTTTAAATGTTTCTTCCCAGGGAAAGTAAAACATTCCTTGTCATCTTAAGAAATAAGTATGTTCTCTGATATTCCAAGCCAGAAAAATTCATTTTAAGAAGTTAGAGTATTTATCTTTACATGTGACAGGATAATAGTTCTTTCTTTGTTTTTCTATTTTTAATCAGAAAGAAGATTTTGTTTTTAAGGAAGACAGTTATCAACATTGAATATTCTAAAACAGGCAAATCCTAAGTCCTAGAAAAGTAGACTGTCCACTAGCAAGTATTCCAAATTCTTTATACCAACAGATACTGAAAGAAAACTTTCCCGGAACTGTGCAAGATACTAACACATGGACATCTGTAAGCCACAGTGGTGTCCATGGACAGTGGTGTCCACTGTTAGGTGGGGAAGAGGCAGATTCTCAGCTGTAAGTGGCAGCCATGCTACAAGAAAGATAAATTATCTCCATAACTCTGAGATGACATTAGCCACTTTAGAATTCAAGAAACAAGAAACTTTGGGATACAGATCCTCTCAATCTCTTCCTATATGTATGTTTAATTTTTTTGTTCTTGTTAATACACAGATGGTAATAAACTAGGACAATAATATTTATCCCCCTGATATTTTTATTAACAGTATATATTTTCATTTTATTAACTACTGTCCTACATCTGTTTTGATCCATTCCATGGTTACACAGTAACATGAGTAACTAGTCTCTAATTGCTGCACATTTAAGTTTTGTCCAGTTTTTCATCTTGGTGTTCATTAACTGAATTTTGGAATTTCTAAGAACATAATCTCAGAAATGGAATGGAAATTTTTGAAGGTTTAGGTAGTCTGATTTTTTAACTGCTCTGAAATAAATATTGTGTTTATCAAAAGAATTATTTATTTAAATGGAGATATCTTTGCTAATGAAATATCCAAGTGTTATGGTTTGCTGTTTATTATTCTCCTATAACTCATTAGATATTTGTATAATTAATTGCACTTTTCAAACATTTTCCTCATTGTGTTCCACATGTATTGCAATTCATGTACTCTGTTCTATATGCTTCTGAATTCTGTTCTTAAACAAAACAGCTTAAATGACACTTTTTCCTAAAAGCTTTCTGAGACTCACTCAGCCTTGTTGAGCTCTTCTTTCTTTGGCCTCTAATAGTCCCTCTTGTGGCCTATTCATCTCACTTGTCAATTAACTGTTTTGTAGGTTGTCTTTTTATGATGAGGATTTTATTTCTTTTAGTAGATTATAAACTAGGAACCAGAGACCATGCTGTGGACTTCTTATATATGTGGCTAGAAGAGCATCTTACATGTCATAGGAATGGAGTATATTTTAACAATTATTGTTTATCATAGATGCATATTTTCTTTTTAAGTAGGGTCCATGGAAGGGTATGGCCAAATTCATGGTATTTGTATGCTTTTTAATGTCATGTTGACCTTTGCCTTCCTCATTTTGATGTGGAAATAAGGAAGATTGGCTCACTGAGAAAGCACTGCATTTCTCTACATAAGAAAAAAAAAAAAGGAACTTAGAGTTTAAACTGTCTAGGACTAGTAGGCATTAATAAATAGAAGCCTATTTTTTTAAAGATGCAGAAGTGACAGTTGTCTCTTACTGTCAGATGCCAGGCAAGAATGAACATCCGCTAAAATAAAAAAAAATTAATTAATTAAAAAATAAATAAATAAAAAAAAAAAAAGAATGAACATCTGTTTCCTCATCTGTGAGAGATGAGTTGGATTCATTTCTACTCTTTGAGAATATTCAATCACTCTCTTTGGTGGTGGTTGTTGTTCAGTTGCTAAGTCTTGTCTGAGCCTTTGTGGCTCCCTTGTCCTTCACTGTCTCCTGGAATTTGCTCAGATTCATGTCCATTGAACCAGTGATGCTATTTAACCATCTCATCCTCTACTGCCCCTTTCTCCTTTTGCCTTCAATCTTTGTCAGCATCAGAGCCTTTTCCAGTGAGTTGGCTCTTCACATCAGGTGGCCCGAGTATTGAAGCTTCCACTACAGCATCAGTCCTTTCAAAGGCTTTAGGTATTTATGTATCGGAGGCAGGATCAGAACTGGTCATGTAGATGCCAGCTAATGTTCAACCTTGTTTTAAGTAAATTAAATATTCTTGGATTGGTTTGGATAATCTTTGATGATAAATTGCTAATAAAATTTCATTGAGATCAATTTGAGCTCATAAGCGTCTAGGACTAATACTTTTGTAGGTAGTTAGAATGTTACTTCTTTTCTCTGCAAGTTCCGTAGTTCACTTTAAACATCATGTGTAAGTGTAGAGTCTAAGAAAGCTTATTTTAAAAAGGATCGAAAGAAATTTTAAAAATTAACTGACTAAAATGGTTTCTAAGACAACCATCTATAAGGAAAGTACATTTGGTGAACGGATAACTGGATCAAATACCCCTTCCCCCTCCTCCCAGCATGTTCCTTTTCTGCGCTGAATTTCCCACTGTATTCTGCAGAAGAGGAGGCAAGTTCCATCACCAAGCAAGATACAAATATTGTCACTTCCCATTAGATTACTGGATTCAGAATTGCTTTTATTTTGATGCCTTTAAATATTTTGTGTTGATGAGGAACCAATATACTTGATCAGTTATCACTTAATTACTAAGAGAAATAAAATGTCACTCAAACTCATAACAAATTGAAAAAACAGTCCATCGTTTTGCATGTGACACGTCTAATGCAGATCACAGATTCGAAGAAAATTATATTTCAATGCCATGAGCACAGTAGAGACTTATAAAATACCTGCAAGTGATAGGGAACTTAAATGTTATTTTTAAGACTAGAAGTTCAGAGACTACTTCCATTCATGTCTGACATCAGCAAGCTCTTAATAATGCAGTGTGTACTCATTTATCGATCAGACCATTTAAGTAGTGAGACATGAGAAAGTGGACACTATTATCTGGTAATTGACCATATTGGAGAGTTAAGTGTTCTGACAAGGAGCTAAGTGTGTTTAACCTTCAGATAAGATCAATTTTAAGATAATGCCTACTTTGGTAATGAACCAAAGCTGCTAAGAAACTTTGTACTCTAGATGCTGCTAAAGCAATGCTATTTTTATAACAACTATCATAGTTTTTTAATAAGCAGATTTGTTTCTAAGAGTTTTTGGTCTCAGGGGAACCTGGAGAAGGGTTACTAACTTTCATACTGTACTTAGAATAAAAGCTCAGGTGTAAGGGGACAGTGATTAGCAGCATTGCCCAGGGAGTTATTCATTTGTTTAGCAAACATCTTCTGGGTACTTTCCTTGTGACAGTCATTACATTACAGTCTAGGGTTCCAATGTTTTGTAAGATATCTCACTTGGAGGAATTTATGCTGCAGTATGATGGTTTTCCAATTTTGTTTTATCTGGTAAATCTCTAAACCAAGCTTATGTGGGCTCGTCGTTTATAAAAAGCAAAAGAATCATTCCTCAAAACCTGCCATTTTTGCCTCTGAGTCCATTGTCTGAGGGCTGATTAAACAGAGCTTAAAACCAACATCTCTTAGGGACAGACCCACAAGCAAATATCAAAATCCATTATAAGAGATGTCATAGAAATATGAACACAATTGACAAGAGAACATAAAGAAGGATAGAACTTAAGCTGCCTGTGAGGTTAGTAAAGTCTTCCTAAACAAAGTACCTTCAAGCAGCAAGACAGTCTTGTTGGATGAATTGAAGGTAGTGGAGACAGAGCAAATGATGTTGTTAGGGAACTGGGTAGCCCTGGCTCAGTAATAGAGAATACACCTGCAATGCAAGAGACACAGGTTTAATCCCTAGGTCAGGAAGATTCCCTGGAGAAGGAAGTGGCAACCCACTCCAGCAATCTTGTGTGGGAAATCCCATGGACAGAGGAGCCTGGTGGGCTACAGTCTATGGGGTCGCAAAGAGTTAGACATGACTTAGTGACAGAACAGCAACAGCTTCTGTAGGGCTGCATAAAAGTGTTTGTAAAGGAAAATTGATAGATGAAATAGAAAAGTAGACTAGGGTCTAAATCCTATAGACCTCCGAGAGGTTTATAAGCTAGTGGTCTATAAGCTAGAGGTTTATAAACTAGTGTTTGAGAAGAGAGAACATTCCAGAGAGATTTCAGAGTGGTGATTGAGAGATTTGAGCAATTGGATGAATGTGTAAAACTGGGGGAGAAAAGGAGGAAGGACTATACCTAACCCAGAAGGCTGAGTGGACGATGGCGAGCAGTACAGGGGAGGATGAACATAAGGAGGAAGCCCTTGGATTTTGGAGATGTTGACTTTGAAGAACTTTGGCACAGCTCAGTGGAGAGCTTAGGCTGACAGCTGAAGATTAAGTTGGGATTACAGATAAAATCACTAATTGAAGACCTGGGCTTGCATAGGCTCCCTCCTGAGGGCTGCAAAAGGAGTATTCAGCAAGGGGAATGATCAGAGGTACTCTTTGATGTTGAGAAAAGAGTGGTTTTGCAAATAAGTTTTCAGCAAGTGGAAGTAATATCTGATACTGTAGGACAGAAAGATGTGAGTCTCCTGAAGACCACTGGCTTTGCCCGCTAGAAGGCCACTGACCTTTCAGAAGAACTCTGTCAGTGAAATGATGAGAGTGATGTCTGGGTTTCCTTGTTCCTTGTTTAGTCACTAAGTCAGGACCGAGTCTTTGCAACCCCATGGACTGCAGCATGCCAGACTTGCCTGTCTCTAACTATCTCCCAGAGTTTGCTCAAACTCATGTCCATTGAATTGGTGATGCCATCCAACCATCTCATCCTCTGTCACCCCTTTCTCCTCCTGCCTTCAATATTTCCCAGCATCAGGGTCTTTTCCAGTAAGTCAGCCTGTTGCATCAGGTGTTCAGAGTGTAGGAGCTTCAGCTTCAGCATCAGTTCTTCCAATGAATATCTAGGATTAATTTCCTTTAAGATTGACTGTTTTGATCTCCTTGCTGTCCAAGGGATTCTGAAGAGTCTTCTCCAGTACCACAATTTGAAAGCATCAATTCTTTAGCACTCTGCCTTCTTTATGGTCCGATTCTCAAGTCCTTACATGAGTACTGGAAAAAACATAGCTTTCAGTGTAGAGACGTTTGTGGGCAAAGTGATGTCCTCTACTTTTTAATATACTGTCTAGGTTTGTCATAGGTTTTCTTCCAAGTTCAAAAAGAGAATGAAACATAGATTTAAACAATGGAGACAATGAACATGTACATGATGAGAAATGAAGAGGAGGCCATGGCATAAAGGAGAAGCAGAGTGGAAGGGTGGATGTGTGCAGGAGAGTGAATCAAATGTGTTTGTAGACTGAAGAATCTATATGTCATCGGGATGGTTAGATCCTTCGAATCAGACCAAAGATCAAATCTCAGGCCTACCATTGACTAGATAATGACTTTGAACAAGTTCTGTGGGCCTCAGTTTCCTCATGTATAAAATGAAGTTAATACTCTTTAAGTTTTGTGAGAATTAAATGAAATCATGATATGAAAAGCACCTACAGTTCAGAAGGTACTCAGTAAGTGATAGTGTTGTTTTTTTTTTTTCTTCTTCTGTAAGGAGGAGAGATTAAAGAAAGGAGAGGAAGGGAATGAACTATATTATATGCCTCAGAGGAAAAAAGATGGGTGGGGATACAGTCTGGGAGAAAATCGGAGTTAGCGTCAGTGTGAGGATTTGCATGTCTTCCTGGGTAATAGAGGGGAAAGATAGTGATAAAGTGAGGTATTGGGAGGATACTGTAGGTTCTGCTGCAGTAACAAATAGCCTTTGGACCTAAATCTGTTCAAGTAATGAAGATTCCTTACTTGGGCCACTTACCGAAGCACATATCACGATGGAGCTCTGTTTATTTTAGCCTCTCAAGGACCCAGGCTGATGGAGGCTTCATCTCAGCATTTGCACCTCAGCATTTGCTTCAGCAGTTATCACAGAGCAAGTCACGTGGCTGCACCCAACCCCAAAGGGCCATCAGAGTGCCTGGAACTAGGGAGGAAGGGAAAAGGTTTGATGGGCAGTGCTGTGATGACCTGAGCAATGGATTAAACCATAGGGTTTCCCTGGTGGCTCAGACAGTAAAGAGTCTGCCTGCGGTGCAGGAGAACCAGGTTCAATCCCTGGGTCAGGAGCATCCCCTGGAGAAGGAAATGGCAACCCACTCCAGTATTCTTGCCTGGAAAATCCCATGGATGGAGAAACCTGGCGGGTTACAGTCCATGGGGTCACAAAGAGTCAGACACGACTGAGTGACTAACACACAAACATCAGTAAATATGGAGGTGATAGGAATACCATTGATTTTCTTAGTGATAGAAGCAGCAAAATACCATCCACCGGGAGTAGTTAGAGGTTTGACAAGAGTGGTAAATGTTTGGAACAGCCGTTTGTTAAAATAATTATATGAGAATATAGCAGCAAAGGAAAGGGAAGTTGTTCTGGTTAAATATTTATCATTAGGGCTCCATGCAGAATGAAATGGTAATGCAGCTGTGATTCAGTTTCTTAGTTCAGCTGTAGCTTAAAATTAGAAGCTGCCCATCAATAATTTTCCCAAGGGAGTGATTTCTCCTGTAACAGCACATAGCCCCGAGAAGAGGAAATGCACACAGGCAGACTTTCTGGGAATGGAAAGGGAAGCCACGGCAGAGAGAAAACAAGCCAGAGAAGTTGATTGTACACAAATTCTTGGAAATAAAAATGAGTTCCTTTTATCAGTCAGTCTGTGAGTACGTTAGCTGTTGGCCTAGCACTTTGGCACAGTATGGAATCCAGAGAAGTTTATGACTTTATTCTTGCTGTTAAAGAGTACAGAGCTTGGTCAGAGGGACAAAGCTCATGGTATGAGTTTGGGGTTTGTTTAATTTATATCAATTATAGCCCTAGTTAGTATAATGTTGGGAAATCATCACGTGAAACATAATGCATTATATCTAGATCCTGAAGAAGAGGTTTAACTGGGAAAGTGTAGAAAAGCAGGAGGATTTAAGGGATGGTTTTAGTAAAGATTTGATGGTGGAGTGAAAATGGTTTATCCCAGGGGCGGGAATGAGGACGGCCAGAAAGAAGAGGAGAGGATTAGAGGGAGGAATTATGAGACATTAGGCTGAACTGAGAGACTAGAGCCTCATCACTGGGGGCTGGTGCAGTGTGGGAGGGAAGGAGAGATTGCTACTGACCACGAAGTGAGAGAGGTCAGTTAAGAGACTTCATGGTATTGCCTGTGTTGTCTTTATACTGCTCCCTGTTAAACCTTAATGACTTCCTGTTGTTACCCTCAGAATAAAGCCTTGGTCTTTAGTCTCGCTTGTACATGCCCATTCAGAAGGGACAATTGACTATCCAAAGGGTATTATGATGAAGAAGACTAGGATATGTTGGCGACTAGGAGCCAGAGCCAAGAGGTACATTAGAACCAAAAGATCTTATCAACAGGCTAGGTCCAGGACAGCTCCTCACGGGGCAGTAACCATGCCAGACAGGACCCCCAGCCCCAGCAGGAGACTGGAGGATTGGTGAGCTGCCAAGTCAGACTTCAGAACAGAAGCCTTCTTTTCTTTATATTTTTTACAGTTTTATTGAGATAGAGTTCACATACCACACAGTTCACCCACTTCAAGTGTACCTGTCAAGGCTTTTTAGTATATTCACGGAATTTTGCATTTCTCACCACCATCAATTTTAGAACATTTTTATTACCTAAAAAAGAAATATAAGGACTTCCCTGGTGGCCCAGTGGTTAAGACTGTGCTTCCACTGCAGGGGGCACAGGTTCGATCCCTGGTCAGGGAACTAAGATCCCACGTGCCTAGCGGCATGGCCAAAATCTTGTCAAAAAGAAAAGGAAGCCCTGCACTCTTTGATCATCGTCTCCTTACCCCCATCGTACACTCAGCCTTAGGCAACTAGTACTCTGCTTTCTGTCTATAGATTTGCTTGTTCTGGACATTTCAAATAAATAGAAACATGCGATATGTAGCCATTTGCAGCTGACTTCTTTCGCTTGTTTTTCACTTTTTTTTAATATTTATCCATGTTGTATCCATGTAATCTTCTAACGTTATCCATGTTCTATCCATGTATTAATACTTCATTTCTTTATATTGTTCAATAATATTCCATTGAAAGGATATAGTGCATTTTGCTTATCCATTCATCATTTGATGGACATTTGGATTGTTTCCATTTTTGACTATTATGAATAACGCTGCTGTGAACACTCACGACAAGTTCTTGTGTGGATATATGTTTTCATTTCTTTTAAGAATATACCTAGTACTGGAATTGCTGAGTCATATAGTTTAACCATTTAAGTAACTGCCAGACTGTTCCTTAAAGCGTCTGGACCTTTTTAAGTCCACATCATTTCCATTTTATATTCACATTATGAAATAGTGTAAAATTTACATTTACACTATCTCCATATCCTTGGCAACATTCATTGTTATTGTCTTTTTGATTAGAGCCATCCTAGTGGGTGTGAAGTGATGTCTCATTGTGATTTTAAACTACATTTCCCTGATCAGAAGCCCTATTTTCAAAACTAAGGTATAAAATACAAAGCATATTATACGGACTTAAGCCAGAACCTAAGAAAGAAATACCAAGAGGCTGATATGAATAGAAGGACAGTTCAGGCCGTTAAGGGCTAAGCATGAGTTGAAGGCAGTGTATTCTAGTTTGTCCAGTCTGTGGTGTTGCCATGTTCCACCATAATGAGTGACCAGAGATTACAATTCTCAGTCAGATTAGCTGTTCTCAATCCTTGGAAGCACTAGAGTAGAATCATCTGAAAAATATTTTAAATACACTTGTCGAATCAGAATATCTGAAAATATAGCCCCAGTGTTATCTGTTTGTTTTAAAGAAAATTTCCCCACATGATTCTAAATCATTGTGGGACTAGAAAGCCAGTGTTGTAAATAATTCAGCAGGATTAAGCAGTGGAATGAATTTATTGATTGTATGTACTGTTCAGATAACCATCTGCCTTTATTTTGACTTGTAAGCTTTTCTGAGACAACTGCTAACTGAATTTGAACAAAAAAAAAAAATAGAGATATAATTGCAGTGTGTATAGTCTTCTCTGACCAATGGCAGAGAGAAAACCTAGTGTGAAATTGATACAATCAACTAATCAGTTTTCCTCAGTTGAACCTCTTAACTTCCAAGTTTGATCAGAGTTGAACTCCTTCACTTCCTTTCCATTAATAGCATCTACTCATGAGACTTTTGTTGTTTCGTTTTGTTCTAATATTTATTTAGCTGTGCCTAGTCTTAGTTGTGGCATGTGGGATCTAGTTTCCTGATAGGGATCGAATCGACACCTTCTGGTGGAAGCAAGTAGTCTTAGCCCCTGGGACCACCAGAAAATTCCTTCATGAGACTTTTGTTTATTTCCAGTTATATCCATTCAGCGATCCTTCTTTTTGAGCATGCAGTGATCATATAACTATGTACCTTTTCAAGATAATGAATAATTTCAAAGATAAAATAATCTATTATAATGCATTAGTTTGTTGTCATGGGTCACTGATTGATATCTTAGTAGCTGGCTCTTGGGCTTCCCTGGTAGCCCAGATGATATAGAATCTGCCTGCAGTGCAGGAGATGGGTTTGATCCTTGTGTTGGGAAGATCCCTTATAAAAGGGAATGGCAACCCACTCCAGTATTCTTGCCTGAAGAATCCCATGGACAGAGGAGCCTAGGGGCTACCGTCCATGGGGTCGAAAAAGAGGCAGACAGGACTGAGCACGCACACACTCACTCAGTTAGCTCATAGGTACACACATTTCTTGTGTTGATTTGAACAGGTGCCATGCCTATGAGAATTTGATATTTCTGATTGACCAGATATATCCAGATGACAGAGAAGAGCTCAATAAAGGTGATTTTCCATTACCATAAGGTCACCAAGTTTTCTAGGATTAAGGTATTATTTTATTCGCTTTGGGGAATGGAGACCACTTGTATCTTTCTGTTTAAATTGTATGTCTAGTCTCAAAACTGAAAAGCATGAGAACTAAAGTAGGAAATTATTCTGTTAGGTTGGTGCCAAATTTCCATTGCTGAAACTATGAATTTTCCTTGTCCAAGCCCTTCTTTAGAAGAATCAGATGTCCCTGTCTTAAATTTGAGTTGTGAAGTTTCAGAAAGAGAAAACTCATGTTCTGTAAAGAAGAGGTAGGCAGTGCAGAAGTGCTGATAATCTGACTCATGTTCTGATGCCCCTCCTTGTCAGGTCCTGCTGTGGTTTCATTACAGATTGAGATTTCTTATATGATGCTGAAAGAGAGGAGAAGTAGAAAAGAAGGTCAGGAAGAGAGTATGGAGGAAGATGTGCTGGAATATTTTTAAAGGGGGAACCTATCTTTCTGTCTTAATAGAACTGCTCAAATCTGTGCAGTAGTACAGGTCTTCTCCTCTTCTCCAAAGCAAAGCAGGTACTCCTTGTTTTTAGTCTCCTAGTTGTTCTGGGAGTAAGTGAAATTATGTCATATAGACCCATTGGTGTGAAGCATAGCATAGAAGAAATTGAAATGGAGACAGTGAAGGGAACGTGTTTCAGAACATCATCCCCATTTAGCTAGCTTTCAGACTTCCTGGACCTTCCCTCATTGATTCATGATCGTTGCTTCCTTTTTTCTTCTTCCTTTTTTCTTTGCTTTTCTTTTTTAAAAACTTCTTTCACTTATAAACTGCAACCTGTAAAGAAAATGAAGGGTATATTACACATCCTTAAAAACAAAGAGGGAAAGAAACAAACCCTTTTTAGTAACTTCCACTTTGAGTGCTTAGGCTGGTTGCAAGGCCCAGGGGACTCATCTGCTGAATGTGGAAGGATACGGAACCATTTGTCCTGGGAGAACCACTGCATTAAAGGAGGGGGATGAAGTCATGGTGGGGAGGGGGAGGCTCTGCTGATGAAAGTAGCTGTCAAATTAGCAGGTCTGGAAGTTGGAGTACATATTGTTATGAGCTGCTCAAGTTCACACCAGAGCAACCAGCTCCATCCGTCTTTCTCAGTTTACATTTTAATTGGCTTGTAGTTAAATTTTTTAAACACTGCTAGATTGCTGACATACACTGTAATACCATGTGAATAATTTATGGAGGTTGCTCCAGATAAGCTTTTTCTTTGATTTGAGAATCCAAGGGGAAGGGGAAGAAGGATGAGGGGTTTGCAGGAGGGGCCTGGGACAGAGGAGCAGACACAACTGCATGTTGCATGCTGGATGTTAAATGTTTCTGCCGGTGTAGTCAGCAGCGTTTGGGATTTCAGGGAGGTTTGTACAATACAATCTTATTAATAACAATTCTGTCAAGAGAGCACCCAATTAAATTGAATTGGGTTTATGACTCCCTCTTGGTTTCTTAAAATGTGTGGATGTAAAACCTGTTCGATGTGAGTATTGGATAACAAGGGTGGGTGTTTTGTTGCTGTTGTTATTTTTCTTGGTTTTAATGATTCATCCTCCTACTGAGAATTTTCTTGTTTATAAATGCAGGAGTAGACATTTTTCTCGAGCTATCTTTTTCTTTTCAGTTCTCAAGATAATCTAGAGAAGATGGAGATGGTGTCAGTGAGCAGTCATTCTAGTTAAGGACTTGGCTGCTACTGGGAGTGGTTTTCTAGACAGCTCTGAGTCCAGAAAATCATCTAATTAACACCTGTGGGAGAACCCTCGTACAAAATATACTTCTAAATTATACTTGGGTTTTTATTATAAAATGAGCAAATTGTATCAAGTGTGGAGAGTATATGAAGAATAAAAATCACTATAACTCCTCCCTACATTGATAACAATTGGATGACTTTCATTTATTTCCTTCTAGTCTTTTCTGCTCATGGTGAACAAAGTTGAAATCATATATATTGGTTAGAATTCTTTGTTTTTCACTAACCATTACATCATGAGTATTTTCTCGTATGTGTCATCTACAGCTCCATTTCTGATAATTGCATAACGTGTGTATGTATTCTCTGTGAATTACAATGCTTTATCCAACTTAACTTCCAACTATTGAAATGAAGCATTAGTGTTGTTTTTATCCATTTTAGGCAGAGAAGCAGTAAATACACTTTTGGTTAAATTTTGGTGTACATTTTTTTTTTTTTTTTTTTAAGTTATTTATTTGGCTTCACTGGGCCTTAGTTGCAGCGTGCAAACTCTTAGTTGTGGCATATGGAATCTAGTTCTCTGACCAGGGATTGAACCTGGCCCCCTGCATTGGGAGTACAGAGTCTTAGCCACTGGACGACTAAGGAAGCCCCTGCTATACATTCTTGATTATTTCCTTATGGAAGATTTTAGAAATAGAATTTCTACGATGAAGCAGAGAGAGTCTAAGGGAAAGATCAGCAATTCCTCAAGAATAATTTTGTCCTGAAAAGTGGGATAAAACATAGGTTTTTCTCATTAATGAAGTTAATATTTTCTTCCTATTTAAAAAAATTGATAATGACAGTGAATCTAAGGGTCTTTGAAATTATTGAGATCATTTTTCCTTGTGTGATTCTTAACCACAAGACCTATCTGGTAGGATTAATGTAGGCTATTTTTTATTTACCAACTGGCATATAACTACCTAAGACTTCATGTAATCAGTTGAGATGCTACAAATGTATTGCCTGTCAGCTTCAATAAAAAAGAGGGCAGTTAATTAAAGGGATGTCTTGCTGTTAAACAAACTTGCAGTCAATTGCTTGTAAGTAACATTTAGTTTGATGTGTAGTCAAAGGGCAAGAAAATCAGAAAGGACTAGCTTTTTAAAACTGTGAAAAGGGGAGTGACTTTATTGGGGTTGAGATGAGTGGCCTATCAATTGATATGATGTTTTCCTTTTTAAAAATATGTTCTTATATTAAAGAGAAGGTGAAAGACACGAGGCATTAAGGTCATCAAGATCTTATCAGTTTGAAATGTTTTCAACTTAAGATAACTAAGTCTCTGTCCTCATGCAGCCCTAGAAGACACTTTACCCCTATGATCAGGCCTGGTTTCAAGGTCATGCTGTGTGTGTGTGTGTGTGTGTGTGTGTGTGTGTGTGTGTGTGTGTGTGTGTGGACAGTAAGTCAATGAAGCAAGAAGTCTTAAACAAATTACTGTTCTCTGCAAATGGAAAACTGCCATTCATAGACCCAGTGGAAAGACTCCACCAGTACAGCAGCCCTTGGGAACAGCTGTTCCAGCTCAGGCCCATTTGCTGCTTCTTCCTGGGAGCGCACTACTTCTCTCTGCACATGTGTTCACCTCTCCCTTGATAATGTAGGTGGGAACGCACGTTCTCTAAACAGTGACCATAAGGGGATCATGCATCCCTGTTTCAGAGGGAGGGTCTATCCAAAATACCCCATCCTGATTAAAATTCAAGTGTTGAAGTATTTGTGAAACAAAGAAGACATATAGAGTGGAGACCTTTTCCATCTCGAAGGCACAGAGACAGTAGAGACTAGAGCTGTTGGAAGCATGACCAGCTGTATGTTAAAGTTCTGTTGGAGGTCCCTGAGCTTTGGATCCTTATTCCACAGCCAAGAAGCTTCAGCTTTTGCCAATAACCACATTAAAATATGTGTACCTGGCACAGGTGAACCAATCTCATTTACTAGTTTTCATTTTTTACACTAGCTATTATTTCATAAATGAGAATTTTTTTTAGTGCCAATTTTGTGCCCAACTAGGCAGTATAGAATTCAAGAGAAAGCATAAGTTATGGTCATACCCCTCATGGGCCTTCCAATAAAGCAAAGTAAATATGTAATCCACTTACAGTCAGATCATAGCAATATTTTTATTTGTAATGACCCCACATTTCAGTTGAAGAAAGTATTTATTATTCTAGGAAGAAAAACATTGGCTGAATTAATGGCAGATTCTGAATGGGCACTGAGCTGTATTCAGAATTCAAGTATTTTCAGTTAGGTGAGGTTGTTGAGGTTTGCTTTCTTTCCTGAACTCCTATGAATTAGCAAATTCTAAACCAGCTGTTTTCAAATTACATAAAATCGGTGCCTGCCCTGAGTGTCTGTTTCTCTCTGCCAAGTTTCAACTTGCGACTTATTTTAAAACTTGGTCCTAAACACCCCAAACCAATGGAATGATAGCAGGCACCACCTTGAATCACAATATTTTCACAAAAACGTGTTCAACTTTGAAATAATGACCAGGTTGGAGAAAGAAGAGGTGATAAGGGAGGAGTAGACAAGTTTGTGTTTTCTTATTTTTTTTTTTCTTAAAAACTTGCTTTAATGCATAAGTTGCTCATATTTCTGCTGTTTTTTTCCCCGATGGCCAAAGTGGGAGAGCTTTGTAGCTCACGAAAGGGGTGAACTAAAAGGACACGTCAGCATCAAATGAAGATATTTGCAGGATGACAACTGGTGATAAGGTTGTATTTCAAAATGTTCTCTTGTGATCACTTGACAGTTCTCTCCTCCTTCTTTTGGTATCGAACACATTGCTTAATTCCTATCATCAGGAGCATGGGTTGGCAGACTTTTCTTGTAAAGGACCAGATGCAGATACTAGCCCTTGTGACCATATAGGTCTCTGTCATACAGTACTGTTTGTTTACTTTTTTTTTTTAACAACACTTTTAAAATGCAAAATCTAATCTCTGCTTACAGGCTGTACAAAATCCTATTGCAGGTAAGATTTGGCTTGCAGGCTATCGTTTGCCAGCTCATGCCCTCAAGAAATATGGGTGAAATCCTGGGTAAGAGTGTGTGTCAGTTACGCTAGCACGCTTTCTTTCTCTGCACCACTTGCTTTGTTCTCTCCTGGTCACTGGCTGTCTCAGGAGCCAGTCCCCGGAGCCTTGCTCTCCTGTGTGATGTAATGGTGTGAAATGGTGTTTCCACTGGAAGGCCTGCAGGGGTAAATGCTGTCTCTAATTAACCTGTTCATTTAGTGCCATTATCCTTTATCTCCAACCCAGCTCTGCGAGGGGAGGATAAGGAAAGTGCTTAATTAGAGTAACTGTTTCACATTGTCTGTGTTTGCTTGATGAAGTATAAAAAGCCTGGGAGATGAAACTGTCAGTCACTAAGCGTCTTTGGGAGACTCTTGATTTTTAGCATTTAATAACCATGCTCTGTTATGGAGTGCTGTTGAGTGAAACCTCAGGTCACAGTCTTTGTAACACAAAGACTCTGACCCAAGACATCTGGCATATAACTTATGGCTAATGTCCACCAACTGAATCGTGTCATTGGCAAGTCATAGCTTCATGGATGCTTGTTTATCTATTTGCTTGTTGCTTTAGAGTGTTTTAAATGGTCATTTGTCATTTTAGTTTGTTTTCTGTCTCCTTAATTGGATATTAAGTGCTTCTAGTACAGGGAATGTGCCTCATATTCTTTGAAGCTTAAAGCCTGTTGGAATATCATTGCAGTGTTCATAGGGTTTTCTAATTCTGCTAAGATATACATAACAAAATTTACCATTTTAATATATATAACATAAAATTTACCATTGAAACCGTTTCTCAGTGTACAGTTCAGTGGCAATAAGTACATTCACCACCATCCATCTCCCATTAGTCATCTCGTCTTGTAAAGTTGAAACTCTGTATCCATTAAACAATGACTCCTTCTCACTCTCCCCCTGGCAACCACCATTCTACTTTCTGCCTCTATGAAGGTGCCTACTCTAAGTGTCTCATATGAGTATTTGTCTTTTTGTGAACGGCTTATCTCACTTAGCATAACGTCTTTAAGATTCATCCATCTTGAAGCATGTACCATAATTTCCTTCCTTCTTAATAAGGCTCAATGCTATTCCATTGTATGTGTATATATATCCCATTTTGTTTATCCATTTGTCCATCGGTGGATACTTGGGTTGTGTCCATCTTTTGGCAATTGTAAATAATGCTCTGCTGTTAGTGAATGCATTCGAGTACCTGCTTTTAGTTCTTTTCTGTAGATACCTGGAAGTGGTCATCACAATACTTTTCAGACTGCCGAACTGACAATTTTCTTTTAAGCTCTATGGTACTTTAAGTATTTTTACCACTCTTTTACATGTCATCTATCCTAATAAGATCAGTTTTATAATAAGGAAGTTAGTTATTAGCTATGATGAACAAAAAAGATCAGTGAGCACAAACATTTATTCATCCTGTAACATCAGGCACTGGGCTTAGCTCTTTATGTGAATTACTTTACTTAAGGCCCACAGTATGTGATCTACATGTTGCAAAAGGGGAAATAAAGGCTTAGCAAGGTTAACAAGTTTACCTGAATGGAAAAATTGGCAAAAAAAAAAAAAAAAAAATAAAAATAAATTTATGGCAGACAAGTTTCTACTTCAGAGTCCATAGTTCTGGGTACCAGGAATCCATTCAGAAGAGTGGATTACATCTGTATATCTCATTATGTTCTCGGCATGGTTAGTGAAAGGCTTATTATTTTCCAAAGCCTGATGTCACTTTTGAATTTCAAGATCAAATTATATAAAATAACATGTAAAATCCTTTGAAAGCTCTAAAGTGCTGTATAAATGTAAATTATTAAGCCTAGTGATAGGCAGATGTTAAAATGCTGTAAATGCATGGACCCCAAACCATCTAGATTGTAAACTGTAGTGCAAGGATTATGCAAGTTTAACCATGGCCTACCTTTGTGGTTTTGTTAGAATACTGCTTCTATGCTGTGTTATTCATGCCACTTCTAACTCTTATTAGGACTGGCACTACCTTTTCAACTGCTGTTATGAACGTCATGACCTTTTCCACTTAAGTTGGTGGGAATAAGTCTGGTTCTCATATCATGTTCTTTTTTTGATATTTATTTATTTGTCTGCACTGTGCCTTAGTTGCAGCATAAGGGATCTTTAGTTGCAGCATGCAAACACAGTTGTGGCATGTGGGATTTAGTTCTCTGACCAAGGATCTAACCCTGGCCCCCTGCATTGAGAGCATGGAGTCTTAGCCACTGGACCACCATGGAAGTCCCACCACGTCATGTTTATCACTTCTAGTACCTTCTGAATAAGAACCATGTCTTCAACCATCTTTGACATCTCACAACTTTGAGCTTAGGTTTAGGTGCCAGGTAGCTTAAAGAGCTATCATGGAAGAGCCATTAGACTTAATTGTGTCACTTCAGAGGACAGAATTCAGGCCATTTGTATACAGAGGTTCTAAAGGGGCAGATTTCAGTTCAGAATACAGTGCTTAGCTGTACAGTGGTAGACTGGATCCCTTGAAAAGTAGTAAGCTCCCTGTCAGTGGCATTATTCAAACATATGCTAGAAAAGCTCTTCTTGAGAGTCCCTTGTAAGGAGATCAAACCAGTCCATCCTAAAGGAAATCAATCCTGAATATCCACTGGAAAGACTGATGCCAAAACTGAAGCTCCAATGCTTTGGCCACCTGATGCAAAGAGCCGACTCATTGGAAAAGACCCTGATGCTGGGAAAGATTGAGGGCAGGAGGAAAAGGGACAACAGAGGATGAGATGGTTGGATGGCATCATCAACTCAGTGGACATGAGTTTGAGCAAGCTCCGGGAGATGGTGAAGGACAGGGAAGCCTGGTGTGCTGCAGTCCACAGGGTCACAAAGAGTCAGACATGACTGAGCGATTGAACAACAATGAGGTGAAGAGGATTCCTACACTAGGACACTCATATTATTACTCTTCAGTTTTGGTGCATCATTGCTTTTACTTCAAATGTCCTGAGAACTCCATTTTAGCTTTTATCTTATTTGGTACATAAGGCAGGTACTAAGAGGTTTTGCCTGGTTTATTTGTTGTATGAGGAGCAAATAACTGCTGTGCTGGAGTGGCTTACAAGTAAAAGATATTTTGACCAGATCCAAATCACGGTCGAGGAGGTAAGAGTCATCTTTTTACATTCAGGTTGTCCAGGGTCTCAACAGACCATGTACAAAATAAGATTGGCAATGAGCAAAGTGTCTGAAGCAGTTCAGTAAATTTATGTTGATTGTTTGATTTATGGACTTCTTTTGTGCACAGTCTTCTTGGAATTCCTCAGCATCCAGATCTAGAAAACATACAGTGTTTCAGTGGCTTGAGCAAGGACTTGGGATTTGGCACAAATGACATTCCCTCCTCTTTTCTGATTAACATGGCTCCAGGATCAACCAAAGTTAATATACAGTGTAGAATATTTTCTCATACAGAGGCCAAAAGTACTTAAAATTCAGTGCAGGTGGAATTGCTTGTTTAAGTATCAGGAGGACAGACTTGGTAATTTTAGTTGCATGAGTTGCTTCTTATTCTGTTTTAGGAGAATTTGAATGTTGGAGGCTTTGCCTGGAACCCAGCCTCCAGCATTGACGTCTAACACTAACCGCAAAAGCAGCCCCCCCCCCCCATTTCTGCTGGCAGAGCCAGGCCCACGTCCGTGGCTGTGATCTCAGGGGAGGGCTCTTGTCCACGGCTTGGGTTTATGACTGGGAAGCCTGCCTCATAAAAGGTGGGGGAAAACAGAGCCAAAGTGACCCCACAGAATTTGAGCTTGAGCTTGTCAGATCCAGAGGACCCATCAAGGTCTGGGATGTGGCCCAGCTTGAACTGGCACCCTTGGGCTTCACCCGAGCCAGGTGTCAGAAATGGGTAAATATCAAATTGTATCTGATGAAAAACAGGAGGAAGCAGAGCTCCCCTTACCTCCTGGAAGAAGCCAAAGTCAGCCAAATGGTGTTTGGGTTCAGATGATTCAAAAGCCACAGTCTCATGACCCAACCAAAGAAATATTCTAAACTAGCCTGTAAAAATAACAGCATGTTTAAAAAACATATGCTATCAAACACATTTATCTTTGACTCAAAATGAATTAAGTATTTTTCTCCTAGAATGTCCAAATATTCACTTCGTATAGAAGACTGTAGGTTAAATACTTCTTCTGGAGAAATACTCAGGCTTAGGATTTCTCTTTTAAATAAAAAACTTGGTAATGATACTACATAAGAAATGTTTGATCTGGTTCGGAGCTCTTAATTGAATTTATTGACTATAACGTGGGAGGGGATACTAAAATAGGTGGAAGAAATAATATTTTAAAAATCAGATTTATATATCTGAAAATGATTACATAGCTGTTGTATCAATGAGATATTGATAAGACAGAGAAGGGGAATAAGGATGGCTAACTGGGCTCCCAATAATGTAAACATTAAGAAATCAAAATCCAATCAACATATAAATGTCCTAAACCTTGATAAGAAGGCAAGTAAAAGTGCATACATTTGTGAAAACACAACAAACAGTATACTTAAGGTCGTTACATTTCACTGTGTGCAAATTATACTTCAGTACACAAAAGGACAAAGTCAAATCAAGCTTATCTATTGAGCAACGATTTATGAGAAAGTTACAATATTCAGCAATTTAGGGGAGAGACATTTCCATCCCTTCAGGAAGCTTAGCAAATCATTGGGGATAACACAAATATAAGAAAATTTCAGTAATAGAAGTTAAATAAGCCAACAATGATTAAGTCATAGAATTCTAGACCTGGGTGGAGCCTTCAAGATCATCATCCCTCCTAATTTAAACATTATATATGATTTTAAAAACTGAGATTCAGAAAACTGTAGAATTATCCACAGGAATTCAGAAACAGAACTTCACCAGATGGCAGGACTGCAAGCTTGAAGTGCCTCTCTTTCCTTTTTTGTCATCCTGACTTCCTCTTCCTCCCACCTGCTATCCATTCCCAAGGCTCTGTTTTCAGCTCTCGCTGGCTTTCTCTCACTGATTCATTAATTTCAATGTTAATATTTCTCTATTCAATCAGTCAGTACTTTTGAGTTCCTACCATATGCTCAGCACTGCTTTATGGGAGGAAAATACAGCACTGAACCAAACAGACTAAGTATCTTTCCTCACAGAACTTAGTTTCTATGAATGTCTGTGCACATGGAGTCCAGGTAGTAATTTCTGGGACTCAAGTGCTTACCAATCCAGGCTCACTGTCCTAAAGCCTCTGGCACATCATAGCAGCAAGCTGAACGAGACAATAATCTCAGCTTCTCTCCAGATCACCTCCTCCTCCTGCCTTGCCTGTGCCTGAAGAATGTTTGACTCTTTTTTTTTTTAAAGATGTATTTATTTATTTTAAACTTCTGGCCGTGCTGGGTCTCTGTTGCTGTGCATGGGCTTTCTCTAGTTGTGGTGAGTGGGGTCTTTGTTGTGGTGCTCTGGCTCCTCATCGCAGTGGCTTCTCTTGTCAGGGAGCACAGACTCTAGAGCGTGCGGGCTTCAGTAGTTGTGGTGCATGAGTTTAGTTGCTCCCTGGCATGTGGGATCTTCCCAGGGCAGGGATCAAACCCATGTTTCCTGCATTCATCAGGTGGAATCTTAACCACTGACCACCAGGGAAGCCCTTCTTCTTGAACCTCTCAGTCAACCAATTTCAATTCCCTAAGCTCTACCAAATTGATATTTTCTTATATCTATCTGTTCAGCATCCCCGTGTTACTTTCCTTCCTCTTCGGAATGTTTTAGTACTTTTCTAACTCATCTCTCTATCTCCTCTTGTCCCCAGCTCTGATCTTTCCTAAATATTACTAATTTCCCTAAAACTTATTTCCTCTGTCAACCCCTTCACACCTATACCTTCACACAGACAGACAGACACACACAGATTACCCTTGGATCTTGCTCATGTTTCAAATTAAATGGCAACAGTCTTTGTCAACAAAGGCAGTTGAAAGCATAGCTCCAACCTCCTTCTCAAATCTTCTTCCATCCCCTCTACAGGTCCCTGCTTTTCTTGCAGCCACAGTGGGTTCTTGGCTGCTCTCTTAGCCGGTCCCCTGTTCTCTGTCACTCTGCAGTTGCTCACTGCGTTTCCTTCCTGGAGCCATCACCTGTCCACCCCCATCCTCAGCCTCTGCCTACATTTCACTTACTGCCTGATCTCAGAGACCTTCCTCAGTCTGATCAGCATGATTCTTCCCTCCTTTGAATGCACTTATTTTTCACTGTGTTGCATTGTGGTTATTCTTACTTTTTTATTAAAATGATTTGATGGATTTTTATAAAATGACACATCCTTCTTGGGAAAAAATTCTCAGGCACAGAAACCTGCTTTTAGCTCCTCATAAAAGAGAGACTACAATGAATGTGCTGCTTTGTAAGCAAATAAACTCTCTGCAGATTATGTAAAAGGAACAATTTCAGGTACAGAAATTTTCAGGTACTTTCAGGTATAGAAACACCTGAAATCTTTTCACCGAGATATGCTTTTCCTTGAGCATCTCTCCATCCCTCTGTGTGGATATACAAACATTGATGAAGTCCGTACACGTTCCCACAAATGAAATCAAATTTTCTGTCATCTTTTTTTTTTTTTTCTGTTGATATATTCTAGTTCTCTTTTAATGTTACTTGGTAGAATAGCAAAGTGGACACAAGGTGTTTTATTGTTTGGCTTTTCCATAATCTAACAACCACTGCTTGTTTTTTGTTGGTGATGGTTTTTATTTTTAAGCTTGCCTTTATTTATTTATTAGGAGGTGCAGGGAAGAGGTTGTTATCATGTGTTGTGGCCTATGTGCTTAACACAGCCCGTGTAAAATGCAAGTGAGCAGTCCGTCGTGGCCCTTGACAAGAACTGTCTGTGACATGCCACTCCATGTGGTTCAGTATCTGAAAAAATGTTTGAAGATCTTGTAAAGAGGTTAGAGAAGATTGACCTAAAATCCCAAGTAAAATTGTCGCCTTTTTTTTTTTTTAACTGCTTTGAACAGTGTTGTGCCTCCCATCGCCTGCAAGAAAGCCATTCATTGTTCCTTGTTACATAATCTGCAGAGAGCTTATTCGCTTAGAAAGCAGCGCGTTCATCATAGTCTCTCTCTTACGAGGATCTAAAAGCAGAATCTGTTCTGCGTCTCTGAGGCATTCTTCACAGCACAGACCTCATGCTATCGCTAATTAGCCAGAGTGTTCCCAGCCAAAAACCCCAGTGCCTGGGCTTGACAAAAGTCTGGTTTTTTTTTTTTTTTTTTTTTTTTCTTCCGTGGGAAGGGTGAAGCCTGCCTCTCTGTCGAGGGGCCCCTCCGTGAGACAGGCAACAGCAGGGTAGTGGGCAGCTCTCAGATCAGCCAACGCGGTGAAACACGCTGCCAGCCTCTAGAGGACTTGCTGTTTGCCTCCTCCTTTCCTCTTGAGGTGGGACCTCTATCCGACCGTCCCTTTGTACTCTAAATACCTCACCACCACGAGACCAGCCACTTCTCCTGCCCATACGCCTGTCTCTTTCCCGTTTCTGGCTTTAGGCACCAGCCTACCCAACATCCCTCAGCCACCTTCCAGTCACTTGCATTAATGATGTATGCGATTAGCGGCCTCTGCTAGTTCATTAGGAGATTAAAAGAAAAAGAAAGGAAAACCAGGAGACGGTGTGCCTGTCACTATGAAGGGAAGCTTGACGGGAACACCCTCAGTGTCCCTCCCCGCTGCCCCTCCTGCAAAGTGTGTCTGAGGTCTTCCGTGCGCACGCGCTGGCGGCCGCCCGCATTCCGAGCCTCTGCCATTTGCTCAGTGGGGGGACGTTTTCTTAGCCGAGCGGTGCACCGCTCTGCCTGAGGGATTGAGAACATATTGCTTGGCAGGTGGGCCTGCTCAGATGCACTGACTGTTGTTTCAGCACTGACAGGGAACATACATCACGCAGGCCCATTATGCCAGCATAAATCCATGGTAACCTGTTCAAGAGGGCTGCAACCAGCAAACAAAGTGTTTGGGTCTTAATAGGTGATATTTTTGAAACATATAATTGGGATCTGAGAAGTAATTCTGGGTGACAGGCCACTCCTCCTGCCATCTTCGCAGAAACTGGGCCTACAGCAAAATACCACTCCTGTCATGCTGCACGGAGCTGACTGCCATTCCAGCTCGGCTCCAGGCAGCTGTGCACGGCGCCAAGCGTGCCAAGAGATGGTCTGTGCAGGGAAAAGAGCCTTCAGTTTCCAGGTCTCTCCTTTCTGCCTTGGTGCTCAGTGCTACTGGCAAAAGCTGCTCCTGGCGATGTCAGTGGAAAACGTCGGAGCTCCCCTCCTTAGCCTACTAATATGAGCTTGAAAGGGAGCTAGAGTTTGCTGTGGTGTTGGGTAGAGGACAGATAAGCCTCTGAGTGGGGGACTCTGAGCTTTCTCATGAACAGAAGCTGGTATTCATTTCCCCTGCTGGACGCCAGCGGGAGAATGAGATATTAATGAAGTCCCTGGGCAGAGCGTGATAGGACTCAGCTCTCACAACCTGGCTGCTTCCCCAGGGGGAAGATGGGCAAGTGACTGCCAGCTCCTGGGGGATACAGCAGGTAAAGGTGGACACAGCCCTGGTTACGTGCCACACTGTTGTCCGAATTCCAAAAACTCAGTGGGTGAGAGAGCACTTTACACAGGTCGTCATCAGCTTTGTCTTCTTCTGGAGTCCCAGTGCGTGTTCCTCGTGAAGCATAGCCTACATTCCCACACTCCCACTGGTCACCAGTTTCCCCTCCCTGCACTTAGTCATCAGTTACTTTCTATGTCTCCCCCAAATGGCATTCTTCTTGAGGATTGGTGCTTAACTGAGTTTTGGGTTCCTGGTGGGTGCAAAGCATAAAGAAAGGAAGATGCTCATTTTTAAAGAGAAAAGCCATTGTTGGGTCATTGTGGAGTTGTTGGCTTTTCCTTTACCTTCTTGATGTCCAGGCAGTCATAAGTCCAGTATGTTTCAGCATGACTTGCTGAATGCAAACTGGGTGGCGATATTGTATTATTTCATTTTCATTCTGCCAAACAGCTAAAACAGTATCAGCACTATAGCATCCGCATCCTCTCTTGCTATAACAGAGTTTATTTCCCTCAAGCAGACCAGAAAACTCGTGAGATCAAGAACCTTCTAAATTTTAAGGACCAGGGGAAGACTGTTGGGAATGTGAGCAGTCGCAGCCAATATTAAGAAACATTGGATTTCCTATAGCCTGGTAGAGAAAGGTGATTGTGAGAGACATGGACCTCACCGCACCCTAGACATGGCCCAGCCATCACTTTGCCAGTTTCACTGTTTGCTTTTGCTTCTGTGCAACAGTGTGGTCAGTCACGACACAGCTATGTGCCAACACAGAAAGTTTCCTTAAAACAGGCTTAGGTGCTCTGTCCCCAGATGTTCTGGGTTACGAGGTCTGTAGTGAAGCCTTGGAATTCATACCTTTGAAATGTTCCCTTTGTGGTCTGTATCCTACCAACCTGTGGGTTTGGTTTGCTGCAAATCTCAGCATCTCCCCCAGTCTTACTGCTGCCTTGGGCAAATCCATCATCAGTTTCACCTCTGAAATACTCTTTTAATCTAAACTACTTTATTTTTTAAATTTTTAATGAATTGCTTTTTATTGATGTATAATTGACTTATCATATTAGTTTCAGGTATTCAACATTGATTCAATTCTTTTATTGAACTGTAGTTAACTTAAAATATTATATTAGTTTTAGGTATACAGCTTAGTGATTTAATATTTTTATACATTATGAAATGATGACCACTATGAGTCTAGTTACCATCTGTCACCACACAGAGTTATTACAATATTATTGATCATACTCCCAGTACTGTCACAAGGATGTAGTGTACAACCTGACTTGATTTTTTTTTTTTTTTGAGATATGATTTACATAAAGTTTGCCCCCTAAAGTCAGTGATTTTTAGTATATTTACTACCTTTTAGTATATTGTGCAGCCATCACCACTCTCTTAATTCCAGAACAGTTTCATCATACCAGAAAGAAGCCCCATACCCACTTGTTCCGACCTCCAGCCCCTGGCAACCACTAATCTGGTTTCTATCTCTGTGGATTTTCCTACTCTGGATATTTAACCTTTCAAATATTAAAAGCTGACTGGACACGAGTCCAGTTGTTTTTTAGGGGTCTCCAAGGAAAATTTTTCTAACTCTCCAGTGATGGCTTCTGGGTCTGACATGTTTTATGGTTAAAAATACACCACTCAAGTCTAACTTTTACTTCCTTGTGTAGTATTAGCCTAATGGGTAAGGCATCTGACTTCAAATCAGAATATTGCAGGCTCGTGTCCTGCCACAGTTGTAAGGGGATGAGTTGCTTTTTGAGGGCTTCTTTGATGGCCCAAGCAGTAAAGAATCCGCCTACAAGGCAGGAGCCGCAGGAAACTCAGGTTCAATCCCTGGGTCAGTAAAACCCCCTGGAGGAGGAAATGGCAACCCACTCCAATATTCTTGCCTGGAGAATCCTATGGACAGAGAAGCCTGGTGGACTACAGTCCATGGGGTTGCAAAGAGTTGGATAAGACTGAAGCAACTTAGCATGCATGCACGTAGTATTAGCGCCTATGGTATTAACTCATATTCTCTTGTTTATCTTCTCCTCCTCTCTTTGGTCATTTCACCAACCCTCAAATTCTTGATAGATTCAAATATCGAGTCACCTTCAACTTATCTGCAGGATGAATGATGTCAGTATTCCTATCCCTCTGCTCAGGTTTACCCAGGATTTTCTCCTGTTTCCTCTTCTCGTTCATCTAAATAATGAAGTGTCCACCCTTTCCTCTAAGGTGAAGGCCTCCGTTGTGCCCTCTATTCCAGTTCCTCCAGAACTTAGCTTCTGAGTATCTTCATTTTCTTTCTTCAACCTATAAAAATACTGAATAGTTCACACTTAAAAAAAAATTCCTTCAATCCTGCTGCCCCCTTAAGCTCCCATTCTGTTTGCTCTCCCTGTTGGTGCTTCTTTTCCACCCACTCCCACCTTACTTTTTGCACTGACAATTCTGCCTTCATTCCTTGACTGAAATTCCTCTCTTCATGGTTCATTGTATCATCTTATTTGCCAAGCCCAGTAACCTTTCCGGATTCCTATCATCATGACCTTTAGGTGCATAGAACCACACTGCCTATCTCTCCATCTTGAAACATTCCTTTTTCTTTGGCTTCTTCTACCTTTGGCTCCAATGCTTGATGCCTTCCTAAATATGGATGCCCCCTCTTATATCTGTCTCCTTACTTTTTCCCTTCCCAGTCTCATAACACCATCTGGCTCCTAACTGTGTGGATAACTTCCAAAACTCTCTTTACCACTTGGATGTCCTGCCAGCTTCTTACACTCATTGCTCAAAACAGAACTCATACCCTGGCAGGCTTTCTGTCTTCCCTAATTCTAGCCATAATGTGACCCAGGGTTGAGAGCTTGACTTCTTTCTTTCAACTCCTTGATCACCGTAGATGATAGCCATCATGTATATAATAGCCCGTTTGTTCTGTCTAGGCTTTATTTCTTCATCTCTTGTCCTATTGGTCAATGCAGTTGTCCAGATCCACATCTTCATTGTCTCTTCTCAAAACTATCACTAGGCCGTTCTATCTCTTCCTCACTCCATCATACATATTGCTGCCAGATACTAATCCACCTTCTGACATACTTGATTATATCATTTCCTTAGGCAATAATCTTTCAAATTCCTTTAATCCTACTGAATACATTCTATTAATATACTCTTAACCTAACTTGTGAGGCCTTCTACAACCTGAACCTTGTCATCCATTTCAAGTGTATTTTGTACTCTTCTTCCTGTTCTCTATGTTCTAGTCTAAGCAAAATACTGATTTTTCTTTCTTTTACCTGCACAAGTTCTCATTTCTAAGCCCTTGCTTATTCTGTATCTTTTATCTAAAATGATGTTCTTTATATCTGCCATTTCTGTTGAAATCTTGTCATCCTTCAAGTCCATTCTCTTCCATGAAATCTTCTTGTAATAGAATTTCTCTCCCCTTTGGATTTCCAGAATTCCTTGTGTGTGTGTGTGTGTGTGTGTGTGTGTGCGCGCGCGCGCGCGCGTGCATGTAAGGGGTGAGAAAGGACTTTTAGCACTTTGTCTTGTGTTTCACTTACTTATGTGCTTGTCTTATCCAGTCCTCCAAGATAGAAGCCTTGCATTTTCATTGTTGTAACTCCCATAACAGCTGATAGAGTACCGTAAGTGTAGTATATTATGAATAAATATTTCTTGAGTGAATGAATTTTTTAACTTCTATAAGATATAAGAGATATAAACTAAATTCATGGATGACAGGCTTTATGTCAGTGTCAAGAGAGTTCTCAGTAGTTTCTGAACTATTATTTTCAATCAATCCAAGTACAAGACTTAGATGAAGGAAGCTTGAGAGAATTGTAGCAAACCTGACATCATCTTCATTGTGGTATCTTACATTTGCATTATATTTTATACCATTTGATAGGACTTTCACATCTCTATATCTATGTAGGGTTAGAAGTTATTGTAATACCTGGCAGTTCATAAATGAAGAACTTGTGGTCTGGGGAGTTTTAATGACTTAACCAATGTTAGGTGATTAGATAGTGGCAGTGCCTAAACACAGGGACGTGTAGACTGTCTGTAAATATTTGAAGAGTTATCATGTAAAAGAAGATTAAATCTTATTTTTTATTCTTTATTTCCTCAGTGGACTGAAAAGGTACAGGCAATTTATGCTAAACTATAGAGAAAAATCATTTAACAGATCCATTCCAAGATGGTGTTGACTGTCTCTGTTGTTTAAGAGGAGATCAGGGACAGCAAGCTGGCCAACCAGGTGTAGGGTGTTTCATTGCAATGAGCGACTGAAAGGCTCAGTTTAGCCAAGGTCCCTTCTTCTTAGGCAATTCTGCGATTCCTTTTTAGGTTGGCACTGTGCTCCTATTCTCTAGGATCTAAGTTTTGATATCTGACTTTCTTTAGAACTTAGCTTTAAGCAAATGTAGCTAGGGTGTGGGATGATCCACCGTTCAGATCCTAAATCTTTCGTACGATGGGGACCCTAGCTTACCCCAGCCACTCTATATCACTGTCAGTGGATCGTCTGCAGGTGGGAACATAAAAAACACATTCTCACCCAATTGTTTAGTGCCTATAACTGCCATCCCAGGAAGAAATGAAGTTTGCAGAAAATCTCACAGATGCCAGCATCACATGTAGCCGGCCCAGTCTGGCAGCTCCACACACCTGTCTGGTGTTACAGACATGGCAGGCAAGCCCAGCATTCTCTCAGAATGGCATAGTCTGTTGGAAGGAGGTCAGTGACTCTAATGAGCTCCAAACTTTTCCTTGAAATGAGGACTTGCCTAAAAAGGCAACTGTGGCAAAACAGCCAAATGGAAATCATGATATTTCACTGAACTCAGAACCAAATCTGCCTTTTTTTTCTTTCTTTATAGAAACATTTTGTGTGCCATGTGCCTTGGGAGCCAAGAAGAAATCATACTTTGGCTCCCTGTTCCACTTCACGAAGCTCAGATACTGTAAATACCCTCCTCTCCTCTCATAACATTAAATTTTTGATGAATTCATCATAAAGGAGCCACTTTGTAGGTTTGGCTGGTACCAGTGAAAGACTTCATTTTCTATTTCACAGTAACTTTTTCACTGCAAAAAATTATGGGTGCAATGTTGAAAAGACTAGAATTATTCATCAAGTCTTCACTGCCTGCAAATTAAGAGAATTTTTCTGAAACCTATCTGGGAGAATGCAGACACAGACATGCATATTTTAGATGATGCTACATCTCAGCTATCACCATCTAATCTTTCTCAGGAGAAAAAGGGGTAAAGGAAGGCATGTGCTTTTTCATTGCTTATGGATTCATTCAAGAGTCCACACCAGCTCACAAATTTCCCCTACCTTTCAGTGTTCATATAACTCATGAATACACTATAAAGCAGCAGTCCCTGACCTTTTTGGCACCAGGAGTCAGTTTCATGGAAGACAGTTTTTCCATGGACCAGTATGGAGTCACGGATAATTCAAGTACATTACATTTATTGTGCATTCTATTTCTGTTATTATTACGTCAGCTCCACCTCAGACCATCAGGCATTAGATCCCAGAGGTTGGGACACCCGCACTAAAGGATAGAATCTTTAAGTGTGTTATGCGTTCATGGAAATACCAGTAGCTTCGTAGTTGGATGCAAAAGATGTTCTGAAGAGACTGCATAGCGAAATGCAATGGTGCATCAGAGTCCCTGCAAGGCTTGTTGAGACACATGTTAGGCTCCACCTCAGGAGTTTCTGATTCAGAAGATCAGGGGTGGAGCCCAAGAATTTGCCTTTTGACAAGTTTCCGGGGAGTGCTGATGCTGCTACTACATTTTGAGAAACACTGAGATACTGACAGAATGTCAAAGTTAGAAGTCAGCAAACCTTGGGTCCAGCACTGAGTCCACTCTCAATCAACAACAGGTCTGTGGACAAGTGCCTGGACCCTCATCTTTAAAAGAAAAGTAATGACCCCTGCTCTAGGTGACCTAGGGTGACTTTGATAATAAAATCTGAGAATCCACAGGCAAACACTTAGCACTTTTGCAAGGACTTGAAGCATATGATTACTATAGTGAGAAGAGTTCAGTTCAGTCGCTCAGTCATGTCCGATTCTCTGTGACCCCCATGGACTGCAGCATGCCAGGCCTCCCTGTCTATCACCAACTCCCAGAGTTTACTCAAACTCATGTACATTGAGTCAGTGATGTCATCCAACCATCTCATCCTCTGTCTTCCCCCTTCTCCTCCCACCTTCAATCTTTCCCAGCATCAGTGTCTTTTCAAATGAGTCAGTTCTTCACATCAGGTGGCCAAAGTAATGGAGTTTCAGCTTCAGCATCAGTCCTTCCAATGAACATTCAGGACTGATTTCCTTTAGGATGGACTGGTTGGATCTCCTTGCAGTCCAAGGGACTCTCAAGAGTCTTCTCCAACACCACAGTTCAAAAGCATCAATTCTTCAGCACTCAGCTTTCTTTATAGTCCATCTCTCACATCCATACATGACTACTGGAAAAACCATAGCTTTGACTAGACGGGCCTTTGTTGGTGAAGTAATATCTCTGTTTTTTAATATGCTGTCTAGGTTGATCATAACTTTTCCTCCAAGGAGCAAGCGTCTTTTAATTTCATGGCTGCAATCATCATCTGCAGTGATTTTGGAGCTCCCCCCAAAAAAGTCTCTCACTGTTTCCACTGTTTCCCCATCTATTTGCCATGAAGATATGGGACCAGATACCATAATCTTAGTTTTCTGAATGTTGAGTTTTAAGCCAATCTTTTCACTCTCCTTTCATTTTCATCAAGAGGCTCTTTAGTTCTTCTTTGCTTTCTGTCATAAGGGTGGTGTCATCTGCGTATCTGAGGTTATTGATATTTCTCCAAGCAATCTTGATTCCAGCTTGTGCTTCATCCAGCCCAGCATTTCACATGATGTACTCTGCATATAAGTTAAATAATCAGGGTGATTATACAGCCTTGACATATTCCTTTCCCTATTTGGAACCAGTTTGTCGTTCCACGTCCAGTTCTAACTGTTGCTTCCTGACCTGCATACAGATTTCTGAAGAGGCAGGTCAGATGGTCTGGTATTCCCAACCCTTTTAAGAATTTTCCAGAGTTTGTTGTGGTCCACACAGTCAAAGGCTTTGGCATAGTCAATAAAGCAAAAGTAGATATTTTTCTGGAACTCTCTTGCTTTTTTGATGATCCAACGGATATTGGCAATTTGATCTCTGGTTCCTCTGCCTTTGCTAAAACTAGCTTGAACATCTGCAATTTCACGGTTCACATGTTGCTGAAGCCTGGCTTGGAGAATTAATTGAGCATTAATTTCACTATCGTGTGAGATGAGTGAAATTGTGCAGTAGTTTGAGCATTCTTTGGCATTGCCCTTCTTTGGGATTGGAATGAAAACTGACCTTTTCCTGTCCTGTGGACACTGCTGAGTTTTTCCAAATTTGCTGGCATATTGAGTGCAGCACTATAGTTCTTCTGTGTGTTCTTGCCACCTCTTCTTAATATCTTCTGCTTCTGTTAGGTCCATACCATTTCTGTCCTTTATTATGTCCATCTTTGTATGAAATGTTCCCTTGGTATCTCTAATTTTCTTGAAGAAATCTCTAGATCTTTCCCATTCTGTTGTTTTCCTCTATTCCTTTGCACTGATCACTGAGGATGGCTTTCTTATCTCTCCTTGCTATTCTTTGGAACTCTGCCTTAAAGGAAGGCAACTTGGAGAAGTTTCAAGATGCAGACATTCTGTCAAACTCAGGCACATAGGTAGCACTACTACCATGCTAAGAAGGGACCGGCAAAGACAAGATGGAATTATTTTAGGGAATTCCTCTCCTCTGAGACCTGTCTCTAAAAAAAGTCAGATACCCCGATTTATTCCCATTCTATACGATATAGCCAGGTTGTATTATATGATGGAGCAGTGTTTCTCCCAACTGTCCTGTGATTCAGAATTCCCTGGGACACTTACCAACGTACAAAAGCCAGGCCCATTGTCCTACTTCAAGGGACCTGGACCTTGGGGTGATTCTTCATACCCCCCAGAGTTTGAGAACCATTATATCTGGGCTCATGACAACTAAGAAAGAATCTGTATACTCTAGACAATGGTTCACAACCTGTCTGCACACTGAGATCAACCCTAGGAGCCTTAAATTCCACATGCATGGGCCACTGTCTAGTCAAGTTGAACCATAATTTCTGGAGTTGGGGTCTGAACATCACTACCATCTTCAGAAGCTCCTCAGTTATTTGGATTTGCAGTGAAGGCTGAGAACCACTGACTTAGAAAGAGTCCTCTGTCATGACATCAGCAAACATGCTGTGTGTGTGTGTTTGCTGGTCTCTTTCCCACATCATTTGGTGAGGACACTGAGGGCAGCTCTGGTGCCTAGAAACCAGTCCAGCCCCTTCCACTGCCTTAGATGCTCCAAGTATATTGGTTGTAATTGTGAATGAATGAAATCCTTGGTTTATATACAAATGAAGTGCCAAGGGAACTCATACCAAAACGTCCCCACATTTAAATATTTCATACAAACACGGCCTTTTGTAGCATTCAGACCCTCACAGTGAGAGAGTATTTTTGAAAAAATTGCAGAATCACCATCACAGGGTATCAGTTGAACAATTTCTAGAAGAGGAGTCCACCCTAGCTATAATTTATTCTTCCAGGTGAGACCAGGAAGAATAAGTTACCAGGGAACGTTTGCATTGCAGAGCTCTGAGAACACTAAGTGGGGAAGCAGTTGAACACCTACTGTGTGCCAGACATTGTCATGTGCTCTCGCTTCACAACAAACTTGCATCCTTCCTATATTTTTTTTTCCTGAGGGGAGAAATAGCAGCAAATTGCCCACAGTGGGAAGCTAGAGGGAGCTCGTTTGATTCCAGAGCCCGAATTCCATTTCCATGTTGTTCAGTCACTGAGTCGTGTCCCACTCTTTGTGACCCCATGGACTGCAGCACACCAAGCTTTCCTGTCCATCACCATCTCCTGGAGTTTGCTCAAACTCATGTGCATTGAATCGGTGATGCCATCCAACCATCTCATCTTCTGTCTTTCCCTTCACCTCCTGCCTTCAGTCTTTCCCAGCATCAGGGTCTTTTCCAATGAATCAGCTCTACACATCAGGTGGCCCAAGTATTGGAACTTCAGCTTCAGCATCAGTCTTTCCAATGAATATTCAGGGTTGATTTTCTTTAGCACTGATTTGATCTCCTTATAGTCCAAGGGACTCTCAAGAGTCTTCTCCAACACCACAATTTGAAGGCATCAGTTCTTTGGCACTCAGCCTTCTTTATGGTCCAATTCTCACATCCGTAGATTACTAGTGGAAAAACCATAGCTTTGACTTTATGGACCTTAGTCATAAAGTGATGTCTCTGCTTTTTAATATGCTGTCTAGGTCTATCATAGCTTTTCTTCCAGGGAGCAGGAAAAGCTATGGCTCTTTTAATTTTGTGGCTACAGTCAACATCCGCAGTGATCTTAGAGCCCAAGAAAATAAAAGTTTGTCAGTGTTTCCACTTTTTCCCCATCTATTTGCCATGAATACTTATTTATTTTAAATAATATTTATTTAAAATATTTATTTGGCTGTGTCAGGTCTTAGTTGTGCAGTGGACTCTCTAATTGTGGCACACAGGCTCCAGGCTCCAGAGTACTTGAGCTCAGTAGTTACACTGCATGTGGGATCTAAGTTCCCTGCCCAGGGATGAAACCCATGTACCCTGCATTGCAAGGCAGATTCTTAACCACTGGATCACTAGGGAAGTCTTCCATATTTATTTTACTGCCACTCAGATTTTCTGCAGCCACCTCTGCCCCCTCCCTCCCTTGGCTGTCCCTGAGTGCTCCTCACTGGGTTTCCGTTCCTCCCAGCTATGTGGGGCTCCACCCAGCGCTTCCTGCCTTGTGTAATAAGCTTACTCCAGCAAGTTCTTACTCACCCATGATCTGATTAATTGCTTGATCACCTTCATAAGGGCTCAAGTACCCTCCTCCCTCCTGGTATCCTGGGCCAAGCAGGGTATAGAGCTTATTATCCCCGGAGCTTTGTATGTGTGCATTTACTTGGCTCTTCCTCCGTGTAGAGAGGAATGTCCTTGAGGGCAGGAACTGTTTCTTGCCCCTGTCTCTGTGTTCCCTTAGCCTCATGTACTTCCTAGCCCTTGGGAGGCACCCAGTATTTTTTTTTTTTTTTAAAGAACAAATGACAGGAGAAACTCATCTGCCAGCAAAGATCTCCAGAAACACTTCAGCATGTGTGCATGTGTTGTGCTTCAGAATATTTTAGAAACATTTTCCAGATTTAATTGAGGCTTCTGGGAAGCCTTGCTGTGTTCTTCCTTGCGAAAAATAGAAGGTCGTTACCAGGAAGTCTCAGCATACCGTATTTATCTGGTGAGTTTTGAAAATACTGAGTAATGGGACTAATGACTCAACATAGTAGTTTCCAAACTGTGAGGTAATCTTTGGACTTTGCAAGATTATTATATTAAGTGTACTTTTTAGTCTGTCAGTAAAAAATAAAAAGCCTGTATTTTCACATTAGAATTCAAAGAACATCTGCTGCGTATTGTAAATAACATATTTTGAAAACCACCCCCTCACAACGTGAGGTTTTCATTTTCCTATTTGCATTGCAGAAAGGGGACTCAGCACATGTGTGCCGGCTTGGAAGAGCGGGGCGGGGCAGGAGGGAGGGTGTTGGGTTCACCAGCCGTCCTCACCAGAGTGCAGCTTTTGAGGGGTGCCATCCGCCCCATGGGCTGATTTGTCCTGAAGCATGAGCATAGTATTTCCCTGGTACTTTCTGGGGGTCACGGAAAATAGCCTGGTTCACAAAGGGGTGTTTCAGAGCCTCAGAGAAAGCCTGGGCCCACTCTCTGCACTGGCTCCTCATTATCTGGGACAGGTTCTTGTTCCCTGTCCTCATGGAGTGGAGAACGCAGCCTGATTCTACAAGAGGGACTCAGTGGGCTCTTCTTTTGCTTCCTTGCTCTTAACCAGTCGCCGGTGCCAAAGCGTGTGACTAATATGTTCTGCGTTTGAAATCATTCATTTTCTGTAACGTGGAGTCCAGCATCCCGCTTCTAAACTTTAATACCTGTCTCCTTTGAAAGCCAGCTTGTCGAGCATCCAATTTGTCTTTTTTTCCCCTCTTTTTTCCTTGCGCTCAGGCTGTCTTTTATCAAAAACCAGACAGGGTGAGCCATTGACACCTCATGGCATGCAGCAGCTTGAAGCATCTTCTTCATTCACCTTGACATCTTTGTGGCAAAAAGAAAGCAAGGGTTGGGAACCCATTCTATTCACTCAGGTTTCCACCAGAGCTCCCTCTTTGAAAGCGGCTTCACAAACAGCCTTATTGGTTGTTACTGCTTGATACCTGTCTCCCTGGAGGTTTTACCAGTTGTTTTGAAAGGCTGGCTATTTTCTGTTCCTCAAGAATTCACCTTACCTAGGCATCTTCATTGCTTCCCCTGTCCCTACAGAATCAGTAAATAATAATAATTGCCAGACCTTGTTTTGAGTTTTCCAGTGTGCCTGCAGCTTTGCATGGTTTCATGTCATTCTTACAACCTTTTGAGGTAGTGCCCATTTTAAAGATGAGGAGACTGATGCATGAGGGTTTTTGTCCCTTGGTGGAGATAAGACATGAATCTAAGTATTTGAACTTGAATGCCCAGGCTGTTTACAAATAAGCTAAGCTGTGGGGTCCCCTATACTCTCAGTCACTCGTTTGGATTTTGCTGACTTAGTCTTCTGTTTATCCATGGAAGGACTAGATTGCAGCAAAAATGAGGTGAATGAAAGATAATCTATGGTCTGAAGTTCTAAGGGATAAGGCAGACTCCCAGCAATCGCTGTGGCCCATTTGATAAAAGTGATTCTCAGTAGCGTAGAGAATATTAACAAGAGTGATGGGGAAGACGTGGTGAGGACCATAGGAGAAAGAGTGGAGACAGAGTTCTGATACAGCCCAGGGTGATAAGGAAGTCGTGGTAATCACTGGCTGATCACGATTCTAAGACTGTACAGTGTTCACCAGCTAGAAGCTACCACTGGTTGAACATGTGTATTACGTGTCCAATTGACGCTGTATGCTTTCATTTAATAATCCCTCATGATTCTACAAGATGGTATTATCTCACCTTTAAAGAAGACTAAGTTCAGGGAGGTTAAGTTGACCCAAGTTTGCTTGGATCTTAAATGAAAAAAAAAAAAAAAAAAGACTTGATCCCAAAGCTATGTGTCTTCAACGTCTATGCCTCATTCTTCCTTCCTTGCCAGCCTCTACCCGTTATGAAATTTAACCAGAATCACTGTCATCGTTAGTAGGCCATCCTACTGGTAACGGAAAGAAATAGAGGGATCTTATGTTCATGGACCAGAGAGTGTAGCTGAGCAGGGTATACAAAGGTTTGTACCCCTGGTCCCATCGATGAGCTTATCACGTTCAAGTGGTCCCAGCAGTCAGCTGCCATGTTCTTTTTTTTTCCTAAGGCAAAGTTGCCAACATATATTTTATTATATGATGGAATTGGGAATAGCAAATATAATATTTTTATTCACAATCATTTCACTTTATCCATTCAGATTCTCATGTATTCTGTGTATAATTTCTCACTCTTTGCTAATATGATGATCTCAGATCACCCAAGTAGATTTTTTTCCATTACTTCGTATGTCTTAGTCTGTTCAGGCTGCAAATACCACAGACGGGGTGGCTTATAAACAACAGAAATTTATTCCTCACAGTTCTGAAGGCTGGGAATTCTAAGATCAAGGTGCCAACATTTGTGTTGTGGTAGGAGCATTCTTGCTTATTCATAGCTGGTCATCTTCTTTCAGCTGCCATGTTCTTAATGTAGATAGGATTTTAGTTACACAACTTTGCTTCACTGAGGATTGCTTCTAGAATGATCACTGGTTGCCAGACTTTGTAGAGGAACACAGATGTGGGTTCAGGGAGCCGTCAGAAGTCAGGGGAGCTGGGAATGCGCACCCAGCTCTGCTCTTCAACCACCTCTACGGCCCTGGTGACCTCACTGAACTCTCTTCAACCTCAGCTCTTTAATCTGTACATCATGTTAGATAATTCCAGGGTTTGTTTTAGCTCTAAGTGATGATTGCTCTCCACTCTCAGGCCATTTACGTTACACACAGAGGAATAGCCCTGTTAACCAGTGACATATGTAGTTAGTTAATTGAAAAAGCCATTTAAAAGAAGAAGTCATAAAAAAGGAAATGTTATCAACATTTAATTTTTTAAAAAAAACAGCTTTATTGTAGTGTAATTGACGTACCAAAAACTACACATATGTGCACAGTTTGGTAAGTTTTGATGTATGTACCATCCACCATATCACCATTACAATCAGGCTAGTGAACATACCTGTCACTCGAGAGTTTCCTCATGCCCCTTGCTTGTCACTTCCTCCCCTTCATTCCACAATCCCGTCCACCACCAAAGCAACTACTGACCTCCTTTCTGTCACTACAGATTACTTTACATGTTTTCTACATAATTATTTAGAGTTTTGTCTATGTTGTTGTGTGTTTCAACCCATGAACAAAGTATTTTTCCATTTATTAGGTTGTCTTTAATTTTTTCTTAAGAATATTTTATATTTTTCAATGCATGAATCTTTCAGATTTTTTGTCAGAATCATCCCTAAATATTTCATTTTGGGGAAACTATTGTAACAGGCACAACTTATAAAATTTCAATTCAGTTTCATTGTTGCTATTATAATTGGCTAGTGCAATTAATTTCCGTACAATGTTTTTCAATTATAATAAGAATATATTGTAATTATATATTCTATATATTCTGCAATTATGCTAAATTTACTTTCTGTCATTCAGATTACATGTTTAGAGTATTATATAGTGTGTATTCTTTTTTGATCTTCTTTCATTCTACATAATATTTAGCCAGTCGGATGCAAAGATGTATGTAGTGTGTGTGGTATCACTTAGTAAGCTGTACAGAGAGCATAACAGAAAGGATTGGTTACTGCAGATAATGAGGGAAGTGGAAATTGATTGAGAGCTCCTGGAACTCTTCCATTGCTGTAAACAGTACTGCTAACCTTCAGCACCCAGTAGGCAAAATGAGCTTTTGGTCACAAGCCCTACTATGTAAGGAACACAAGTAAGTCAACTCTGATTTATCTTCACAGGTTGAAAAGTAACCATGACCTGGGGTAGCTCCTTATATCAGCTTTAACTACAATGATAGCAAATAGGATGAGGTTGAAAGAATCCTGGATTGGGGCTCAAATAGATGTGATTATCAGCAGCTCTCTCTATGTTGTTGAGCAACCTCGGGTAAATTCACTTTTCAGAAGGTCACCTTGAAGAATAAAGGAGCATTTCTTTTGTGTCAGTGTAGGTATCTCTTCTTTGTGCATTGGATTTCCATTCCAAGATGTATGCAGGTGCATTGTCCCCACCCAGGTGGTCCTTCTGCCTACAGGTCCCGCACCTCCCAGTGTCTGCTGGAAGTGAATAAGGCAGAACACTCAGGGCACAGGAAACAGCTTGAACGGGTTAGGAGACAAGGAAGTGAAAAGCTTGCGTGGGAAGATGTGGGCAATCAGGATTCAGCTTGGGATGCGGTTCCTGTTGAGGTAGAGTGGGTTGAAGGGTAGATCAGGGCGTGAGCATGCCAAGCCTTAAAGACCAAAAGAGATGGGTAGGAAGTGGAGAGCCTTTGAAACTTATTTTTTTGAAGGGAGCACTCATGGCGAGAGCTGTGCCAGAGATTCTCCAATCTTGACGACCTCGGAGTCACCTGGGAACTTGTTAAAAATACATATACCTGGGGCCCCGCCCAGACCTGCTCAATCCTAATCTGTAGGTTGGGGTCAAGGCATCTGTATTTTTAACAAGCTCCCCAGGTGATTCTCATGCACACCAAAGTTTAGAAAGCTCTGCTTTGGAAGGTTAATCTGGCAGCAGTGCGCAAGATGGATTGGAGCCGAGAGAGCCTGGAGGTTCGGAGACCTGCTAGCAAGCGATTGCAACAGCTCTCCCGGCAGGAGATAATGAGGTTGGGGGCTGTGGGAATGGAAGGGAGGCATCAGACAGGGGAGGTATTTTTGAGAGGCAGTCAGCAAGGACTGGGTAGCCAATTTGATGAGGAGCGTGAGAGAGAAATGGGACTTAACAAATAATGCCGAGGTTGAGAGCCGCGTTCTCCACGGCTCGAGGGGAGCGGTAACAGAGTCCCCAGGGGCCCCAACTCAGATTACACACACCTGCTCCCCCTTCCAGCCTCACCTCCCACACTCTTCCCCTCTCTCTCAGCCCCTGAGGCAGAGTGGGGAGGGGGCAGATCAGCACCTCCCCGGGCGGCTCACGTGGAGTGAGGGGGACAGAAGCTCCTCCAGGTGACCCTGCAGACTGAGGCTCTGTGACCCTGAGAGTGGTGGTACTGCAGGGGGCGTGGTGAGACCAGGAGGGAGGGGCGGGGGTGAGCTCCACGTGGAAGGACAGGGCTGGAGCTGACAGCAGGGCCGGGAGCAGCCCCGGGAGCTGGGGAGCGGGAGCTCCCCTACAGATGTACACGAGAAAGGCTACCCCAAGGAGGTCAGAGGAGACAGCTGACACTGAATAAAGGGACCCAGAGAGAAAGCTTCTGTTTAGTGGTCATGCGCAGGTGGAGGTCAAAGAAGAGCTGGTGGAGAGGCACCAGGACACTGCTGTCTCCCTGCCACCTGGAGAGCTCGGAGCCGGGGAAGACCTGCACACAGGCGGGCAGAGCTCTTGCTCCGCCAGCCATCCTACGGCGTGGTCGAGTGCACGGGGCAGTTCTGTCCCCTGGGGCCACGTGGTAGGTTCATGTAAAGGCATCAGTCCTCCACAGACACACACATTTAAAAATCTTCTTTCTAAACTCTAGTGTCCTTGAGCTGATGTAGCAGACAAAAGAGAGGGCTTCCCAGGTGGCACAGTGGTAAAGAATCCACCTACCAATGCAGGAAATGCAGGAGACATCAATTTGATCCCTGGAGGGGGAAATGACAACCCACTTCAGCATTTTTGCCTGGGAAACTCCATGAACAGAGGGGCCTGGTGGGCTCCAGTCCATGGGGTCCCAGAGTGTCAGACACAACTGAGCGACTGAGCATACACACACGCATGCACACCAGACAAGAGAGGGAGTTTTACTATGATAGGCTTCCCCCAGGTCGCTGATCAGCTCATAACCCTTCTGTACACATTTTTGGCCCAGCACAGCCAAATATGAGGTATTATAAATCATTATAGTGCTTTGGGATCCTGGCTTCCCCCAAAGTTCCAGACATTCTGCCTGATTTTGTGATCTCATGCTGTGAAAATAGGATAGTGTGTTCTGGAGGCACCTCCAGGGTGCCCCGCAATTGGCACATCTTAACTAAAGGAAAACAAATTGAATGAGCGACAATGGAGAGAAAGGGTGTTTGTATCAACCCAGGAAGTAGAGAATTACAAAGAGATTCTATTTGTGGCACTGTGAAGCTGTGGTTCTTGAAGCGGCTGTCATAAAATCTGGCCACTCCTGACTTTGGCCGGCCTCAGTTGCGACCGTGGCTGCGTGGGGACATAGGGCCAGCGGTCTGTCTCAGAAGGCACTCTGCGAGGCTAACACGGCATCACATTTCACTGCAAACAGGGCCAACACACTGTCGACTCAAAATACTCAAAACTGAAAAATGGAGGGTTATGTTTTATTCAGTGGGAATGTTTAGGGCTTCAAGCCCCGGAGACAGGATCTCAGGTGACCCTGAGAGAACTCTTCCGAGGAGGTGGTGGAAAGAGTCAGTTATATAGAACTTTGCAACAAGGAGCAGGTAGTCTGAACATCAAAAGATTATCATTAGCTAAGGAAAACCAGATATCTCAAATTAAGGAATTGAGCACTTTTTATGGGAAAATACAAGAGCCTGGACTCACTGAAATCATTCTTTTCATGTACATCTCGGCTCTCTGGGGCCAGCATCCTGCAATTTGACTTTTCAAATCCTTAGTTCCTTGCTTCCTCGCTCACTGCTCACCGCAGGGAGTGGCAGCAGCCTGCTAGCTACCAGATTGCAGTACTGTTCTTCATGGACGCCCTCGGGGCTCAGAGATTCACATTTGGAGGGCTGGAATTGCTGCAGGCTGTGACATCCTTGTTTATTGACATGGCAGGAAATACTCCATTTCTTAACTTGTAACTTACATTTTATCTTTGATTAGCCTTGATACTTATCTCACTTTCAGAGTAAGGAAACGGAGGCATCAAGTAATGAAGAAATTAGTCCCTAACCAGGGAATCAACACAGCCCAGGGGCTCTTGGGAAGGAGATCTGACCTAGTGTTTTGGTGGGAAGAGTGCAGCACACTCTTCCAGAGGGGCTTTTCTGGGACCTCGTTTAGGTGGAGGCTTCCCTGGTAGCTCAGTTGGTAAAGAATCCACCTGCAATGCAGGAGACCCCAGTTCAACTCTTGGGTCAGGAAGATCCCCTGGAGAAGAGATAGGCTACCCACACCACTATTCTGGCCTGGAGAATTCCATGGACTATACAGTCCATGGCTTGCAAAGAGTTGGACATGACTGAGCAACTTTCACTTCATTCAGGTAGAGGCTGTTAAATTAGAGAAAATCTTGCATGTAGAAGGAGCAGTTGCTTGGAGAGTCACTCAGAGATGGGCATGGGCGTAACTCTCATCCCACTTCCTCACTGTATGACCTTGGGCAATTTATTTGACCTTCAGTTTCTGAGCTTCAGCCTCAGTTGTTAAGTGAAGGTAATCATATTTATCTCCTGAGAGTAGTGTTGGGAATTAAATATGATGGGACCATTATAGTACCTGGCATGTAGTTGATCCCGCAAATTTTCTGTTAGAATAATTACTGAATTTTTGCTCTGGCATCAGTGCAATGATCCCTAACCTTTTGAGCACCAGGGGCCAGATTTGTGGAAGACAATTTTTCCACAGGCAGGGGTGGGGAGATGGTTTGTGGATGATTCAAGTGCATTACATTTCTTGTGCTCTTTATTTCTATTATTATTACATCAGCTCCACCTTGGATCATCAGGCATTAGATCCCAGAGGTTGGGGACCCTTGATAAGGAACTCATGCACTCCCCTGGATGCACCTGAAGAGATGTACCTTTTTCATTGTTGGCATTTCTAGTTTGAGTTTTAAACATTTTTATCCTGTTGAAGTGTAACAGCTAGAAGGAGCTTGGGTACAGATGAACTAATTCTGTTAATGAATTCTGCCTTTTAAGGCATTTATGTGCTGACTAGGCCTTTTGGGGTGGGTCTGTGCACCAGAATTTCCCAGGAAGGCGCCCTAACCCCTTATTTACAAGTGAACTTTTGTTGAGCCACCTGCTCAGAAGTTGCAGAATTGCTGAAACATCGCCGCGGGCAGGGTATGTGATCACAAAATGAAGGAAAGACAGCAGGACGTGGGGATTTCCACAGCACCGGGAAAAGCACTCCGCAGTGTCTTGCTGCCACCATCCCAGGAGAAGATACAGCCAGCCAGGAGACTTGGCCAGGGTCCCCCCACCCATCCTGCACCTTGGGGTCCCACTGCTGCGCTCAGTGGCGGTTGCTAATGTAAATGCCATCCCCTGGCATTGCATGTTGAAACTAACTGGAAAGCAGCAGGGTCTTTCTCTCATCAGATCTTCGGCTGTCTGCCTGGCATCTGTCTGACTGCCTACCTTGGCCAAGGATCTGCCTTCCAGTGAGCACCCTCAAATGTAAATATGCCCCAAAGACACCCCGACTCTGGGATTTCAAGGTTCCCATCCTTCCCCTCCCCACTGCTTAACTCTCTCAACAAAAAAGAAATTGCTAAAGAAGGGGTGAAGGTTAAGGCCTGTCTCTGGCTCCCTGTGAGGTCCTGTTTAAAAGAGACTGAGCAGGGCCACAACAGAATCAATAAGGGAGGCTTGGCAGCGTGTTTTGATACAAAATGTGTTACAGCTCTGTGTATGTGCCAGACGTTTGGGTGCTCTTAAGCCTGTGTAGATACTGCAGTCCTCTCGGTTCAACCTTTGGGTTTAGAGAGAGGTGTTGGAAGGCTTTCAAAGATGTCAGATTACCGGCCTGACTCTTAAAGAACTGGTTTGGGGAAAAGCTTGAAAATATTCACACCCAGATTCAAAAACAAGAAGCAGGAACGAGTCCAGAAAACCTGGTGACACGGATAGCAGTTGTAATATTTTTTAAGAGAAGGAAAATTTGAGTGTTTTCTGTATATCCTCTCTCCTTGATCTTCATACGCATTTTCTGTCTGTCTGAGGTCTTCCGTTTTTCTTGCTTCATAACACCTTCTACGTCTCAAGTGTAAAATCCATCATGGGTCACTCCACCTTCGGCCTTTGTGGGTGGGGAGGGTATCATAGGGGTGATTGGAATCTGTCAGGGTCAAAACCTATGTGTAAGTCCTGGCTTCTCCTCTCAACTGCTGTGTGGCCCTCAGACCACTTATGCTCTCCTAGTCTTCTTAGTATTTTCATATGTAAATTATAGGCAATGAAACTTATCTCAAAGAGTTGTCAGGAAGAGCAAATTCATTTCAGACCCAATATTTTGTGAGCTTATCACATGCCAGTGTCATCGGTCACATTAGCCAGCACGGCTGAGCACGAGCTTACAATGGTCATTTTATACGGAGTTCTCCTCAGGTGTGGTTTTTGGGCCCAAGGGCTTCCCAGGTGGTGCTGGTGGTAAAGAACCCACCTGCCAGTGTAGGAGGTATAAGAGACACAGGTTTGACCCCTGGGTCGGGAAGATCCCCTGGAAGAGGGCATGGCAACCCTCTCCAGTATTCTTGCCCAGAGAATACCCTGGACAGGAGCCTGGTGGTCTACACTACATAGGGTCACAGAGAGTCTGACACGACTGAAATGACTTAGCAGGCCCATGCTGCATTTTTAATGTACTTAGAACAAGTGTTTATCAGCGTTTTTCCTTGTAACCCTGTCCTCTTCAAGAGCCTTCTTTGACAATTTTTTAAAATGACACCACCCCCTTTCATGAAAGGAAATACTGCTGCTGCTGCTAAGTCGCTTCAGTCATGTCCAACTCTGTGCGACCCCATAGACGGCAGCCCACCAGGCTCCGCCGTCCCTGGGATTCTCCAGGCAAGAACACTGGAGTGGGTTGCCATTTCCTTCTCCAATGCATGAAAGTGAAAAGTGAAAGTGAAGTCGCTCAGTCGTGTCCGACTCTTTGCGACCCCATGGACTGCAGCCTACCAGGCTCCTCCGTCCATGGGATTGTCCAGGAAAGAGTACTGGAGTGGGGTGCCATTGCCTTCTCCAATGCATGAAAGTGAAAAGTGAAAGTGAAGTCGCTCAGTCGTGTCCGACTCTTTGCGACCCCGTGGACTGCAGCCCACCAGGCTCCTCCGTCCATGGGATTTTCCAGGCAAGAGTACTGGAGTGGGGTGCCATTGCCTTCTCTGGAAAGTAAATACTAAGGAATGAAACTTGTGAGCTAGGGTTGAACTTCGAAGGGCCACGGTTTTTGTCATCCGTGATTTTCTTCACTTTAGGGGTCCCAGTGCCCCTGTTGGGACGCATAAAATACATGGGGATCTCTGTCTTCTTTCTTCTGTATCTTTTCTTCCCTCCTTACATTTACCACCCTTAGAGCTTGTCTGTCTGTCATGCAGTTTCCTGCATTTCCTGGCCCCTCCCTTTATTGTTGCTGTTGTTTAGTCACTAAGTCATAGCCAGGTCTTCAGGCTTCTTCATCCATGGGATTTCCCAGGCAAGAATGTTGGAGCGGGTTGCTATTTTCTTCGCCAGGAGGTCTTCCTGATCCAGGGATCGAACCCTTCTCTGCTGCATGGCAGGCAGATTCTTTACCACTGAGCCACCAGAGAAGCACATCTTTGTCATATATTGCAGGGCAATATGGTTCATCATCTTTTCCATGTAAGACGATATGGGGTGGGGGTGGGGAGGGGGGAAGACAACACTACCATAATGCAAACCCAGTGAATTGAGTTTCATGAACATTTTCTCTAACTGCTGTTCCTACCCAAATTCAATAGGAACTGGAGGGCAGCAGCATAGTTTAAAATTGGAGCAACAGTTCCTGCTGTAATTTACAATCTATAGATTGGCCGTGGAACCGATGGAAACCCTCTCCCTTTATTCCAGCTTCCTGAAGAACTCAAGAAATGTGTCTAGTACAGGGAAAATGCAAATATCAGCTCCATCCTATCCACAGCAGGAAATTATAAGCCTCTTTGGTTAACACAAATGGATGCTTTTACGAGATTGCTGAGACTTTGTTAAGAACAGAGCAAGAAAACACTTTCTTTTTTTCCTGAAGATTTTTTGGGGGGTGGAGGGACTTGATGATTTCAGTGGTGTTAATGGTGGTGGTGGTGGCCCTGGTGGCCGCAGCAAGTTCTTCCCCTGAAGGTATTCAGGAGAAAACACTCTTCTCATCTTTTCCCTTCCCCCTTCTCCGCCTGCCATCTTGTTTTAAAAGCAATATGTAAAAAACAAAAGCAAAGCCTTCAAAGCCGCTGCAAGCCTAGCCCATGTTTTCATGTGTGTCCCTCCCTTTCGAGGCCTCCCCCTGCCTCTCTGACCCACCACCCCCCTCCTTTCTTCTGTCCCTCCCTCCTCTCAGAGGACGCAGTTAGTGGAGGCTTCCCCCTGCTTCCCCGCAGTGGTGGGACAGAATGCCTCATTGGCTCCAGATATTAACTTCTGTGCTGAAAACCCGGTTGGAGCTGGTGTGACAAATGGATTTTACCTGCTGCTGGAAAATGCAGCCCCGCCCCACCCCTGCACACGGCACACACAAGCCCTTGTCTCCATCCTGCAGAGCCCAACCCAGGGAGCAGGGGACAGAGAGCTGCCCCGCGGCGCCATCTGTTCCCGCCAGCATCCACGTCGGGCCCCGGTGGTTACATCTGTTGAGAACAGTGCGCATGATGAGTGGTTGGAAAGAAGTGTTTGGTCTCCCCCATCGTCTCCGTTAGTCATTACTGGGCTGCTGGGCTCACGTGGGCGTATCTGTGTGCACCGCCTCTCAGGCCTCATCTGTATCAATTGGAAATCAGTCACTGGGAGTTAGTTGCAGTCAGCGGGGACCCAGGGCATTTTCCAGTGACATCCATTCTTCTTCTGTTGCAGAAATTCAGGAAACAATTAAAATTCTGATGCGTTCCAGGGAGGATTTCAAATAAATCAGCCGATAGCTGATACCTTGTAACTCTTGGTAGCGAAGCAAAATTAACAACCCAGCCGCATCTGTGTACTGTATGCTAAAATAAATAAATTAACCATGCATCACCTCCAATAGAGGAAGCAGCTGGCTTGTTCTCAACCTTTCCATAAGTACCCAAAAGCTACTGATTTGTTAAGTTGTCACTCTCCTTATGGACATCAAGGACTCTCTGGATATGCCAAAAATGGAGCTGGCCAAATATCAGTAAGTTATGGCAAGTCCAGGCGCTGATTAAACTCAGTTATAGCCTCTACCTTATAGCTCCTAACAGCTTACGCTGAGCAAAGCTGCCATTGTGAGCCAGGCTCAGTGAGGAAGTAACATCAGATACAAATCGGTTTGGCAGCCAATTTAGGTAGAATTTTGTCTGAACTTTTGAGTGTTAATCAGAAACTCAGTACTTCTTCCTCTCCCCCAGAGCCAAATGCAATGGGGAAGAACTGGAATTAATCGCCCCTGTTAATCACAGTGCTACCTACCTAGGCTTTCCCAGGATCTTTTTTTGCAGTGATTCCATATCCTCCTATTTGCTGGCTTCTTTTTACCAAGAGCACAACACAGAACAGTGAACCCTTGAGAAATAAAGATCTTAGAAACATCCCAAATAAAAGCCACACGCTATGCTGAAATTGTAAATCCATATCATATACGTGCCTGTGTGCCAGGATGCTTGTATATGTGCTTTACTGTGGGTTTGTGTATGTATTTATTGTCACCTAGTAGATTTTTTTTTTCCTAGAAAGCTGCATAAAACTTTAAAAGATACAGAATATAGTGGCTGGAAAACAAAACAGCACTTAAAAATGTCCCACCTTTCAAATTCACAGCATTGGGAAAGATGCGGCAAGTATGGCGTTCATCAGAGAGGGAGCTAAGAAAATGATTCATGGGGTGGGCTCAGTGAGAGTCACAAGACGAAGAGAAGGGTAAAACCATTAGGCCAGACTGCAGCCAGGGCATTCAAGATGGGGGGAGAGTGAATGCCATTCCTATAGATTCTTCCTGGTGAGAGGACAGAGTGAGGGGAAAGGTCAAAGTAAATACAGAATGGAGGAGGACAGGAAGGCACAGCCAATAGGACAGGGCCCACTTAACCCCTTGAAGATAGTAGCCTCGAGTAGACTGTGAAGATAGTCATCCATCTAGGGCTGGTGCATTCCAGGCTCAGGGTACAGTCGTTGATGGTCATCACAGTTCTGCCGACAGAGTACAGCTGGAAATGACTTGTTCACCCCCCTAGTCTGCAGGAAGCTGCTTGTGTTTGGTAATGAGTGGGAAGAGTCAGGTACCGCCAGGGATCAGCCAGAGGAGCTAGTTAGGAGCCAGTGTCAGTTGGGGCAGGAAGCTCTCGCACACACCTCGCTGTGAGCTTCCTTTGCCCACCGTGCTGATGACACCAGGCATGCTTGGAGCTCTGCAGCCTTCCTCTTTAGACATGTGCCCTAAAAAATTTCACAGCAAGCACAAGAATTAACAATCCCTGCATCCTGAAGAGAATTGACTGCTGTCTCGAGATGATTCTCAAAAATATGCCGATAGCAACACAAGGCATTATAAATCCTCCCAGGTTGGTTCTGACCATGTTGTAGAAGTAATTTCAGCTGGCATGTCACATGAAAGAACAGACTTGAAAACAGTGGTGTGCACAGCCCTAAAGGTTTCAACTTGGCTAATGTTCTAAGTACCTTATGGCACTAGTTTGGATTGCAGCAAAGGTACCAAAGAAAATGTCTGAAGTCTGGATTTACTCTGTGTGTGTGTGTGTGCGCGTGCGTGCATGTGCACGTGTGCATCTTCATGTTTATTCTCACCTCTGAAAAAGAGAAGTATCTAATCATATAGCACTCTATTTGTACACCCTAAGTCCAGAGGAAGATTGAGCACTCAGTATTAATGAGCATGTTGGCACACATGTACAAGTTCGAAGTATTATGTGTACTTGTCTACTCTCACTTGGTGTACATGTATTTATGTATGTACAGTAGCTCATTAAGTATGAAAATGACTTATACCTGGTCAGTCCACGCATGGGGCTAGACAGGAATGTAGATTATCAGTTTGGAGAAGGATTTATCACTTTGTGGACATTTGTATATGCAGAAATTCTTAAGATCTGTCATATGGTGTACGTCCATGTGGGCATGTATGTGTCTGTAAGTGCGTGTTTATACAATACCTTCTAGAGGCACATAGGGTGCTGTCACTTTGGGCCAGTGGCCATTGCTCGCACAGGGAGCCATTTTGCCTTTGTTGTTTAATGAGACAGATCTATCCTGGTGGTCCAGTGGCTAAGACTCTGAGTTCCCAATGTAGGGGGCTCAGGTTCCATCCCTGGTCAGGGAACTAAATTCCACATACCACAACTAAAAAGATATCTCACATCGCAACAAAGATCCTGCAGGTAGGGACAAAGATTCCTCATGCTACAACTAAGACCCAACACAGCTAAATAAATAAATATTTAAAAAAAAATAATTCCCCATTCTCTGGTGGTGCCAGGGAGTAAAGAATCCACCTACCAATGCAGGAGATGCAAGAGACGCAGGTTTGATCCCTGGGTCAGGAAGATCCCCTGGAGTAGGAAATGGCAACCCACTCCAGTGTTCTTGACTGAAGAATTCCATGAGCAGAGGAGCCCGGGGGGCTGCAGCCCATGGGATGGCAAAGAGTCAAACACGACTGAGCACACACGCACTAAAAATAGAATTTAATGAGAGAGTAAAGCCTACTTTAGGACAAATGCAACTGTAAACATCAGAACAGCCTTAGCCTTTGATTCCCGGCTGATACTTATGTATACATGAAAAGTTATATTAAGACTTCTAAAATAATATGTGTTATTTTTCACACTTTATACTAATGAAAACCCTGCTTGGTGTGCCCTGGTGGCTGGGGGAAGGGGGGTAGGACTTTCGGTAGACCTTCCATTCAGTATACCTTTCATAAATTACCCATTTAACTATAAAGGAAATTCAGAAGCTGATCCAACTAGGAAGTCAAACTCCAGTGCAAGGAACTTCGGACTTTTTTGTAACTCACGCACCCTAGCAGTGTTCAGGGTGGGGAAAATTGAAAACCTTCTAAGTTAGTCCCACTTCAGGAGGTTAGAAGCAGTCTGAAGCAGTTATTTTCGCTTGGCTGGGATGTGGGTGAATGTTTTACCTCTTTGCCCTTATTTGTACAAGTTTGTTATGGGGAACCTTATAATTGGTTTTTGTGTGTATTTTAATTATTTTTACCCATCATCTGGTGTATCATTTGGGATTACTCTTGGCTGAAAGCAACAGTGTAGTGGTTGGTTTGTCTCTTATAAAAAGAGGTCTGGCCATGCTGTCTGTGGCCTGCGGGGTCTTTGTTCCCTGACCAGGGATCAAACCTATGTCCCTGACCAGGGATCAAACCTATGTCTCCTGCATGGAAACTCAGAGTCCTAACCACTGGACTACCAGGAAGGTTCCTACCTCTACCATTCTTAAGACTATTCTTAAGACATTAGCAAGAATAATTTAATATTAAGTCATAAAGCAGTCTGTGTAACAACTCTCCTTATTAAAGCTCCCCCAAGAGTTTCCCATATCGCTTTGAATAAAAGCCAGATTTTTACATAAAAAGGCCTGGAGTTAGGCCACCACTCAAAGATGCCACCAGTAACCCAAGTGCCCTCGTGTAGAATGCAGTCTTTGCATTTGCTGCTTCACAGTCTTAAGATGACTGTTAAAACTTCAGACCTCACATCCTGAATCTGGGACAGACAAAAGGCTTTATCTTAGGAGACCTCACCTTTTTATTCAGGAAGGAACACCCTCTCTAGCGACTTCCAACTTTATCCTCATTGCACAAAATTATATCAAATGGTCCCTCTACATACAAAGGAACAAAGGAAATAATTGTTTTTATTAAACACCCTGCCGCCCTGAACAAAATGACGTTCTGCAAAAGAATATTGATGGACAGCATATACTCATTGTTGTAGTTCAGTCGCTTGGTCATGTCCGACTCTTTGCATCCCCATGGACTGCAGCAGGCCGGGTTTCCCTGTCCTTCACTATCTCCCAGAGCTTGCTCAGATGCATGTCCATTGAGTCAGTGATGCCATCCAACCATCTCATCCTCTGCCACCCCCTTCTCCTTATGCCTTCAATCTTTCCCAGCATCTGAGCCTGATTCCAGTGAGTTGGCTGTTCACATCAGGTGGCCAAAGTACTGGAGCTTCAGCTTCAGCATCAGTCCTTCCGATGAATATTCAGAGTTGATTTCCTAGTGTATACCTGTGGCCTCTCAAAATTTGTGATTCAGCCACACTTACCGTGTCTAGTGCAGCATAGATGCACAACTCAACATCAGACCTCAAGAAAATCCTAACAGAGTGTGTCTCAAGAAAGGTAACTGAAATGATTCTCAGAAGGGATAACTACCATAAATGGATTTTGAGTCTGGAAACAAGCATCTAGAAAATGACCAAAGGACGATGTCCATGAAAGCAGTAAAACAGTAAACACATTGCTTACCAAGTCCCATAACAACTAGAATGTGAAAACGTGCATGGACATACTGAAACACATGTCATATGAATATAACATGTAGTCAACCTGTAAAACTTGCCATAATAAAAGTAGTATAGCCAGTAAATATTAACTATAGATTCAGAAGTATTTTCATACTGTCAATGGTTGATACCAGGGCTCAGTCAATAAACTATTATTGGGAACCTGTCAAGTACACACAGTCCCTGTGGGAGTATAGACTATATGAACAGATACAGAATGACAAGCACTAAACTGAGGCGTGTATAAGATGGTATTGGGGAACACACGGAGGACTGCCAGCCAGCACTGCCAAGGGTTACTGATAAACTAAGATTGGTCTCTCTTTCCTTTGATGTTTCTATCCAAGAAGACAGTTTGGACCTTCTACAGAGCATCCCCTAATAACCATACCAGCATATCTAGAGTGGACAAGGGTGGAAGTTCTTAGATGCTTGTGTTCTTATTTTTAGCTTCCAGGAAATTCCAGTTTAGGGACAGCAAAGAGTACCTGGTTTAATAACACGCGAACAAGTTAACTACAGGTTTCACATCCTTTCAAGTCAATCCTCTTCAAGGATCTTTGTGAGCAAGGACTCTAAGATGATTTACACATCCATAGAATACTATTCTGAATAGTATTCTGAATTCACTGTTCTGAATAACAATGCCGGTTAACCTGACCACAGGCTTTGGTAGACGTGACTCTTAAATATGGGACCCCATTCTAAAGTGAGCCTCTTACAGTATTTTCAGTTTTTTCATGTTGTTTTGATAGTGGGAGTTTGAAATCATTCTAGCAGCTCACCAAATGTTTCCTTTGCATCTTGATTAGTATGTGGGTAAAGATTTTGCGTATAATTATTAAAAATAATTTATGTCCAAGCCACACCCCTGCCCCCTCTGACACTGCTGCCAATCCTGGGGAGTTTGGAGGAGGACTCGAGAAGCTTGAGGCTTCTGCAGGCTCCTTGCCTTCACTGATTGACATGTCCAAGGAATCCTAGTCCCAGCAGAGATTCCAGCATGAGTGAAGATCAAATCTTTGCTCATCTGCAATCAGCCTTGCATTTTTAGGTAATTGCAAATGTTCCAGATGTCTGAAACTGACTGTCTGACCAATATAGAGTGTAAATTATTCTAGGCAGGTAACACCTGTGTCTTACTCATTTCTCCATCCTAAAATGGAGGAGGTATTCAGTAAATGACTGTTTAAGCAGAGATAAACAAGGTCTAGATTAGAGCTAGAGGTGATTCTGAGGCAAGCCAATCTGTATAGAGATCTTGCTGAAAAAATCTTGGGTAGCTTAGTGAAATAAGTCAGACAGAGAAAGACAAATACTCAGTGATATCACTTATGTGTGGATTTTTTTAAACTAGTGAATATAACATAAAAGAAACAGGCTCACAGATACAGATAACAAATTGATGGTTACCAGTGGGGAGAGGGAAGGAGGGAGGGGCAAAATAGGGGTAGAGGAGTAAGAGGTACAGACTACCATGTGTAAAATAAGTAAGCTGCAAGGGTATATTGTGCAGCACAGGAATATAGCCAATATTTCATAATAACTGCAAATGGAGTATAACCTTTAAAAATTGTGAATCACTATGTTGCATACTTGAAACTTCCACAATATTGTAAATCAACTGTGCTTCAATAAAAAAGTCTTGGGGAGCTAAAGCTATATCAAAACAAGTAAAGGGAGTCAGAAAAGATACCAGAAGTATATCAATGTTTCCTACTGTGCCTTTTTACAAAGGACCTGGGCTTATTGGATTTACTGCAGGAAACATAATATACTTTGGAGGGTAATCATGAGAGAGGATACAAGAGCGGGTGTTGTCTTGGTACAAACCTACAGTGTTTTCTTCTCCATGTCTCTCCCTCATTCCTCTTTAAAGTCACCTGTGTCCACTTGACCTTTTTAATTAATTAAATTTACCCAATTTTATTAATAAATGATGAATGTAATTGTATATATTTAAAATATACAACTGGATGATTTGATGCACACATACACTGTGTAATGATTACCAAGATCAAGATTATTTACACAGCCCTTACCTCACATAATTAACTTGGGTGTGTGTGTGTATGTGGTGAGAATGCTTAAGATCTACCATCAGCAGCTTTCAAGCATACAACACCATATTATCAACTATAGCCACTATACTGTGCATTAGAATCTCAGAATTTATTCTTCTGACCACTGAAAGTTTATACCCTGTGACCTACATCTTGCCATTTCTGCCTTTCTGTAATCCTGGCAACTACCATTCCATTCTCCATTTCTATGAAACTGGCTTTTTTTTCTTTTACTTTTATATTGGCATCTATTGAATGTATTGATATATTAATATTTATACTGGTATTATTCATATGATATTGCATGTAAGTGCAATATAGTGTTTGTCTTTCTCTGTCTGGCTTTGTTACTTAGCATAATGTCCTCCAAGTTCATCCATATTGTTGCAGGTAGCAGAGTTTCCTTGTTTTTTATGACTGTTGTGAATAATGCTGCAGTGAACATGGGAATGCAGATACATCTTTGAGATACTGATTTTATTTCCTTCAGCTATATACTCAGGAGTGGTATGGCTGGATCATACATTAGTAAATAGAACTTTTTATAGTAATCTTTTGTGGTACCTCTCTACTGTTTTCCTTAATGACTGTACTAGTTCACATTTCCACCAACAGTATTTAAGGGTTCTCTCTTCTCCACGTCCTCAGCAACATTTGGTACCTCTTGTCTTTTTGATATCAGTGTCATAGTTTTCAGTGTATGGAACTTTTACCTCCTTAGTTAAGTTTATCCCTAAGTATTTTTTGGTTTTGATGTTATTATAAATGAGATGGATTTCTTAATCTCTCTTTCATAGTTTGTTGTTAGTGTGTAGAAATGCAACTGATTTATGTATGTTAATTTTTGTCCTGCAACTTTATTGAAATTCATTTGCTGACTCTAGCAGTGCTATGTTGGAGTCTTTTGGGTTTTCTATATATATGATCATGTCATCTGTAAACAGATAATTTTACTCTTCCTTTCCAACTTTTTATTTCTTTTTCTTGCCCAGTTGCTCTGATTAGGACTTCCAGTACTGTGTTGAAAGGGAAGAATGCCATCCTTCTCTTGTTCGTGATCTTAGAGGAAAGAATTTTAACTTTTCACCATTGAGAATGATGTTAGCTGTGGGTTTGTCACATACGGGCTTTATTACAGTTGAGGTAGATTCTGTCTCTAATTTATTCAGAACTTATTGTGAAAGTGTGTTCAGTTTTGTTAAATGCTTTTTCTGCATCTATTGAGATCATCTGACTTTATCTTTCATTCTCTTGCTATCTCACATTTATTGATTTGTTTAGATTAAAAACCACCTTTGCATCCAGGGATAAAGTTAATATGCTGTTGAATTTGGTTTGCTGGTATTTTGTTGGGTATTTTTGCGTCTGTGTTCATCAGTGATACTAGTCTGTAATTTTCTTTTCTTGTAGTGTCCTCGCCAGGCTTTCATGTCAGGGTAATGCTAGCCTCATAAAATGAATCTGGACGTGTTCCCTCCTCTTCAGTTTTTGGAAGAGTTTGAGAAGGATGGATTGGTATTCATTTCAATTAATTCTTTGATTTTAATTAATTTCCATATTTGGTAGAATTCACCAGTAAAGCCATATGGTTCCTGGGCTTTTATTTATTGGAAGATTTCTGATTAGTGATTCAATTTCATTGCTCCGTATTTTCCCGTTCAGATTTTCTATTACTTCATGATTCAATATTGGGAAGTTGTATGCTTCTAGTAATGTATCAATTTCTTCTCAGTTATCTAATTTGTTCTCATATACTTATTTATCACCTACAATTTCTTTTTAAACATTTTTGTTCTTACACAATGCTTCTCAAGTGAAAATAACATGGAGTCTTCTGTTATATTCTCCCAGATTTGAATCTGAGTTATCTGAGTAAACTTTATGAAATGTTTTCATGTTTGTTAATAAGAGAAATTCTATTGATCCTATAGGGTTAAAGTAAAGATGAAATAAGGCAGCGTCGCGCAGTTAGCCCAGACAGCACCCATAGGCCATCAGCACCTGTCACCTTCCCTTTTCCCTGCGGCTCTCTAAAGCCCAGTTCAGTGGCCCGTTGTATTGAGCGGTGAGTCCAGAGACTGTGAAAAGCACCAACAAAGCTCATGTAGAGATGAACATGTAATTAGTTACCTCTTCCTATGAGGGGGAGTCCACAGTGGGCCTGGCGGAATTGGAATTAGCGTGGGAGCAGTTGGGATGTGTGTAAATCAGCTCTGTGTGTCCGCAAAGTGGGAAGCAAGAGGCTTTTGTAGCTTGGTCACAAACTGGGTGTCAGACATATTAAGCCTGCATTCATCTGACAGGCCTTCAGAATAAAATGTCAGGATGGGGGTTTAGCAGTAGGGGAGACAATTATGAGAATCTCAGAGGTGAGAAATAGAGAATTCTGCTCACTACCCAGAAAGGAGAGAATATGGCATGGAAGACAGGCACAGAAATGTGTTTCTTGACACATGCTGAAGAGGCCTGTCATTTATTCAGGTCCCACTGCTCTCTCAGGCTAAGACGGAGTGAGGGAATGCTTTCAGGGGAAAAGAAGTCCAGGTGAGCCCCAGTGCATACTCCAGAAAACCCCCAGGGCTCACAGTACTACCAGAGTTAGTAGTAGTTTAGTTCACGTTTTCTGGCCTGATTTCTTTAGAAGCTGTAACGGATGCTACCAAGTCTCTCAATGCAGCAGGTCCAAAGTGGTGGGCTTTTTCACTTTGAGAACAAAGAGCTCACCATTTGGGACTGTATTGTCATTGTCATGTTGTGGCTGCAGATTACCACAAAGTAAGCGGTTATTCTCCGGGGAACTCCCTTATGCCCCTAGAGAGAGGTCTGCTCACCTGACCCTCCACTCCTCCAGGAGCACCAGCTCAGCCCTGTCCGGGCCTTTACTCTGACCTTCTTAGGTCTGTTTGTCCCATTTCCTGATGAAACCTTTTTTACAAAGACGAGGCTAGGCGAGCAGCCTAGACTCTGGTCCTGCTTCTGCCACCACTAGCTGTGAAAGCCTTGACAAGCCATGCACCTTTTCTGAATTTTCAGCCATCTCCACTCTAAAATATAGTCCGCCCCACTTGTCTGCAGCTTAGTCTCGAGCACAAGATAATGTAACATGTGTGCAAGTTCATTGCATAGTTCAAAGCAGTATTCATATGTGTGATACTAGCAGACCTGTTGAGATTTGCTTTTTCCCATGAGCACACATACTGTACCATCTAAAGTCATTGACTGAAATAGGAAAAGTCACATACTGTATTTTATTTTTTAAATAACTTTATTTATTTATTTTTGGTTGTGCTGGATCTTCATTGCTGCAGGGGCTACCCTCTAGTTGCAGTGTGCGGGCTTCTTATTGCTGTGGCTTCTGTTGTTACAGAGCACAGGCTCTAAAGTGCATGGGCTTCAGCAGTTGCAGCTTCTGGGCTCTAGAGCACAGACTCAATAGTTACGGTTCATGGACTTAGTTGCTCCACAGCATGTAGGATCTTCCTGGACCAGGGATCAAACCCATGTCTCCTGCACTGACAGGCGGATTCTTTACCACTGAGCCACCAGGAGGCCTCCTGTCTTTTAGTTTTGTTTCCACTGACAGACACACACACAGAAATGTTTTGGTTCAACCGTGTATGGTCCGGTCATCTACTGTGTTTGTCCACCTAGTTGCTCCCCAAGGAGCCACCACTTGGGGGATTGTCTTAAGGTCCCAGCCACCTTCTTCCATTTCGGGTAGAGACCTGTCTATATTATGCCTGTGTCAAAGTTACAGAGAAAGTGAGTCAACCCTGTAGCTTTGTGTGGGTAGATCAGACCACTCTGAAGGCACTTGAAACTTCTGCATGCACGCACACACGTCCACCCAGACACACGTACATAAACCAATGCATATACATATACATAGAAATACAGTGCATGTACGTAAACCAGCCCTCAAATGAGGGGTGCTGTCCTCATCCAGTCCTGCCTGATGAGTGCCCCCCTGTTTATTTGCAGGCTTCTCTAAAGCCTGACTTTGAAACCCCCTCTCCTTTGCACTCTGTGTAACAGAGTAGTTCTACATTTTCACTGGATCTGCACATCTTTTGCCCCAGGATGGTTCCTTCGTATATTATTGAAGGATTTTAGTCTGTGCCGTCATGGAGGTACCATTGTTTGTTTACTTGTGTTTTCTTTCAGACACAGTAATATGTAATTACTGGTACAGTAGTATATAATTAATGGCAAAGAAGAAAACTTTTGAGAATGTGTGAACTTAAAAACATTTGTTCTTTTCCAACCTGATTATATATAATTTCACCTAATACCCAATACCTTCAACACCATAACTACTACAGCCCATCACACTTTGGAAGGAAATTTGTTTCATATTTTATATTCTTTGATTTCTCTTTCTTTGTAACAAACTGGCCTCCAGGGAACAGGAAGCCCCGATAGTGAGCATTTCTAATGTGAGGGCCATACTCGGGCCCTTCTGCTGAACAAGAACAAGCAACTTGCCCTAGGTGGGCTCTTTTGGAAGAGTCTTGCCCAGGCTAGGTGCTTTCCTCTTTCTGTGGGCTCATGGCAGGGGCTGCAGGAGCACACATTCTTGCTTGAAAAACGGCTGTCCGTGGATTTCCTTGCTCTTTGGAACAGAGACCTTAATTCACTAGCTCCCTAACTCCAGAGAGAAACAGTGATGTTCACCCCCACAAATCCCATTCAGCATCCCACAGAGGCCCACAAAAGATATTTTCTGTCCTCCAACCTCGTTCCAGCTGCTAAGACAGCCCTGCTGACACAGCGCCCTCTCCAGTGACCCTCTGCTCCCCAGGGACGGTGCTTCCTGTCAGCAGACCCCTTCTCAAGTCCCAGGTGCTGGGAGGATGTGACTGCAGCCCCTGCGCCCCTGCCCTCCACCCCCAACACACACACATTCTGAGCACTGAAGCTCTAGTTAAAAGTACCAAGTTGCGGGAATGCCCAGGGAAGTGAGAATGAGCAGGCCTCACACAGGGATGATTTGAAACAAGCCTTGTGGCTTTTTAATAATGTGCCAAAGCGGTCTCAGTGGTGGGCCAGCAGGGCCCCCAGTCTGTCTTCTGTGAAAGGAGCAGGCCCAGCAGGCCCTGCCTAATGCAGACAGCCCCTCCACTCTGCTGGAGGAGACAGACTCCGAGATGGCAATCAAGGCTTGATTTGCCAACACATTTCCAATGATTAAAATGTAATTAGCACAACTGAGTGCCTCCTCCCCAGCTAATTTTAATACATGCTGTGACAGGCAGGCAGCCGGCTGTGCCTTTAGCCCAGCAGCAGATGGAGGCAGAGGCAGCGGGAGAGGAAAACCATTTTGCAATGTGACTATTCGCATCACAAAACCATCAGGGCGCTCAGCTCTTAGAAGGCCCTTGATGGCAGCACATCAAATTGGCGCTGTCATAGCTGACCGTGGCAATGGCAGTCATCCTTCATACTGTCCCAGAAGCACAGTGAGGCAATTTCCAGGCGTAACCCTTTAAGATCTAGAAGGGGAGAGAGAGACGTGGAGAGCACACTTGTCGTCTTGCGGTGACAGGCGTGAGCTTTGCAATGTGCGCTGTGAAACCCACGCTCTTGGCAGCTTGCAAACCGTTACTTACATGTTCCTTTTCCAAGGCACAGTGGAGTATGGTTCAGAAGCTTTGGAAATAGCTGCTCCTCCAGAAGGGATACAGGCACGAGCTGCCTTCTGTGTGCCTTCTCTGACCTGGGAAGGATGAGCGTTGCCACCTGGGGTGTGGGCAGGTTGGAGGTTCCCTCTTCCAGTCCTCTGACCTCATGGAAACCTTTGAGCCCAGGGCCCTTCCTCATGGCCATCTGCTTCTCTCATGTCTTGAAAGACACATTAGGCAAGCTGCAATGCCTGGAGGACCCCATGCCCATGCTTTGCACCCCTCACCTTCAAACACCCCGCCTTGGCCACCATTGTCTGGCCAGTTCTTCTCCCTCCCAGGCACCACCTGTAAAGAAAACGGGCTCCTTGGAGGCTGAAGCCCATTTGCTTTTCCTGGGTGTGGATTGTACAAGTGCAGGGGGTGCTTGTGTTGATGGGGATCTGTCACCCAAAGGTCATAGCTGACCTTCCCAGCACCACAGTCATCTCCCACGCTGGACACAGGGGACCAACCTAAGGGATAGAGAGGATGATCTAGTAATGACACCAGTGACCACCACTTCCTGGACATTTACTGTGGCCTAGCACTATGTTAAATTGGGTTTCCCCAGTGGTTCAGTGGCTTAAGAATCTGCCTGCAATGCAAGAGCCACAGGAGACAAGTGTTCTATCCTTGGATCAGGAAGAACCCCTGGAGAAGGAAATGGCAACCTTCTCTAGTATTCTTGCCCGAAAAATCCCATGAACAGAAGAGCCTGGTGGTCTGCAGTCCAAAGGGTTGCAAAGAGTTGGACATGACTGAGCACAGCACTATGTGAAATGCCTGAAATGCATTAAATTTTCTCCTTTAATACACAAATGCAAGAGCTACAGGTTATCTTCCCTATTTTATGGATGAGGGGATAAAGCCACAGCGAGGTTGAATAATTTACCCAATCGCTTCCGCTAATGTCAGAATTGAAATCCAAACTCACATGGTCGGCTGGACAGAAGTCCTCAGCTACACATGCTGGACCGCAAAAATGCAGGAGAACCATCAGAACAGAGAAATGCTCTGCTCTGAAAAACAATGAGGTTATTCTCTGCCCTCGAAGGACCTCTGGGGACCGGCATCCCATCAGGCTCTCAGGGACACTATCACATGGGCAGCATTCTGCATGTCTCTTGTGTGTGGTCTTTTTCTCCTCTAACTAAAAAATAGCATCATTAGAGAGTTTAAACTACTAAGATTTGAAAATGAAAATAATCCAAACTCGTTATCACTCAGACATAGGCACTGTTAATACTGGGTGCCTCCTTTTCCAGTCCTTTTTTCTTTCTCTGTGTGTCCTTAGCCTTTTCAAAGTAATATTGTATAGAATGAAATGCATCATGCTATTTTAATTGCGATATTAACAGTAAAAATATCCCTTTGCATGGATTATGTTCTCATCCCTGCCTTAAGAGGCAGATACTATCGTTCCTGCTGTTCAGTTTCTCAGTCGCGTCAGGACTCTTTCTGACCCCAGGGACTGCAGCACGGCAGGCTTCTCTGTCTTTCAACATCTCCCAGAGTTTGCAGATACTATTACCCTTATTTTATTGGTGAGAAAACGAAAGTGAACCTGAGCAAGAATATGTAACTCACCTAAGATCACTTCTGTGCTGGATTGTGCTTAGTCGCTCAATCATGTCCGACTCATTGCAACCCCACAGACTGTAGCCCACCAGGCTCCTCTGTCCATGGGGATTCTCCAGGAAGGAATACTGGAGTGAGTTGCCATACCCTCCTCCAGGGGATCTTCCCAACCCAGGGGTCGAACCTAGGTCTCCCCCATTGCAGGCGGATTCTTTACCGTCTGAGCCACCAGGGAAGATCACTTCTAGGATTTTATTTTAACTTTTCTATGACCATGATCATTTTTCCCTTGTTAATAAAATTCCTTAGGAACATTGTTTTTATGGGTGAACACTGCACTGTTACATCAACCTGTTCCTCAATTTGGAGACATTTAGGTTCATGAAGTCTGTGTACTGTATTCATCCAGAGATTTAGAGATACATGGATTAAAATGCCTGCAACCTCTTCTTACAATTCTGTGACTCACAGCAAGTTACTTAATGTTTTCAATCCTCAGTTCTCACTCTCTCACTGTAAACTGGAATACTAAAACCCACACGGTGGGGGTGGGGAGAGGTTCAGGAGGTGGTGTAAGGTTAAAAAAGGGAATATATGTAAGTGTATCATAGCATATATCCCGTCCCTTTCTACATGCCTGACAATAGCCATATAAATAACATTTTATCACATTGTTTTGTAATTGCATGATGAAAATTGTAAACAAATTCATATAGACATTTTTGTTCATTTTTGGATAAATAGCAAGAGAAGAGTTGAGCTTAAGTAACATGAAAAGTGTGAAGCCTCTTGCTACGCATTGCAGAATTATTTTGCAGATAGAAAACTGACATTCCTTCACAAGTGAATGAGTGTCTGCCTTACTGCAAACTTGCCAACGTTGTGTATCAGCAGTTACATTTTTCTTTTTGTTTGATCAATGAAAAAGAAATACATCTCTTTTTACTCTGTGTTTCTTTGATTACCAGCGAAGCTGAACATTTTTTCCCCCCCATATGTTTATTAGCCATTTATAGTTCCTCTCCCATGAATTGACCTCTCTGCTTTTGAAAGAAAGGATGAGTCTCCGAGGGCTAGCCAGAGAAAAGATGCTCCAGTGATCATTACCGCGGAGCCCTGGGGCCAGGAGTTGCAGGAGAAAGAATTAGGAGCCTCCTGAGACTGCCAGGCGACTATCGAGTAGGCTTCTTCCCAAACCAGAGCCAGACTTTTTCTACACAGCCAGCCTGCAATCAGTATTTGTTCTCTACCATTTCATTTGTTCTGTTAAGAAATATTTTGGATTTTTTGAGAGGGGCTCTTCACATCCCACTCAAGTCAGTGCTTATAATTCTTCCCAGGGAGACGACCAGTATTGCCTTCTCAGTTTGGGTTTTTGCTCTGAGAGTCCCATCGGTTCACAGTGCACTGCTGTAGATCTTGCCTGAGTCTTTTACGATCCCTGCCAACCAGCCAGGAGCTGTGACTGCTCCGTAACCTTCCTAGATTTAAATCTGTTGCTCGCGTTTTCCTCGTGGTGTTACAGAGCAGCAGAGCCCATCCATACTGATGTCTTAATATCATTCTCTCCTCCTTGGATTTATAGGGTAGAATAAACCCTCTGCCATAGAAGTGCTTATTGATTACTGAAGTACATAATAAAGCCTAAGAATAAAGTAAGACCAAGCAATCGGTCCTGTTCCTGGCAGACGACAGTAAAACCCTGGGCAAGGCAATCTCCGAGGACTGCCTTCCGCATGGAGCTAGAAGGCCCCCTTTTAATTAGGCATCCACATAGTAAGCATGAATGATAGAAAGCAGACAAAAAGAGTACCTACAGTACTACATGATTCCATTTATGTAAAACTCTAGAAAATACACAGACTCATCTATAGTGATGGAAAGCAGATCAGTGGTTGTGGGGAGGATTGAAGGTGGTTCCCTCAGGGAGAAGATGGAGGGATTAGCAAAGTAGCACAAGAAAACCTTCAAGGGCAGTGGATGTGTTCACTCTTCTGATCGTAGTGATGGTTTCATGGGTGTATACATGTGTATAACCAGTAGTATATTTGAAATCTGGGCAGTTTATTCATGTTAATTATATGTCAGTAAAGCCACTAAAAAATAATAAGCAGTACAAAGAGGTAATCCTTGGCTCACTCTGTGCTGGAAATTTTTTTTTTTCTCAAGAAGCTGTATTTTGAAGAATATTCAGGAGGATTTATGAGATTAAATTTTACCTTCACTCTTGAATAAATGGAGCTTTCAGAAGACTGAGTGGTATCAATCCAACATAAAATAGTAAGTCTTTCCAAAGGCAAGACAGTCCTCTCTTCATCTCTTGTCCTTTCTTACATTTGAACCTTGAAGGTGACTTTCGATATAACTTTTTTTAAGACAAAACAAGCTGAGTGTTGGATCTCTTCTCCCCCTCAGCCCCCCTAACTCTTCTGTAATTGTATTCCGCCCACCCAGAGGAGAGATCCTACAATGAAGAAAAAAGACAGTTCCAAAATGTTGGCAGTCTAAAAGGGGACAGACATTTTCAACACAAAGAGATGTTTGTTTTCCTTACATTTTAACTCAATTTTTGACACAGTGGGAACTCCAGCATGGCTGCCATTTAAAATGTGATTGCCTCTGTCACAGGGGTGTTGTGACCGAAGGCCAGGAGGCAAAGCAAAGGAGGCCCAGAGGCAGCGCCTACTGCTAAGGTGCTGGTCCATTTCTCTGCATCTAAATGTTTCTCTTCTCTGGCCTGACGAGGAGTCACTCGGGGAGACTGAAGCTGGAATTTGTACAACCTCTTTTCAGTCCCCCTTGATTTTAATCAGAAATACACAATTATTCTTTTCCTCCAAAGAGAGAAACTCAATCCCCATTTTAAATTCAATTATTGTAATTGCAGCATTCAGAAAAATAGCACATTCATTTTCCAATAAGAGATTGTGGATACCAAATTACTGCATATAGTATGTCAAAACAGGAAACTTGAGACTGGCAGGCCAGTGGGTGTTTTTATCTTGGCAATTTGTATTTTCTTGCAGACAATTTATAGTAATCCTAGCCTTCCTTGTTTATCATATAGAAGACAGAGTTTTCAAGCCATCCTAAAATAAAGACTGTTGTTACGTATAATTTAATTTAAAATCCTAGTTATGAAAATGATGAATTCTAAGAGGAGCAAAAGTTAAGTAACTCATAAAGAGAAGAAGGAAAAGAATCAGGGTTTAGTTTTGTGATACAGCAGTTCAACATGTCTTCAGATCTCCTTGAACTACCTCCTGACATTTGTTTGCCTCAAGCCATATTTCTATTCCTTTCACCATCTTGCAGTTTAAAAACAAAACAGAAAATCTGATTGGTGGTAAGTTGATAATGTGGCTGTTACGTTTTAGCAATATGAGAGCACCCCGTTCCCTTTTCCTGTTCAAGTCCAGTTGTTTTCTGTTGGCTTGAAATGAGTCCAAATTAAGAAGAAATACTTGAGGATTTCGAGTTTTCTCATTTCCTTAAAAGAATAACCTTAACATTGGGTTTTTACAAGTGTGTGGTGTTATTTCTTTTAGGATTTACTTTTATCTCGAAATTATACTCACGTTCTTTCTCATAGATGCATTGAGATAGCCACCACCATCAAACACCTTAGTATCCATTCCATCAATTGCTGTTCAGTCATTGGTCTCCATAATTAAACACTTTTTTGTGACACTTTCCCTGAGATGTTTGACTCATGTAGTTTATGAATTCATTCTTTCACACATATTTATTGAGCACATACTAGGTACCAGGTTTAGGAAGAGCAAGATGCAAACTCTGAGGTAGGTTTGGGGAGAGAAGTCCATACCTGTGGAAAAGGGTACACACATATCCTTGTATCCCAGGGGGGTAAGACCTCCTCTGCTGGACTGCTGAGTGTGTACTGAGTGACAAGCACTTAAGTTATAGTCTCTCAATTATTCACCATTTTTGCAGTTATTGAAGTTAATGCTTTCAAAAGTTTGGTCTCTTCCCAAGGTTATTCTGTTGGCTGATTTTTTTAGCTCCATCCTTAAATAGATCTTGCATATAAATAAACTCTGTGCAAAGGGCTATCCAAATAGCCCCTAATTCTGATTGGTCGAGGTCTCTGGACAAATTCCAAAATGACTGGCTTCCTAGTCGCACTGATAATCACTTGAGTTTTTCATATTCTCTGTATCAAAAAAAAAAAAAAAATACCAGAACAGATTATTCTGTGTATCTGTCCACTTACTTATTTTGCCAGTCTGAATTTGAATGAACATCTTAATGCTGTCAAAGCATAAGTCATGATTTGCACAGTGCATAATCTACAAGTGTAGATTCCACATCTTAGATCTATGCATTTTACTTAGGCCTTATGCATAGGGTTAATAAAAGAATAAATGGTGATCAGTTGTGTCCAGCTCTCTGCAGCCTGGACAGGACTGTAGCCTACAACGCTCCTTTGCCCATGAAATTTTCCAGGCAAGAATACTAGAGTGGGTTGCCATTTCCTATTCCAGGGGATCTTTCTGACCCAGGGATCGAACCTGAGTCTCCTGCATTGCCGGCAGATTCTTTGTCATCTGAGCCACTAGGGAAGCCCTTCTACACAGGGTTACTGACTACTATTTGACTGAAGAATAAGTCTAAATTCTATTAACCTTCAGAATTATGCAGTAAGAACCAAAAGGAATGCTTAGAAAATTGAATTCTAAAGCGTCTTTCCTTGTTGGTATTTTATGCATGAAATAAAACCATTCGTTACCGGGAAGATTCCTGTTGTTCTCTTTGAGAGGCAGTGGTGGTTTCTGCTTTTATTTGTTTGTTTGGGTTATTGTTTCTGCTTTTGTGCAGCATAGTATCACGTCTTCAAACACCTCCCAAGCAGAAATCCTTGCAGAATATGATTTTCCCTCTGGCAATAAAATGATACAAAAACCCAACCAAACATTTAAATGACGATTAAGTTACCTCATTTCTGTGTGTGATACAACATATCTTTTAGGAAAGAGTTGGAAAAAACAAAACTGTTAGCATTTCTCTCTGGCTGCTTTCACATGCTTGAACTTACTTCATTCTCACAAAATTCTTGGGGAGTAGGTGTCATCCCCTTTTACAGGTTAAAGAAAAGAAAGAATAGGCTCTAAGGTGTTAGGGGCTTCCCCAGTGGCTCAGCAGGAAGGAACCTGCCTGTGATGCAGGAGACACGGGAGACTTGGGATCCATCCATGGGTTGGGAAGATGCCCTGGAGAAGAAAATGGCAACCAACTCCAGTATCCTTGCCTGGAAAATCCCGTGGACAGAGGAGCCTGACGGGCTCCAGTCCATGGGGTCCCATGACACGACTTAGAACAGACATGCATGCCAAGATGTTAAGTACCTTTCCCAGGATTGCCTGGCTGCTAAATGGAGGGGTCAAAATCCGAACTGAGGTCAGCCTCAGATTTAATAAGCATGTGCTATGAGTGGGCTCTGTGCTAGGTCCTGCTCTTAAGGGAGAGCCATCTGGGGTAGAGTGGAGAGTTGGTTGATATGCTACGTTCACTGCTGCTTACAGTCACCACACCCTCTTCAGTCTCAGCTTGCCTCTACTTACCCTCTGCTGAGCCATCAATTAGGAAGATATTTTTAAAGTAGTTCCTTTGTACATTAAGTCACCTCCATATGAACGTGTTCCATTTCAAGAGCGCGTCCATAAGTCCAGCTGTTCACAAGTCTGACCGAGTTCACCTAGGTACCCAACCAACATAATCAGCTATATAGTACTGTACTGTAATAGTTTATAATACTTTTCGCACAAATAATACATAAAAATAAAGAAAAAATTTGGACCTTACAGTTCAGTACCTTGATAAGTACAGTAGTAAGCACAACTGGCATCCAGGGACACATTCGCATCTTCGAAAGGTCACAACTTGAAGGCTCATATGTGGAGCACTTACTGTGTGGTGCTTCAGAGAGAGTGAGACGGTGTGCTTGCTTGCTGGGAACATGGACTCTGGAGGATAGAACTAGGTTCCTATACTGCCTCTTGCCCTTGAAAGGCTTAACTTCTCATCTTGAAAATGAGGGGTCGTCATACTTCCCTCGCAGGGCTGTTGTCAGGACGTTCATTTTAAACGACTGACTTTCATTTTAGGGGAAAATGCTTTTGCAATCATCCTAGGGAAAATCCCTACCCAGAAAGAACCGTGCTGCAGAGAGAAGATGGGAAGTGCACCTCAGGAACCAGGCTTTTCTAGAAAAGACAGCTTGGAGCCGCTCTGCTGCTGTGGGTCCTCCTCTTTTTTCCTTTCTTTTTTTTTTTTTTTTGCCAGAGGTGGACATTGTCCCTTTGACAGGGAATTGAAGGCGCACTTAGCATGGAAAGCAGGAACTACATTCAGTGCCTCACAACCTTAGGGGCTGGAGGGAAGAATGGTTTGCAGCAGCTTCATTATCTAGGGAAAAAGAACTCGGAGTTACAAGCTCTTTAAGAAAGATGCTTTTACTTGGAGTGTTGGAGAAAATAGAACAATTATCTATTGATGGCAAAGTGGATGAAGAAACACCTTTGTTCCTTTTCCTCTGATCATCTAATCTTTTCAGACTCATTCTGCCTTCCTGAAGGTGATTCAAGCCACGCTTGTCTTTGTGGAGTGGCTCCCCCACACCTTCCTGTGACTGGAACACATGGTGATCACCTGAAGTTCCCAGAGAAAGACAGACATCTCCTCCTCCTCAGGGGAGCTTCCTCTAAGGGCTGCCGCTCCACAGGAAGTATCGGATCTGTGGAATATGTAGGAGGGAGGGAGAGAACCCACAAATCATCAAAGCACTGATGAGCATTTTTCAGGATCTTTAAAACTGCACTGGGCCCTCTGATGAATCTGGGGACACCAGACTACTCTCTGAGGAACTCGCCATCTATTGGGAGCAAGACTTATATATGTGACATCCGGGGAGAATTGCATTCTATCTAAACTAGAACCAGTCATATTTCTAGCACCTGGCATGCATACCCTTAAAAAGATTTTTTAAGTTGAAACCTCAGTCTTTGTTGCATGATGAATGACCGAATGATCTTTAACACCTCATGAGTGCTTCCTGTGTGTCAGGCACGGTTCTAATCCCTTTTATGTTTACTACATATATATCGAGGCTTCCCAGGTGGCTCAGGGGTAAAGAATCTGCTTGCCAGTGCAGGACACATGGGTTCAGTCCCTGAGTTGAAAAAATCACTTGCAAAAGGAAATGGCAACCTATTCCAGTATTTTTGCCTAGGAAATTTCACGGACAGAGAAACCTGGAAGGCTACAGTCCATGGGGCCGCAAAGAGTCATACATGACTTAGCTACTGAACATGCACGCATGCGTATATATATGGGGTTGGCCAGAAAGTTCCTTTGGGTTTTTCCATCTGAGCCTATGGAAAATCCCAAACAAACTTTCTGGCCAACCCAATATTTGTTATATGTATATGTGCTCAGTTCAGTTCAGTCACTCAGTCGTGTCCAACTCTTTGCGACCCCATGAATTGCAGCACGCCAGGCCTCCCTGTCCATCACCAACTCCCGGAATCTACCCAAACCCATGTCCATCGAGTCGGTGATGCCATCCAACCATCTCATCCTCTGTCGTCCCCTTCTCCTCCCGCCCCCAATCCTACCCAGCATTAGGGTCTTTTCCAATGAGTCAACCCTTCGCATGAGGTGGCCAAAGTATTGATTGGAGTGCCAAAGTATTGATTGGAGTTTCCGCTTCAACATCAGACCTTCCAATGAACACCCAGGATTGATCTCTTTTAGGATGGATTGATTGGATCTCCTTGCAGTCCAAGGGACTCTCAAGAGTCTTCTCCAACACCACAGTTCAAAAGCATCAATTCTTCAGCGCTCAGCCTTCTTCACTGTCCAACTCTCACATCCATACATGACCACTGGAAAAACCATAGCCTTGACTAGACGGACTTTTGTTGGCAAAGTAATGTCTCTGCTTTTAAATACGCTATCTAGGTTGATCATAACCTTCCTTCCAAGGAGTAAGCGTCTTTTAATTTCATGGCTGCAGTCACCATCAGCAGTGATTCTGGAGCCCAAAAAAATAAAGTCTGACACTGTTTCCACCGTTTCCCCATCTATTTCCCATGAAGTGATGGGACCAGATGCCATGATCTTAGTTTTCTGAACATTGAGCTTTAAGCCAGCTTTTTCACTCTCCTCTTTCACCTTCATCAAGAGGCTCTTTAGTTCTTCTTCACTTTCTGCCATAAGGGTGGTGTCATCTGCATATCTGAGGTTATTGATATTTCTCCCAGCAATCTTGATTCCAGCGTGTGTTTCTTCCAGCCCAGCGTTTCTCATGATGTACTCTGCATATAAGTTAAATAAGCAGGGTGACAATATACAGCCTTGACGTACTCCTTTTCCTATTTGGAACCAGTCTGTTGTTCCATGTCCAGTTCTAACTGTTGCTTCCTGACCTGCATACAGGTTTCTCAAGAGACAGGTCAGATGGTCTGGTATTCCCATCTCTTTCAGAATTTTCCACAGTTTATTGTGATCCACACAGTCAAAGGCTTCAGCATACTCAATAAAGCAGAAATAGATGTTTTTCTGGAACTCTCTTGATTTTTGATGATCCAGCGGATATTGGCAATTTGATCTCTGGTTCCTCTGCCTTTTCTAAAACCAGCTTGAACATCTGGAAGTTCACAGTTCACGTATTGCTGAAGCCTGGCTTGGAGAATTTTGAGCATTACTTTACTAGCATGTGAGATGAGTGCAATTGTGCAGTAGTTTGACCATTCTTTGGCATTGCCTTTCTTTGGGATTGGAATGAAAACCGACCTTTTCCAGTCCTGTGGCCACTGCTGAGTTTTCCAAATTTGCTGGCATATTGAGTGCAGCACTTTTACAGCATCATCTTTCAGGATCTGAAATAGCTCAACTGGAATTCCATCACCTCCACTAGCTTTGTTCCTAGTGATGCTTTCTAAGGCCCACTTGACTTCACATTCCAGGATGTCTGGCTCTAGGTGAGTGATCACACCATCGTGATTATCTGGGTCGTGAAGATCTTTTTTGTACAGTTCTTCTGTGTATTCTTGCCACCTCTTCTTATATGTGTATATGTATATGTGCTAGTTGATCCTAAAGGAAATCAGTCCTGAATGTTCATTGGAAGGACTGATGCTGAAGCTGAAACTCCAATACTTTGGCCACCTGATGGGAAGAACTGACTCATTGGATGCTAGGAAAGATTGAAGGTGGGAGGTGAAGGGGACAACAGAGGATGAGATGGTTAGATGGCATCACTGACTCGATGGACATGAGTTTGAGTAAGCTCCCAGAGTTGGTGATGGACAGGGAAGCCTGGCACGCTGCAATTCATGGAGTTGCAAAGAGTTGGACATGACTGAGCTACTGAACTGAAGTCACTTCAGTCATGTCTGACTCTGCGACCCTATGGACTGTAGCCCTACAAGCCCCTGTGTCCATGGAATAGTGGATTGGGTTGACGTACCCTTCTCCAGGGGATCTTCCCAACCCAGGGATCAAACCTGAGGTTCTTATGTCTCCTGCATTGACAGGCAGGTTCTTTACCACTAGTGCCACCGAGGAAGCCCAATTCATATATACATGCGTGTGTGTGTATAAAATATATTTATTAATGCAATGAAAGCTCTCAACATCCTCCTGAGTTTGATACTGTCAATAGCCCCATTTGATAGATAGTGAAACTGAGGCACAGAAAGACAGGTTATTTGTCCAAGGTCCTACAGTTCACATGCCATCTAGGTAGGATTTGAACCCCGGCCAGCCGGCTCCACAGTTGCAGATGAAGGAAATTAAGGTGGTCTTTCAAGAGCTCGTTGGCAGATCGGTTCAGATGAGCTACCAGGCTCTGCTAGCTGCTCCTCTGGCTTCCCTCAGACTTTCAGCTCCCGCCCCCGGTGGAAGTCGGGCCAGCCCGGGCCCTGGGCGGCCCATCCCACCGCACTGTCCCACCCCACCGGGCGCCGGCCCGCCCGTCCTCTCGTTTGTCATTTCTCTTACTGAGCACATTTCTAAACGAGGAAGGTTGCTCTGCTTTAAGGACATACAAATGGCTTGCCCTCACCTGTCAAGCATGATCCTTGTATTTTACCAGGCCCATTATGAACGCAATCTTTCTGTCTAAAATTTGCATACCTCCTTTCTTGAAAAGTAATGACAGCAATTTCTTTCCCTCCGCTCACTTTCTGAGTGTCTCATTTAACGGCACCTGTGAAACCGACAGGCGCAGAGATGAGAAGTGAAAGAGAGCAGTTGATTAAATCATCATCAAGTCGGGCCTCAGAAAGTCAATTCTGCTTGCCGTCTGCAATGATATCCTTTTATCTTAAAGTAATGAGCTATGGCACTTTTGCATCGGGTAATGCGATAAGTTCTATTAGCATGTTCCATTTGCCTCACAAGCAAGGGCAAGTCATTTTAGCTAGCTCATATCACTGCAATCAAAGCAATTGGCTTCCCAGGCAGAGAAGAAAGAGAAAAGGCTCAGGGTGATTTCTATGGATCACAACACAGCGGAAAAAATAGACTCTTGTATTATTTTAACCCATAACATACTTTTCCTTTTTCCTCATCAGCAAATTTGGGTTTTATTAGCTCACCCAGGACTCTGAAGAGAGCCAAGCCATAGTTGAAGCAAACCTGGGGGGCTCAGGCCCCACCCAAAGAAACAAACAACCAGAATCTAAAAGGAGAAAATTGCAGCCTATGAGGCGGGGGGTTGGGATGGGGGTTGTCACAGATAGAATCCTGCCAAAGAAGATAGTGGAGAAGGTCTCCCTGGTAATAACACTGTGGTCTTATAATAAACTCTTCCTTCACACCATCTTCAAAGTCATTTGTAATAGGTCCCCAGGCAGGTACGGATTAATGCTATTGATGACTTAGAATCAGTAAATCAATGACAAGGAGGTAAAGGATCTGTTGCTTAAGCTTAAAAGAGACGGTTTACAAATCACCCGGCCCTAGCCTGTCCGTTTTACCTTAGGACAAGAAACTCATTTTTCTCATTTTGGCAATCACCGAGGCTTGTGAGCTCTGGGGTTTAAGTACATTTCATCTTTGGGGTTTATGTATGTTTATACCTGGCAAAATGTGACTTCCTTTCTTCTAAGGAAAAAAAGTGCTGAACGCTTCAAATATTTGTGAAATATCCATTTCTTCCCGTATTTCCAAAAACCCTACTCTATTTTAATAAGCTAAGTGGAAATTTACAGCATATAAATAGTTTTTTTTTTTTTCCTATACTTGGATTTCCAAGTGACTAAAAGGGAAAAAAATATTGAAAATTAATTTGTGAGCTGGAAAACTTCAGATTGGACAGCTTGATTTCTGGAAATAGATTGGCACTTCTAATTGTGGTCAGAATGAACCTGGCACACAGTAGTCATTTTTAAATTAATTATTGAATGAAACTGTGTGATCACCTGAGAGATGCTGGAGGGAAAAGAAGTTTTGTCTTAGGCCCCTCAGATCACATGGGTTGTCTGAACTCTGGCCAGTGCAAGCTGAGAACTTGCAAAAATGCCAGGCTCGGAGAACTCCCCATATAGGAATGATGAAGTTACCAGCACAGAACCCCGCAGGCTTCTGAAAGCTCGCTCTCGATCATGCCCGCTGAACCGCTGAAGGTTGGTATATTATTTTCATATGTGCACATGTGCCTGTCAGAAGCTGTGCTCTTATCTTTTAAACTGTCTTTGGACACGCACATCTTTTGATTTGGAAGTGTTTGTCACTCAGTCACGTCTGACTGTTTGGGACCCCATGGACTATAGTCCTCCAGGCTCCTCTGTCCGTGGAATTCTCCAGGCAAGAATACTGGAGTGGGGTGCCATTCCCTTCTCCAAGGGATCTTCCTGACCCAGGGATTGAACCTGGGTCTCCTGCACTGCAGGCAGATTCTTTACCATCTGAGCCACAAGGGAAGCCCTTGATTAGGCTTTCATTTTTTTTTTTTTCTGCGCTATTTTATTTGATCAAACATAGTTATTGTTGAAATACAGGGGGAAAGGAACCGATGGCATCATTTTATACTGAGAAACCCGAAACCATTTTCAGGATTAAAATACAGTTTTTATTTCTAGGGCCCCCATAGCTTTAAATTTCACTTACAGTCAAAAGCCCGCAAACGAGCAACGCAAACAATGTGAAATGAGAGCCTTAAGGAATGATGAAAGACAGACAACATCAGAGTTGCCACATGTGGTACAGAAGAGCTGCCCGTTTTCTTTTTCATGTATGTGGAACTGGGCAGATGGGAAGATGGTGGCAGACCTGTTTGTAGTCACCAAGCTGCTATCTCACTTCCTCAAATAAGAAAATAAGTGTCATATTTTCTGCAGGTGGCTGCTTCTGAAATTGCTTTTAGGTGAGGGGTGTCCTTACCATCTTAGATAAACCGCCTGCCCCAAAGGGGAATCTACTTGTTTTGTCACGGGCAAAGCGCAATTGTACTTGATGTTAGGTGCTGTCGTTTACAAGGCGGGGTTCTCCCTCATTGTCCTCTCATTTCCTTTAGGCAGAAAGAAGTATAAAATAACTTTGTTCGGCGATGGTGTTTGGCCCTGACATCTTTGGTGGCAATGATAAATGGATTTGAGACATGAAATAACTGTTCCAGCAAGGTCCATTGAGCAGAATGGAGAGCAGTGCCCTCCTCAATGTCATTGTGTGTGGTATATTCAATGATTGCCACTTTCTGCTTAAGAATGCATTCCATCACCAGGTCCCTGGAATTCCATCTTGTTCCTTCATTCCAAATGAGGCAGAGGTGTTGCAGACCTTGGCTTATTTCTTTTTGAGTCTTAAAACACAGATACTGAAATTCCCAAGTGGCAATGAGAAATGTTTGCTTTAGAGGATGTACTGATACAATAAACTCATAATCATGTGTTGTCCAGGCCTTTCAATGGAAGATATTCTCTTCTGTGAGCTTCCCTGGGGGCTCAGTGGTAAGGAATCAGCCTGCCAATGCAGGAGACTCTGGTTCAGTCCTCAGGTTGGGGAAGATTGCCTGGAGAAGGAAATGGCCACCCACTCCAGTATTCTTGCCTGGGAAATCCCATGAACAGAGGAACCTGGCAGGCTGTAGTCCATGAGGTCACAAGAGTCTGACACAACTTAGCCACTAAACAATAGCATCTTTTCTTCTGGGCCCCACTTCTCTTGTATGTATGTGTGTGCTCAGTCATGTCTGACTCTTTGTGACCCTATAGACTGTAGCCAGCCAGGTTTCTCCGTCCATGGGATTTTCCAGGCAAGAATACTGGAGTGGGTTGCCATTTCCTTCTCCAGGGGATTTTCCTAACCCAGGAATCAAACCTGCTTCTCCTGCGTCTCCTGCATTGTAGGTGGATTCTTTACCGCTGAGCCACCAGCCACTTCTCTTGGTTCTGCTAATAATTTTCACCCTACCCAGTGTGTTCAAGCATACATTTCTTTGTATTAAGCAGTTAAGTTAGTGTTTCATGTGCCTTTCTTTCTTTGGAATTACTTGTCTTTTAAATCAGACTTTGCTTATACTGCCTGAAATCAGGAATTCTAAAGATGAGTGAGATGGATTTATCAATATGATTGAGCGTCTACTTGTGTCTCAAGGCCTGGAGGAAGATGAACGAGGCACTGCCCTTACCTACACAGGGCCTGTGCTCCAGTGGGAAGACTGTTGTGGCCAACGGTGAAAACACAGTTTTATAAAGAGATGGAGGCAGAAACAATTCTAAAAAGAGTACTGAAATTCTAAGAATTCTCAATTCTAAGAAGAGTGTTGGAAGACTCAGAGGAAATTGTATTTTTAAAGGTGAATTATAAGTTTTTAGGGGGAAACTTGGAAGAACAGAATTCCAGGCAGAGGACATTGTTAAGTGCGAAGATGGGAGGACCTAAGAGTGTGATCCATTGTACCGGGGTGTGACTGGTGCAAGGGATGTATTAGGATTATACCACCCCAAGCGTGGATGCAGACCAAAGCCAGCCTGTGAGCTGTCTGTAACTGCCTGCTGCGAGATTAGTATAGCGGTTGAGAGTAAGCATTTGGGAACTTTTACAGCAATTCAGTAGAATAATTTTATATCTCTTAAATCTAATAATAACATATTTTTATATGTCTTTGCTTTCCTTTTCCATTTTTCTAGCAATTATTTTTTATTGTTTCTTACAAAGTATTGGTCTACAACGTATAGAAAATTAAAACAAAAACAAATGGTCCTTCTCCACAGAAAGCCCGAGAAGCACTGGGCTGAAGGAGTGGAGGGCAGTAGGAGACCCAGGGAACAGTGTGTAGAGTTTTCATTGCCCTCTAGGCCATGGGAACTGTCATGAGCAAATTGGAATTTAGGAAATCCACTCTGTTCAGTAAAGACTTGGATCAGAAACAAAAAAGACCTTAGGCCTTGGAAAGCAGTCATTAGCCTCTTGTAATGATAAAATAAAAGCCTGAAGGAAAGCGGCGGCCATGGCCATGAAGATGGAGAGGACTTGGAAAACAGAATCGATAATGCAGGGTGAGAGAGGAAGATAGATCTGCTCAAGATTGGAGTCAAGGATGATGGCAAGACTCTTCACTCGGGCAGTTGAGTGATTGCATGGTGATGTCATCACCAAGAACAGCCTGGGAGGGGGCAGGTGCGGGCTGAGCAGAAGATGGTGAGTCTGGATTTTGATGAATACTTGAGCTGAGGTGTTTCTAGGGCTTCAGGAAGGGGGTGGAGCAAAGGAAACATAACTAAGTAACAGTTAATATTAATTGTCTACATTTACTCTGTACTATGTCTAAGTTGTTTACATGTATCAATTTATTTTATTCTCACCATCCTAGGAGGGAAATGCCATTATTCCCACACTTTACAGAGAAGTAAACTGAGATGCAGAGAGTTTAAATAACTTTCCCAAAGTCACACAGCTGGCAAATGGTAGGCATGGAGAATTATTTAGTCTCAGCATACACACGTTAGCTGGAGCCGAGGGATTCTTTAAGGACTCCCCTGGAAATCATATAGAAACGATAGACCCGAACATGCAGCTCTAGGGAGCCAATGACATGAATGAATATGTAGAAAAGGAAGGACCCTGAGCAGATACGAGGAAAGAGTAATATTGGTGAATGTGTACAAGGGAGAAATTCCAGCATGTTCGGTGGAAACATTCCAAATTTCCAGCACTAGGGAATTTTTTGTTACTAGATTATCTACAATCCATACAGTGGATTACACTGCAGCCTTTTAAAAAAATATGATGTTACTGGCAAATTTTACTCATTACACTAAAATATTGGGTATATTGGGTGAAAACGAAAGTGGAAAGTTAAAATAGAAATGAGGGCTTCCTCATGACTGAGGGCTTTCCCGGTGGCTCAGACGATAAAGAATCTGCCTGCAATGCAGGACACCTGGGTTCGATCCCTGGGTTGGGAAGATCCCCGGGAGAAGAGAATGACAACCCACTCCAGGATTCTTGCCAGGAGAATTCCATGGACCAAGATGCCTGGCAGGCTACAGCCCATGGGTCACTGGCAAATTTTACTCATTAAACTAAAATATTGTACATATTTGGTGAAAACAAAGCAGGTTACCAAATAGTAACCTTTATTTTCATTTCTTAAAATATATGGGTGAAGGATGCAGAGAATGAAGGAAAGACTGGAATGAAGTGAAGTGAAAGTCGCACAGTCGTGTCCAACTCTTTGCAACCCCATGGACTATACCGTCCATGGAATTCTCCAGGCCAGAATACTGAAGTGGGTAGCCTTTCCCTTCTCCAGGGAATCTTCCCAACCCAGGGATTGAACCCAGGTCTCCTGCATTGCAGGCAGATTCTTTACCAGCTGAGCCACATTGTACAAACGTGTTAATAGGGTTTGTCTGTAGATAGTACTCTTGCCTAGAAAATCCCATGGACGGAGGAGCCTGGTAGGCTACAGTCCATGGGGTCACTAAGAGTCAAACACAACTGAGCGACTTCACTTTCACTTTTCACTTACATGCAATGGAGAAGGCAATGACAACCCACTCCAGTGTTCTTGCCTGGAGAATCCCAGGGACGGAGGAGCCTGGTGGGCTGCCATCTATGGGGTCGCACAGAGTCGGACATGACTGAGCGACTTAGCAGCAGCAGCAGCAGTAGATAGTAGACTGATTTTTTTTTTTTTAATACTTATTTAATTATTTGACTGTACTGGGTCTTAGTTGCCACGTGTGACCTCTTAGTTGTGACAACTGGGATTTAGTTCCCTGACCAGGGATCAAATCTGGGTCTCCTGCATTGGCAGTAAGGAGTCTTAGCCACTGGACCACCAGGGAAGTCCCTGATGAGTGATTTTTGAACATGTATTTTAATACATAAGTATTAATTTTCAAAAAGAGAAAATATTGGGGTGAGGATTGGTTAGTTATTTTCTGGGTTTAAGAGGTAAGACTTGTCTGGGAAAGGAAGAAGTTGCCTCCAAAGGTTTGGTCTGATTTGGGGAAGAAGAGGTGAAGAGGCAGTTGGGTGTGATGGGTTGCAATGAGCACAGGTACCCAGGTTAGGAACTGGTCTCTTGCTAATCCTGCATTTGAGGCATGTGGCTTGGATTTCATGCCTCCTGTTTCCCTCTCTTGTCTGTGGTGGGTCGGTGTCATGTCTTTGTGTGAAGGCTGAGTGGCCGAGAATTCTTCCCCATCTGGCTTTTAAAATGGAGGAAAGGATTTTCTGCTGTTCACAAAGGGCTTTGAAATCCAGTCATAGCGACTACTCTGTCACCTCGAGCTGGTCGTTAGCATGCAACCTGTTTGCTAATAAACCAATATAGGACCTTGGTGTCAAAATGCTTAAAATGGTCAAATCAGCCGGGACCTCATTTCTGTATCTGACATGCCTTTTCCATTTCCCGGCCCCATGCAGAACATAAACCTGACTCGGGAGGTGGCTCCGTGTGAACTCTCATAAATTGGAGTGGGTATCTAGGGAGTGGGGAGCAGACACTTCTTCTTTTAACCTTTCAGGACCAGGAATCATTTGGCCAGAAATCCACACCGTATTGAACTTAGGGTGTGAAAGCCTTACAGTGTATTAAATGTGAATTTGAGACCATGAATTCTACCCACACCGACTCCATAAAACAGCCTCCCTTTTTCATAAAGCAGGCCCATAAACCGCTGCCAGTGAAGCAGAAAGACTCCTTAGGACTGTGGCTCGCTTTCCGTCTGGGGTTGTCAACAAACCCCCTTTATGAGTGGAATAGACCTCTTGTATGTGTCGAGCTTCTGGCTTTTTACAGAGTGTGTTAGGAACCAGGCTAGGCAAACGTTCGGCGCTGTTTGCTGAGTGCATTTATTGCCTTTGCATAATTTATGAGCTGGAGGGGTTGACCATCATTCGTCTCTGCCAGGGGCTGGCACTCCAGGCTCCAGAGAGCGGAGCTGTAAATTGGATGGTGCGCTCCTGCTGAGCTCACGGCAAAGTCCTCGGGTCAGTATGGGAATTTAATACCAGAAATGGAACTGTTTTCTCAGCGCACCATGTGGGCCCCAGCGCAGCACAGACTGTTTTGGCAGACTCTGCGACTGGCCTTGTCGAGGGGCTGTCACTCACCCGGCATGTTGTGTGGGGAGCCTGAGCATTTTTAATCGGCTTGGCATCCGTGCTGCTTCCATAATGGATACCAGTAGGTCTCAGTTCTTCACCATATGCTTAACTCTGGAGACAAGGTGCTTCTGGGTATATCAGTAATTACTTGATGCAGAATTAAGTGGACCTTGAAATTAGAACTGGACTGTTGGAAAGCAGGAAGCTTAACACTTTGATAGAAATAACCGTTCCCAGGGACGCACTGCTGTTCAGGTGGGGGGAGGGGCATGGACAGCGGTGGCTCTTTCCCCCACCGTTGTCCCCACTCTTCCTGCCCCTGCATGCCCGTCCTTGCAGGGGTGTGGGCAGATGCTCTGCCCCCGCCTTCAGCTGCTGCTGATTACCTCACAAGGCGGGCTGTGAACATCTGGGAAGACGAGCCTGGCTGGCAAAACCCTCTTCTGTCTTCCACACCCCTCCTGAATCATGCTCTGTCACTCTTGAAAATGTGCCTGGAACTTAGGAACCTCAAGGAAGGCTTCACTGAGGGCAGTGGAGAAACCACACAATCAGGAGAACTGTTGTCCCTCATCCTCCACTGTTGGAGGCCTTCGAGATCTTCATCCCACCCGTTTTCTTTCTCAACGGGTTTGACTTATCACAGAGCAGTCACTCCTCAGGCAGAAGAAAGTATAAGTTTATACAATCTGAGGTTGGGAGCTTGGCTGAAAACAAGGCAGTGGTTAAAGCACTGTCACCAAACCTCTGATAACCCTGTGGCATTGAGGAGCCAGTGGAAGAGCAGAAAATGTTACAGGCCATGAGGTTGCCATGTGAGTTCCTAAATGCATATTGTGCAGACATTTTAGCCCCCAAACTGAGTCTTAGTAGATGTCCGCATTTGGATGGTGGTTTTGTTTCTTTCAATTGAAAGCTCTCTAATGGTGGTTTAAACTATGTTAATTTATTGTTAACTTATCTGAACAAAAAACTCCAATGCCTGGCTGCTCCGAAGTTGGTTCCCATGTCTCGATTGTGCCAGGATTTTTCTTCCCTTGTTTTTGTACTTCAGCTTTTGGCCTCATTTTTGCAAAATGGCTGCCCCAGATCTGGACATTGCATCCTCATGCAGTGATGTTCAGGGGAAAGAAGCAGTGCTTCTGCTTTTCTCCTTTTTGTGAAGAGGAAAGAGTTTTCCAGAACCTTAGGCAGACATTTCCTGAAGTCCCAGCCAAAACTGGATCTTACATTTACCCTAAGCTGCAAGGGAAGTTGGGAAATGGAAAATATCTGACTTTTTCAGTCTCGAAATGTCAGGAGATGGTACAGACGTGGGAGAAGGGGGGCTGCTAATGGCTGTGGTTGTATAGCCAGCAGTGGCTACTCTATAAGCGAATTTATTTCCCGTTTCTGTTCATAGCTACATCAACTCCCCTGTCCAGGCGGCCACACTAAAATTCCTTGGCGTCATCCTAGACTAGTCCCTCTTGCTTCCACACCCACATGTCATCAAGTCCTGTCGGTTCTACCTTCACAGTCGCTGTGCCATCTGCTCTGTGTGTTAGTTGCTCAGCTGTGTCCGACTCTTTGCAACCCCATGGACTGTAGCCGGCCAGGTTCCTCTGTCCATGGGATTCTCTTGGTGGGAATACTGGAGTGGGTTGCCATTCCCTTCTCCAGGAGATCTTCTCCAACCCAGAAATTGAGCCCGGGTGTCCTGCATGGCAGGTGGATTCTTTACCGTCTGTGCCACCAGGAAAGCCGTCTACTCTGCCCTTTCTCAAACCATGCATCGTGCTGGTCTAGACAGCATAAGGGTTGCCAGCCTGGTCTCCCCATGACCTGGTCCTTTCCTCACAGCACTCTGTCTCTCCTCCACTCCACAGCAGTGTCATCCTCACGGAGTAGGTTTATCTCTGATCATGCCACACTGGTTACTTCTACTATGAAACCGAAAGCTACTTTAGGACCAGGCCCGTGTCTTGACTGATTATCTGACCCGCTTAGCAGTGCTTATCAAGGTCCATTGCATGAATGAATAGACGTATTGACATGCTGAGTATTTACTCTCACAAAACACATCCTCTTCTTACAAATCAAATATCGGATAACAAAACTTTATTCTTGGTTTTGGAATAAAAATGTGTGTTCTTTTTTTCCTTTACTTCTAATGAGGAACCCAAAGCTTTGGGTTAACTGTCATTCTCTGGTCTTCTGAAATTGTGCTTAGTGGTTGGAATCTGTTAGATACCATGTGAGTTTCCTGACCTAAAGCTTTTTTTTTTTTTTTTTTTTTGCCCATATTGTTGATTTGTTACCTTGACCTCTTGTCCTTAGCATGTTTGTAATAGAATATTCCCTCTTTTCTCTGGCTGATCACAAGTGATGAGCCTTGCCTATCGTGTTGTGCTTCCTTCCAAGTCCACGTGAGAGAATAGGGTGCCCAGAGGTTCGCCTCTTTTCCTCTAGAAAAGCAACAGGAGAGAGAGCCATTCATATCAGCTAAAGGAAAGGCATCTCCATTGAGAAATTGATTTTGCTTTGACTCCCATTGAATGATCTTGATTTACCTCAGTCTCGGGGCCGGATTGGCTCCTCTGTGGGCGTCCCCTGTGCTGTGTGGTGAGGGGTGCTCACTGGTGTGACCAGCTGACCACAAGATGAGCCATGGAGCACGGGCATCAGATGAATTCAGTAGAATGACTTCTCCGCACTTTGCTTTTGTTCCTCTTCACAGCACCTGAACTGAAGAAATTTTCCAGCCCAGACACAATGTTTCCTATTTCCTTTACTTACCTTGATTTTTTTTTTTTTTCTGTAGCAATAGCAAAAACATAACTCAATTTTTGCACTAATGCTCATTCTCTTGTCTTCCTTTTCAGTGTGACAGTGACAGTGACCAGGAAGAGAAGGTAAGCCCCTCTTAACCCCCACTGTGGGCACAGCACGCAGCATCGTGAACATAGGGGTCTCCCTCACACACTGCAGGGTGTGGGGTGCCAGCTTCATGCTGACAGCACATCTCTTCTGCAAAGACGGGCTGTATTCACACAGTGACATTTCCTATGATGAGAAATAAATCTTTCATTTGTGAGGCCCACTTTTAAAAAAGAAGCCTTTTAATGTTGCATATATATGACACTACGTTTTTCACTTTATAGAAGATTTTAAAAGAGGAAATTGTTTATTTTAATAGCCATCTGATTTTTCTGGTTTTATCCTTGATTGGAACATTAAACCTGCTAATATGCATTTGTAATGTTGTTCCTGCATTTCTGTTACTGACCCATATGCTTCTTCCTGCTTTTCTGTACATATTGGCCTTCTTGATAGAAATGCTAATGGTTTATTCCTATGAGTTTGGGTTTATGTTAATGGTTTATTCCTGTTCCTCATGGGGGTGGAGGGAGAGGTGGGCCAGGGCTGTCAGGTGGGAACCGCCCTCTTCTGGTCCAGGTGGATGGTCAGGTGGGAGGGTGCTTCTTCCAGCAGGTACACGCTCTGTTCCGAGGCTCACGGCCACCAGCCTCGGTGTAGCCAGTTCCACACGGACCAAGACAAGGAGCTCGGTTTGGGGGCTTCCAGAAGATCAGATCACAACCTGGTAAAGTGTACATTCTGTGGCCCGAGCCAAAGGGATTGTCTGTCTGTTTGGTTTTTCTTTCTAGCTGTCCCAATCCTCCAACCAAATTTCTTTCCAATGTTATTGCCTCTCTGTGTATTTCGAAAAGAGTTAACCTGAATATCATGGTTTCTGTATTGCTTGGCACTAAAAGGAATGTATCCATCCTCCCCCCATCCCCAGTTTCTGGGTCTGTCCTGCCCAGCTGGCTTTCCTGAGCTCTTCTCCCTGACTCTCACCTCCAACGTGCTGGCAAGTTTTACTCAGAATCCTGTGGTTAGTATTTAGTGGGATCTTTCCATGGAGCCCAGCATTTTCCCCCTCCTTCTCTGCTGCCAGCCTCCAAGAGAGATCTAAAGGCCCTTGTTCTGTGCTGTCGTTAATTTGAATTCAGCATATGCAGCCCGTTATAAAATGCGAGACATCATCATTTGAGCAGGTCAAGCATATTCAGATGAAGACAAATGGTGCTTATTTGATTTCCTTAAAATCAGGAAATGAAAAAAGTGCTCTCTGGAGAAATCATGTTCTGCCTGACTTGGATGATAGACCAGTGCATGTCCCCCAGATAAGAACAGGCTCTCGCCTTGAGGTTTTTATCTCTGAAGGACGGCTAGGACTGTCAGCTTGCTGACATGTGCATTATCCATGTCATTTTAAACAAAGTGACCTATGGAAGGGTGCGCCGTGCTGTGACACGGTAATGGGCTGTTGGATGACAGAGGAAGTACACACTGAAAAGGGGGCTGTGGGTTAGTCTTTTGTTTAGCTGACAAGTAGGCGCTTCCTTCCTCCAGCCCCTGGGGAGTCCTAACTCTTTGGAAGTCGTCCCCCTCCACTGTGTCTCTGGCAGCCAGTGTGTGGTGGGTGCCTGAGGCATGTGGGCAGTGGTGGGCATTCGGTGATCGAGTAAGCCCGCTGGCCCCCAAGCCATCCTGGCCACATCCCACAGGGCAGTCATTGTATTTTTCCATCAGGCATCCCGGGGACCCAGGGAGAGACTGAGACTCTGGCTGCTCCGGGAGATCTTTTCCGGGTGATGGTGGATCTCACTCTCCAAGTGGGTGGCCCTTTCCAAGGGGACGAGGCTTCCTTGGGGTGGCACTGCCAAGCACACATTCCTGCTTTATAAGGTAGAGTGAATTCAGGAAGTGTCCCAGTCTCCAGCAGTGGCAGAAGGTGGCAAGGCATCCAGTCTTGTGTTCCCCGAAGGTGTCGTGATGAACAGTCTCAACCTTGACTGTGCTTCTGAATGCCCCTGGAGCTGCACAAGTCCCTGATGCCCGGCTCATGTCTCAGGCCAGTGCCTCAGACTGTGCTGGTGGCTAGCACCCCTTGTCTACAAGATCACTAACTATTAATGTTGAGAATTATCAGCGCTGCCTGTGGTTTCCAGAGGCATCTGGGGGCCCAGGTGTTTCCTGCATCCCGGGAGCACCCCAGCTACTGGTTTACTGGGACTTGTGTCCCCGCATCTCTGCCACTCGGGTGTCCATCTCCGAGTGTGGGAAGCAGCGAAGTGTCAGCCCAGGGGCATGGGTGAGAAGGTAGCCAGCGCCCATGGCTCTTGAGTTTGGTGTGAATTCTGGACAGTGATGGAGAATAGGAGATGTCCGTAGGCAAGTCCACGGGAGGGGTGACAGTGGGCACAGAGGGCTGTTCGGAGTGGTCAGTCCTTTGAAAAGGGGGGAATTCCTGCCTCGCCTCCCCAGCCACTTTCCCTGTGGACCACAGTGGCCCCGCAGGTCCTCGTCTCCTTCCCCAGGGGCTCCTGCACAGCGGCACCCCCTGTCTCTCCCAGCCCTGTCGCCTGGCGTTCCTCCAGGGGGCCCTGGCAGGAGCCATCGAGACTCTGTAATTGCCGTCGTGCCTGCTTGGCCTCGTTGTAGTTAAGACTGTCAAGGCTTCCCCTTTTGGACTGAGATTGTCTGGTGTTTATCACTGACTTTAACACCATCCTCCCAGGCTTCTGCTCTGCACCCAGGCCTGGGCCCCCGTCAGCCTCCGCCTTGCCAGAGCCTCTTGCCAGCCCGCTCGGAGCCCCAGAGCTAACTCGGGCTGCCTCCTGTGCTCTTTGGAGGACTCGTATTCGAATCTGAATTGCTAATGGCAGCCGAGATGCCACTCAGTGTCCTGGGATCCGTTCAGCAACCCCACCAGGGAGGCTGTCGGAGGGAAAAGTGAGACTTGCAGGGGACCCATTGGGATTTCTCCCCGGAAGACCTGTCATTCTCTAACTCCATAGGGGTCTGCAGAGCCGGTGGTCTAAAATCAGGATACCGCATTTCACACAGCTGACTGAATTAAGATAAACTCTGCTTTCCTCTGATACGAAGCTGTAATTTATAAAATGATACCCTTACTAATTAATGTGGAAGTGACTGAGAAGAGGGCCAGAAAGCAGGGCTTTCCATAAATGCAGGAGACATTCTCACACATGGAGAAGGCTTGACAGGACATTGAACACAGCATACCTTGGTGCCCCCACACCCCGCCCCCCCCAGCTGTGAGAATACATTTCACCTTAATGTCAGTGGCCCTGGAGGACTTCTGTGAAGAGTAGCGACAGGGTGGAGGAGTAGAGAACGCTGGGAATGCTGCATCTTACATTTGGGATTGTTCTTTGCAGTTAGTGTGGAGAAAAGAGGCAGCACTTGGCACCTTAATCACCCAAATTAAGCAATTATTCCAGTCCCCCACCTGAAATGAATTGGTATAACGAGAACAAAGAGGCAACACGCATATTTCCCCATGTTTGGCCTAGATTTTCTCTTGTTTCCCCTCTTTCTCTCCTACTGGCAGCAGCCCATTGTGCTGAGAAACACTCCCAGTTTGGTTGTGAAATCTAAGTGGAGATGCAAAGTGATTCTCCTTCCCTTCACCCGCTTCCTGTGTGTTCTGTGGGCCACATGATCGAGGTGGTTGGAAGGGGTAGTACTCAGTGGTCATGCGCTTGGGCCGCTGAGTCGGATGGCCTGGGCTTGTTCCTGACTGTCCCACACAGCTCCGGAGCCACGGGCAAGCCTCGGTCCTCTCATCTGCCAAATGGGGATAACAACAGCCCCCACCTCGAGTTTTGTTAACAGTTAAACTGGCTCCGTGCCTGGTCCGTGCTCTGTAAATGTCAACTTTCATTAGTTTTCTTGGAGTCGGGTGAGGGAGAATCACTTGGGGAAGGAGGAAGGCAATCTTCTTCCGAAAGCTCAGTGTCTGCCAGAGAACATGCCAGAGGATAAGAGGTGTGAGTTTCTTTTTCCGCTGGAACCCGAGGCCCAGCCTTATTCCCCTCGGTCACTTCCTGACACAGGCTGAATGGAAGTGTTGTGAAATTTGAAAGGGTCCCCAAACAATGATTATTAAATTCCTTACCCCAATCATCAGTCTTTCCTCTCGGCACAGTCTGAGAAGAGAGCAAGCATGCCATCCTGGAGGGAGCAGAGGGTGATGGAGTGGGTGGCCCAGCCTACAAGCCAATGCCCGCTGCAGCAGGGAGAGTCTGATGAGGTCCATTGGGGTGGGGACCACGGCGTCTGTTTTTAAGAAAGCTTCTTGGTACTTTTTATACAACTGGTTTTGAGAACTACTGCCTTACAACAAATGTCCAAAAGAAGCATTTACTTTCTTTTTTGTTAATGCTCTTAACATTTTGACAGCTCAGGAGAAAAACCTGAAAGGGGTGTATAGAGGTGTTATGTGTGTATGCACCCCACATGCTTGTGTTTGTAGATGTGTAGTGCCTCGTGCATGCAATAGACACATACACAACGTCTTCATAGACGTGAACTATTCTCCTTTTCCTCATGAAGCTTTTAGCACGACTTCTGATTGCAGTTTCCTCTCCCTGGGTTTTTAATGACAGGAATGATCTCGAGAAGGTTGCTGGGTCCCTGGACTTGCTCACCAGCGCCCAGGACTGCTGGCTGGGATACTGGCTAGCGGCAAATGCAGAACCCCGGATTTCCTGTGTCAGCTCCTCCTCCCGTTAACATACACACACTTTTTGGTGCATTCTAACTTTTTAATTCAAGCTATATGTGTTGTGTTTGATCATTTTGTATTCACTTGTGTGAAAAGAGGGCAGTTTCTAAGAAAAGCAGCTATAAAACTGACAGAGGCTTGTGTTCCTAACTCAACACAAACCACATGCCTGACTTGGCTCCTGGAAGGGCCGAGAAACTGCTGAGATGTCAAATGAAAGACAGGACATGTGGCTTGTGCTTATAATGGAAGAGCCCCATCCCTTGATGGGCCACGTTCATACTTAGTAAAAATTCCATGCCCTCAGCAACATTCTGGAAGCCCAGGAGGCATCCCCCATTGTCACTTGTAGAACCTCCCTCCTTGGTTTTAAACAAGATGTGTTCTGATCAGGAGACAACTTAAAGATGCTGTCCTACTTTGCAGGAAAAGAAAGGAATTTTCTCCTCCCTTCTGGTTTCATAGCAGCAAAGCACACAGTCATGGCCCAGGAGAAGAGTAGGGACTCAGGTTCTCATCTTTATATCCCCGGTGTTCAGTCATGTTCATTGTTTTGCTAAATTTTCCTTCCCTTTCCTGGATACTCATCTCTCAATGGAGGGGATAAGTGAAACCACTTCAGAAACCGGTGCTGTTACCTTAGTGCACCTCATGTCAATCCCAAGGTGTGTTTTCTGGGCTCTCTTCCCCAGCCTTCCATATTTCTTGTATAATTTTATTTTTTCATAAGATATTTCTGAGTCATTTATAAATTTCCTCCTTTATTTGGCAAATTTCTGCAGCTTTTGTTGAGTGATGCCCATTGATTCAACCTCCAAGATTAAGTCTGGGTCAAAATGACACTAGATTGTTCTTCCAACATCACCATGTTTCCATCTGGCTTAATTCCTTCCTATCCTTCCACAATTCCTATTGGTAACCATCCTTGGATTTAATCTCTGCTGCAAATTATTTTAAACCCCGAGTTTCATTAAATTCTTCTCTGCGTCATATCATTGCATTTTTGTACCAAAGCAAAACTTGCTTCGCTCACACTGACTGTGTATGTAGAATATCTGTTCATACACCTGAAAAACCCCAGAGGATTTATATATGGGTTAATATATATGCATATTTAGATATATATGTATTATTTATTAAATATAAATCAAATGCATACTCAAATTATTGGAAATTGGTCAGTCATCTTCAGCTAAACTCTTGCTTCTTAGACTGAATAGTGACAGGATTGGGTTCTAGATATTCCCTTGTTCTCATGGGCAGGTAACGGAGAAGGCTACTTGGAAGAGCTGACTTCTGATTTCTAACCAACCAAATGTGTGGCCCTGGGTAAATCACCTAATGTTGCTGATCTTAGTTTTGTCACCTGTAATATGAGGCTGAGTTCAGTGGTGTAGCTCTGAATAGCGTGGTTTTCTATGTAGCTAGTTACCTAGGCCCAGCAACATAGCAGACCCAGAGGGAAACGAACATGAAAGTATTTTCTCTTTGCCAAGGTACAAGGAAGATTATGTAAAATTTTTCTCAAATCTTCTCTCTCAAATTCCTAACAGGAAATAAACATAGCGTGGATAAGTCCAGACACATCCGTGTTGACACTTTCAAGTAACTAAAGGAAACTTATGTGTGAGCCTGATGTCCAAACAAGGTCATTACCTGTTTGTTGGTTCTTTCATTTAGTCGTTCATATCAACTCACTTTTTTTTTTGAATTTTGTTGTTTTCTGTCAAGCCTCAACATGAATCGGCCACAGGTATGCATATATCCCCGCCTTTTGAACTTCCCTCCCATCTCCCTCCCCATCCAACTCACTTATTTTGTACGCAACCACCTACTGATGAACCAGCATGCACTTGACAGGGTTGCTTGACTGTCATCATGCACTTGTCAGTAGGCAGCAGTTAGTTTAATCTTGCTCCTCCATTCCCCTAATTATTTAGGAGAGCACGGGAGCTAGTGAAGAGCTAGTTGACATAGTACCTTTCAAGGACTCGATGGTTAACAATGAGAATCATTTGACCTATTAAAGGAATTCTTCAGGAGAGGTTCAGAGTTGAATACATGATTCTACATTGCCAGAGTAAAGATAACTGCTTTCTGTTAGAATGAACCATTGGCTTGGATTTTATGGATCAGCTGAAGGGAATGTTGCAAAGCCAAGGAGGAATTAGGTGGAGGTGATGGCTTTCGGTCTCATGAAATGGACCTTGCATCCTGAGCCACCGAAGAGTCAGGGAGGTCCTAAGCAGAGGCATTAGTACTGGTGATCCTTAATCTGGTGGCTTGTCAGTGAGTATGGCATGGGTTGTTCTTTGGTTGTCAGAAGAGCCTATCTTAGTGTGTATTTGGGTTGCAGAATGTTTGTCCTCAGTAAAGATGTAGGCGTCTCTTTGTGGTCATGTACATGTGTATTTGTGTGTGAGTGTAAATGTCTTAGTTAATCCCGCTTTGGCAACTTCTAGATGGTGATATATGATGGTGGGTAATGGAATCACTCCTTGCAACCTGGCCATATCTAGATTGATAAAGATGATAAAATCTCCGTATTAGCATACTTGAATAATTGGCCAAACTTTATACTTTCAGAAGTCCCAAAATTAAGTGCATGGACATTATTTTTTCCTCTTTTTCTTTTTTTTCAAAGTTACAACTGGGCAGGTCAAGTTGGCCTACATCTGAAGCTTTTCCCCTGTTGGTTCTCAGGAGGATCATGTTGAGAAGTACTGGCTGTAGACCTATGTAATACCCCCAGTTACTTGAAGAGTAAGCAGAGTAGCTTTCTTAGTGCTGTTCAGTTCCAGGCACGGTTCATTGCTGATTCATATGCATGTTTACTAAGACAGTGAAATGGAGCATTTGAAGTAAGGACCGCACAGGAACCCTTGGGTACCCAGAGCATTCACCTTGGGCTTCATCTTTCTTCTTTAGGACTCTTAGTGACTTTTCAACTCCCTAATTTCTTGGCCAAAAAAAGGGTAATACTACTAATTTATTAGGGGGAGTAAACAAACGAGATTAGGATCAGTTTTTTCTGTCGCTCAGTCGTGTTCAACTCTTTGTGATCCCATGGACTGCAGCATGCCAGGTTTCCCTGTCCTTGACCATCTCCCGGAGTTTGCACAAACTCATGTCCATGGAGTCAAGGATGCCATCCACCCATTTCATCCTCTGTCGCCCCCTTCTTCTCCTGCCCTCACTCGTTCCCAACATCAGGGTCTTTCCAGTGAGTCTGCTCTTTGCATCTAGTGGCCAAAGTAGGGCCAATAATAACAGCTAAGTAACAAGATGAAACAGCGTTTCACACTGTAGAGAACATTGTGTCATTCAAAACACTTTTACATGTGTCATTTTATTCTGGTTTTCTGCATGTATCCTTAGCTGCTACACTGTTTATCACCTTCAGTGAGCCAAAGTCAATGATCAATCCTTTCAAAGACTATCTTCTCAAGCATATGTCATTTTGCAAATAAAGAAGGTGAAACTTGAGAGCTGATAAGTGATAGAGCTGAGATATGAGCTGTCTTAAGGTTCCAGGGTCTGGGATCTTTCCCCCTATATACAAAGATGAGTTGGGAAATGCCCATAGGCATTTGAGAATCTTTGCTACCTTCTTCTCTGTGCTGAACCCTCCAGGAGACCTGGATTGTACCTACCTATCCACCTACAAACCATCCAGCTTCTAAAAACTGGAATTGTCATGTTCAGACATGACAACTGCTCAATAAACACGGAGGAAACACAGCTTGGGTCCACTGACAACTTAGATGTACAAGCTCTTCTGAAACGTGACTTTATTTTTTTAACCTGGGAAGCAGTTGTCCAAGGTAAGAAGGCAAGGGCTACAGGTATATGTTTTCACTCATACAGGTGAGTGGCCATGTGAGCCCGGGGTCCACCATGAGTAATGAGGTGGAGGCTCACACCCCGCAGACTAAGCACATTTGGTCAAGGTGCTCGGTCTTCTTTTAGTGTCTGTGTGTAAACACTTAATACCTTCTTAAATCATCGACTCCTAGCAAGTACCCCATGTCTACTAGTGTCTGACATTTAGTAGATGGTCTATAAATATTAGTTCTATACCTGGAAGTTGCTCTGTTGATTATCTGAGTCACAGAAGGGGAAAAGGTCTTGTCCCAGTCACCCAGGCAGGTGGGAATTACTGGACCTTCCAGTCCCAAGCCTCTCGCATCTCATGTGGTCTCTCCAGACGGCTTTCTTCCTGTGACCAGCACACGGGAGAACAGGCCGTGGTATTACCGCAGCCCCTGCACTGCACCCCCAGAGCAGCTTCACTTGGTGTCATCTGCCCCTTCAAGAACCCTCTATACACTGACTCCCATGCCCCTGCAGGGGATCTCGGGATCCGTCAAGCCCAAACAGCACTTTCCTTGTCGGATGGCAAGTGCTGCTTGGGGTGTTCTGCAACCCAGTGGTCAGTATCCGAAGCAGCCGTGTCTGTGTTAAAGATTATGTATTTGCCACTAAGGGGAGAATATAGTGTTTATCGTCTGGAGTGCGTGCCAGCAGAGCTGATTACAGCGCGGCGCTCTGTCAGCCAATGATTTGTCCTGTCCTTTATCATCTGTGTCACTCAGCAGTGTGCTGGCCAAGGGGACGGATCACCCCCTTCCCTTTTTTATTTTTTTGTACCCATTTCGTGTAGAAAATTTGTATTTACTTTGGGAGTGTAATTTGTTCCTCATGGATAATGTGACCCTGAGCGGAGCTGGATCATGGGTTAGTTGAAGTGATATTTTCCGCTAATGGTAGTCGTACATCATTGCTGTCAGCTCGGGTTAGGAGGCAAGCACATTACAGCTCCATTTTACCTCTGCAGGCATCTGGGATTATTTGCCATAACCGAGTATGACATGACCGCGCTACAGAGTGCATTAAAATTTTACTGGCTTCTCAGGCAAGTTCCCTGGCTCCAGTGTGTGCTGCAGGCGGGCAGTGTGAGGGGGGAGTCCAGGGGCCCTGTCTTCCCGCACTGAGGCCCGGCGGGAAGGGGACGCGGGCTAAGCAGGGGTCGCTCCCCTCGTGCCCCGAGAAGGAAGCCAGGGAAAGAATTACGGGGAGCCAACCTGCAGGTGTGTGTGTGTCAGTGGACATCCCCGGCTGGCAGGGGACGGGCTGCCTCGTGCCTCTATGGGCAGAGCGCAGTGCTCCCCACACTCAGCTCTCTGTCTGCGATGTCTACTCCCGGACGTAGGTCTACAGCAGCTCCTTCTCCTAGGGGAGCCCAGGGTCCTATGCGCCAGGCCCCGCAAAGCCTTAGGCTGATGGTTACTGTCTGCCTGTGTTCAGAGAGAAGGAAGGAAATCTGGGTCCTTGTGTGGCAGAATCCACATGCTTCCATGCAGCAGCCTAGCGCTCTAATAAGCCCGGTTAGAAATGTTGATCAGGACGCTGTACACATTATTTCATACAGTCTCCACACCAACCCCCCAAAGTGTAGGCACGATCAACCCCATTTTATTTAAAAGGAAACAGAGGATCGAAGGGTAAGTTACCTCGTGTCCTAATGGTAGCAGGGGTGAGATTCTTACTTTTTATCCAGATCTCATCGACTTCATATTTTGTAAGGTATCTAGTGTCACATGCTATACAGAAATAATAATATATAATAAATAACTATGAATTTGAGCAAACTCCGGGAGATAGTGAAGGATGTGGAAAGTCTGGCACACTGCAGTCCATGGGGTTGCAAAGAGTCAGACACTACTTAGCGACTGAACAACAATAACGAAAAAAATTACTTGAATCCTGTGTTTATGTGCTTGACATGAACTGAGTTGTGTAATCCACATTGTAGCCCTACCAGGTCAGTGCTAATGTTATCCCCAGTTTACAGACAAGGAAACTGAGTCGTGGGAGCTTATGTAACAAGCCCAAATGTAATCTTATGTAACAAGCCTCGTGTAACCTTCCACCAGTTGGTGGTTTTAAAGCCAGGTTGTCTGGCTCCTGCTGCAACATTCTTCACCACCAAGCTTTCCCTCCTGCCACATTCCAATAAGCCTGAGGACTGACAGGAAAAGACCAGGGAGAACAATAGTGTGTTGGACTAAAATGAAACGTTCAAACGGCATTTCATCCCTTTCAGTTGTAACTCCAACATCCAACAAAATATTGCTTGAAAAAGATGCTCTGTGATGAGCTTTAATTGAGTAATAAGCCCCCATTTGCTGTTAGTACATTAGTTGCATGCAAATGGTGCTTCTAAGGTGCTTGAAAGGCATCAATTTTGTTAGCTAAGCAGTCACTTAGGCAAAATGCCTCATTCTTTTAATATATTGCTTAGCATCATCTCTCTTGTTGGAAAAGCTTACAGGGCCGTCTAGGGTTGTCCCTCAGCAATGAGTGGGATCCAGATCAGGGCCCAGTTTGTCAGCCAGAGTTTTGCATGCATGCTAAGTTGCTTCCATCGTGTCCAACTCTTTGCAACATATGGACCGTAGCCCTCCAGGCTCCTCTCTCCATGGCAAGAATATTGGAGTAGGTTGCTACTTCCTTCTCAAACAGATCTTCCCGACCCAGGGATTGAACCCACATCTCTTATGTCTCCTGCATCATATCATCACAAGTTTCACATCATTGGGTCCTGAGTACTGGAATAGAATGTTCACTCATGCCTGCACATGTGGACATTGTCTTTGTTCTGCTACAGAATGACCTCTCTCTGCATCTCCAGCCCCGTCATCCCTCTCCCAGAGCTTGAGATATTCCTCCTCCTGGGCAGAGTGGCCGAACTGCTCTTCTCCTTGGCTGGTATACATGGTCGGGTCATCAATTCATGAAGTTATTCAATAAGCCACACACAAAACAAGTTATACCTTGTACCCTCAAGGCAGTTTTTTAATGCTGCAACAGAAGAGCCATAGATAAGCATGGCTTCTCTCATTGAGAAATTTGAAATCAAGTTAGCGCTCCCTGAGAACTGTGCTCCCTGGCCCGCTCCCCTCCTTGGGCTTCCTTGCAGGCACGTTGATCTTCCTGCTGAATGGCAGGAGATCCAGGGGACTGACCTGATTTTTCTCCCCTGGCTTTAGATCCCATCACTCAAGTAGTAAAGGTGAAAAACAAAAATATTGATCCAGTCATTGAAAAGCAATTATCCCTCTCAGATGGTCTGTTTAGAATGTAGCAATAATTTCAAGTAACGTATTCCCTAGAGACAGCAGGACGGTGTATGTGGACTACCTACTTAGCTAACCTAGAGTTACACTGGTACCCTCACCGCATCTCGGACCTCTAATGAGGAGCAGCTAGACCCTCTGTAAGAAGAGTAGACACTGAAAAAAAATGCAGTTCACTCAGTGAATCTATTACACAGCACTTGTTCATTGTAAAAAAGATCCCTCAACCTTCTGTAGCTAAAGAAAATATGTGATTTCCACGTATTAGAGACTTTCCAGAAAACTCCTACAAGAGCCTTCATGAAACCATGGGGTCATTTTAAAGCTCTTAACATTTAACAACTTTGACTGTATTTATGTTAGCAGGGTTTTGTTGTGTTTTTAAGATTTGTTTAGCTTCAAATAACAAGTTAAATTCAAACTAAAAACTAGAGGAATGCATAGCCTTCTGGAATACAAGTATAGAGGTAACCAAGCCATCAGAAGGGCAGAGCTGTGCAGCTGGGCTTCAGTTGTGCAGAGCAAGGGGTTGAGTGCCCTCCTGTCTTGACTCTGTTACTTTCTGTCTGTCCACTTTCTTCTTTCTTCTTAAAGATTTATATATTTTTATTGACTACTTTTTAGGCTGCATCAGGTCTTCGTTGCCCCCCACGGGCTTTCTGTCCTTGCATAGAGCAGGGCTACTCTTTGCCGCACAGTGTGGGCCTTAGCAAGCAGGCTCAGGAGTTGTGGCACGTGGACTCAGTTTCTCCATGGTATGTGGGACATTCCCAGAGCAGGGATTGAACCCGTGTCCCTGGCACTGGCAGGTGGATTCTTAACCACTGGGCCACCTGGGAAGCCCATATCCACTTTATTCTTGATTGTTTGTGAAATTATTTTCTCCCGCTGGTAGAAATCATGAACTGTTCTTCTGAGCTCTCCACCTTTCAGCTTCAGCCAGTGGAAGAGAGACTGCCTGCTTTCCACTGCAGTTACTAAAATCCATGGAAAGGATTCTGAGTGGGTCAGCCTGGGTTTCCCTGGTGGCTCAGTGGTAAAGAATCCACCTGCCAGTGCAAGAGATGCAGATTCAATCCCTGGGTTGGGAAGATCCCCTTGAGAAGGAAATGGCAACCCACTTCAGTTATTCTTGCCTGGGAAATCCCATGGACAGAGGAGCCTGCTGAGCTGCAGTCCATGGGGTGGCAAAGAGTTGGACACAACAGCAACTAAACAACAGGCTACATCCTGGGAAGCAGGTTCTCTGGAGAGGACTATGGATCAGCCAAGCTGTGGGTAGAAAGACAGGGCCGTGTTGTACAAAGGTGCTCTGGAGGTAACTCTGTATGGAGTAGGTAGAGGACCCAGAAGGTGGAAGTTTGGCAGACAACGATGTGTCTATAAAGCGCACTCTGACCTCCCTGCCAGGTGAGTCAGGTACTCACACGTACTTCTTGCCAGCTGCCAAAGCTGCCTTGATCTTCACCCAAAGTTAACACTTAGTATTGATCACAGGGTCTGAAATATGAATATTTATTTTCCTTTACTTACAATACTTGCCTAAATTTTCATAGAATTATCTTGAGTGCCATGCACATATTGGGCCTGTCTTGCTTAAATTAAACTATTAAGGGGCTTCCATGGTGGTCCAGTGGTTAAGACTCTGTGCCACCGCTGCGGGGGGGATGCGTTTGATCCCTGGTAGGGAAACTAAGATTTAACATGGCTCTTGGTGTGGCCAAAAAAAAACAGTAACTGAAAAAATAAAAACAAGATAAAAATTTTAAAGAATACTAAGCTACTAAAAGTTATAGAGGGGCACATGATTTTCGAGAGTAAGAATTCGTGAGTACACCTATTCAGAACAGTCCAGAATTCGTTAATGCTGTTGACACAGTAGGTGATGACAGCCCCCATGAGAGACACAAAGGTCTTTGAAGTCACCGAGATGCCAGTTAGTAAATTACTTATCCAGGGTACAAAAAGTAACTTACTTATCCAAAGGAATTATGGTCATCCCAGAGTACCTAGCTTGTGTCCAGTGTGGGACATCTTAAAGTATAACAGGCGGCCTTGCCGAAATGACTTTCCTAAGATTGGAAGTTAAGAAACTCAGCCACAGCGTTCTCACTCATAGTTCATTCAACAGACTTAGCCTTCCCTATGTGCTGAGCCATGCACTGTTCTGGGAACTAGGAATGGAGCGACGATGAAGACATAACAAGCCTTCAGAGACAGAAGGTCTAATTGAAGAGAAAACGTAGGTAGCCTGATGAATTATTAACCTGCCCCCCAGCCCAGTGTGTGCTGAGGAACGGCGTACTGGCTGAACCCTGCTGTCTGGGAGAAGAGGTATTTGACTTAGATCTTGCCAAAACACGTGGGTGTGAATGATTGCTAGGCAGCAAGAGTCCTGCAGGTAATAGGCAAATGGGGATATTATTTGCAAAAAATGAAGAGTTGTGACAGTCTTAGCAGATAGAGAGACACTTATAACGGAGCAAGGTTCATGGTAGGGGGTGGGGGGACTTGTGACTATAAATGTGGGTTGATATAAACAGCTGCATATAAACACACCTTCTATGGCAAGAAACAGTTCTTAGACTCGGTTCAGATGGGAGCCCACTGGGTACCATGTATGTAGGTGAATGACACATCAGATTTGACTTTCTGGATGAGAATTAATCCTAGTAGTGGTGGAAGGATGAGGTAGAAGGAAGGATGATAACCAAAGAGATTGTTGTCATCATCGTTGGCTGGATGAGAGGCAGTCGGGATCTCAACTAAAGTGGTGGAAAAGGGAGGAGTTAGATTTTGGAGGCATTTCTGAAGTGGAATTGACATGATTTTGTACCCCTGGACTGTGGGGGTCAGGTTTCAAGTGAGGCTGACTGGGTGGGTGTTGATGATGTCATGGATTAGAGACTGAGGATGGTGGGTACGGGCTTCCAAGGTGGTGCTAGTGGTAGAGAATCCACCTGCCAGTGCAGGAAACTCGAGAGATTCGGGTTCCATTCCTGGGCCGATCCCCTAGGGTAAGGAATGGCAACCCACTCCAGTATTCTTGCCTGGAAAGTTCCATGGACAGAGGAGCCTTGTGGGCTACAGCCCTTGGGGCTGCAAAGAGTCGGACACGACTGAGCAACTGAGCACATACATACGTAGTGGGGGATAGAGAGAGTATGAGTCCAGGGAGTGGCTGGCAGAGCCTCCACTGCAGGGGTTGAAGAGACTGTGCACATTTAGGGTGCAGGAGCGAGCCCAACTGCAGGATGGTGTCTGGGAGCCCAAGAACCATCTGGGTTTCGGAGACAGTTGGAGCTGTGGGAGCGAGCGGGAGCCCAGCCAGAGTGCCAGGAGTTTGTCCGCATCTAATCTAGGAATCAATACATGTGATGATGGTAATCATTCAGAACAAAGTAACGGCATATTAATCCTAGCAACTGATGTTTGTGTGGGTTTTTTTTTAATGATATACTGAATGACTTTTTTTTGTTGTTATGGCAAAACACACGTAACAAAATTTCTCACCTTAGCCATTTTTAAGCATACGTTTCAGGAATGTTTGGTACATTCACACTGTCATGTGAGCTGTCTGATTTTTTGTACCAAATGTGTTAAAGCACCAAACAGTAGGTCATTTAAACCTCATAACCAACACCCTTGGGGAAAGAATGTTTAGTCTTCATTTTACAAAGTAGGGACTTGGAACAAGGAAAGAACTAAGGCAAAATCTAACGCTTTGGTGACAATACATCCATGCCTTCTCTGGTCAGTATAGAAGTTAACACCACATCATCGCTGGTGACAGTACTTAGCATCTAACTTCCATGGACCCAGCAGTAAGCAACTCACTTGTATCCTCAGATTCCAGAGTTTTCTGTAAGAAAGCCAGAACAAATAGATTCATCAATACCATTTTTACCTATTTGCAGGGCAGAAATGGAGACACCAATGTAGAGAACAGTTTTGTGGACACCATGGGGAAGGAGAGGGTGGGATGAACTGGGAGGGTAGCCCTGACATACACGAGCTGCCATGTGTGGAATAATAGCTCGTGGGAGGCTGCTGTGTAGCACAGGGAGCTCAGCTTGGTGCTCAGTGATGACCTAGAGGGGTGAGGTGGGATGGGAGGTGGGAAGAGGCTCAAGAGGGAGGGGGTATATGTGTACAGATAGCTGGTTCACTTTGTTGTACAGCAGAAACTTAACACAATATTGTAAAGCAATCACACTCCAATTTAAAAAAGAAAAGAAAACCAGAGCAGACTCGTCATAGAAGCTTCCATGCTTTGATCTGTAGGTGAGAGGGGCTGATTCGCCATCCTAGGACACTCAAGATTAGCCAGTCTTGAAGACCCTTGGTTCACAGCAGTCCCACCTGGGTCCACCCATCAGGGCCTGGGTTGTCTGTCCTGTTGGAAGTGGAAGGACTCTTAAAGACTAGACCCCCCACCCACGCTGCCCCCCATCTGCCCCAAACACAGCCAGAGGAACAGAGCACAGGGAGCCATCGGCTTTGGGCTCCTCAGAAAGGAAGGGGGGCCTGCTTCCAGTGGCTTCAGATAAGGAAAGGGAACAGATACAACCAGCAGAACCATTTACCCCTTTCTTCCTGCATGTCAGTCTCCCCAGAACGTGAAAGGAGACTGTAGAAAGAGGAGAGCTGGGTGTCCCACCATTCTCCTCGTACTCTTCTTAAAAGCGAAATCATCAGCCTCTAAAAATTCAGATGGAAACCAGCTCCTCGGACTTCTCCAATTGTCTGGAAGGTCACTCTGCAAAGGCATTTTTGGCCCTGGGAGCAGCACAGGGTGAGGGCTCCCGAGCTCAGGACCCCCAGACTCTAGCACATGGAGCACCTTGACCTTCAAGACCAGCTTCAAACAGCCACAAAGTGACTGCTTGTGTGATAGGTACACAGCCCCTCAGAGGGCCCACTGGAGGTAGCAGTTGCCACCTAAATTCTAACATGAAAATGATCCTTTAAGAAAGCACACAGTGTCTGAAAGGTTTTGGGTTTGGGGGATTCTCTTTTTTTTTTCACTTCTTCATTTTGAAGTAATTTTAGACTTACAGAAAAATAGTGTAGGAAGTTCCCATATACCCTTCACCCAGCTTCTCCTAATACTGTGTCTTTTAAAACCAGAGTACAGATATTTAAGGCTTTCCTGGTGGCTCAGTGATAAAGAATCTGCCTGCCAGTGCAGGAGACTCGATTTTGATCCCTGGGTCGGGAAAATCCCCTGAGGAAGGAAATGGCAACCCGCTCCAGTATTCTTGCCAGGAGAATCCCATGGACAGAGGAGCCTGGCGGGCTACAGTCCCTGGGGTCACGAAGAATCAGATGTGACTGAGTAACTAAACAACAACAGATATTTAAATCAGAAAATTAACCTTCATATGATACAGTTAGCTAAATCTACTCTGACCTTTATTCAGAGTTCACCTGTGTCCCCAGCTGTGTCCTTTTTCTGGTCCTGGGGTTCATCCAGGACCCCACATACATATAGTTGCCATAGGTTTTCTTTGCCTCTTTCTATCTGGGAAAGTTGCTCAGTGTTTCTTTGTCTTTCATAACTGTGACATTTTTCAGGAGTCCAGACAGGTTATTTTGTGGCCATGCATCCTTTGATTTGGGTCTGTCTGATGGTTTTTTTTTTTCTTTTTTAATTGGAGAATAATTGCTTGACAATGTTACGTTAGTTTCTCCTGTATAGTGAAATCAGTCAGCTATATGTACACATATATTCCTCCCTCTCAGGCCTCCCTCCCCACACCCATCGCACCCCTCTAGGTCATTATAGAGCACTGATGTTTTCTTTTGATTAGATTGAGGTTATGCCATCTTGGCAGGAAAAAACTTGGGAGTGATGGCCCCTTTTCCGTGCATCACATCAGGAGCTCATGACATCTTCCTGCTGGTTGTGGGGACACGACTTGGATCACTCAGTTAAAGTTAACACCCACCAGGTTCCTCACTTTAAAGTTACTATTTTTTTTTCCTTTCAGAGTAATTAGGATCTTGTGGGGAGATATTTTGAGACTATGCAAAATTCACCTGTTTCTCACCAAACTCAACCACAGTTTCAGTGCTCATCTGTGATTCTTAACCTCAGTAGATAGACTCTGGTCTTTGCCTAATGTTAAGACATGTGCTTTTAAACTGGTTGAGCTCTTCATGATAGCTAGCCTGTCATATAAACAGCGTGAACTGTGCAGTCTGCAGGCCAGGCCATAGCTCCAAGAGGTGTGGTCCTGAGGAGCCCTGTGGAAGTCAGGCAGCCTAAGGTTTAGAAAGTAGAAAGACAGAGGAGATGCCTGGAAAGGTACGGGTGGTGAGGTCACCATTCCAGTCCCATCAGGACAGGCTGTGTGACTTGACCTGGAGAAATTTACTTAATGCCTCTGAGCTGCTGCTGGGTTTTTTTTGTTGTTTTGGATACAAACATCTAGAATGATATGGCCTGTAATAAATACTCAGTGAATTTCAGATTTCAGTTTCTTCCATACAGTTACCCCTACCACTGCTCCCCCTACCCTGCCATCCCTGCCAAAAACCAAAACAAAGCCCTGACACACGTTAGCATTGAATCCCTTACAGACAAGTCGGTCCACTCCTCAGGAGCAGATCTCTTAAGAAATGCTTACCCCGAATGAGTAAGTCCTGAAGAAGCAGAAGATCAGAGAGAGATGAATCTTGGCTATATCATCAGTCAGTGAAATTTGGAAAGGGGGACCCTGCAGAGAGATTCAACAGGAAGGACAGACTTTAAACAGGAAGTCACCAAGCCTTTGGAGGAGCAGGAGGTACCCCAAGGAGCAAGTAATGGGCCCCAAGCAAAGACTGATGGCAGAGGCAGCTTTAATAATCAGTAAGATTTCACCAAGATTCCCTTTCTACCTAAGCTCCATTTTTCCTTTTGAGAAGGCTTTTGAGTACATTTCTGCTGAATTTGCTCCTATTATACAGAGCAGGATTTTTTAAAAGTCCCTTCCCCAACTTTCTGGGCCCTTCTCTCCCTGCCCACATCCTCCCTATCTTGGACTCCCAAGTCCAAGTGATGTCCATCTGTCTTTCCTTTCTTTCTTTGGTGGTGCCAGGTCTTAGTTACAGCATGTGCAGTCTTGTTGCCTGACCAGGAATTGAACCTGGGCCCCCTGCATTGGGAGCTCGTAGTCTTAGCCACTGGACCCTCAGGGAAGTCCAAGGGATGTTTACGTCATTGCTAGCACAGAGCCTCATGTGTGATGTGGGCCAAGGAGCTACCACCTTCAGCAGTTCCCCCAAGTGTTCAGAGTGCACCGTGTGAGGCCGAGGGCACCGTGGAACCTGCCTGCCGGGGCGGCTGCTCCATGAATGTGGGTATCAGATGTGCTGCACGTACTTGCTGCCCCAGACACGCGATGGGGATTTTGATGGTAGCTGTGCTCTCTGAAAGGTGGCAGCACCAGGCTCGGGGCGACTGGAATCAGGGAGACTTGTGGGCATCTGAGGGTTTCTAGAAGTATCTCTCACGGTCAGAAAGGGAGCAGTCCCTGTGTCAGTCTTCGGAGTGTGGCCGAGAAATGGAAACGCGTTGTGTTTGGCTGTAGTAACAGAATGCCTGTCGGTGGCTTTGAGAGTGCATTAGTTTCCTCTGGCTGCTATAGCAAACCACGAGCTTGGTGGCTTAAAACAGCAGGAACTTCTCTTTCAGTTCTGGGGGCTAGAAGTTCCATGTCATGTCCACTGGGCCAAAATCAAGGCTCCGTGAGAGCTGTACCCCACCCAGAGGCCATAGAGCAGAACCTGCCCCGGGCCTCTGCCCTCTCTGGCGGCTGTCAGCCTGCCTCTGCGTGCGGCCACCTCACTCCAGCCCCCGCTCCTGTCTTCACATGGCTTTCTCCTCTCGTGTGTGAATGGTCTCTGCTCCTCCTTATAAGGGCACTTGGCATGGCACTTAGGGCCACCCTGATGATAATCTGAGATAATCTCCGCATCCTCAGGTCTTTAACTGAGTCACGTAAGCAAACACCTTTTTTTTTTTTAACCTATTCTTTTTTTTAATTAATCAATTTATTTTAATTGGAGGATAATTATAATATTATGGTGGTTTTTGCCATACATCAACATGAATCAGCCACAGGTATACATATGTCCCCCCAATCCTGAACCCCCCTCCCACCTCCCTCCCCACCCCATCCCTCTGGGTTGTCCCAGAGCACCGGCTTTGGGTGTCCTGCTTCATGCCTCGGAACTCACCCTGGTCATGTATTTTACATATGGTAATGTACATATGTTCAATGCTATTCTTTCAAGTCATCCCACCCTCACCTTCTCCCACTGAGTCCAAAAGTCTATTCTTTACCTCTACGTCTCCTTTGCTGCCCTGCATGTAGTATCATCGGTACCATCTTACTAAATTCCATATATATGCATTAATATATAATATTTGTCTTTCTCTTTCTGACTTACTTCACTCTGTATAATAAGCTCCAGGTTCATCCACCTCATTAGAACTGACTCAAATGTGTTCTTTTTTTATAGCTGAGTAATGTTCCATTGTGTATATGTACTACAATTCCTTATCTATTCATCTGCTGATGAACATCTAGGTTGCTTCCATGTCCTAGCTATTGTAAATAGTGCTGCAGTGAACATTGGGGTTCACGTAAAGACCTTTTTCTTACAAGGCAACATTCATGGGTCCTTGCAGAACATATACAAGGCAGGCAGGAAGGAAGCGGGTGATCAGGGGCCTTTTACATCTCTGTGGCTGGAACAGTCCAGTCACAAAGGGAAAAAAGGAATCTGGCAAGAAGGGCTTGGATTTCCCTGATTCAGCATGATGGTCCCTGGGCATTCTGCTGCCTTAAGAGTTCTGTTAGCAAGAGAGGAGTGGGAGAAATAGCTTCTGGGTAAGCACAAAACAGCGACAGCCACAGAGGACGTGGGTGTCCAAACCTTCTGATGTGGTCAGGTTGCAAAATCTGAATGAGTGTCTACCCTCTAGTTCTGTTAAGTTCACACCATCTTAATTTCCCTGTTTAAACCTTCTCAGCTCAGTCAAACAGTAAATGACCATAGTTGTTGAGTTTCTAACTCTCCACCCATCTCTGGGATCCACTGATGAGGGAAGTGAGCTTAAGGTTGACACTCAGAAGGCCCAGAATTCATAACCGACTGCTGGTGTGACTTAAAAGTCACTGAAGCTCTCTAGAGCCTCAGTGGAACGGTTCCCTACCAAGGCTGTGGTGAAGAGGGGAAATGCGTTTACAGGACTTCCTGACATGATAGTTGGTGTTACTGCTGTCAGTGTTAAATGGAGCCCACTGGCACCTCCCAGCTGCCACCAGGTTTAGGGAGCTGGAGCCCTTGTTGAGCCACACTCCCTCCTCAGGCACGCCCACCACGGACGCTCGGACTTGTTCCACGCGCTGGTTGTTGCCATTTGTTTATCTTCAAGTTTTGACTAGGAAGGCAGGGCGCCTTTGGTGCTGATGCTGGCACTGCTCTCACTGCAGCCCTGAGTGTAATTCCAGGAGCCAGTGGAGAGTGTCAGGGGAGTTCTGGGCGCTAGAAAGTTCCTGTCACATCTGGACCATGGGGAGAGGGGAAGCTCCTGAATTTGCACTGGGTTTGCACTCATGCTTGTGGTGAGGCCTGGCTACCCTGTCCCCAGTGGTCTTGGTCCTGGACGTGCGGGTGGTAGTACCAAGGACCAGAGAGGAGGAGCAGAGATGCTCTTAGCACCTGTGCCAGTCCGGGCTCTTTGGTCTGATCAGACTCAAGCCCAGGGTGGCGGCCTGCAGAGCAGATGAAGAAATGCAACACCTGGGCAGGTGGCCAGAAAGGACTGTGAGTGTGGAGGGAGGGTGCCCACCTGACTGCACCGCGGTCATCCCTGGTGCTGTGCGTGGTGGCAGGGGCAGAGGGTGCGGAACACTTTGACAGTCTGGGGACTCTGATCCCAAAGTTCCCAGGTGGAATGCAGGAACCTTCTGTATTTCCAGAAGGGCGCTCAAGGCTTCCGATGCATACACAGTAAGCCCAGCAGAGACACAAGCTTCTGGGAAAGAACCATGAGCTTGGGGTCAGGAAAGCCTGCGTCTGATGACAGCTTTGTCACTCACCTCACGCGCTCTCAACTCCAGCAGCCTTAGATTTCAAGCTGGCCTAATACCTGCCTCCTTGGGGTGTTGGAAGCATGAGTAAGACACGCGAACAAGTCATGAGCGCTTTAACAAAACCACGATGTCTGTACTTCCCCATAAAGCCCACAGCCAGCCTGGCTCACTTGCCTCAGCTTTGGTGTCCCCACCAACCACTTGCCGCCAAGTCCATCCTCACTGAAGATTTACATAGCCCGTGGCCAAATTGTTATTTTAATTAACAACCACTCCTAAAGGCTTTTATTTTTATTTTGGTTAAAGAGAACTCTTAGTTAAAGGAAGTGTACTTCTTATCCTTGACAAATGATTGTAAATTCTTGTGGCGCTCCCTGTGATAACATCTATCCAGATGAACATGTTTGCTTTTAATGCAAGTGTCATGTGTAATTTGGGAGAAATTCTGTTGTCATTGAGCATTAATTATTGCCCACTTTCTGTAAAGTGCTCAGACACACCAGCCGCAGCCAGATTTGTAAACCACAGAGAGAAGATGGGAGAACTGGGCAAAGAGGCAGGAACTGCTACCTGGACGAGGGGCAAGGGGGTCAGGCAGACCCCTCCTGTGGGGAGGGCAGGACAGCGATGCTTCCAGAGGGAGGTCTCCACCCCCAGGCCTGGAACACTTGCGGCAGCAGACACCCACACAGCCTGGCCCTCTGCCTTAGCTTCAACCACGCTCTTGACCTCTCCTCCAGGCTGCAACTGCTGTGGATGTCTGTTTTGACCCTGGTTTCACCTGGCCGCACACATTGGTCGGGGGCCCTGAGAGCGTGAAGTGTGATACGCTTAGAGCCCTGCAGCCCACCCTGGGGAAGAAGGCTGCCCAGGAGGCCTGGCAGGTGCCGCTGCAGAAGTCGGCTCCCGGGCGGCTGTTACATCATGCCTGTTTGTTAACATCCCCAGCTTTCTTCAAATGACTCATCCATAAAGGAGAGGGGTCAGGGGGTGAGCAGAGCTGTTTGGGGTGAGGAGACAGCCGTGTCTCCCTTTACAGTGGGCACCGCGTGCTGCAAACTGCAACAGCTGGAGGCCTGGGTGTGGCCTCCCAGCCGTATGACTTGCACCTCAGTTTCCTCATCTGTAACAGGGGTCGTTTTCCCCGCCTGATGAATTCGTCTTATTAAGTGGGAGGAAGTGCCGCGTCCACATGTGGTGCTTAGTAGTTACCACCTTAATATCAGGAAGTCATGACAATGAGTATTTCTCTTAGCTTTGTGTCCCCACCTCAGCACATGCTCCCCAGGGCTTGGAAGGGTGGCCTTTCTGCCTGAGGACGGGCAGCTCTGAGCACAGGACCAGGGAGCCCAGTCACAGAACCGCACAGAAGCAGCTCTGACCTCCTGGTCCACATCCCGGCACAGTTAACACACAGTGAGCTGACAGTTGCTTCTGTTCTGGTGAGGAACAGGTGTCTAGATACCTATTTTTTCCCGCAATGGGTGGACCGGGCCATGGGTAGATGTGCCGTGATGGGTGACACGCTGGATGGTCCGTCTCATGTATCACTTAGAGATGCAGGTGCGTGATTTCAGCAGACTCAGATTCCCTTTAGATATGCACAACGCAGGTTTTCCTGGACTCTGTTTAATCTTTCTCCGACGATTAAAAAGCCCTTCAGAATCATCAGTGTTTCTATGGGGAACAGCCCTTTTGGTTGCATCCCAGGTCTAAGAAGCGGTGGAGAGCAGAGAGCCCAGCTGGGAGCACCCACGGACTCGCTGTGTCAGCCTCTTGGTTTCCCAGGACCCTTAGGCCGCACTCCTCACGTTTCCAAGAGACCGAGAAGCGCCGAGGAAAGACTGAGCATGGACAAGTCTGAAGGGCGTCCAGCTGTCCTTTCGAGGGTCTGTGAATACAAGCCCTGGAGCCCTGCCCGTTCCTGGGGCCGCCCTCCTGTGGGGACGCAGGCCTGGGATGCCCGCAGCAGCCCTTCAGTTCGCAGTGCAGTGATTTCCTCTGTCTCACGTGATGTAACCTGCCCACGTTGCTGAACTTCTATATTACACGTCTGTGTCAGGACGTCAGAAGAAATGAGAAGCCTCCTTGAAACAGCAGCCTCTATTCCGCGCTAAGAACGTCCCCCCAGCCCACCCCCCACCACCCGCCCCCACTCCTTCTGTACATTTTTGAGATTTTTAGCATGGTCTCTCCAGGATGAAGAATACCCTCCTCCATGACCCCAGCCTCTTGTCAGATGATAGATGAAATCTTTTCTTAAGCTGACTCCCTTGTCTATTATGTTTTCGAAATTCAAGGTTTCTCTTAGATTCTTGGCGGGCTGCCAAATGGCCGGCCTTTGTGAGTAGGTGAATTGCTCTTCTCTTTGGCTCCTTAAACAGGAAGTAGTTGTTTTTAGGGTGAAGGGAAGGGGAAGCGTCTATCCACCTCCCTCCTCGGGCTTTGTTGAGGTGGCCAGGCAGTTGGTGGAAATTTACTTCTTTGCTCCTTTTCAGGAATTTCTTCTCGGGGACTGTACCGTAGGAATAAACCTAGTGGTGAGCAAGCCACCGCCTTGCTGGATGGGTGATGGGTTTTCCTGCTCGGCTGTGTCTCCCAGAACCGGTTGTACAGCTTCCTGACAGTGCGCCTGCATCTGACTCGCCTGGACCACTGATGTGGGGAAGCTCAGAGCTGTTCCTCTCTGCACAAAGGACATTTCAGAGATCTAGGGGCGGCTGCCCTGAGCACATAGGGGGAGACCCGGACAGGTGCACCTGCCTGTCGCTCTTCAGTCACCCCCAACACAGGCTTGATGTGGACAGCATGATGTGGACAGCTCACTGTCCACACTTTGCGCTACCAGGAGCTCTCTTCATCAGCTGGATGGTGTGGTCTCTGCTGAGGAGGGGGAGTTAAGACTGGCTTCCATTTAAACCTGAAAGGGAGGAAGGACAAATGCCATTCTCCTACCCTTGTGTATAAACTTGTGTGACAAATCCCACATTTTAAGTCATCAGTCATATGGCTTTTCTCCCCCTTTCCCTTCTGAGATTTTGAGAGGACAGTTTTGTCCCTGCATGGCCGTTAGTGATGGGAGAATGATGACTGCTAATTCTTAACGAAATTGAGGTGCTGGGTAGCTCCCTGCTCTTGGACAATCCAGGAGAGATGGAGGGCACTGGGGTCCTGGAGTAGGGAGACCGCTGTGCAAACTGTGCGTTATGTCTCTGCAGAGCTCCCACCCTGCAAGTGGACATTCGTGTACCCAGGTCACCAGGACAGTAGCTAAGCTGTGTGAGTCCAGCCTCAGAACAAGCCCCAGCTCTTTGAAAACTCCTGCTGGGCCATGCACAGAGAAGACATTGATGTTCTCAGTTACTTTCTGGGTGCCGTCCCACTGGGTAACCTGAACCTAAGCACAGACAAAGCACTGTTTGTTTTGCACCACACAGAGTCTAATCACCTGGACTTCATTGTCTGCAAAAACGCAGCACCCCAAGCTCCTCCGCAGCTCACAGGTGATGGGCCAGGTACGGGACCATGGACCCGGGAGCTCCCTCTGGGTCTGTGGGGGAGGGGCCACGCTAGGGTTCAGTAAGACGAGGGGTCCGCTAAAGACAGCAGGGCCAACCTGAGGCGGAGGCTCTCCTGGTCGCCGTGGCACCACCAGGTCCTGCCCTCAGTGTGCCCTCGCTGTTTCTTGACCACGAGTCGAGTCTTTAGGAGAGGAAGATTAAAAACTCTGAAGGAAAGGGTGGGGGAAGAGACCAACACTTAACAGGCACCTTCCCCCTCCACCCCATGGAGCAGGTAGCCTGCAAGCCTGCAGGGGTTAGCTTGTTAGATCAGCCTCATGAGATGCACACTAGGGAATTGACCTGTGACCAGTCAGACTCAAAATCAGGAGCAGAGGCAGGGCTGCCCAACTCTGAAACCCACCCATTTCCCGTTTTGCTCAGTCTTCTCTCAAGCTCCCCAGACATCTGTGCAGTGCTCCAGGAGGTCCACGGAGGGACTGGAGAAGTGAAGAGGGCTTCCTGGAAGTGCTGGCAGCAGAACCATAGCCTGAGAGATACTAGCCTGAGCAGGGAGGCCGCCTTGGCTTTTTCTGAAGCACAGTCAGAAGCACTTACTCGCCGGAAACCCAAGAGTGGCAGTTTGTCTCTGCCCTCATTTCCTTGTCTGTAAAGTGAGCTCAGCGTGGCCATGCCACAGTCTTATGGTGTGAGCAGACGTGGAGGGATGCCGGCTCCAGGCCTCCTTAGTACCCGATCAGTCCTGTATTTCTCTGCTCCGCCAAGGCACAGACTCTAGAATGATCCAGCGAGCGTGGGAGAAATGGAGAGATGGGTGCCCCTGGCAGCCAGTGAACCTCATGCTCGGGAAAGAAAGCGGGTGATGGATAAATCTCGGAAGGAGTTTGGTGTCAGGGCAGAAAGGCCCTTGAAAACCCACTGGATTAGTTTAGAGGTTTGCTTAGGTTTGGTGGAGAAACCAGATGATGGGCTCTTCTTTGGGGGAAGATGGCAGTAGCTGATGGTCGGAAGAGTCATCCTGGGTGGTTTGTGTAAAGGCAGGAAGAGGGAAGCCTTGTTCTCAAGTGGCTCGGGGGTTGTATGACTCCTCAGTTTCTGGAATGACATTGCTAATAATAACAATAGGAACACCTGAATTGCTGCAGAAATTTGCTTCCAGAATGTTTATAATTACTTTCCCTTTTCATCTTTAAAATAACCCTTTGGGACTCAGAGGACACAGAGATTCTTCTCAGTGACATACTGTTGTGAACTTGACTAAATCATTTCAGGCTGAGGTGGAATTGTCTGCACCCCCGCCCCAGGCTCCTACCATTTTCCTCTCTCCTGCTCATCCTGTTTGAGGCTGTTTTTCATTCTCTCCAAGACATTGTGGTGGTCATGATAACATTAATAATACTGATAATGGTTGTAAGAATCACTATAGTTTGCAGAGTATTTACTTACTATGTGCCAGGAATTTGCTGCTAATTTTACCATGTTTTGTTGGCTTAAAGCTCAACATTCAGAAAACTAAGATCATGGCATCTGGTCCCATCACTTCGTGGGAAATAGATGGGGAAACAGTGGAAACAGTGTCAGACTTTATTTTTTTGGGCTCCAAAATCACTGCTGATGGTGACTGCAGCCATGAAATTAAAAGACGCTTACTCCTTGGAAGGAAGGTTATGACCAACCTAGATAGCGTATTTAAAAGCAGAGACATTACTTTGCCAACAAAAGTCCGTCTAGTCAAGGCTATGGTTTTTCCAGTGGTCATGTATGGATGTGAGAGTTGGACGGTGAAGAAGGCTGAGTGCTGAAGAATTGATGCTTTTGAACTGTGGTGTTGGAGAAGACTCTTGAGAGTCCCTTGGACTGTAAGGAGATCCAACCAGTCCATCCTAAAGGAGATCAGTTCTGGGTGTTCATTGGAAGGACTGATGTTGAAGCTGAAGCTCCAATACTTTGGCCACCTCATGCGAAGAGTTGACTCATTGGAAAAGACCCTAATGCTGGGAAGGATTGGAGGAGGGAGGAGAAGGGGACGACAGAAGATGAGATGGTTGGATGGCATCACTGACTCGATGGACATGGGTTTGGGTAGACTCCGGGAGTTGGTGATGGATAGGGAAGCCTGGTGTGCTGCGATTCATGGGGTCGCAAAGAGTTGGACACAACTGAGCAACTGAACTGAACTGAATTTACCATGTTTTGTGTAATTATTATCTCCTCTTTACAACTAAGACCATTGAAATGTAATGTGATCACTGACCCAAGGACACAAAGCAAGGGAGTGGTCAGATAAGGTCACGCCTTTCTTGGATCTCAGTGGCCCATTTGCCAGGTGAAGAGTTATCTGTGGTTTTACTCAGTCCTCCCTGGAGCCCAAGGAGCAGGTGGGAGTGGGCATGGGTTGTCAGAATATCAGGGGCCTGACCCTGCTTCAACCACAGTAGCTTGGTTTTTTTTTAGAGGTCACAATTATTGCTTTTCTTTAAAATTTATTTTATTTTTTTATTGAAGTATAGTTGATTTACAAGGTTGTGTTAGTTTCTGGTATATAGCTGTCAGTTTTACACACACACACACACACACACACACTGAAAGTTGCTCAGTCTCTTTGCCACCCCATAGACTCTACAGACCATGGAATTCTCCTCGCCAGAATACTAGCCGTTCCCTTCTCCAGGAGATCTTCCCCACTCAGCGATCGAACGCAGGTCTCCTGCATTGCAGGTGGATTCTTCACCAGCTGAGCCACCAGGAAAGCCCCTTACACACACACACACACACACACAAACACACATACACACACACACACACACACACACACACACACACACACATATATAAGGGGCTTTCCTGGTGGCTCAGGTGGTAATGAATCCACCTGCAATGCGGGAGACCCGGGTTTGATCCCTGGGTGGGGAAGATCCCCTCGAGAAGGAATCAGCTACCCTCTCCAGTATTCTTGCCTGGGAAATCCCATGGACAGAGGAGTCTGGTGGGCTATAGTCTATGGGATCACAAGAGTTGGTCTTGACTTAGCAATTAAACCACCATATGTATATTTCCATCATGGTTTATTGCAAGATACTGAATATAGTTCCCTGTGCTATACAGTAGGACCTTGTTATCAGTTTTATATACAGTAGTATATATCTGTTAATCCTGACTCCTAATTTACCCCTCTCTCTCCCTTTCCTCTTTGGTAACTATAAGTTTGTCTTCTATGTCTATGAGTCTGTTTCTGTTTTGTAAGTAAGTTCATTTGTATCAAATTTTAGATTCCACATGTAAGTAATACATATAGTATTTGTCTTTCTCTGTTTGGCTTTGTTCACTTAGTATGATAATCTCTAGGTCATCCATGTTGCTGCAAATAGCATTGGTTTATTCTTTTTTATGGCTGGGTAGTATTCCATGGGGCTTCCCTGGTGGCTCAGTTGGTAAAGAATCGCCTACAATGCGGGAGACCTGGATTTGATCCCTGGGTTGGGAAGATTCCCCTGGAGGATGGCATGGCAACCCACTCCAGATTCTTTCCTGGAGAATCCCCATGGAAAGAGGAGACTGGAGGGCTACAATCCATGGGGCCCCAGAGTCGGACATGACTGAGCGACTGGGGACAACACAGCACAGTAGTCCATTGTATATCTGTGCCACATCTTCTTTATCCATTCATCTATTGATAGATATTTAGGTTGCTTGCATATGTTGGCTGTTGAAAATAGTGCTACTGTGAACTTTGGGGTGGTGGTGTTCTTAAGTTGCTAAGTCATGTACAACTCTTGGTGACCCCGTAGACTGCAGCACGCCAGGTTCTTCTGTCCTCCACTATCTCCCAGAGTTTGCTCAAAGAACATTGAGGCAAATGTATCTTTTCACATTATGGTTTTCTCCAGATATATGTCCAGGAGTGGGATTACTAAATCATATGGCAACAGAATAGCTTGACTTTTATTCATTTTATAGATTTGCCTTTCTCAGAAGAGTTTAGAGAAAAGTGTGCTTCAAATAGCTTTTTTTAAAAGGTGATTTTTTTAAAAGCAATTAAAAAGAAGTTGGAATGATAGATAAATAACAGGCTGGCTAGATGAGATAGGTTACATAATAACACAAGTATAATGAAACATTAGCAGTAGAATATTGTTTTGGATATGTAAGTGTTCACTATAAGGTTCTTTCTACTTTTCTGAATTTGAAATTTGTCATAATAAGATGTAGGAGAAATTGAATAGATCATTTCTCAAAGTCCTTTCCTATTTTTTAAAAATGCAGTTTCCTGTGTTTCTGTGTACCATCACTGTGTCAGTGTACATCTTTTTAATGAATGTGAATGTGAGAGAGTTAGTCATTGTTGGATTGTGCCATTAAAAAAAAAATTCGCTGAGGGAAAAAAAATCAGTCATCAGTCACTTTCTTCTCCACCTGCCTACTCCAAAACTTGAAATTGACAAATTTGGTTGGTTTCAGACTTGCCCATTGGAAAGCTGTGAAGTCTGTACTGCTCCACATGAAAGACGGTTTTAGGTATAAACATCTCCTGTTTCAGAGCAGAGAGTCCTTTTGGATCCATCCCTAGTGGAGGTTTCTTGAAACTCTCTAGCCCCAATAAAGACACAGTGTTCCTATTCCCTCGCTTTGGCAGAGTCTTAGGAAGCAAGGGGAGAGAAACGTTCACCCAGAAAGATCTAGAAGCCTGGAGAAAACCCCAGCAGAGGGCAGAGTGTTTATCCTAGGGGACCTGGTCACAGCACTTTGTTCCAGTTCAGTCTTCCCACCAAAGCCTCCCTTCAGCCCAAGAGGAAGTTTCACGCCCCCCTTGCTATGGCCGCAGAGCACATGTTGCAACGAACAGTGAATGGACTTTGTCCAGCTGGTTATTAGAATAACCTTGTCAGCACTTTCCGGGAGTTTATCGAGGATTTTTGCCAAACTATGATAAAGCAGCACATTGAGCAGCCTCTGATGGCTGATAAGCTCGGAAAGCCCGTTAATTGACAAGAACTGCATGTGTCAATCTTGTGAGCCCCTGAAAGTGAATCTCTTGTCTTGCAAGCCTCCCTTCACTGCCCTTTAGTAGATTCAGGTGGCCTTGCATCCACATCAAGCACCCCCCCCACCTTTGTTCTCATGTGTTCCCTGAGTAATTAATCTCAGTGTGCTGGTATGGAAATAGTCTATTAAAAACACTCGGGCAGGACAGCATGGAGAGGAAGGAAGGGGGATGAAGACTGGCAGAGGGAGGGAGGGAGGGAGTTGTGTGCTGGTCTAATTGGTTCTTTCACCTAATGGTAGTTTGTCAATTAAGGAGATACTTAGAGAAAGAGAAATTAATCCATATGGGTCAAAAGCAGCTATTAATTTTTAATCAAAACAAAATGTTCAACAAATTGTAGCTCTGCTCAGTACAAATGCAGGCATGCCACTAGCCTCCTCCTGAAGGATTTGGGAGCAGTCACAAGAAGGCGGGGAGGGGGAGCTTCCCAGGTGACTCAGTGGTGAAGAATCTGCCTGTCAACATAGGAGACATAGGAGACGGGGGTCAGGAAGATCCCCTGGAGGAGGAAGTGGCAACCCACTCCAGTATTCTTGCCTGGAAAATCCCACGGACAGAAGAGCCTGGCTAGAGTCCGTGGGGCCGCATAGCGGCACACATGACTGAGCACGCGCACACACGCACTGTTAATTTAGAGCAGACGTGTCTCCTCTTACAGCCCCCACAGGTGAGCTCCTCACCGCCGCCTCCATCTCGTTTCTGCAGCATCTATTGCAGTGCTTAACTTACAGTAGATACTCAGAAATGGAGCTTTTCTGGGAGTCTTTGAACCCCTATCGCTTCGAGGTATTTCAAGTAGGTTTTAGGCATGACATGTATCCTCGAACAACTTCCAGGCTGGTTGAGGAAATATTTGAATCTGTCGCAGAGTGGTTCAGAACAACATAGGAGCAAATGCTATACTGTGTGATGAACTGAATGGAGGAGTGGCTTTTGTAGGACAGTCACTGTATGCAGTTTGCATAGATCAACTCCCTTAATCTCTGCAATGACACAGTGCAGTAGGCATCGTTTTTTTATCCCCATTTGAAAGGAAAGTCACTGAGTCACAGGAAGTTCAGGTAACTTGCCCAGTGTTTCACAGCAAGCACAGTTAGTCTACTGCTGCTGCTGCTGCTGCTAAGTCACTTCAGTTGTGTCCGACTCTGAGCGACCCCATAGACGGCAGCCCACCAGGCTCCGCCATCCCTGGGATTCTCCAGGCAAGAACACTGGAGTGGGTTGCCATTTCCTTCTCCAATGCATGAAAGTGAAAAGTGAAAGTGAAGTCGCTCAGTCGTGTCCAACTCCTAGCGACCCCATGGATTGCAGCCTACCAGGCTCCTCCATCCATGGGATTTTCCAGGCAAGAGTACTGGAGTGGGGTGCCATTGCCTTCTCCAGTTAGTCTACCAGAGGCTCGCATTACCCAGTGTTGTAAGTATCCAGTGGACTCAAGAGAGCTGGTGAGAGGCAGTGACGAAGAATGGTGGTTAAAGGATGAGTTGATCTTGGAAGGTGCTCAGGAAAAATACTCCCAGCAGGAGGAATGGTAAACAGCAAAGTTTTGGAGGAAAGGAGTGAGCTTCTGGGTAACTGAAATATGAGGTTGGCCAGATTAAGCAGGTCTAGGTTAATATACTTCTTGAATGCCAAGGGGAAGAATTTGCATTGAGGTCACCCTGACATTTCTTCCTGTCTGTGGGCTGTTTGCCAGTACAGGGGAAGGTCCCTTTCCCCATTTCAGCACTTGGGCGCCATGCCTTCTTCACCATCACCATCCCCTCTGCCTCCCTCCCTCTGACAGCTTTCTTTTCATTTGTGGCATTCTTAGCGTCTTCTGTTGCTTTTAGTCACTAAGTTGTGTCTCACTCTTTTGTGACCCCATGGACTGTAGCCCTCCAGGCTCTGGTCATTGGGATTTCCCGGGCAAGAATACTGTAGTGGGTTCCACACCCTCCTCCAGGGGATCTTCCTGACCCAGGGATCAAACCCAAGTCTCCTGCATTGGCAGGTGGATTCTCTACCACTGAATCACCAGGGAAACCCCTTGGCTTATTTTGCTTCCCATTAAAAAAAAAAAAAAAAAAAAAAAACCAGCAGGAAAAATCAAGAAAATTTACCACGCAGCCTATTTCTACTGACTTTTAGAGATTGAATGAGGCTTTCTTCAGCCACTTTCTTGTGCCCAACCCCAGTTTGGTCCTTGGTCTTTAAGATGAAAATGACAACATGAAGAAAAAACCTTTTATGTCCTTCTGCCTTTCCCTGCTGATGAGAAAGCATCCATAGGGATGGTTCTGTTCCCTGAAGACGTTTGTAGTGACATGATTTGGGGGCATCGGGAAGGACCGTATCCCGAGGGTGCCTCTCCAGGCTGCTGACAACAGCCTGACACCTGTCACTTGGGGACAAAACTTCTTTCCCACTGAGAGTTCAGGCTGCAAGTGCAGATAGCCCATGATGGGCAACAGGGTGTGGAAAATACCTTCACGTTGGCTGAAAGAAGCTGGGGACAAGTCAGGAGAGGTAGAGTTCTTCGAATATTCTTTGCTTTCTCTGTGCTTTATCACCTGGCCTCTTTGAGCCACTGGGTTGATGATAACTGGTGGTAATTTACTTGGAAGCATCAGTGGACTGTGCTGTGACAAGGAAGGAGCTACTTGGGGACTAGAGGGCCCACATGCAGCGGACACTCAGCCATCACATCCTGGAGCACTCGTCCCTGGTGTTGCCATAAACCAGGGAAGTGATCAGATTCACCACCAAGACTGTTCACAGCAGGGCAAAGCTTAGAGGGGGCTGAGCAAGTGTGCTGGTCAACCTGAAGGAGACAGATGAGCCACAACTAGACATTTGGACATCCTGGTACAAGGAGGTGGGAAGAGGAGTAGTAAGAAGGCTGCTTGTGGAGAAGACAGACTGGGGGTGGGGGGAAGAGGTCAGGGCAGCACAGCGAAGACCGGCCTTGGACAAGAGGTGGGAAGGAGGTAGACGGTGCCGGCAATGTGCTCATTCTATCTTTTAAACCTGGAAAAGAATGGAGAAAACAGGTCGCTGACTCTATGTGTTTGGTGGCAAAAAAATAAGGAATTTGGATTTCTTGACTGGCACTAGCTTTAGGCTCTTAACCGGCAATGGAACTCATCCTTTCTGAGAAAAGGAGGTTCCTCAGGGATGCTGAGCAAAATGAAGCACTCCTGGATAAACCATGGCGCCAGCTGCTATGGGAGAAGTTGTTATATCAAGGGGAGGAAGACATTTTTGGTGTCTGGTGATTAATATGAGATGGCGATGTTAATTATGTAGCACTTACAGTCTCGCCTACCAACATGTTAGAGTTCCAAACGTTATAATCGTGAAATTCAGTGTCTTCTATATGAAAAGCAGCCTCACTACTCAGTCACAGCTGTTATTTGTACAGTCATTTATTCTTTCCACTGACACGTGCTGATCCAAACCTACTGTGTGCTGGGTCATCAAGTGCGCTCCAGGGACACAGCCACAGACACGATGGACATGGTCCCTCCCTAAAATTTAGTGTGCAATACAACTTTTAAATATCACTACTCTTTTGCCCTGGTTAAGATTTCTTTGTGGACAAATACATGATTAATTTTGTAGCTATTTCATGTGCCTATGAGTTAAAATGAGCAATGTCTTTTCACAGTTCAATACCTAGATATCTATTAAATAAGATGTATTGCTATTATTTTATTTATTTATTTTTTAATCTGGCCATGCCACACCACAGGGTAGTTCCACAACCAGGGATTGAACCCATGCCCTCCGCACGGCGTCTTGACCACTGGACCACCAGGGAAGTCCTCAAGATGTATTGATTTTAAAAATTAGTGGGGGACAATGACATTAAACTGACATTGGAAAGATCAGTTGGAAGTCATGGTAGCATTTGAAAATGAGACAGAAAAGATTGGGTTTGTCCTTCAACAAGCTGACTGTGGCTGCTGTGTAGACAGTGGACTCTGGAAGGTAGAGTAGATGCAGAAGTTATGAGACTCCCTAAGGTCCAGGTGAGAGACTCAAGTAGGCAGTTGTGGGGTTTGAGAGAAGAAAAGAGGTACAGTTCATTTTGGATCTCAAATAAGCAAGATTTGGCAACTGATGGAAAATAATGGGAAACAGTTATCCACTTCCTCTGTCGGCCGGGGGACCTGAATGAGTTATTATTCGCTTCATTTTTGTGTGCTCTGTCAGTCGTGTCTGACTCTTTGGAACCCCGTGGACTGTAGCCCGCCAGGCTCCTCTGCCCATGGGATTCTCCAGGCAAGACTACTGAAGCGGGTTGCCATTTCCTACTCCAGGAGATGTTCCTGACCCAGGGATCAAACTCGCATCTCTTGCATTGGTAGGCGGATCCTTTATGACTACACCACCTGGGAAGCCCTAGCTTCATTTTAAAGATAAGGAAATTGAGACTCCAGAGTGATGGAGATAAAGGTCTGCCTTCCCCCAGCCTCTGTGCTCTCCACCCACCCGACATGAAAGTGGGGTACACAGAGTTGGGTTTACCAGGAAGCTATGGAGTACAAGCCTCAAACCAGGACCTCTTTACTCTCCAGGGCCTCTTCCAAAACCTAATACCTAATCTTATGTTCCCAACTTTGTGTCCTTTTTCTTACAAAGCACCCCTGGTAGGTATTTAGTCTTCAGCCTCCACAAAGCCTCTATCTTTCTCTAGCTGAGTAAGTATGACTTGGTGGATGAAGCAGGACTGAGACCTAATAGGGTGAGACCTAGGATGGGAATCTGACCTTATAGTTGCGGAAAGTTGAGTTTAGGTGAGGATCATTTGGGAGATAAAAAGATGCTGTATCAAAGGTGTACATTTAACATTTCTTTTAATACTTAATTTATTGAATACTTCTATTATGTCAGGTACTATATTTGATTTTTGTTTAATTTTTTTAATTATTATGTGATTTAAACCTTATATGACCCCCTGAAGTGGGTGCTTTCATTATCCCCATTTGATATGCAAGGAACCTGAGCCCCAGGGAGATTAAATAAGTGACCAAATTATCATTACAAAGTAGGTGAGCTGGACTGGCCTCTACGAGGCCTCACTTGAAAGCGTGAGGCTGTCTTTAACCCCCACTGCTGGCAGGACTGTTGTCCAAAGCCAGACCCTCTGATAGATTCTAAACTGATGTAATCAGCATTTCATCTTTTAGTGGTTAGAGGAAGGAAGGTCTAATTCTGCCCTGCTCCCCCACCACCACCACAAAAAAAAAAAAGAAAAAAGTCATTTGCTAGAATGTCAACAGCAGAAAGTAACCTTTCCATCTTCAGATTAAAAGATTGAGACTGTATCTAACACATGCCATAGATGAAGACAAGACTCTGAGGCTTGAAGGGTTTCAGATGTTCTATGAGGGAGAAGGGAAGCCCCTGGAAGATCTTTGAACCATGCAAGTGGTTTAATCTGATTTGTGTTTTTGAAGAATCACCATGGGGTAGTGTGAGAGGCTGGCCCTCCAAGAATAGCGTGAGACACATATGGCTTAGCAAGAGCGGATGGAAAAATGACCTGGAAATTTTAGTGAAGACCTATCATAATCTTAGCAGGAATGTTGTTTGCCTGAGGGAAAAGCTAACAGTATTAAATGTTGTAGTTAAAGTGACCAGTGGGGAACGTTTTTCATCCCCGTGCCCCCCTCACCCTCCTCCATCTCTGAAGTTAGGATGAGGACCTAGTTAGTGGTCAGCAAAGCTTCCCTATGACCTCAGCCTCTTATTGAGGTGGCCATTAGCAGCCCCACCTAGCAGTCTCTAGACTGTAAACCTCCCAGCAGAGAAAGAAGAACATCAGAGGACCAGCTGCAATATTTGGTCATCCAGACTGGCAGAAGGAGGAGGGAACGTTCAGTGTCATGAAAGATTCATGGTCAAGTTGGTCACTGGCCTGAAGGTCTCCTTGGTGGAGGAGATTAAACTTGACCATGGTGGCTATTACCGTAGCAGATGTCTAGTCTGTATATAAAATATATAATCAACACTACTGCTTCTCCCGGCAGGGCAAGAGGAGAAAGATGTTCGTATGTTGAGACCAGTCTCAACGTATCTGGTCGATACAGGATTGGGGGTATATTACCTGAGACTGGACAAGCTTTAAATATATTTATGTAGAATTTAAGTCCGTGAGCAGACACAGTGCAGTGTCCGAATACAGAGGGTAGGAAGGGAAAGAATCACAAGGATAAGAAAAAGCAGAGAAAGGGACGCCCATGGGTTGTGGATGGGGTCTTTACCTCTGGCCCTGAAGAGGGCAGCCACAGTGGCTTGGTTCTCCCCCTGTCTCCCCCCTCTCCCATTTCTCTTACCCTCCAGCCAAACCAGTAACAAACGGCATTGTATAGTAGTCTGTGTCAGACATAAAAGCCGTGGGGATCTGACCCCTGGCAGTGTGTTTTCAGCCTGTGAATTTCCTGGATATCTTTACAGGGAATCATTCCTGGGGAAGAGCAGGCTGGAAATAATATAAGGAGATCAAGGAGGAAGTCAAGCAAGTGACACCTTTAAACAGGCGAAGCGAGGCTGGCTCTTCCCCTGGGACAGTTAGAGTTATGCAGAGCTGTAATTAACCCAGCAGCCCACTGGATATGTCTATTTCACTGCACAAAGGCTGTTGAAAGAAGGATTCTTGAAGAAAGAGGTTCCAATTCAAATGGTATTTGAGTAAGTCCCTCGTTGGATATACTGTTTCTTGAGTTTATGGCTATAATCAACAAAACATGGACTTTTCTTTCATGCAGGTTTTTATTATGACTTTCCTAGTACTGATCTTTAAACAGAAAGAAAAAAGGGCATCTAGAACTGGCTGGGGGTGGGATGGGGAGAAAGGGAGGGAGATATATGGCTGGAATCAAATTAAGGACTTTGGTTTTTGTCTGAGGATCCTGAAAACGTTAAAGGAGCAGGTGTATCATTCTTTCATACATTGAGGCTCTGACATATGGAAGAAAACTGTCAGCTTTGTGTTCCAATATCTTCAAATTACTTAATTTGCCTCCCTAACATCATTCATTTGTTTAACAAATACTTTTTACATGCCTCCTATGTGTCAGGCATTGTTACAAACACTAGAGCTAATAGTGGGGAGAGATTGACAAAGACACGTAAATATACAGACTAGTATATCAGATGATTGTATTATAATAGAGAAAAATAGCAGAGAGGGATACAAGAGGAGGAAGGGATGTGATACGGACAAGGAAGGCCTCACGAGAAGGTGACATTTGGGAAAAGATCTGAAGGAAATGAGACAGAGATGTACAGGGTTCGGGGGTGGGCAAGGTGAGGCTGTGTGTGTTGGCAGTATCCCAGACCAACTGTACAAGAAATGCAAGGCCCCAGGCAGGAGCATGTGTTTAAGGAATAGTAGCAAGAAGACCAGTGGGGTTACAGTGGAATGAGAAAGGGCAGGACCAGTGTGGGATGAAAGCAAAGTTGCTTGTTTGTGAGTTTTTTGGTTTGGGGTTGTGCTCTTTTTTTTTTTTTTTTTTTTTGGTTTGGGGCTTGATTTGGGGGAGTAACCATACAGTCTTATAAAGGGACATTAGAGGAGCTATCTCCTCCGACGGGTCTCACCAGTCCCTGCTCTTGGTTGAACGTGGGAAAGCCGACTGTGTGTGTGTCTGTGTAATGGATTGGAGGATATTTTATCTGCAAGTGTTTCAAAACATTCTTTAAAATAATTACCAGCCACTAAAAACGTATTTGTTAGCTACAATGAGGCAAGCTTTGTTTAAAAGGTTTTGGGAAACTCACCATCCATAATCAAGATTTCAACACACCAGTCTGCATTTTTAGGGTAATATATCTGTAAGTAGAAACAGACGGTATTCGGAGAAAGACATTAGTTTCTGAGGTCTGGCCAGCTCCTGTTCTTACCCCCTCTGTCATCTCTGATTGGATTAGACATCACCGAAAATACCTCAGATCCTTGTTTCATGTTAAGTTTAACCCCTCCAGTTGAATCCCATCCTTGCGGAGCTCCGCGGAGAGAAATTAAATTTCTCTCACCAGAGCCATGGCACTGACTGAGGTATCAAGGGTCTACATCAGTAAACTCGGCTGGTTACAAGATGTATGTCCTTCCCAAGGCCCTGTAGCTGTTAAGTTGGCCCTTTGCAATCACAGTCTGATCTTTCATTTTCCCGTAATGCAGTTAGACAACCTAGTTATTCAGGCGAAGACTTCTCTGGTTTTCATTATCCCCAAATAGCATCTGATGCTGAGATGGGGAAGATGGGAACAGGGGAGGGGGAGGGGAGTCCAACATTTTTCACAGCCTGTGTGAAACGCTTAATATCTGAAAGTCTTTAAAATATACTGTACACAGACGTTCCAATTTTATAAAATGGACATAACGTGTTCAAAAGCTTTATGAATTTCAGCATGTAACCAGAGTCCACGTTGGCCTGTTTTAAATAAGCCATGATGGCCTGGCAGCAAACCTGCATAGTTAGCAAATCCCCTTTCTGTTTATGAGCAGTCATTCCTCAGCAGGTCACTGCAAAATACTAGCTCTGTCAGTTTCTGTGGCCTCTGGAAGTCGGTTTGGGTGCCGATTTCGGCCTGATTCTGGTTTTGAGAGCACGAAACCAAGGGCATCACAAGAAGGTGACGCTTTGTTTAGATTTTAATGAAACGGCGTGACCCCGAGTGGCTGGAGAGAGTACGTCCAGGCTTCTCACGTCCTGCCGGGAGGCTGGGTCTCCAGGTACCGTCCACGTCACGGCGCCACACAGAGCATGCCCACCCTTTCCTTCTAGAGCATTCTCAGCCCAGAAGGTGTAAGTTTTTTACTTCCTCAGGAGGGCAGCCCTTCAAGCGATGCTTTTTTTTTTAGGTGAAGATCTTCTTTCCACAAAAGTCAAAGCATAAAATTTGCCAGGACAAACCCGATTCTAGCCCATCAGCCGTCCTGTGTCTAATGTATCAGGCACAGTCATGTTTCTCAAGGCCGAGGGCCCCTGTGTTACCAGCTCCCATATTTCAAGGAAATTTGCTGGCTCCCCTGATAGAATCATACCGCTTCTCCCGGCAGGGCAAGAGGAGAAAGATGTCCGTATGTTTAAAAGCAGCTCAGCCTTGAAGTGCAGACACTTTTGCCCATGGATTCACCTTGGCCCTGACGACCCCTTAGAAGTCAGCAGCCACATTCCAAACTGGGTTCGGGGGACCCTCCAGACCCCTTGGCACTCTGGCATCCAAAGCTCCTTTAGTTACCAGTAGTGCCGCAGCAAACAGGCTGGAGCATTGAAATAAGACTGATCCAAAGGCTGTGAGCTAAAGAATTCTCACAGAGGCTAATGTGTTTAGGAGATAAAATTTACTCCCTTTAATTGTGGGGCCCCAACGGGGTGGCCTCCCCCTTTGGTGTTCTGGCCTCGCAGCAGCTACCACTTGGAAGCCTGGCCTCCTGGGAGTCCCTTGGTCGCGTCCTATTGCTTCCCAGGACAGATCCCAGAATCTCTCAGAGAAGACAGAAGTTTTCTTTCTCTTTGATTTAGAATACCGCCCCCTAAACATCTTTTCAGCATTTAGGGCCCACTACACATCCGTCAAAAGCGTGGGTTGGAAAGGCTCTGTAGTTCTTTTGTGATAAGGGGTGTGTGAGTATAACCACCCATGTGTCATGGAAAACTCCCTTCTGTTTACCTCGTTTATCCATCATGTTTAGAGGAGGCACCGTTCAGGGTGAGCAGTCAAGTTTAAGCCCTTGTTCATGATTTTGATTTTATTGCCTGTAGCTACGGCCTCTCAGTCAATGATGTCCCCAGAGATGTCAGAACTCGTGCAGGAAAACCCATTTAATTGGGACGCACTGTGGGGAACCAGGAAACAGATCTTAAAGCACTTTATGGCAGGAGCTGTTGATCAGGAAACGAGCTGTTTTCCTTTCCCTCAATCCAGGTCTGGCTCCAAGTCCTTCAGGGAGATCTGGGGGCCTGTCTCCATCTCCACTGAAATGGAGCCTGTCACTTCTTTGAATCAGGTTACCCCCGAGGGCAGTGATCTCTCTCTGTGCTTTTTTGTTTGTTTGTTATTCTCTTTCTGAAGATGTAAGCGGCAGGCCTTAAGCCCCTGGAATCTCCATCTAGAGGCCATGCATGTGTGGAGTGTGGTATATGGAGGGCCTCCTATACACACTATCTGCTGCCCCTTGGCCAGATAGCGAGTTACCAGGTTTTTCTTTGAGGCAGACAAACCTTACCTATCCCTAGTGTGCACACTCTTCAGCTGTGGAGGAGGGGAGCTGGTTTAATATTAACACATGTTCTCCAGTGGTTTGTTGTTTGGTTGCTAAGTTGCCTCTGACTCTTTGTGAACCCCATGAATTGCAGCACACCAGGCTTCCCTGTCTATCACCAACTCCCAAAGCTTGCTTAAACTCAAATCCATTGAGTCAATGATGCCATCCAACCATCTGATCCTCTGTCATCCCCTTCTTCTCCTGCCCTGAACCTTCCCCAGCATCAGGGACTTTTCCAGTGAGTCAGTTCTTCACAGCAGGCGGCCCAAGTATTGGAGCTTCAGCTACAGCATCAGTCCTTCCAGTGAACATTGAAGGTTGATTTCCTTTAGGATTGACTGGTTTGATCTCCTTGCTTTCCAAGGGACTCGTTAAGAGTCTTCTCCAGCACCACAGTTTGAAACCATCGGTTCTTCAGCACTCAGCCTTGATGGTATAACTCTCACATCCGTATATGACTACTGGAAAAACTATAGCTTTGACTAGACAGACCTCCACTGGGCGTATATGATAGGATCCAATCTTTTCTACCCTTCACGCTCAGCTCAGGTTCTGCCTGCCCAGAGAAGTGCCCCTAGGAGGAATGATCTCTCCTGTCTTTATCAAATCATAGCATTTCTCTGCACTTTTTTTTTTCCTTCATAACATTGACTTCTTTTATTTCTAGTTAGTGCTTTTCACCCTAGTGTTCCAAGCTCTGTCTAAGGACCTAAATGGCTGGGACCACATCTGCTACTTCTTCCCCTGCAGCACTTACTCATTTGCAACTTTGTTAATTCTCCCCACTGTGCCTCACACACAGTGCTTAGCATTTCTGCTAAGTCCATTTGAAAAGAAAGAGGCTGCCAGTGGGTAGATCACTGTGCTGAATCCTCCGAGGGGCCCAGGGAGTGTGAATGAGGCTCTCTACCCTCAAGGAATATATAGCCTAAGGAGAATAAAGAGGAGATGACAAAACTACAGGAAAAGTCAACTTTTAATTCGGTTCCATATAGGTGTGCGTGTGTGTGTGTGTGTGTGTTAATCACTCGTGTCCCACTGTTTCTGATCCCGTTGACTGTAGCCCACCAGGCTCCTCTGTCCTTGGAATTCTCCAGGCAAGAATACTCAAGTGGGTAGGCATTCCCTTCTCCAGGGGAATCTTCCCAACCCAGGGATTGAACCCAGGTTTTCCGCACTGCAGGCAGATTCTTTCCCATCTGAGCCACCAGGGAAGCCCTCCATGAGGGAGGATCTGTTTCCAACAAAGGATAAGTGCCCATGATGCTGATCACGAAAGTTTGCATATGCTCTTTCTTTTAACCGTTTTTAAGAAAAATATTCATTTGTTTCTTTGGCTGCATCAGGTCTTAGTTTTTTGTGTGATGTCATGAGGGACCTTTCATTGTGGCACACGGGCTCTCAAGGGCTCAGTAGCCCCTCAGGCATGTAGGATCTTAGTTCCCAGACCAGGAATTGAACCTGAGTCTCCTGCATTGCCTGGTGCATTCTTAACCACAGGCCCACCAGGGAAGCCCAGTTTGCATGTATTCTTGCCCATCCCCAGAAACCTCTGGAAGGCAGAGGTTTAGTCTAGTTCCTTTGTCTAGGGAGTGAGGCTAAGTGATTTGTTTGAGGGTGGGGGTGAGGAGAACTGGGAATCAGACAGGCTTGTTTGCCCCAGGCTTGTATGTCTCCGTGACTTGCCCTCTCCCCTCACTTCTGACTCACTGCGCTGTGCCCTGCTTGATGCCAACCCTATAAATGAATTGAGGAAGTTAACCATACTGCCCACTATTATTAAACAAGACCACAGACAAAGAGCCTTTTGAGCAGTGATAACAGTTGCTGTTTGAACCAGAAAGGAATTGTCCAAAGACAATCCGTCTCTTGCTGCTAAGTCACTTCAGTCGTGTCCGACTCTGTGCGACCCCATAGACGGCAGCCCACCAGGCTCTGCCGTCCCTGGGATTCTCCAGGCAAGAATACTGGAGTGGGGTGCCATTGCCTTCTCCGATCCGTCTCTTGACGCATGAGTAAATTAGAATCCTCGCATGCTGGTAGTTTGTTATAATGTCATAAAAGTGCACGTAAGTTTTCTTAAGGCCTGTGCTGAGTGGATTGTTCCAGAGATTTTAAAATGGAAATGAGATTGTTATCTGGTTTAAGAGTTCGTCTTCATGAGGTCAGAAGGCCAGAGTAAATGATCTTCCAAGGTGCTCAGACTACCATGTGTCCACCTGTATTACCATTAAACTATCTCTGTAGGAACAAGACTTGGGTTTAGATTCTGACTCTAGCACTTAAAAGCTTGGTAGCCTTCTTAGTTAACTTCTTAGAGCCTATTTTCTCACTGGTAAGACGAGCATGATAATGCCTATCTCAGAAAGTTAATGTAGTGATTGATTATAGTGAGTATGAACACCAGTGCCTGATAGAACTCAATAACTGTGGTCATTGTGAGATTTTTTTTTTCCCCCTTAAATGTTGCCTCTATTATCATCTGCAAAACCTCTGTTGTGTAGAAAATAACTTCCAAGCCACCAAAGGAAGCCTTCTGCTGAAATTTTTATCAAAGATAGAATTAAACACTTTGCAAAGGAGTATTTGCTAAAGAATGGCCAGGCATTTATAATTTCTGATATTTAATACCTAATTATCCACCTTCCCCAGTTGTGGAGAATATGACAACTGGTCAGGAAGTATTGCCTGTGAGCGTGTGATTATATCCCTTCCTGAGCCTAGAACTTGAGTTTACATTCAGAGCCGGAGACCCCAGATTTCTTCCCCAAACGGGAGCAATTTAAGCAAGCTGAAATAGCCTCTCCCTTCCTTCAGGGAGTTTTCCAGGTCTTTTCTGAGTTTCCAGTAAGTTCTAGGGCTTCCCTGGTGGCTCGTTGGTAAAGAATCCACTTGCCAATGCAGGAGATGCGGATTCGATCCCTGGATCAGTAAGAGGCCCTGGAGAAGGAAATGGCAACCCACTTCAGCATTCTTGCCTGGCAGATCCCATGGACAGAGGAGCCTAGTGGTCTACAGCCCATAATGTGAAGAGTGGGACACAACTTAGCAACTGAGCACACACACACATGCATAAAGTCGTAGAGGCTATTCTGTTTGGATAAAATTTAACTGCTTTGACCTGTAGAAAGAAATTGCCACATGTACTCTGTTTTGACCTCCTAGCACCCTTGGACAGTTCCAGACTGGCTCCAGGCCTTAAGAGAACTGTACCATCCTCTCTTGTGGAAAACATCCCTTTTAATTGAGTCAGTTTTTGCCCACCTCTTCCTTTCTCAGGCATCCATTTCCGTTTCCAGCAGCAGGATCCATGAGGGGCGGTGACACAGCCATCATGCAGATGAGTTCTAACATCTCATCTTCCTGCTGAAAGACAGACAGACAAACCAAATGTGTCTACCTGTCACCAGGGAGGGAGAAGAAATGACAGGCAGGTTTTGTGGAGAGAAAATCACACCCTGAAGTCACTTTATGAAGAAACTAACTTTGAGTGTCTTCTTCAAGGTTAAGCTCACCCGGGGGGTAGATGGAACCTGGCCAGAGGCGGTGAACTTCTCACAGAGGGCATTCTCGGACTCGCCCTCTGCTCCGCAGATCACTGCCCTCCCATTACTCTGCCAGCACGTACCTTATTTGGTCCACATTTCCATAATTAATTTATAACAGCCATAACCCCGAGATGAGCCTATTTATAGGTTTGTGCAAGCTGGGTAAGAATATAGATTAAATCTAGGGTCATTAACAGACTTGAAGTACTTGGGAGAGTTTTGTGATTTGACAATAATATGATTAAAAGGCCTCCATCCTTGATACATATCGGCAGTCCACAAGTTTACTTCCCTTCCCAAGCTTAGAAACAACGAAACAAGAAAATAATGAGCATACCACCTTCCCAACCCCCAGAGAGCTTGTGTTGTCACTGGGAAACTGCCATCATTTCACCTGCCCCTGTCCTTGACCCCGGTGGGCAGTGATGGCCCAAGTGTCCGACAGCTGCTACCCCACAGCTTGAGAATCCCTGAGACTTGGTCCTGGTCCTCAATAGAATAGCAAGCACGTCCCCAGCAGTCCTCCGGGGCGTATTACTGTGACCATCCCGAGGAACAGAGATGAGTGTGTGAGAAGGGCAGCCTTTATTTGAAAGGATGCTGTTAGGACTGGGACTGCTCTGCAGACCCAGTCTGATTTCCTTTCTTCCTTTTTTTGTTCTGATTGTTACCTTTTTGAAAAATAACACACATTGCTTTTCTGTTATGAAAGTAAGACATTTTCAATATCAAAAATAAAGCTAAGTACAGAGAAGAAAATAAAGATCACTGACAATTCCACCACCCAGAAATAACCGCTGCTAATTTTCTGTGTATCCTTCTAATAGAGTCTTCATTCTGACCCCCCACTAGCAGAGCTGCTGTCTGGGCAGGGAAGCCTCGCATTAGATGGCTTGCTTTGGCAGGTGTGCTTTCTTTGGCGGATACTATCATGTGTTCCAGGGGTGATAGATAATTCACTGCCAGTAATGAATGACTGGTGCCTCCTCATCCCACTGTCAGGAGCCTTCTCAGAAAACCACCACCCAGAGGTGCTTCCCCTGTCTCTCTCCTTTCCTTTTAAATTGACTCCATCCGTCCAACCCTATATATCCTTTCCCCCATCCCCATATATGCGTCTATGATGGTAGCACCATGTCATCCACCCCTTCCATCCTCTTTAAGACCATAATTTATTTTTTTAATTTTTATTTTTTAAATTATGAAAATATGATAACACATTTGCAGGAGACTTGGAAAATACAGAAAAAGGTTACATATAGTCCCACTATATTTTGCAATTATTTCTTTAAGTAGAGACCCTTTGCAACCCCGTGGACTGTATTGTCCATGGATTTATCCCACAAGAATACTGGAGTGGGTTGCCATTTCCTTCTCCAGGGGATCTTCCTGACCCAGGGATCCAACCTGGGTCTCCCACAGGCAGAATCTGCAGGCAGATTCTTTACCATCTGAGCCACCTGGGAAGTCCCAAGTTAAGATTTTCAGTTGTAGTTTCAATATAAAACTCTCAAAAATTAATAGAATAAATATACAAAGAAGTAGAAGAATATAGTAGGCCTGAAAAGCACATGAACCAATTCAACATAATTAAGATTTATACAATTTTCACACGGTAGTAGGATACAAATTTTGTTCAAGTTCCTATAGACTGTAAACTAGGAGACACTAGAATATATACAGGGACAGAAAACAAGGTGCAAAAATTACATGGTCTTAAAGGTATTGAAATCACACAGAGTCTGTTCTCTTAACACTTTGGAATTAGGTTAGAAATCAGTATCAAAAGATATTTGAAAACACCCCACATATTTTCAAGTGCAGTGTGACATTTACTGAGAGAGATGTTAGACTTAGCCATTGAAAGCCTCAGTGAAGTTAAACTGGAAAAAAAAAAAAAAAAAAAACCCAGAGGGTGATTGCAGAGAAGAAAGCATTTAAATGATAAATTAGTATCAAAATGAGAAATTAATATTAAAGACACTTTAAACAAAATTCCATGTATTTGGAAATTAAATGTCCACTTTTAAATGATGAGTGCATCTAAGAAGCCGTAACAAGGAAAACTAGAAACTGTAACAGAATAAAAAGAGATCGTAACTACTTCTTCTAAACCTCTCAAGTCCTTAATGTCCTACTCCAACACAGAGGGTACCATGCCTGTTGTTGGTGGTCCTTACTTGTTTTTTGCCTTTACTCTAGTGTTTTTAAATATCAAACTGGCTGCCAAACTCTTCAAGTCAAATTAAAGTCACTATGGATAAGATCATCAGTAGAGATGACACGTACACAAATAATTATGAATTTCAGTTGTTTTATTTTTTTAAATGAATTTACACATGTTGAGCTCCTTGAAAGTAGAGATTAGATATGATTTCACCAGACCCTTAACAGAGTATTTGGCTTATTATAAATACTTGATTAATATTTATTGAAATAAGATGAAAATGAAGAGAAAATTTAATTACCCAGTCTACTTTTTTATCTCCATAGTTTAAGTGCAGACAGAAAAGGAGGTCATATAAAAATGATGAAAAAATAGTATCTTAGAACAATTTTTATGATATATCAGTGCATTTTTTTTTTTTTTGCTATGGTATCACTATTAACCCAAGTGAGGACCCTCTTTAATGATTTTTTAAAATCTTGACGATGCCCTTTTCACTTCTTTCCTAAATGAACATTAATATAAAGCCGTAAAAATCCCCTTGGAGGGCTTTATGAATTACTGCAGTGTAAGATGGGGGAAAGGCCATTTGCAGTCATTTGTTATATGGAGCTTGATTCTGAAACCTAGCACCTCCCTGACCCTTCAGGGGCATACTTGAAGGCATGGAGCTTTTCTTAAGGACAGTAAGCACTGGCCTTTCTCCCCAGACAGCCCCAAATATGTCCTACACATACCATTTCCCCCAAGTCAGCAATGTCAGCCACAGCCCTGCCTTCTGCAAGCAGCCCAGATGTGTGGGGAAGGGGAGCAGACATTAATAATGATACATTGAATAGCTCTTCTTCTGTAATGTAGATTGATTTTCAGTTCACCTGCATAAATCATTTTTTACCATATGACTCTTTGGTCATTTAGTACTTGAAAAGAATGACGCCAAAGACTAGACACTGGCCTAGGGCAATGGTTTTCAAACTCTTTTTACCTGGTAGGCTGTTCGTCTGTTTCTCTGGGACCTGTGACGGGGACAGAAGCTTAATCTATAAAGAGAGGTGCGTGTTTGCGGGCCCGGAGCACGCCCTCCCCACTGTGCTAACCCGAAGTCAGCATCTTGGAGATCACTTTGAAAAACCCCAGGCCTATAGAAACCAAGAGAGAAGAGGGTGAAAGGGAAACACAGGAAAGAAAGATGTCATGAAGATGATAAAAATAATAGCAGCTCACTTTTTTTGAGGCCTCCCCGTGTGCCAGGTACCACAGTAAATACCAATTTGCCTCAGGAAAAAAAAAAAAAAAAGACAAATTGTGATGTCTGAGACAGAGTATGGCATCGACTGCCTGAAAACACTTCAGCGGGAGATTGAATTGTTTGCAGGAAGGCAACAGGCCAGGTTATCTTGAGAAATCTCTCTCTCACTTCAGTTGACTTTAGCCTCCATTGCTCTGTTGGAATGGATCTCTCTAGAGTGAGATCAAGGAAAAAATAAGTAAAACAGAAATGTTCACTCTGTGTGTGTGTGAGAGAGAGAGAGAGATACAGGTCATCAGGCACACAGAGTTGCACATAAGGTAACACATGTACCATTTTAAGGGTCGTTCAGAACTTTAAGGTAGAAATAGCTCAGAAAAAATGATAAAATAACAAGATACGTGCCTTTGTCAAGATGGTTGGCTGTACCCTTGGATGCGTGTTTTGACAGATCATAAATTTACAGAAAAAAACAAGTCCTTAAGACTCACCTAGTTTCAGTCCCGTCTTGTCACTTTGGACGAAAGACTGTCTGAACCAAGCCAGCAGGGGGGCCCACTTCGTCTTCTTTGCATCTTCATTCCTGAGCATCCTCGGATGACGCAGGTGATCAAGACCAACCCCAAGAAGCTCCTTACGCCCGAGGACCACCTGATGAGCTGGCCCTTGAGTCGGTCAGTCCACAGCCTTGTTCTGTGCTGGGACCCCATATCTGGGACTCCTTGTGAAAGTAGAGAGGCGGAGGAACTTGGTCTAGGTGGGAAGTTAGACAGACCGAGGAAAACATGGTGGGCTGCCAGGAAACAATGAACGCGGAGGAGCTCAGAGAACGTCATTTACAGGCTGATTAGGGACGAGTTCAAGGAGAAGGAGACATTGAAGCAGCCTCAAAGGTTGGTAGGATTTGGGCAGCTCAGTTGGCAGCGTGTGCATACCACCAGTTAGCACCATGCACATTTGACAGCTCTGAACCAAGCTGAGACATGTCTAGGGGAATCCCGGGGTCACACTGAAGAACACCATGGCGGACACGCCCAGGGTGGACCATGACAAGTGTTGAACGCCTGCCTACAACATTGGGGGCCTCTTAAATATTTTTGAGCAGGGAAGGAATGCAAGGAAATTAGTGAAGCTGGTTCAACTTTTAAGCCAAATATCAATATAAAACTGAGGGCTCAGCTTCTGTGCCCACCAGATTGTGGATTTGTTTAGAAAGCACAGTGTGAGGAACAACCCAAAGAACAACCCAAAGAAGAATCCTTTCTTCTGGAGCCCTGACTGAGGGACACGAAAGTTAGCAGTTAGCTCTTTCATTGGATCCGCCTCTTAGCACTTGAATAAATGTCACACGATGGGCTTTCAGTCAGAGCAAGCTCAACAGTAACAGCAAACTGTGCATCTGGAATTGCTCTTGCAGCCTTCTGACTTTCCAGAACTGAAGTGGAGGGAGTAGGGCCTGCCCAGCCGTTCCCCCAAGCCGCCTCACACTCCACGCAGTATCCCTTTGGGTCCAGTTCACACATCTCACTGTGGCCCATTTAACTGCACTGGGCCTGTCACAGACCTTCAGATATTTAATTTGTAAACACTTAATAAAGCACTGTCAGTAGGTCGACTTGTCTCCTCTGTCGGCCACATCAAAATCAATACGTCCCTTGGGTGTTCTGCCATGATTGTCTGGGCCGGGGAATCTAATAGGATTAAGTGTTTGGGGTCCTATCTGACGCCACAGTCCACAGTCCTAGTTAGATGAGGTTAAAGACTGGCTTGCCATTGTGGAGGCACGACTGCTTAGGGGTCTGAAAAATCATTAAAGCTTGTCCTCTTAAACGTTGATTGTTCCCTGGTGATTTATTGACAAAACACAAAAAAGTGCTCTATACTGCACTCTAATTATATGTATGAGGCCATAAGATCTCATGGGAAATTAAATAAAATTTACAGCTTGATGGTTTTATGCTCCTGGGAGACATACCTTCTTAATAAGATCTTATAGCTGGGAATATTTATGAGGTTAAAGTCCGTGGGCTTGAGCAAAGACCTAACCTTTCCATGGGAGGGGGGAGGGAGGTGGGTTTTGATTTCTTTGAAGATAAACGATTGTAATGAAATTTCAGGGGTTTAGGAGGAAATGTTCCTGAGAAACGTCAAATGTTCCTCCCCAAGACCTCTGGAGGACAAAGCCGAGAGGGCGCAGGGACCTCCTGCCACCATTTCTCTCACTCAAGCTCCTGGTGGTCCTACCCACCACCTAACTTGCTGATCCGCCCCCAGTACGTCTAAAAGGGAGGGAAGATCTGAGTTAAGGGCAGATCTTAGAGGTCAAGGAAGGGGAAGGAACTTGAGGCAGGGAGAAGGGTAGAAGCAGAAAGAATATGAATGGAAGTCACACAAACGCTCTTGAAGTCATAAAAATCAGTTTCACATCTTCACACAGCCCTAAAGGAGCTCCTGGACATTTGGACATCTGCTGTTTTACCAGATCCCTTCCTCTTTTGTGTCAAGGGGTGCCCAGGGCCCAAGCCCTGACCCTGCAAGCGTTAGCATTGCTGCTTGGACAAAGGATCAGAATATGTTAGGGGTGAGGGTGTGGAAGGATCTTCTACAGGTGGCTTAAAGATGGGACCTTCTTGACTCTGAAAAGTGTGTTAACAGAGGTGCGCATTATAATCTGTCCCCATAATTTGTGTTATTCTCTTCTCAAAGTCTAAATGGATGCTGAGTGAAGCTTTATCCTGGAAAACAGGCTATTTTAAGTAAAGAACATTATTGTGTTCCCTGCCATGGCTGCTTTATTTCCCCCAGTTGTCTGAAATGGTGTGAGGGAGGGAGGCAGGCAGACAGACAGAGGGACAAGTAGGTAAATAGGTAGGTGAGGAGGGAGAGAGAAAGAGAGATGCCTCTAATGCACACTTATCAGTGTGCATGCATGCTTAGTGACACAGTCATGTCTGACTCTTTCTGATGCATGGATGGTAGCCCACCAGGCTCTGCTGTCCATGGGATTTCTCAGGCAAGAATACTGGAGTGGGTTACCACATCCTTCTCCAGGGGATCGTCCCAACCCAGGGATTGAACCTGGGTCTCCTGCATTCTTTAGTATCTTAGCCACCAAGGAAGCCTATTCTTAAGTTTAGAATTATATTTATTTCTATTCTGAGAAGGATAACTATGCAGAACTCACAAATTGAAGTATGTCATATGTGATCTGTTTTTCTGTTGCGTTTTAAAAAATGTTTATTTGGCTGCACCAGGTCTTACTTGTGGCCCTCGGGATCTTTAGTTACAACATGCCAACCCTTAATTGTGGCATGTGGGATCTAGTTCCCTGACCAGGGATCGAACCTGAGCCCCTTAGCCAGTAGCCCACCAGGGAAGTCCATTTTCTGTTGTTTTTTAATGAGTACTTTTCTATGAAGTTGCACAGTCCCTTCTTGGTGTGCATGTCAGGAGATATTGACAGAGGGATTGGGGACCAGTCTAGAGGGACTCGGGGCAGATGGCAGGTCATCTGGGGCTCTAAGACTTGGGAATCCTTGCAGCCAGCTATTTCTTAATAGTGCAGCTGTGACCAGGAATATTTTTTAATGTTTTACATGTTTTTTGGACTTTTTATTTTGTATTGGGGTATAGCTGTTTAACTATGTTGTAATATTTTCAGGTGAACAGCGAAGCAACTCAGCCATACACGTTGTTGTTCAGTTGCTAAGTCATGTCTGACTCTTTGCCACCCCATGAATTGCATCACACCAGGCTTCCCTGTCCTTCACTGTCTCCAAGAGTTTGTTCAAACTCATGTTCATGGAGTCATTGATGCCATCCAACCATCTTAACCTCTGTTGCTCCTTTCTCCTCCTGCCCTCAATCTTTCCCAGCATCAAGGTCATTTCCAATGAGTTGGCTGTTTGCATAAGGTGGCCAAAGTATTGGAGCTTCAGCATCAGTCCTTCCAATGAATATTTAGGATTGAGTTCCTTTAGGATGGACTTGTTTGATCTCCTTCCTGTCCAAGGGACTCAAGAGTCTTCTCCAGCACCACAATTTTAAAGCATCAGTTCTTCGGCACTCAGCCTTCTTTATGGTCCAACTCTCACATCCATACATGACTACTGGAAAAACTGTAGGTTTGACTATAACGACCTTTGTTGGCACATGTATCCATTCTTCCCCCAAACCCCCCTCCCATCCAGGCTGCCACATAACTTCGAGCAGAGTTCCCTGTGCTATATAGTAGGTCCTTGTTGGTTATCTATTTTAAATATAGCTGTATGAACATGACCATCCCATACTCCCTAACTGTCCCTTCCCTGAAAGGGTATATTTTTTTCCCTATGTGTTCTCATTTATCCAGAAGAGACAAAGCACTCTCCCCCGCCTTTCAAGCCCCCTACCTACACTTGAGTGAAAAGCAAAGGGCTGTTTGATTAGGATAAACCTGTCATGTTGACCTTTGAGCCTGACGCACATGAACCGTTACTCTCCTTGTTGTCATTTGGTTATGTGACAACATGTCACTTGCTCCTCTGCTTCCCTCTTCCAGAATAAACCAAAGTAAGACAGAAAGAAAAGAAAGCAGACTCCAAATGCCCATGACTTGCAGCGTTCACTTCTGCCCTCCATTGTTGATTTGCAGAAGAAGGGGAAAAGCCTCGCTGGTTAAAAAGCTTGGTTGCGAGCCTGGCCTGCGCTCTCCTCACGCTCGCTCTCCCTGGACCCGGTTTCCTCATCTGTAAAATGAAGAGCTAAGGCTAGGTGATTTTAAGGTCCCTTCCAGCTCTGAAACAGTATTTTATGGTGCTAGAATTTATGTAGGAGAACGGCATTTCTCTCTATATCTTGCTTTAGCCTTCTGAGTGAAAGTGAGATGTCTAATCCATTCAGATAGAGCCAGATCAAGCCCCAAGTCTCAGATAAAAAGAGAAGAAAAAAAACTTTATTAAAGATAGCTAAGTTCCCCTGATAAGCAGCAAGTGAGAAATCCCTGATTTAATTTAAATATGATAATTCTGTCTTCATTAATTTAAAGCATGTATATGATAATGTATCCTTTTTTTATTTAGTGCTGGGTCCTGGAGGGAAAGAAAGGCTTGATTGTGAAGCAGAGGGGTAAAGGTTTGGGTATTTTTTAATAAAGATGGATATCCCTAAAAATGCTTAAATTATATGGAAGTGAGATTTGTTGCAAGTTACAAATCAAAGCCTGAAATGTCACTTATCTCCTAATGATACTTCTACACAGATTATTAATTTCATTTTAGAAGCCCAATGAATGTTATATTTTATGACATTGATTAAACATCTTGCTGCCATCTACCCATCCATCCTTTTCGTTTTCAAAAATCCATATCAGAATTTAACAAAAACAGCTCATAAATTTGTATTCTACAGCCTAGCAAAGTTGAAGGGTTCCCCATTCTACTGACAACCAGACCCATCCTGAACCCTGGGTTTGGGCCATTTCCTGACTCTTAGAAGTCAGGCTTTACTAAACTGACCTTACGTTTTGTTAACCAGAGCAGGATTGGGGCAGAAGTGTTATTTGGAAGAGCATCCATGGCCTTCTGGAGCTGCAGAGCCACAAGGGGGGTTGTGGGGTGGGCAGGTGAGCCCCCGACTGGGAATCAGGGACTCTGCTTTCATTCTGGCTCTTAGACAAGCCAGTTACCTCCATCTTCTGAGTCCTGGGGATAATTACAGCCTCCCCTCCTTGGCTCATAGTGTCATTGTGGGGATGAATGAGATAATGGATGAGAAAGCTCTTCCAGCCCTTCAGAGGGAAGCAGTGCGGTTGTGGATTTAAGAGCCGATAAAGAACAGAATGGGATGATCGGTTTTGGATCAACCTCAGGCATTTCAGGAATGGTTTAGGACGACTCTTTTTGAAAGCAGGAAAAAAAGGCTTTCGGAAATAGGTCCACTGTGTTATTATTTATGGCACTTTTATCAGTAGAAGTACCTCTGGTTCCTTGAGACTCACACCTGTGTTTCCTCAAAACCACAGCCGGCTCATCACCTCTGCCAGGATTGGCTCAGATGAAAAGGCCTGTTTGTTCCCGTGGCATTTCCCTCACAGTGGCATTTATAGTTGCTGTCATTCCTGTCTGGAGAGGATGCTGACACCTGGAGGAAGGAGACATTGACAGATTCCAAGGAATCTGAATCAACTCTGCATGAAAGATGAAGGGCCAGCCTCCAGAGGCTGCCATGTCTGGAAGCAATAACATGCTAAGGCTGGAGGACTTGGGGCTGGGGAACTCGAGGATAAACTGTCCTATCATTTCTATCAGTTCTGCAAGAATTGATAACATCAAGGGAAAATGCTATTGAATCAGAAGTGGGCCTCTGTCCAGGGAACCTTCCCACAAATGTGCAGGAGGCCTGGGTGGGGGGCTAGGGGTCAGAGGTGGTAAGGTTAGTGCCCCTGGGGCCTAGGGAGGGTCAGCACTGGAAAGGACAGGGGCTGTCAAGTCTCCCCAAGAGGACTGGCCTGTCCTGGCAATGGAGCAGATGTTCAGGAGGTGGGTTGGGGAGTAACACTGCCTGGATTCTCTTCTTGTCTCTCCAGTGCCCTCAGGAAAGCCACCACTTTGAACTCGTGGTCAGCACCAGCCCTGCCCCACAGAGACCTTGCGAAGGCTGAGTGAGCTCCTGGTAGTAATGTGTGTGATCTGCTTAGCAGAGAGCCAGGCCCAAGTTAGCTCTTAATAAACATTATCTATTGGCAGGTGTCTGCATAGCAGCAACTCAGATCAGGTTTTTGTTGCCGGGGGTGGTGGTGGTGGTGGTGGTGGTGGTGGCGGCTTTGGGTCTATGGATTTTATATATATATATATTTGTATTTTCTCTAAAAAAATAAAGTTGGAGAACAGCATCTCTTAAAGTCTGCAGCCGATAGTACTTGGTCTGCTCTCCAGGCCTTTCATTTGTGGGCATAGTGACAAACTGGTTTTAAGTGACAGAGCGTCGTTAGGTGAGGCTGGCTGCTGGTCACAGCCCCGTGCTGATGGGGATGGGGAGGGGGTGTGAGCCTCACTGGGAGAGGATACCGGCTGCCTGGTGAAGACCTCCAGCACACTGTGAAATGTTCTCGAGCACCTTGTTTTTCCCCTCTTTTTCTGACTCATTTCTCTCCCATCCCCCTCCTTTCCTCTCCTTCCCTCTTTTCTCATCCCCTCTCCCACACCCCCTCTCCCAGCCAGCCCTCCATAGTATGCTCTGGCACAGGGGACATTGCGTAAAGGGAAAATATGGCATGTTTACAGAGAGAATTTTCCAGAAGTGTTAATTTAATATGCTAAAGTGTTCCCTTCAGCATTTTACCTTTCTTGTTGTTTTCACAAAACAGCCAAGACTAAATAATGAGCCCAGGGCTGTGCCCTTTGGTAGCGTGATACCTCATTACCCACTAGCGGCCTCCATCTGCCCTCATGGCTGCATGGGGAGCCATTACGATTATGATGGAAATCTCAGAAGCCATTACCAAGATGCAACAGAGGGCCTACTGCAGACAGCCTAATGGACTAATTTGTAATTGGGAGAGGGAAATGAGTTAGCGAGCTGGGGCCGGTTTGATGAGAGTGGAAGTGCGCATGCTAAATGTGATAAATGAATAGGAACGTGTGTTTGCGCAGTGGGCTCTACAAGGCTTTCCATCTCTCCCGGGGATTGGAGGCGTGCTGACAAGCCGCGAGGAGCGAGGAGGAGAGGGCTCGGGGGAGGCAGGCAAGATTCAAGGAGAGTAGCTAAGGATAAATCGGTGAGGAAAACTAATGGCAGTAAAATCCAAGAAAATGACTGCATCTGCCATGAAAGTGGTAATTAGGAAGCATTTGGTGTGCGTGTCTTTAACCATTAAAACAGGGATGAGGAGGAGCCTGGGTGCTTGTTGTAGGAAACGGGAGGCGGGGGCTGTGATGTTCAGAGAGGGAAGCCCCTGGCGGGGGTCTCTGATGAAAGACCTGGTGGTCCGCACAAATCCTGCCACTTGGCACAGAGCTCCTTCCTGGGTCGCCGTGGGAACTCTCCCTCCCACGGGCCACTGGAAGTCGCACAAAGGCTACGCCCTGCAGGCCATTGTGCAAGGAAAGAAGAAGTTAAGGCTGGGGGTCCCAGACCACCTGTGCATCTCATCCAGGAGGCTTCCTGTCCTGGAGGTCTGGAGAACCACCCCAGAAGCTCCCATGCCAACTCTCCAAGCTGAGGAGTGCTGGGGGCCAGCATAAGCATACAGGGGCTGGTTTTCAAAACCTGGCATTTCCTGTTGGTTGTGTGTGCATATGTGTGACTCTGTGTGTGTGTGTGCATGTGCACATGCTCAGTTACTCAGTCTTGCCTGACTCTTTGCAACCCCATGAACGGAAGCCCGCCAGGCTCCTCTGTCCAGGGAATATTCCAGGCAAGAATGCTGGAGTGGTTTTTACTCCAGGAGATCTTCCCGACCCAGGGATCCAACCTGAGTCTCTTGCGTCTCCTGCACTGGCAGGCGGATTCTTTACCACTGTGCTGCCTGGGAAGTCACCCGGGGAATGTTGTTGGTTGGCTTCTTCCACTTAAGCTGCCCGGTGGAGAGAATGCCCCAGGCGTTCCAAGGGCAGCCTGCACCTTTGTTCCCTCTCAGGCTGACAACAGCCTGTTGACCAGAATCTCCGCTCCGTCTGCGACCTTGTCCTTCTTAGAACTGTCCTCGTTCCTCTTGGTTTCTTTGCCACGCGGCTCCTCGGCCCTGTTCTGTCCTCCACACTCTGGTACCCTTTCCCATAAGCCAGGCCTTCGTGTCCCTAGTGCTTCAGCCTCAGTGAGTCCCTTTCTATCAGTGACCTTCTGTCCCCAGCCCTTTCACTGGATCTCACTTCTCCTCTTGGAGCAGCCTGGTTTAAGCCCTCAGGGTTGTCTTGAGGGTGGCGGTGGTTTAGGCACCCAGTCATGTCTGACTCTTGCGACCCCGTGGACTGTAGCCCGCTGGACTCCTCTGTCCGTGGAATTCTCCAGGCAAGGATGCTGGAGTGGATAGCCATTTCCTTCTCCAGCGGATCTTCCCGACCTAGGGATCGAACCCCCATCTCCTGCATTGGCAAGCCAGTTCTTTACCAGCTGAGCCACCAGGGAAGCCCAGGGCTGTCTTGGCTGTCAGGGTTCTTTCTGCTCCCAAATATGCTCATCCCTTTGCCTAGGAGAACATTTCAGCCTTTCTAAACAGCCTGAGGGAAAACATGTAGACCTTCAGGGAAGCAGAAAGCACTGGAACCAATTAATGGAGCCCCAGCCTGGGGCTGGCAGAGCACCTTCCCAAGTGAGAGGCCAGACGGGCCCACCTCTCAGTTACGCCTCTGTCCCAAGAGCACCCTCTTCCCATCCCATTCCCCTGCACAGAGGGAAAGTTTGCATTTTCCTCGCCAACCACCAGAAGAGGAAACTTCTAATTAGCTCCCTAATGGAATGATGACAGTCCTGTTCAGAGAAATTTAATTGACCACCTATGTAGTTGATCCCGTGATTGATCCCATCTAACTTTGTAAATGAACCTGAGGAAACCAACCAAAAAAACACAGATACTGTGAGACCCCAAACAGCACCATCTGAGAGAAAGCAATCAATCAATAAAAGAAGCTGAGAAATACTATCAAGTATTATAAGCTAAAGGAAGTTACTGAGAAAAATACAAATGTGGTTCTAATTTTCCTAGATGTCGTGGAAAGGGGGCAGCTGAGTGGATGCCTTTGATCACCAGCAGAAGCATCTCATTGCAGCAGGAGAAACTGACTTTTTCCTAGCCAATGTCTGCTGTTAAATATGCCATCAGTTATACTGTCAATGTCCCTTAAATCCAGAGCCTCATCAGACACTCCCATCAATATTAGAAGATCAGGATTTCCTATAAAGAGCCATTGCTTAGGTGTCCTTTATGAAAGTCCCCCTTATGTCAGCTCTGGACCGAGCCACGGAGAGACTGTAAAATTCAAGGACCTTCTATGCCTGAGCTTTCCTTGGTGAGGCCAACCTGAACCTGGATAATGAGTTCAGTTACAAAGACAGTTACAGAGGGCTTGGAAAGTACGCAAGAAGTCATCAATTGCTTGACAAGTATTTATTGAATACATTATGTGGAGCAGACACTGAGCTAATCACTGGAGACACAGCATAAATAAGCAGCATGGCCCGTGTCCTCATGAAGCTTATGGTCTAATTCTGACCCAAGGGGAAGGAAGATCCCAGGGTGGGAGTCAAGGGGGGCAGCATCTGAGGGGGGCTGTGAAGCTAGAAGTTCATTAAAAATCAACAGTAATGAGACATCCAGGAAAACCCCACATATTTGGAAATTAAACAGATTCCTAAATATGGATCAAAGAGGAAATTACAAGGGAAATATGACATTATTTTTAACTAAATGGTAGTAAGAGTACTAGGCATCAAAATCTATGGGTTTCAGCTAAAGTAGTGGTCGGAGAGGAATTGATCATTTTAAATGCTTATATTAGAAGAGAAGAAAGGTCCAGTCTCAATGACCTAGGTTCCACGATGAGAACGTAGAAAAAGAAGGACACAAATAAAATGAGAAGAAGGAAGTAGTAAAGAAGACAGCAGTTATTATAGAAACTGGAAGCAGACAATTGAGAAACGCTTAGCTAGAGTGATATGGGGAAAGACACACCAATACCAGCATCCAAAAATGAAAGTGGTGTTATCAGTACAGATCTCACAGGCGTTTAAAGGATGATCAGAACAGGAGTTCAGCAAGCAGAAATAGAGAGCATGAAGTTCAGAAAATGACTTGCGATTTAAATGTGGGTTTGGCTGGGGCGGGGGGGGGGCATGGGGAGAGGGACTGGGAGTAGAAGACAGTGAGGCCGGAAGGACTGCTTGGAATCAGTGTATGTGTGTGTGCTCAGTCACTCGGTCGTGTCTGACTGTCTTTCGACCCCATGGACTGTAGCCTGCCAGACTCCTCGGTCCATGGGGTTTCCCAGGCAACAGTACTGAAGTGGGTTGCCATTTCCTCCTCCAGAGGATCTTGAATCAGGTGCTAAGCAGAATTGTCACTTTCTACAATGACCCAGAGCCAGTGTTCACAGCCCCACTCACCTGTCCTTACAGCACAGTTCCCAGTGCTCAGGTTTATTAGATGTGCTGTTGACCAGTAGATGCATTTCAGGGCACTTGAACTGCCTCAAAACACTTCCGAATATGTTTGGACAGTGAGTAACTCTAAAGAGGTCTGAGTCTGCCACCCCCAGAGCATTTGGAGACTTTGTTTCTCCCCTCCCAACCTACATGTCCTGGTCAATTGGCCTCACAGATTTCAAAGCTGATCTGAGGCCATCCTGGAACCATGCTGTCATCCTTGCCTTGGTTTATGTCCTGCTGGAAATGGGGCTCTTTTTTTTTTTTTTTCTTAAAGAGGAGCCTGAATGTTCACAGCAGCAGATGCTTATCAAAGCCCGCCTGCTCACTGACAGCTTCCAAGTCAACAGGAGCCCACACAACACCTGAAAGAGTCTGGGAGGCGGCGTGGGCAAGCCTTCACCCCCAGACACGGGACCGGCGGCTGGTGCTGTGTGGGAGGTGGCATGGGCAAGCCTTCCTCCCCCGGGCACAGGACCAGCGGCTGGTGCTGCGAGTCTATGGGCAAGGTCCTAAGCTGTTCAGTCTTTCACCCACAGGAGTTCCTGACTTGTCTCTGCTGCTCTTGTTAAAACTAGTCCTTCCTTGGTCTCTCTTTCTTCTCTCCCCCGGCATCCTGAGAGGCAATATTTCACGTGGGCTCTGGAGCCAGACCCTGTGGTCCTGGGCAGGTTACCTTCCCCCCCTGTGGTATGGGTGTGCACTAAGTCGTGTCCGACTCTTTGCAACCCCACCGACTGTAGCTCCCCCAGACTCCTCTATCCTTGGGATTTTTCAGGCAAGAATACTGGAGTCAGTTGCCATTTCCTTCTCCAGGGGATCTTCCCAACCCAGGGATCAAACCCACATCTATTGCATCTCCTGCGTTGGCAGGCAGATTCTTTACCTCTAGTGCTACCTAGGAAGATCACTTTCCCTCTGTGCCCCTAAATTTATCATTTATAAAATGAGCAAATTGAGAGTGGCTCACTCATAGCATTGTGGTGAGGAATTAATTGACTCCACATACTTAATAAGGGCCTAGGAGTGCGGGGGGGGAATGGTCAAAGCAGGTGAGCATGCCCTGCCCGCTAAGTTGAGTGACAAAACTCTGGGCACCTGTGTCTTTATTTACTTGTGTGTCCTTGTGTCCAAGAGAGCAAGGCATTCAGTGGGAAATTAAATAAAAAAAAAAAAACAAGAGAACCGCACTGACAAGTTGACTCCTAATAAGAGCTGGAAGTACCAGGAAATCTCAGGGTTGGCTGTGGGGCTCTTGGGTCTCCATGGCTCCTGGAATCCTCAGGCTAATTCCCGTGTGGTCCTCTTTTGGTGGAAAGCTTTGCCCCGTCCCTCTGAGCATAGACCCGAAGTACCCCAGGTTGGAGAGCAGCAGTTAGGTCAGGAATCCCTGCCCTGCTGAGGCTGGCGGACGCTGACCCTTAGTAAAGACTGAGTCTCGTCTGGGGTCCTCCAAGCTCTGAGACAGTTGGCTTCATTACTAGAAGTTATCCTTTTCCCTGAAACAGTCTTTGAGCTCATCCAGCCGCCATGCCTACCAGGTTCTGACTGCTTCTGCCATGACACTGGTGCACACAAGACAGGACTATCTGAAAGGGCAGGAAAACTGCGGCCTGGGTAGAAATGAAGAGTAAGGGGCAGAAGCTTGCTGTGAGGGGATCAGTTTCCTCGGGTGAGGGTGAATCAAGCACTTGTGTTTGACCTGACATTTTCAGAACTTTCTCCCATGGATCATCTTACCGCTTTCTCACTGCCAGTTTGGGATCGAGGGGTGACCTAAGTTGGTACTTTCCTGAGAAATGAAAAAGCTGAAGACCAGGGAGGCCAAAAGGCTTGCTCAAGGTCACATAGCTGCTTCCAGACACAGTGGGTCCCAGAGCCCAGAGGTGCTGTCTCCTGGGACCCCAGGCAGGAGCTGGGTGCAGGAAGTCTCTGTGAACCACCATCTGAGCCAACTGCACAAACCACTCTGGGCAAGAGGGCAGCCCTGGATCGTAGCAAGACCAACACCAGGCACCCTGGGACCCCACTGACACCGCGCTTAAAGCTCCGCCAGGAAAGAGGAATGTCCTGGAAGTTTAGCCCTCTGCTGGGTGTTTCTGAGAGAATGTTGTTCTCCCATGCGGGATTTAATGAATAAATTATAATACCCTTTTGCATTTTTATCCGTGCCGTGCATGTTTATTGGCCCTACCCACATAATTTCCCTCTCCCCCTTCTACATACTATATTTCTTTTCATGCCACTGAATATTATTTTTTTTAATGTTCCTTCTCAGTAATTGCTGATAAAGATGCATATCTCCTTGTTCTGCATTTGTAAGTGTATATGCTCAGAGCCAGGAACTCAGGGAGGAATGTGTGGGAGAGGGTACGCTTATCCTTCAAGGCAAGGTGACTGTTGGGAGCTGAGAAATGGAAAGAGGAAAATGATGTATGACCCCTGGTGGTATGTGATCTCCTTCAGGGATAAACAGTATCTTGTCTGTCTCCAGCACTGGGATAGGGGCTTCCCTGCATGTCTGTGCTTCTTTGGAGTCTATGTATCTGCGGGGCTTTCCCAGTAACTCAGCTGGTAAAGAACCCACCTGCCAATGCAGGAGATGCAAGAGATGCAGGTTCGATGCCTGGGTCGGAAAGATCCCCTGGAGAAGGAAATGGCAACCCACCCCAGGATTCTTGTCTTGGAAATCCCATGGACAGAGGAGGCTGACAGACTACAGTTCACGGGGTCACAGAGAGTCGGACACAGCAGTGCACATACTCACACACACACACACACACACACACACACACACACACACACACACAGACATATCTGTGACCAGGCTGGGCAGCCGAATGATTAGATGGAGAGATCAATGATAAAGCAGCTAAGTCAAGTCTCACTAGGCTGGTTGTGAAAGGCAGTCTTCACTATAACCCACTCCTCTGGATTTCATTACAGTATTTTGTCTCAGACTTTCTGCCCAGTTCTCAGGATTTATGTTCTTAGCGGAAAAAGTTGATTCCGTTATTTTTTTAAGGAACATACTCTTTTCCCCCAAGTGTGCAGTCTGTGTAACCGTGATTGAGAGATCAGAGCAAATGTTAGGAGGAACATTAACAAAGCATGAGAATTAGCCCGAACGTGACTTCAACATACAGTCTTTAGTTTTCTACTCTTTCTACTACTTGGTTAAATAACCTTTCTTGGAAGGTCTACTAATTCCTTTGAAAACAGATACTGATTTCACATTGTATTATAATAGACTAAAAGCACTGTTATTACTAGGATGTTTGGAGGGATAGAGAACAGTCTTGAGAACTGAGATGTAATTCTGGGGAATTAAATAAAATCCACTGACCAGAAAGAAATGTAATGTGATAGGGCAGGAGAAGAAATAGCCTCTGCCAAAAAACTCAACCATGAAAATAGGACGGATTTATGCGCAGCAAATTCTGAAGTTAAAAATTTTAAATAAATAAATGGAAAGGATGGTATGATTTGAAATCAGCTTCCGCTTTGAACCAGTCATCCAAGACTCAGAATAAAACAGTCCTTTACCTGGCAGAACTGATCTTTGTAACCAATTTCTCATCTCCACCAAGAGCACTTTAGTTGAGAATCAAGGGAAATCATTGGGCTTCCCTGATAGCTCAGTTGGTAAAGAATCGGCCTGTAAGGCAGGAGACCCCGGTTCGATTCTTGGGTCGGGAAGATTCACTAGAGAAAGAATAGGCTACCCATTCCAGTATTCTTGGGCTTCCCCTGTAGCTCAGCTGGGAAAGAATCCACCCGCTACGTGGGAGACTTGGGTTCGATCCCTAGGTTGGGAAGATCTCCTGAAGAAGGGAAAGGCTACCCACTCCAGTATTCTAGCCTGGAGAATTCCGTGGACTGTATAAAAGAGTCGGACACAACTGAGTGACTGCCACAGAATAAAACGTTTGATTTCAAAATAAAACGGTCCTTTGCCTGGCAGAACTGATCTTTCTCGCCAGTTTCTCGTCCGCCAAGAGCACTTTAGTTGAGAATCAAGGGAAATCATTGCCTCGGTTCAGTTCAGTCGCTCAGTTGTGTCCGACTTTTTGCGACCCCGTGAATTGCAGAATGCCAGGCCTCTCTGTCCTCCAGCAGCATATTGGGCACTTACTGACCTGGGGAGTTCATCTTTCAGTGTCCTGTCTTTTTGCCTTTTCATACCGTTCATGGGGTTCTCAAGGCAAGAGTACTGAAGTGGTTTGCCATGCCCTTCCCCAGTGGGCCACATTCTGTCAGACCTCTCCTCCGTGACCCATCCGTCTTGGGTGGCCCCACACGGCACGGCTTAGTTTCATTGAGATGGACAATCATTGCTTAGAAACTTGTATTCTTTTTTTTAAGTTTATTTTTTTATTTATTTTGGGCTGCGGTCGGTCTTCGTAGCTGCTCACGGACTTTCTCTAGATGTGGCGAGTGGGGACTGCTCTCCAGTTGCAGCGCGTGGGCTTCCCGTTCTGGTGCTTCTCTTGTGGAGCACGGGCTCTAGGGCGCCCAGGCTCAGTAGTTGCGGCGCATGTGTTTAGTTGCTCTGGGATCTTCCCAGACCAGGGATTGAAGCCATGTCCCCTGCACTGGCGAGCAAATTCTTTACCAACCACTGGACCACCAGGAAAGTCCAAAATTTGTCTTCTTAAACCATGAATGACTTTCAAAGAAAAAACATCAAACTGGGAAATCCCTGCTAATCTTTCCCTTCAGAGTCTAGGTTTGGGCATACATATATTTTCCAAAATTACTAGTAGTCAGACTCTTGACAGAGTATTCTTCCTATAGCTCTTGAAAAGCATAGTGGGCCTCAGGTTGACTCAGCCATTAAACAGCCACCTTCCTGAAGAGCTCGTATGGGATGCAGGATGAAGAAAATGCCAGGATCTGGGTGCTGTGGAGACCAGAGCCATGATCAGAATGACAAGCACAATTGGGACTGACCCCCACTTTCTTCCTCTTTTAACAAGCTCCCCTCATCCCCACTGCCCTCCTGCACCCTTGACTCTTCAGTCCCCCCAGCTGCTGTCTCTCCTTTCTCTGTAGCCTCCGACTCAAGTCCACTGACAAGAACAGGCTAAAGGCTCTTATAGGCCTTGAAGTGATTCGTTTCTTGATACGAACTTCACTAAGATTCCCAATTGGATTTTTTTTTTTTTTTTTTTTTTTTTAGCTTTGAAAATCAAACAAAGTTCAAAAAGTAGACATCACAGGTTGACATCCAGCCCAAAGCAGAGGAAAAATGTCTCATGTTAAACGTTTTGGCACAGAACAGAATTTATGAGCGTTTTCGATGTTTTGATTTCCCCCCCCACAAGTCACTGTTATTCCTTACCCCCCCAGAGTTAGGTGTGGAGAGATTATGTTGGCTGGTTTCCATGGTGACACCAAAGAAAAGTCATTTTTTAAAGTAGGTTTCTACTGTGTTATTTCACATGCATGAAACATCAACATCTACACTGTACGGCTGTTACCCCCACCGCAAAGACATATGAATGGCTGGAGTATTTTATATAAATAGACAAGTGGGGGTGATATTTTCCTTGGTCTCGTGCCGACCCGAGTAACAAAAGTCCCTCAGTTACCCAGGGCACCTGGGAGGGAGCAGGGAAACAGCCCTGCTCAATGTTAAACAACCTTCTCTCCTATGAATAACCGTTGGGGGAAGAAAATACACACACACAGCTCAAATTTAAAGCCCACCCCCTCTGACTAAAAGTAGGGCTCAGATGAGAAGTTCCCAAATAACCAGAATTTTCAAGCCTTAATCTGTGCTTTCAGTCTAGCTTACTTGATTAGCCACTTCACATACCCGCTTATGTGTCCAGGGGATCATGTTCCTGCCTCAAGAAGCATGCAGTTACCTCTGGCGTCTCGGAGACATGAGGTTAGGGAAGCCATAGTTTTAGTAGCCGAAGTTTGGTAAAGCTCTCTCCTCTTTGCTATCATCCCAACTCTCATGCAAAGTTTTTTTGTTTTTGTATTTAATTAGAGTATAGTTGCTTTACAGTGTTATGTTGATTTCCTCTGTACAAGGAAGTGAACCAGCCATATATGTATACATATGTCCCCTCCTTCCCACCCAAAGTGGAAGAATGGATGAAGGGTCTCAATGTTAGTCTTACATGTAACCATGGTTTGAGATACTTGTTACATTCTGTATCAAAAAGTGCACTTGGCTTTGGGAAGAGTAAAACTGCCATATCTTTGGAGAATAGTATCCTCTTGCAGGTGGAGAGTGCCTTTAGCTTTGCCAAGTTCTCTCTTGCCTGTGATTTCATGTGAACTTTCTAGTAATAAGGGCTCCCCTGGTGACTCAGCTGGTAAAGAATCCGCCTGCACTGGGGGACACCTGGGTTCGATCCCTAGGTCGGGAAGATCCCCTGGAGAAGGGAAGGGCTACCAGTAGTCTTGCCTGGAGAATTCCATGGACAGAAGAGCCTGGCAGGCTGCAGTCCATGGGGTCGCAAAGAGTTGGACACAACGGAGCAATTAACTTTCACTCCTTTCACTTTTTCTAGTAATAGCGGAAGATAGTTTTTCTTGGTATACTCTCCTGGTCTTAACACGAGGAGGACAGAAGTCAGGTTTCCCAGCATGTGAGGAGCAGAGAGTCAAGAATTCAGGATGGGCGATTCCCCCCACAAATCTCATGTTTCTGATCCTGCACTTGGCGTCTTCCCCGACAGCCAGCCTGCTCAGACACGAGCCGGGCGAGGATGAGATGGCAGTTTTCTGGAGCTGGGTCTCAAAGACACGCACAGGGCGTCAGGAGGAGTTCTCTCTTTGATGAACGGGGAGTTATTGAGCACCCGCTACATGCTGGGTACTGCTCCAGGCAGTAGCAGCCAGAAGAGCAGAGAATCCCTGCATTCCGGTGGGGGAGGGGCCAATGATAAACACGTGAGTAAAATGCATAAGGTGTCAGAGTCCCAAGTGCCCAGGGGAAGATGGAGCAGGAAGGGGACCCAGAGTGCCTGCTGTCTTAAGTAGGGTGGCCAGGGAAGGAGTCCATTAGAAAGGAGACATTTTTCAAAGGAGACATTTGAACACAGAGTGGAAGGTGCTAAAGGCACAAGACTTGAGGATCTGGTGGGTAGGGGGTCGGGGACCAGGCTCTTTGCAAGACTTGAGGATCTGGGGGGAGAGAAATCCAGGCCAACAGAAAGGGTGGGCATGCGGGAAGCCTCACGTATTGCTTTCCTTAAACCTGCAGATGCCAGGCCTGTACTGGCTGCATGTGTTTGTATTTGTGAGTGCATTGTGCATCTGAAAACTTTTCTCAAATCCCGAGCTTGGTCTATGGCTTTCATTTTTGCTGTAATGACTTCCTGCACTTGGGGAGCTCTGTAATAGGTGCCTGTGGAAAGTTGTGATCATTAGGCCCTGGTTGGTGTCATCTTACCTACATGGAAAACAGCAGAACTGCTTTTGGCACTGATTGGGTCTTGGGGAGGTGACTCTTATTTTCTTGGTTTTTTTTCATGCAGATCATTGAAAACATGTCAGGGCCCTGCTCTCCAGTGTTTCTCTTAAATAGGGGAGAATCACGTTTTTATATGCAGGGGGTATACAGGAAGGGACTTGGGGTGGGGGGTGGGCAGAAGGGTTCTTATATTTTAAATGCCAGTCAGCTGCAACCACTAGTTATCTGGAGCCTGTTCAAACTCATTTGGAGAACAGTTGAATTTTTAAAGTGCCTTTTGATTCTCTCTTTCATTTATTTTAACTGATCTGCTGGGATTAGGAGCTTGGTAGGGGAACACCAGAACGCTTGCCAAAATGTGTGAATAATTAGAGCTCCGATGATGTGTGCCAGATAGAAGGGGAGTATTCACACTTCTGATTAGATTCAGCTAAATGCAGTTGTAAATCACGGCCGCCAGAGTCATGGAGCCGTCCGGAGTTCGCAAGGGAGGAGGCCTGGGGGCAGCAAGGGGATGAGGGGCTGCCCCACGGCCCGGCGGGCGGGATGCGGAAGAGGAGGGCAGGCAGGATGGCTCCAGTGGCAACAGCAAGAGAGGAGAATTTCCGCATCCCTCTTCCAGTTCAGTTCTATAGTTGTGAGGCTTGCTGGGCACCGAGCTGGCTGCCATCTTGATAGATGGGATGAGTGGAGTCCCTGTATCCAGACAGTCTCAAGGGAGAGTATTGAACAACTGTCGTGGTGTGATGAGTGTGTCAGGAGGACAGACACCACCCCTGAGGCCCCTGGGAGGGGGGCTCTGAGGGATGCAGGGGAGCAGGGAGAGCTCGGCCACGTGAGCCAGTGGTTAGAGGAACTCCAGGTCCAGGGAACAGCGTGGGCAAAGGCACAGATGTGCCTCAGTCTTGGCCTGATGTCCACTGTGGCTGGAGACGGTGGTGAGGGGAACAGGATACGAGGAGGATGGGCCAGCAGACGTGCAAAGTGGATTGGGTCAGACTCCGATGGGGCTTGAGTGCTCATTTAGAAAGCTCCTTTTCCAACTACAAACCGCTCCGTAAGTCCTGATTCAGTCCTGACAGAAGGTCAGGCCCTCCCCACCCCAGCTCCAGTGGGAGAACCCACTTTGGTCACAGGCATTGATAAAAATGTCTTGGTCTTCTTTAGATACCATAGGGCAGGAGAGAGAAATTTAGGGAATCACCGCTGTCACCAGTGGGGAGCCCTTAAGGTTAGTAAGGGGAAAGATGAAACAGAAGGTGGTTAACTTAAGAAGGCAGCTGCCAGGAGCTATGGTGTAGGATGATCAGCATGTGGGGTAAGCCTGCAGACCCCTGGATCGGAGGTAGGTGGGAGATTATGGTCAAGGTCTAGACAGAGATGATGGCAGAAGGAATCCACTTCGAGAAGGATCTGGGGGAACTTCCCTGGCAGTCCAGTGGTTAAGACTTTGCCTTCCAGTGCAGGGGATGAGGGTTTGGTCCCTGGTGGGGGAGCTAAGACCCCACATGCCATGTGTCCACAAAACCAATGATAAAACAGAAACAATATTGTAACGAATTCAATAAAGACTTAAAAAAAAAAAAAAAGGTCCACGTTAGAAAAAAAATCCTTAAAACGAAAAAAGATTTTGGAGTGGATTCAAATAGGGCTGGATTTCTCTGGTGGCTCAGCTGGTAAAGAATCCACCTGCAATGCGGGAGACCTGGGTTCGATCCCTGGGTTGGGAAGACCCCCTGGAGAAGAGAAAGGCTACCCACTCCAGTATTCTGGCCTGGAGAAGGCCATGGACTGTATAGTCCATGGGGTCGCAAAGAGTCGGACACGATCAAGCGACTTTCATTTTCACTTTCAAATAGGGCCTGTTGAGGAGGACCCAGCTGTGTGCTGGGTTCCTTAGAAAACTGAACGGGGCCCTTTCTGAACCCTTTCAGTGATCCTAGTGGTCCTCGTCTTTCCTGATTAGCATGGAGGGCTGCAGCCAAAGACACATCATCCTACAAAAAGCAGGCAGCGAGTATGTGTTTGAAAGAATGGCCTAAGGTCTGGGATCCTGGCAGGTACCTAACCACATCCACACTTTTTCTCCCTCTGCAGTACTACTCGCCTGCTCCAAGCTCCACAGTGATGCTAGAGGCAATGGTAGTCTTAAAAAAAAAAAAAGTCCGCTCACCGCTTACTCTGTAAGCACATGACAGCCTGTGAGATGCCTTCTGTGGTCCCCTCTCCATCCTGTGCTTTCAAGAGTGGCTCCCTTTCTCTGTCTTAATCATGTAACAAGATGCTCTGAAATGAACCAGCAGCTTGAGGTGGGAGTAAAAGCCCAGGAAAAGGAATGCAGAGGAAATGCAACAGAATGGCATGAAACCCAAAGCAAGTGGTAAAAAAAATGAGCAACACATGGAGAATGTGGAACAGAGCAAAACATAAAAATCACAACCACATCTGACATCTCTCGAAATGGCTAGAAACAGAGGAAATCACACATGTGGCTCTCTTCAAGTCAGAAGGATTCCTCTTCACCATCCGTGGCGGGGTGAAGGAGACTCTCTTGGAAGAATCAAGCCCTTTTCAGATTGTCCTACCAGACCTTTTATTTCTTTCGCTTTGGCCGATAAGCTCAGACACTCAGAGAAATGTGTGGTCTACTGCACCTTCTCCAGACACAGAATCATAGGTAAATTGATGCTTTCTGGTGTGTGTGTGTGAAAGCAAATAATTTGAGATGTGAAGGGGGAAATCTAAACTACTTTTTCTGCTTATTTTTATCTTGCTCTTTTAGATTTATTGTGTATATGTTTTGGAACTAGTACAGTGGTTTATGATTATGGTGTGTAAGTAAGACTGTATTGGCAGAGTGATGGGTTTTTCTGTTTGTTGCTCCTTTCTGCAGTGGGCATGTGATCCAAATGCCACCCCCCAGGGTAGTTACCAGGTTACTAGTTGGGGCTGGGGACAGGAAGAATGCTCTAGAATTATGTGCTTCCTTATGGAAACAGGGGGCTTAACTGGATAGTCTGTTTCCTCTGAGCCTACAGGATAGCCTGGCAGGTTCTCTTAGAGCCTCAAATGCTTCATATCTATAGTCAGAGCCCAGAGGAGAGGAAATTGCCCCCCAGGGTCCTTCGGACAAGAGATGGCCACGTTTATGTAGCCAGTAATCAGTTGCAGAGTTGCACTCACAAGTGGCAGAAACACAGAGGTCACCCTCAGAGGCCTGGCTCCTTCACTGCCCTCCCCCAATGTTGTTGTTGTGGTGGGCGGTGGGGTGTTTGTGCCTGTTTGTTTCACCTCCCAGCACCGTCATCCAGGCCACGATGTGCAAAGATGCTGGATTGTTCTGAGCCTTCCCTTGACACCAGGAGAACCTAAAAACATTTCATCGTTACCACCAAACTTAGAGCCAGGAACACTGTGCTGTGCTTAGATGCACTTGATCTTTCTGCAGCCATCCAGCTTTCTTTTTCTCTTTTTCCAGACTTAAACTCCAACCTAGCTCAAGCTCAGGAATCTCATCAGTGTTGGAGAAGCAGGTGGGATGAGGGTGGCCGGGGCGGGGTGGGGGCGTGGGGGGAGAGGCGTGGTGTGCTCTTCACTCGAGTTGTCAGCCTTGTCTCCACAGCCGGAAACTCACCCTCCCACCCCACTGCCCAGCAGTCTTCTCTCTGTGGAGTCTCTTCCCCATATCTTCCTCATCTGCTAGGTCTGGACCCCTAGGCAGCCTGTTCCTAAATGACACATCCCTTCCAGAACCTAATGACCCTCCTCACCCCACTGTAGACAGATGTGCGGCAGGGCCCCTCGCCTCCAGCTGAGAGCACTTCTCATCAGAAGGTTATGAACAGCCTCGGGCTCGCTTTTTTCCGTTTTCCTCTCCACCAGTGTTCATCACACAGCTCCGTATTACCGGTGATCTTCCTAGATGGGCTTCCCTTGTGGCTCTGTTGGTAAAGAATCCACCTGCAATGCGGCAGACCTGGGTTCAATCCCTGGGTTCGGAAGATCCCCTGGAGAAGGGAAAGCCTACCCACTCCAGTATTCTGGCCTGGAGAATCCCATGGACTGTATAGTCAATGGGATCACAAAGAGCCAGACACAACTGAGCGACGTTCACGTTCACTTTCTAGATGTTAAACAAAGGTATAGCACTTGTATAAGAACACATCGTCAGCCACAAATGGAAGATGTTATCCATTAGGGTTGTCTGTTGCCCCATTTCTGCCCTACTGAAATAGGAGCTGGACCACATCTGTTTGAAATCAATGGTGTGAAATAATAGATGGTGAGTGGAGTCCTGAAGGAAGTGAGCCATGGTGGGATCCAGGGTCTCCTTCTGTTGGAAGGACTTTTGCCCACAGCTCCCAGTAGTGTTTATAGGGCTCAGGCTGTCAAGAATTTTATGTTATCTCCTGCAGAAAAGTAGTAATGGAAACCGTTCACGTGAGGATGTCACAACTCTCAAAGAGCTTGGATTGTAGGAGTCAGAAGGGCCCATCACCTCTCGTCTGAGTGCTCATCAGCCTCTTACCAGTTGTGAGCTTTGAGGAGGTGCCCATTCAGGCAAAGCCCTAGCAGCAGACATCTCAGGAATGGCAGGGTCTTGTTCTGAAGTGAGTGTATTTTTTGAGTGAAGAATTCAGGCAGCAGCCAGGGAAGATGTGGTATTTTGTCAAGATATTCTGTACTCTCCATCCTTTGTCAGCAGGGGAGTTAGTGGTGTGGGTGGGACCATCACCACACGCCACAAGACACTTAGCAACACTGCACTGCCCATGAAATGCCAGTAGTTCTTGCTATCAGCTTGATACCTGAAACACGGCCCCCCACATTTCCAAATGCTCCTTGAGAAGAGGGGAAGGAAGAGGGAGAACACAGGGAAAGAGAGAGGGTAGACTCCTTTCTGTAAAACGTGTGAAGCCAGCCCATTATTTCACTCAGGATCCTGACTAGATTGTTCAACACATTTTGGAAAGAGAAGGAGCATTGGTCCCCAAAGGAAGTGCCTGACTCTGGTCCAATGCATTCTCATGTGTTAACCCAACTACACCGTCCATTTATGGACCTGTTTATGTCCATGAATAGTAACAGTGCAGTGAGACTTATGAACTCTAGGTCTAGAATTAGATTTACAAGTCAGTAAAGTGTAGCATGGGGTTTCCTAGGTGGCTCAGATGGTAAAGAATGCCAGCAGTGCTGGAGACCCAGGTTCGATCCCTGGGTCTGGAAAATCCCCTGGGAGAAGGGAATGGCAACCCACTCCAGTATTTTTGCCTGGAGAATTCCATGGACAGAGGAGCCTGGTGGGCTACAGTCCATGGGTCGCAAAGAGATTGACATGACTGAGTGACTAAGTTACACCTAAACTGTAGCATGTCTGTGTTTGTGAGGATACACATGTGGGAACCAGACAGTTTGAAAATTGACTCAAAAGCAGAGATCATTTTCTCTACTAATGAAAAATTCCTTGTTAAGAACACATTTCTTTTTATTTTCAATTTTTTAAAAAAATTTTACACCAATATCTCCCCTCTGCTAAAGAATGGAGATTGCTCGTTAGTTGAACTAGCTGGCAATGAACTTATGATTAAAACAAAACCTATTTTGAATTTTTGAGTCGGAGATTTTCATTAATTTGATGTCATGAATTTTAAGCTCAGTTACAAAACTCTTTATAATGCTTTTCTGTGTTTAGACATTTCTCATCTGCCACTTTGCATGTACAGAAGTTGAGTAGGTAGATTTGTTGTAAATTAAATATTAAAGCTTGATTGACTGTTTTTATCTCCTGTTTGTTCTCCCGCTCCCAGCTCCTAATAGCCCCATGCCCAGGCTCTAAAGGGAGGCAAGTTCAGAGAATTCTAATGCAGAGAGCTGGCAGGGATGGGGCAAAGGGGGCAGCGCTGACCCCATATCACACCTCTCTGCCACACCATCAGAGGCTTCTGTTGGAGCTCTTCTGGACGGTGTCTGTTCTTGCCAGAAGCTGTCCTGCATTGTCAGGGAAAGATATTAGGTGCAGGTGTCAAACATGACTAATGAGGCATGAGGAGTCGACAGCAAAATAACAGAGATTAGAGGTGCAGGGGACTTGTGACTGAAGTGTGAATAGCAGTGTGGATGTGTGACTGACACAGAAAAGAGTGAGACGGCACGGAGGAGCAGAAACTATCACGCCTGTGTGGAGAACAGGCAATTTCAATTATGGGGTTGGTATCTCCTCATAACCTATAGCGTATGAGAGGAAAAAAACCTCAATTGTTTTTTCTCTTTAAATGATGAGCTTTCTGTAAGTGTTCAGGCTTGGCAGCAGAATGCCGCAAATCTCCTAAGACAAGCCAGAGTCATGTGCTGTCTCTCAGGTGTACACAACTTGTTTTACTATGAAACTGTCAGAAAAGATGGGGCATATTTTGCCCGTTGACTTTCTTTATCATCAGAACATCTCGGTAGTATAGTCTGAAGTCAGGCAGGTTGATTCCTCGAGCTCCATTCTGCTTTCTCAGGTTTGCTTTGGCTGTTCAGGGTCTTCTATGTATCCATGCAAATTGTGGAATTTTTTGTTCTAGTTTTGTGAAAAATACCATTGGTTGTTTGACAGGGATTGCATTGAATCTGTAGATTGCTTTGGGTAGTATAGTCATTTCCATACTATTGATTGTTCCAGTCCAGGAACATGGTATATCTCTCCATCTTTTTGTGTTGTCTTTGATTTCTTTCATCAGTGTCATAGATTCTGCATACACGTCTTCTGTCTCTTTAGGTAGGTTTATTCTAGGTATTTTATTCTTTTGGATGCAGTGGTGAATGGGATTGTTTCCTTAATTTCTCTTTCTGATTTTTCATTGTTAGTGTATAAGAATGCAAGGGATTTCTGTGTATTAATTTTATGTCCTGGGACTTTGCTATATTCACTGATTAGATCTGTTAATTTTCTGGTGGCGTCTTTAGGGTTTTCTATGTATAGTATCATGTTACCTGCAAAGGGTGCGAGTTTTACCTCTGCTTTTCCAATCTGGATTCCTTTTATTTCTTTTTCTTCTCATATTGCTGTGGCTATGAATTCCAAAACTTTGTTGAATAATAGTGGCAAGAGTGGGCACCCTTATCTTGTGCCTGATCTCAAAGGAAATGTTTTTAGTTTTTCACTTTTGAGAGTAATTTTTGCTGTGGGTTTGTCACATATGGCCTTTATTATGTTGAGGTATGTTCCTTCTGCGCCTACTTTCTGGAGTGGTTTTATCATAATGTTGAATGTTATCGAAAGCGTTCTCTGCATCTATTGAGATGATCATATGATTTTTATCTTTCAGTTTGTTAATATGATATATCACATTGATTTATTTGTATATATTGAAGAATCCTTACATCTTGGGATAAAGCCCACTTGATCATGATGTATGATCGTTTTAATGTGTTGCTGGACTTCTGTTAGAATTTTGTTCAGGATTTTTGCATCTATGTTCATCAGTGATATAGGCCTGTAATTTTCTTTCTTTGTGGCATCTTGATCTCGTTTTGGTATCAGGGTGATGGGGGCCTCATAGAATGAGTTTTCCTTCCTCTGCAATTTTCTGAAAGAGTTTGAGCCGGACAGGTGTAAACTTTTGGTAGAATTCACCTGTGAAGCCATCTGGACCTGGGCTTTTGTTTGTTGGAAGAGTTTTGGTTTCAAAGCTACAGCCATCAAGACAGTTGGTACTGGCACAAAAACAGAAATACAGACCAATGGAACAAGAATGAAAACCCAGAAATAAACCCACACGCCTATGGGCACCTTATCTTTGTCAAAGGAGGCAAGAAAATACGGTGGAGAAAAGACAGTCTCTTCAATAAGTGGTGCTGGGAAAACTGGACTGCTGCATGTGAAAGAGTGAAATTAGAACACTTCCTAAAACCATACATAAAAATAAACTCAAAATGGATTAAAGACCTAAAATAAGTCCAAAAAATATAAAACTCTTAGAGGAAAACATAGGCAGAACACTCTCTGACATAAATCACAGCAAGATCCTCTATGACTCACATCTTAGAGTAATGGAAATAAAAACAAAAATAAACAAATGGGACCTAATTAAACTTAAAAGCTTTTTACACAGAAAAGGAAACTATAAAAAGGTGAAAAGACCACCCTCAGAGTGGGAGAAAAGAAAGCAAATGAAACAACTGACAAAGGATTAATCTCCAAAATATTACAAGCAGCTCATTCAGCTTACTACCAGGAAAAAAGACAACCCAATCAAAGAGTGGACAGAAGACCTGAACAGACATTTCTCCAAAGAAGACATACAGATGGCTAATAAACGCATGAAAAGATGTTCAACATCACTCACTATTAGAGAAGTGTAAATCAAAACTACAATGAGTTATCACCTCACACCATTCAGAATGGCCATCATCAAAAAAATCCACAGACAATAAATGCTGGAGAAGGTGTGGAGAAAAGAGAACCCTCTTGCACTGTTGGTGGGAATGCAAATTGATACAGCCACTATGTAGAACAGTATGAAGATCCTTAAAAAACTAGGAATAAAACTATCATATGACCCAGCAATCCCACTACTGGGCATATGCCCTGAGGAAACCATAATTGAAAAAGACACATGTACTCCAGTGTTCATTGCAGCACTATTTACAATAGCTAGGACATGGAAACAACTTAGATGTCCATCAACAGATGAATAGAAGCAGAAGTTGTGGTACATATACACAATGGAGTATTACTCAGCCATAAAAAAAGGAATGCATTTGAGTCAGGTCTAATGAGGTGGATGAACCTAGAACCTATTATACAGAGTGAAGTAAGTCAGAGAGAGAAAGATAAATATCACATATTAACACATATATATGGAATCTAAGAAGATGGTACTGATAAAACTATTTGCAGGGCAGCAGTGGAGACACAGAACAGACTGGTGGACACAGGTGGGAAAGGAGAGGGTGGGATGAATAGAGAGAGTAGCATTGAAACATATACATTACCATGTGTAAAATAGATAGCCAGTGGAAATTTGCCATATGATGCAGGGAGCTCAAACACACAGCTTTGTGACTACCTAGAGAGGTGGGATGGGACAGAAGGTGAAGGGAGGTTCAAGAGGGAGGGGACATTTGTATACCTATGGCTGATTCATGTTCATATATGGCAGAAACCAACACAATAGTGTAAAGCAATTATCCTCCAATTAAAAATAAATAAATTTAAATTTAAAAAAAGAACATCACAGTAATAGTGCAGTGTCCGTGGGTATACACTCCCCTCCAAGCTAATCAAGTTGTACACAATAATACGCAGATTTATGTGTGAAAGAGAAGCAAGGCAGGAATCTCCTACACAGGGGTCCCACAAGGGCTCTGACTAGGGCATCGTGCCTTCCTGAAGCCTGTGTTCTAGATAGAGGAGGCCAAGAAAATAAGTAAAAAAACGATGCCATTCACTGTGTTGGAGGCCATACCTGAGTAGATCCACAGGCTGCAGCAGTTGGGAGATTCCAAGGGAACTTGCAGGCCCTGAGGCTCAAAATCCAGCAAACACGTGCCCAGCATCTTTCTTTAGCGGCCCCCGCAGAGCCTGGCTCTGGCCCTCACCCCGCCAGTGCTCACTGAATGACAGTCATTGTATTTTTATTTGGTCGTTAGCCTCAGGGGAGACTGCCCAGGCGAGGACTGTTCAGGAGTGCCTTTCTGGATGAGAAGCAGGCGTCTAGGGAGGAAGGGAGAGAGAGAAGCAGAAGCAAAATGAAACCCGGTGGTCGATGCCTTCCTCCCTGGATCCTTTCTGCCAGTCCTCCCCCAGCAGAGATGAGGATAATGTTAGCGTGAAGAGGGTTGATCCTCCAGAAAGCGGCTCTGGACGTAGACCCAGGACAGATTTCTAAACAGCTGCGATTCCGATTCGAGGCAGGGACTTGATGTATGACCCCTATTAGAAAGTGTCTTAATGGAGAGGGCCTGCACTTTCTCCAGGTCCCCTCTGAATTAAACAACTGGAGTATTTGAAATCGAGGTTCGTAAGTGTCAACAAGATGAAGAGCTTCGCCTCTTGATTAAAAGAGGCCTGTAAGTTACTTGGGAAGTTCTTGCCCAGAAGAGCTGCACATGGTGGCTCTTCTGCAGGATTGTTTTGGGGGCTTTTGGGTTTAAAAAAAAAAAAAATTATTGAAGTATAGTTGATATGGGCTTCCTGATTGGCTCAGTGATAAAGAGTCCACCTGCCAATGCAAGAGACTCAGGTTCAATCCCTGGATCAGGCAGATCCCCTAGAAGAGGGCATGGCAACCCAATCCAGTATTCTTGGCTGGGAAATCCCATGGACAAAGGAACCTGGAGAACTACACTCCATGGGTTCTCAGAGAGCCAGACAAGACTTAGAGACTAAACAACAACAGAGTTGATAAACAATGCTGTGTTTAATTTATGCTCTGTGAACCATCGTTACACCCAGGGTTAAGCCCAGCTGTTATCCCCAGGAGAGAGCATGAAGCTGGAGAGTTTAAGTCACACACTTTGGGGGAGACTTGAACCCAGGCAGGCTGGGAGGGGCACTCAGGGTATACACTTCCATTTCCTAACACGCTTGTGTTTGCCTCGGTGTCAGTAGTGTCTCTGTTACCTAGCATGTTAACTACCAACCCCTTCCTCCCAGTCTTAAAGTCATGCTCCAGGGCCAGGCACTGTCCTTGAAATTGGTGTCCCCCAGGCATACCGCTTTGCCCCCAGTCTGAGAAGCACTGGCACCAGGGAAGCGCCCACAGCCCCACGTGCAGTCTAGTGTCCAGTGGAGTGGGGTGCATGCTGCAGTCCCGGACCTAGGGCTGGGCTGCAGACTTTCCAAGAATGAAAGGAGAACCTGAGTGGGGAGGGGGGCTGGTGCTGAGGGAGAGCAGAGAGCCTGAGCAGCCTCAGTGAGGGCGTCACGTCTGGAGCGAGAGGCGACAGATGTCTTTAGGTAGATGCCCTTATGGCAACTCTTCTGGAGAGAGAGGAAAACCCCAGTAATATTAACAGGGTTACAACAAATGAAAATTGGAAAATAAACAGATGGAACATGCCTCATAGTTTAGCTTTTATCATCAATAATTCTGAATCCGCAAGTGAATATGGCTAACTGTAGCTGAAACCATCTGCCTTTCACTTTAAGAGTGTGTGTGGAATCCTGCTCTCCACCCAGGGGAGAGTTAGGGGGGAGGCAGGGGAGGGAGGGAAAGAGGGAGGAAGAGGGGAGAGAACCATTACTCTCAGCTGTCCTGTCCAAACAAACATGTGATCGCGCCCCGCGGAAAGGTCAAGTGCAGGTGGACACCATCCATCTCTAGAGCCTGGAAGTCAGCAGGCGGCACCCACTGTGTTCTTTCTGGGCTTGGGAGGACCCCTTCTGGCTGCCCTCTGGTCTCAAGTGTAAGCGCCCTACAGGCAGGCTCCTGGGTTCTTCTCCAAGGCTGGGATGGGCGTCCAGCGTCCAGTCTCTACTATACGGCGAGGGCGAACTCGGCTCAGCGCGTGGTCTCCCAGCCCTGCTGCGCTCCCCTCTGTCTCTCAAGTGTTCTGGAGGCTTAGCTGTGACCCCAAACGCCGCTGTGGGTTACGAAAAGGCCACAAAAGGATGGGAAGGAGGTCTTCCTGCCTCAGGGAGTTGGAATCTAGTGAAGCTAGAATCTCCAAGACAGGGGCTGCTGATTCTGAGTCATCACCAACCCAGATCACACCTTGTCTTCATCACCCCCTTTTTGAAAATAACCTTTTTATTCAGAAGGCATATCATCACAGCCTGAAGGAAATCAGTATAAATGGCACATCACCCACAAACTCAGTTTGAGCCTGTTGTACTTCACATGCTGGGGGCCAGACCAACCTGAGAAACACAGAATGAAGCTCTTACCACTTTGTAAATTGTGTCATCAAGAATACTACCTGTGAGGTGCAGGCGAGTGCAGAACTCTTTTATTTTTTTTTAATATGACGGTAACTGGGTGGGGTTTTTTTTTTTTGAGCTTTCCTGAACACTTTTTTAAATAGATAACTAAAACATAAAAACCAACCGAAGCTATCCAATGACAGTTTCTGAGAAGTATGTGTATGTGTGCACGTGAGCGTGTGTGTTCCATGAGCACCAAAGGTATTCCGAAGACTTTTAATTTCTTAAGTGCCGACCACTGTTTGTTCATACCCGGTGGTGTTAACAAGCAGTGGATTGTTAGTGACAATCACAGTCTCTCTGGCACTTGCAGCAGAAGGCTTGATTTAATCGAAGAGCTGTCATTTATTATTCTGTTGTGCAATTCCAGGGGGGGAGCTAACTGATCAAGCTCTGGCTCCCGGGAGCAGAGGGCTTTTTTTGTTGTTGTTATGTCTAAATCCTCAATACAAATTGCAGTATTTCTGGACTCCCAGCGGGACCCATTAGAGCCTGTGGGGCATTAACGATCATTAATAGTGCTGTCAGAGAGAAAGAGGGGTGGGGAGGGAAGGCAAGAAAGGGAGGGAGCCCTAGGGAGGGAGGGGAAGCGGGGCACAGAAGAATAGCCTGGGAGTTGTGTGGCTTTTGCAGAAATGGAAAATGAACACATCTGCTTTGGTCCTAGTGCCCAGGGTCTGATGTGTGTTAGCAGGCATCTTTAATTACAAAAGGCTCATACCAGCCAGGTGTTTACTTCCTGTGTTGAAATCCCTCTTGTGGCTCAAATCCTCCATCCCCTTGTTTATCCTTCTCTGTTCCTCCTCAACGTCTTCGTCTCCCCCGGAGTCAGTCTTAAATCTCCAGCTCCAAAAATGAAAGCAGAAGGGGACTGAGAAAATGTGAGTGATTGGGAAGAGAGATTCCCTTCAAACCAGCGCCTCTGTACACACACACACACGTACATGTCACAGCATAATTTCCTGCGTTGCTTGTGATGTCCCCTTAACTGTGACTCCTTTTTTAAGCGTTTAAATGTATAGTAATCAGGTAGAAATACTTTGATCACTAACTAGCTTACTTACCAGGGCTGCGAAGAGAGAGTTAGGTATTAATTAGGATAACATGCCAATGTTTGCGTTAAGTCTGCTCCTATTTTAAGCAAGAGGACCCTGACCTGGGGTCCTGTTTTCAGAAGCCGATGCCTTTTTCAAGAATCTTGCTACTCTCAGAACCCAGTATCCGTTCCAGGTCAACCCACTTTGCCTTTTTAAGGTTGTGTGTTTTTCTCCTGTCTCTTCCTTTTCCCTTTAAATCTCAGATTCTTGAAATCTAATCTTCTTCATCCATCATATTCCGAAACCACAGAAAGGAATTTTTCTGAACTAGTAGTGAGTAATGTCGACTCCTTCCTTCACCCCGGCACTGCATGCCCGTGAAATACCCAACACTGCGCTTGACACAGGGACTGCAGTAAAGACAGACTGGAAAACTGTTCTCGTGGAGCTTCTGCTGTGGTGGGAGAGACCTCTTTTAGGATCTGTTCTTTCATTTATTGTATTTTTGGCTGCACTGGTCTTCCCTGCTACACTCGGGCTTTCTCTGGCTGCGGTGAGTGGGGGCTACTCTTCGCTGCAATACGGGAGCTTCTCCTTGCGGGGGCTTCTCTTGTTGAAAAGCATGGGCTGTAGAGCGTGGCGAGCTCAGTAGCGGTGGCGCACGGGCTTAGTCACCCCCAGGCATGTGGGATCTTCCCAGACCAGGGATCAAACCCATGTCCTCTGCATTCTTACCCACTAAACCACCAGGGAAACCGGACGGAAAGACTTTATTCAGGACTCCTGCAGAGTCATGTAGAATCACAGCCATGGTGCACAGAAGAGCCATGGGGACTAAGGAATTGTAAGATATTCTGACCAGGGTTGGGGGGCTGGGGGAATTTCCTACAGAAACTCTAGGTGCGTGGGATAAAGGAGCAACAGATTAGCAATTACTTCATTCTGTATTCTGTACGATGTGAGGTGTTTTTCCATGAACGAACACAGCAACCCGAGTTCATAAGGAGGATTCACCAGTTTACAGATGAGGACACTAAGGTTTAGAGGAAGACGAGCTGCCTGTCGGATCCAGCGTGAAGCCGCAGCACCGATCTTGGCTCCATGGCCCTGGGTGCTAAGAGCTTGACCGTAGGAAGGTAGCTATAATTCCATTTTCTCCTTTTCACTTTTTTTGGCTTCTTGGCGCCTAGATAAGCCAGGCTGACAGGTTGAGCCGTAGCAGGCAGGAGGCCTCAGAACGGTGTGTGTGCCATGTACATGGCAGAAACAGTACCTGGCTTGCTGGTGGCTTCCCAAATTAGGCAGGACAGATACAGGAGAAGTGAGTCCACAGTCTCGAATGTGGAAGAAATACCACATTTCTTTGCCTCCTTATGTCAACTCTGTTTTCTGCTTGCAACAGACCCCCTGCAGGGAACTTGAATTTGAGTTAACCCCCAGTGCTACCCTTATCCTTGGAGTTGTGCCCAGGACCGGTGTCTCACCACTTGCTAAAGGACTGTGAAGTCTGGAAGTCCTCTAGGCTCGGTGTCCCCCCGCTCACTATCCGGACACCTCTCATCTCTGTCCACACAAACACACTGGGAGCCTGGGATGGCCATTTCTCCCAGGATCTCACTTCCTCCTGTGGGCTGCCCCCAGACAGGGCCTGAGTCTCTGATGTGTGTAAAACAGCCCTCTCCTTGTCTCTCCATCCTGAGTGAATCTTCTCGTCTTAGTGAAGCCACTCCCTACATCTTGGGCATTAGAGTTCTGACCTCAGACTTGATCTTCCTCCTTCAAATAGATTTTGATGGCCTTTAAACTCAGTGCCAAAATTATTAGCAACTGAAGAAAACTAGCTGTCCTTTCCTTGAGGAAAGTGAGGAAAGTGTGGGGAAATATTTTCATCCCTTGGTTCCAGTGATGGACAGGGAAGCCTGGTGTGCAGCAGTCCATGGGGTTGCAAAGAATCAGACATGACTGAGTGACTGAACTGAACTGAATAGGTTTATTGTTGCTTTTTAGTGATTTAATAGACATTTTACAATTTTTGCAGTTTTAATAAGATAACTATCAGTAGGTATCAGTGACTCCCGTGGACTGTAGCCCACCAAGCTCCCGTCTGTGGGATTATCCAGGCAAGAATACTGAAGTGGGTATCCATTCCTTTTGCCAGGGGATCTTCCCGACCAAGGGATTGAACCCATGTCTCCTGCCTTGCAGGTGGATTCTTTACCATCTGAGCCACCATGGAAGCCCATCAGTAGGTATAATGCACATAAACAATAGCATTTTGGAAGCCTTCAAGAAAGAGTGTAAAGGGGTCCTGATAACAAAACACCTGAGAATCACTGCAGTAGAACAAAGCAAGGGAAGAAAAAATGGACCAGTCATATTTCCATATGGAATCAGCCTCACCGCTTTGCAGTTTCCATGGATCGTGTCATCCAGTGATAGGAAGAGTTACTTGGATATGTTTGCTCTACCTTTTTTTTTTTTTCCTTCAGATCTAAAAATGGCATAAATAATAGCCCCCTAATCACACACTGCAGTTTCATGGAGGACAGTCACAGCTCATAGATATCTTTTGTGCGGGCATAGTAAGAGTTCCTCCTTTGACTGTTTCCTTCAAGTGGCTCAGTGGTAAAGAACCCACCTGCCAGTGCAGGAGACACAGGAGACGCGCATTCAATTCGTGGGTTGGGAAGATCCCCTGGAGGAGGGCATGGCAACCCACTCCAGTATTCTTGCCTGGAGAATCCCGTGGACAGAGGAGCCTGGTGGGCTACAGTCCACGGGGTCACAAGGAGTTGGACACGACTGAGCACAGCACATCTTTGAGTCTCAAAGGTGTCCCAGTTTGGTTGACAAATTATAGGTTAGCCCACCTGAGCTCCCCTCAACTTGATGAGCTTATAAATAACAAAGTGAGATCCCCATCTTTCTGTAATTCAGAGAGTTAGGCAGGAGCTCCATTTGGATCGATGGGCAGGATGTGGCAGGCGGAATGTGTCTGTGTGTGACCTTTCCCTTCCAGCTCTGAGTGTAGGCCTCCCTGTTTTTCTCAGTCTAACGCCAGGCAGTCAGGTCTTCACCTCTAAGGTGGTGGTGAACCCGCGGGCCACATGCTCAAAAAGCCCTAGCGGTTCAGATGACCACCCTCCCACCCCGCCTCATTCATTTGATATCAGCGACACAGAGACGTTGGCAGGGCTTTTTCTGGACATTGCTAAGCCTGCTGAGTCTAAGATTTCAAATGCTGTTTTGAGCTACTTGATTCAGAGGTGAAGCCAGACCACTTGGAGGGAAGTGTGAAATTCTTTGGAGTTCTTCAACTCACTTGTGACTCTATAAAAATTAACCGGGGGGTCAGAAGCAAAGAAGCAGGTGATGACGATGCTTCAAATGCTGCCCCCCACCACCACCACCTCTGCCTCCCTGGCCCCTTTGCTGACCAGGGGTTGAAGCAGCCCATGAAGCCTTCTTTCCTTCCCCCTCTCAGTAGGAAAATGTCTCTTGGTTCTCATAATGTTAACTTCCGTGATTTGGGGTATACGTTAAATGCCCCCCTACAGAAGACCAAGATCCTTGTAACACAGGAAACTTCTCTCTCTCACGTTCTGGGCCCAGGAGCACGGAAATTGGAATTCTCTTTAATTGACCATATGGTTAGCTTTGCGGCTTTGTGAAGCTATAAATCTTTGGTGTAGGTGTAACCCAGCAGAAATGTCACCAGAGGAAATCATTTCCTTTGGCTTTTTCCTCTTGTTACTTTCCAAAACTCACTTAAAAAAAAAAAATTAACCCATGCAGCTTTTGCTGCGTTTTATAGACGCTGATGAGTGAAAAGAGGGAAGCCACCGAGTCTTGGACAAGTGAGCAGGGATTCATCAGGCAGATCCAACAGTTCCAGCCACATTCTTGAGAGCTCGAAATCTGGCTTTTGCTGGTGCCAGCGATTACAAAAGAGGCCTACTCAGCTTTAAGCACTCAAGTGTTGATGGACAAAGTGCTAGTTTAACAGATCTGTGTAATGGGGAACAGGTGAATAAATAGAGGATTAGTGTGCCCTTCCCAGTAACAGCCTTACTATCACATGTTAGGTGGGGTTTTTGCCTCCATTTGACAACTTGGGTTGTGTAAAAAAAATTTTAAGTAACACAACATAGAGTAAACCCTTCATAACAAAACATTGAAACAATTAATCAGGACTTATAAAATCTCTGGGCAACCGTGATCTGTCAGCCAAAGTGGCTGTTTCTGATCAGATCCGCAGCCTCCTAAATGAATAAATGGAGAAGCGGGCTCAGAAACCACAGCCTCCATAAGAGGCGCAATTGTTCTCCGTAAACTGAAGACGGCAAAAGCCTGGGTGCAGTCAAAGAGCATTCCATTATGAGAGGGAGGGTGTCATAAAGGGACAGTTTTGAGTCTGCCCAGCCTGAAAGGCATGTTATTTATCCTCCCACCCTCAACGCGATACCCACGCCCAAAGCCAACCACCCTGATGAAGCTCACTGCGTTCATAAACGGTGACTATAGTCCATGTTGTGCTCTTAGGGGAGTATTTTAGTCCTGGCCTAACGCCGTTATTAAAAGGAAGCAGCAGCGCTGAAGAGGTCGTCTACTTTTCCTTTGAATCACCCCACAATCTATTGATCGTTTTATAAATTTTAAACGATATACATTGTATCCTCGACTCACAGCCCTTTGAAAGTTGCTTTCTTAGCAGCACATTATGTTTTAAATATTTATCTATATTAAGTGGAGCTCCAGTTAATTTAAACAGATTTTTTTTTAATTTATTTATTTTTGGCTGTGCTGGGTTTTGGTTGGTGCGCGGGCTTTCTCTGGTTGCAGCGAGCAGGGGCTCCTCTCTCCTTGTGGTGTGAGGGCTTCTCATTGCTGTGGCTTCTCTTGTTGCAGAGCACAGGCTTCTAGGTGCACAGGCTTCCGGAGTCGTGGCACATGGGCTTAGTTGTCCTGCGGCATGTGGGATCTTCCCAGATCGGGGATCAAACTCCATCCTTTGCATTGATTGGCAGGTGGATTTTTAACCACTGGACCACCAGAGAAATCCCTCCAGTTTATATTAACTGCTGTGTATTATTTCATTATATGGGTAAACCATGCTTTATTAATCTTCTATTGGTGGACATTTAGAGTATCTCTCATTTTTAGTTATGAAGATTTCCGTAATGAACCAAGGTTCCTTTATATCAAGGGTCGGGTGGGCAGGGTCCTAAGGCATGGGCAGCTTGACCTTAACTGCTTATTGCCAGTTGCTGTCTGCAGAGGTGAATCTGTTTCCACACCCTGAAAGCGCACGAGTATTCCGTTGCCTGCATCTCACCCAACTTTTCCTCTCAATGTGCTGTGCTTAGTCGCTCAGTCATGTCCAACTCGTTGCGACCCCATGGACTGTAGCCTGCCAGGCTCCTCTGTCCATGGGGGTTCTCCATGCAAGAATACTGGAGTAGGTTGCCATGCCCTCCTCTGGGGCATCTTCCCAACCCAGGGATCGAACCCAGGTCTCCCACATTGCAGGTGGATTCTTTACTATCTGAGCCACTAGCTCCCTTACTCTCAATAGACAAATATTTGAGTATTTGCCTTATCTGATGGGTATAAAATCCTGTCTCATGATTACTACAATTTGGGTTTTCCCAATTATTACTGAAATTGAGCATCTTTTTTGTTATAAATAGTTATGAGCTGTTCAACATGATGTATTTTGCCCATCTTTTAGGTTAGTTTGCTTGTGTTTTGTTTTGTTTTTGTACTGTCCTGTAGAGTTCTTTGTATAATCTGGGTAGATTACTTTTTCAGTTATGTACTTTGTAAGCATTCCTTGTTTCCTTTATTCTTTTTGCAAAATAACATAAGAGGTAGCCAGATAGGGAAGTTGGAAGCTATAAGGTGAAGAATCTTGTTAGTGATGATCAGGAGCTCAGAGTCTCCTGCAGGCAGTGGAGAGCCATTGAGTGTTATTAAAACAAGTAATATTGTCAGATGTGCTTTAGGAAGAAGAGTGTAGCAACAGAGCAGAATATGGATTAAGGAGAGGAGAGACTTAAAGAAAGCGATGCCCAGTAAGAGGCTTTTTCCAAGAATCCAGGTGAAATGTAATAAGGACATGACACAGAGCACGGTGGCACCTTCTCTGAGGGTTTCCAGGGATCCCTGGGGATCTTCTGGGAGCTGGAGAGGAGGGCAGTGGTGAGGCTTCAGAGGAGTGCTTAGTTCACCTTCTCCTCTTGATTCACAGAGTTGCTTTCCTGTCTTGCCTTGGTGAGGGTAGTTTCCAAAGATATGGCCACTCAAGTCTACTTACCAGCTTAGAATTTTGTGGGTCCTTGACAGTAAGGAATCTGCTTGCAATACAGGAGATGCAGGAAACTTAGGTTCAGTCCCTGAGTCAGGAAGATCCCCTGGGGGAGGGCATGGCAACCCACTCCAGTATTCTTGCCCAGAGAAGTCCATGGACAGAGGAGCCTGGAAGGCTATGGTCCATGGGGTCACAAAGAGTTGGACACGACTGAAGCCACTGAGCATGAGCACTATGTCCGGTTAGATCTCCCTCCTCCCAGCAGGGCGTTCCGTCCAGAATCGACAGGCCTTAATTCCCCCCTGGGCCCTCGCTCATTCCCTTCCGCCACCTTGTCTGCCGCTCCCTCTCTCTCCCTCTCTCTCTTTTTTTAAAATTTTATTTCCCATTTTAAATCTTGCACAGTATAATACAATAAGCATTAAATCATGCAAATTGGTCTAGGTTACATTTTGAAAAATGTTAAGAGGAAACTGTTAAGAGACCAGTTTCTGACAGGCAATGCATTTTAAAGTTGAGGGATTTGAAATATTTCAGCAGTGGACCTAAAACAGCATTATAAATTAGTTCAACTTATCAGTCCTAAACAGAATTATTCATCTTCCAAAAGGGTATTTCATGGCCGCTGGGCCCAAACGATCGTTCACCTTCATTTTTGCCCTGCTCTAAGGGTAGGTCTCACTTTACTGAATTCTCCTGATTCATTACTGTGTGTTACTTTATGAATTTTTTATCAGCATTTTAATAGCTCTTTCAGATGATTGAATGTAACTGATTCTTGTAGCAGAACACTGATTGAACAGAAAGACAGTAATGTATGTCATAGGGGTTAGCTTCAAGCCAAGCTACAGAGTTTTTTACCTGTAAGATGTGCTTTTTTCCCCCTCACTAAGAGTCTCTGCAGACAGGAGCCCCCACTCCCCACCCCCACCTCCTCCCAGACACCTGCATCTTGCTTCTCCATCAAGAACTGGGGAGGAATCTGCCATTTTCAGTTTCAAGCATGGTACTGCAAGCAAAGAAGGAAACAAATCAGTGCCGGCCTGAAAACATCCTCTTTCTGCTCATATTAAAAGTATGAAGTTATTATAGTTACCAGGGTTCTTAGGATGAGAGGAAGACCAGTGGGAGGGGAGTTTGTGGAAAGAGCGGAGTGTGAATCCCAGCCCTCACCTACCTGCTGTGCAACCTTGGGCACTTCATCCCATTGTCCTGAGTGTTTTCATTCCCTGTGCATCAGAACATCCCATCTTTCTCAGCTGTTGTAAGGATTAAATGAGAAATTATACTTGAAAGCCCCAAGCACACAGCAGGCCCTCAGGAAATGTTTGCTGCATATGAATAATGCACGTGAAAGCACTTTTAGACTTTCAAAGCACTGTGCAAATATAAGTTATTAATATAAACCAGAGTGATGCCTGAGCAACAAGGGTAGACTTCCACTTAGGATACATACTGAACGCTAAGTTGGTCCTTTGGAAATTGCTGTTTACTGATCAACAATGGTCAAGTATCAGCCATTTGATATGGTCCCACCTAATAGTTTTATATTGTTTGATCAAGTGTAGCTTTTTTGTGATTAAAATGAAAAAACAAAAACTGTGGGGGATTTATGTTGGGGGAGTTAGAGAATTATATAGCTGTAGGAGACCTTACAGATAATTAAGTACAATCCTGTCTACAGGTGAGAAAACTGAGGTCCAGGCCACCCTGTCATAAATAGTAGATGTAAGAACAAACCCAGTTTTCATTTCTGGATCCCTGGGCTTATGTCCTGCATCACACAGCCTTACTGAGAATGCAGTTTGTTCACTCAACAAATACGTAACAGAACTCGAAAGAGAACCTAGGTCTTCTCAGGCCTTGACTGGGAGCCTTTAGTCTGTGTATGCCAAGTCCTGTGAGGCACCCAACACTAGGTAATTCCCAAGAGGGCTCCCTCAGCAACAGACTGACCTAGAATGGTGACGAGAGGAAAGTCAGAGTGGGTTTTCGATATTGGTAGAGTGGGTTTGGTAATATCAGATTAGTGGACTCTTGCCTGAATCTGAGCTCACAGATCCTAGCTACCATTCCATGCTTGGTGCCTCTTCTACCTGGGAAAGAACTCTAGCTGGAGTTGACAGGAATTAGTAGAGAACCAGCTGGAATGCTGCATGCTGAGTATCTTGCATATGATCTGTGTCCAGCTAAGTTAATGATAGAAATTGTCCACTTTCTCAAGCTTTAAAAGTCATAGATCAATTCAGAAAAAATACATAAATAGAAAAGAGGAGCAGGCATAAAATGAAAGTTATACATCTTATTTAGTAAGTGAAAATATAGCTTCTTGGTTAGATATTTTCTCTGTGAAATGCTGATAAGTATTTGAATCACCAATACCTTTATTTGCTTCCTTGTTCATGTCAATATCCTAACTTGAAATATAATAACAATGATCATTTAGAAGCAGTCTGGCAAAGGCTGCACCAAATTTATTTTAATGTTCTTTTCTATGTTTAAATCCAAGTCTCCAAATGTGCTTTTAAAGGTATTTTTCACAATATATATTTTAATAAGATTGTAGAATTGAAATATAGCATTTTGGGGCAAGCAGAGTACAGAAAGAAGTTATATGAAAGTTGAGTAAAGATTAAGGGGTTTTATTGTTGATTTTCATAATTTTGCTAAATTACGTGGCTTTAGAGGGATGAGTGAAGACGGGATACTCTGGAGGAGGGAGTATACACCACATGTCATATGAACAGTTACTGCTTAGGGACTTTTTTCCACTAGAAAAAAAAAATCTTAACACTCAAAGCCTTTTCTGGCCCTGTTTACTTTTTCTTTTGCATCAACTCCATATCTTTTTTTCCGATTGAAAATTGTTTGGAACTTACAATACCAAAAAAAAAAAAAAAAAGAGTCGGCATCAGCTAGGTCATGAGGAATTCTGGGATTCAAAGGACTTGCCTTTGAAAAGACAAAGGACAAACTGAAATATAGTTAAGGAACATTTTAGATGTATTGGTTCAAGAACTCTTGGAAGAACAGGACTAATGTCCTTTTTTGGCCAAAAGTCTCACATTTTGAAAGAGAGAAGCCCCTCTGAGGTTTTACTCTGGTACTGATTTTTTTTTTTTTTTTTTTTTTTTTTGGCCATGCCACATGGTTTGCAGGATCTTAGATTAGTTCCCCAGCCAAGGATGGAACCCGTGCCCTCAGCAGCAAAAGCATGGAGTCCTAACCACTGGACCACCAGGGAATCCCCTGGTGTTGCATCGTTTGAAAATATTTTGAATGGAATGGATGTTGAGCGGAGATGCCATGGCTTTTCTCCCCAGCCCAGCCTTGGTGCCTAAAACCAATCACTCTATCGCAAAATGAATAAAAGCTATGTCTGAATGCCACTAAAATGCAATTAGAATTTAATAGAGAACATAAACAGAGTGTTAACCATAGCGAACTAACTTTAATGTAAGTCCCAGGGCTCAAGAGCCGGAGTAAAAGCTCAACAAAAACAAAACCCTTTATGGATAGCTTCACATCCCATATGCTACACCCAACAACCCACTTAGATAAGCAGTACAGAGCTTATCAGTGTTTTATAGACTGGGAGAAATTGAGACTTAGGGAGGTTGTAACTTGCCTAAAGACATAAAAAGCGACACTGGCAGGGTTCTACTGTATCACTCCACTGCCTGTGACCAGCTTCCACCCACTTAGATGGTCTCATTTGCTGTCCACGAGGAAGACCAAAGAAAGAATTAGAGTAGGAATGAATTGCCAAAAGAGGCTGCTGGCTGCGTGCATTTTTTAAAGAATATTTTTATTGGAGTATGGTTGCTTTACAATGCTGTGCTAGTGTCCGCTGTACAGCAGAGTGAATCAGCTATTTGCATACATATATCGCCTCTTGTTTTTAGATTTCCTTCCCATTTATGTCACCACAGAGCACTGAGTCGAGTTCCCTGTGTTATACAGTAGGTTCTCACTGGTTATCTCTTTTATACATAGTATCAAGGGTATATATGTGTCAATCCCAATCTTCTAATTCATCCCACCCCCACCCCCTGCTTCCCCCCTTGGTACCCACAGGTTTGTTCCCTACGCCTGTCAATCTATTTCTGCTTTGCAAATAAGTTCATCCATACCATTTTTCTAGATTCCACGTGTAAGCGATATTATACAATAATTTGTTATTCTCTTTCTGACTTACTTCACTCTGTATGACGGTCTCTGGGTCTACCCACATCTCTGCAAATGGCACTATTTCATTCCTTATATTTTTAAAACTTTATTGAGATGTGACTTAAAAATTTTAAAGTTGACCCATTTTAAGTTTACAATTGTTAGTTCTTTTCATATAATGGATACAAACTCTTTCAAAATATGTGATTTGCATATGTTTTCTCCCAGACTATAACTTGTCTTTTCATTTTCTTAATGGTGTCTTTCAAAGCCCAAAAATTATCATTTTGATGAAGTCTGGTTGATCATTTTTCTTCTTTCATGGTACATACTTTTGGTGTCATATCTAAGCAGTCTTTGCCCAGTCTTAGGTCTGCTTATTCTTTCTGTTTTTCCAGGCCTAGCAGATGCTAGGTGTTTGGTCACTGAATGGATGAATGAACACATGTCCCTAACTTTCACCCTTGTATCTCGAATGGAGAACAAGTGCCACGCTCTGTATTCTCAGCTCTTGTAGGTGATTATTCTGAAAGCTGATGGAGATGTGATGGCAAAGGGCTGTACCATGTGAAGAAATGTGGAAGGCAGGGAGAACATTCTGCCCTGTGATGTGAATGCCAGTAACATAACTGTGACAGCCTCCTCGTGGTGGGCGGTTGGCCTATGTGAGACCAAACATCCCTGTAGGTCAGAGCAGCATTTCCCGAGGGGGTGGAGTTCTCTGCAACTTTGAGATGCCTGCCAGCCTTTGTGGGAAATCTCTCAAAGTCATTAGACTCCAGTGTTTTGCTAATGATTATGGTTCTTTGTTCAGCTTTTTCACTTTTGTCAAAATATATTACCTATACTCTTGACTTGGTTATACCTACAAAATACACTTTCTGAGACTTCCCTGGTGGTCCAGTGGCTAAGACTCCATGCTCCCAATTCAGGGGGCCCAGGTTCAATCCCTGATCAGTGAGCTAGAGCCCCCATACCCCAACTGCATGTCCCAATGAAGACTTGGTGCAGCCAAATAAATAGATAAAAGTCCATGGGGCTGCAAAGAGCCGGACACGATTGAGCACCAGTAACACCAAAATAAATATTTTGAAAATAAATAGAAAACAAAATACATTTTAATTTTTACCTTATACTACTGTAGATCAGTTTTTCCCGTGGGCTCTATTAGGACAAGAGAAGGCACCCCTATAGGGCAGTCTTTGATGCACTGCTCTACTATGATACCGAGGAGGGAGGAAGAGAAGCTCCAGTCTATCTGTAGCATTTGTTATTTTAATTTTGTCATTCTCCCTCTAAATGGCCCATTACAGTTAACATGGAGATTTCCTTCGGCTATTTGAAGTCGGATACAGGTGGTGTGATTCTGCTTTTACTAGGTATTTACAGACAAATCCCTTACCCTCTTAGAGCCTTAGTTTCCTCATCTGTTAAATGAGGCTAATAGTACCAAACTTACAGGGTTATTGAGAGGGTTAAGTAGAATATGGTGTGCAGTCTTACTGGAGTGATTATATACACAGGAACTACAAAGGGGTGGCTTTATTCAAAGTTCGATTATGATTATTAGTATTATTATTGCTTTGGCTACAATTACTGCTCCTGGAGAAGGAAATGGCAACCCACTCCAGTGTTCTTGCCTGGAGAATCTCATGGACAGCGGAGCCTGGAGGGCAACAGTCCATGGTGTCACAAAGAGTCGGACACGACTTAGGGACTGAACAACAGCAATTACTGCTATCAAGAAGGGAATTGCCATCAAGTAAGAACAACCCAATAGGCACAGTGTTTATATAAACAAAGATACTTAGGCATTCTTTCCATATTTATACCATTACCTGGTGTCATAAGTTCTGTGACAGTTTGTTAAAAAAATATACATCAAGTAAGTAGCAGTGAACATAGAAAAGAAAATAGCGACAAAGAACAAGATGACAGACACAGAAAACTGAAGGATCAATATAATTGCCTCAGCTGAGCTTCAGATTTGACACTGAGATTCCTGGCAGCCAACGTCCAATTCTCTATGAAATTACTTGGCTGATTCATGTCAATGTATGGCAAAAACTACTACAATATTGTAAAGTAATTAGCCCCCAACTAAAATTAAAAAAAATAAAAAGAAATTACTTGGAAAAGAGGCCATCGTTTCTTCAAGAATCAAGCTTCTTCTTCTCAAGCTTCATTGCAAGATAACTTTCTCACATGGGATTTTCTGTGGTGAACAATGCCTTTCTCAAATGCAATAGCAGATCTTCTATGACTGCTTCTTCTAGAAACTTTTTGATAAGAGCAAATGGTATGACATTAAAATACAATTCAGTGATAGTGGTTCTGTGTGGGACTAAAGTACTGTGGCCCTAGTGTGAAGCTGTGAGGTGGTCAGGTTTGATCCACGGATAGAATTTAGAGTGTTTCGAAGAATGGATGAACTGCTTGTTCTTCAAATAATCTTTTGTAAATATTGCTTTTCTCAGCTGGGCTTTTGATAGGAGTTGAATGGCAGACAGTTTGAGATTGTATTCTCTGACAAGAGCCTGGTGTGTTTGTATTCTGTGCAGCTGGCCCAGGGCAGAGCCTTATGCCTTAGAAATCAGAAGTGCAGGCGGTAAAGTTGACATCTTATTGTGAAAATTGGACCCCTGCCTACACAGAAGGCCATTCTGCCTCTCCCTAAGAACAACTGTGGGGGTACGTGCAAGCAAATCCAGAATCTTTGGGAATCAGTTTGGGGGTCTGCTCCAGCACCCGTAACCACATTCTAAACCTTAGATCAGCAGGTCCCAACCACAGTCACTCCCACCCTGGTTAGGGGTGGAGCCGAGAGAGAGGGTGTTACATCCGATTGCTCGAAAGTAGAGCCTATCCTACCTCTTTAGCATCCTTTGAGAGATACCTGTGGGTCAAGAAAGAGTCTATAGTGGAAACATTACCTGTGTGTGTGAGTGCTTAGTCACTCAGTCATGTCGGTCTCTTTGCGATCCTTTGGACTGTAGCCTTCCAGGCTCCTTCATCCGTGGGATTTTCCAGGCAAGAATACTTGAGTGGGTTGCTGTTTCCTTCTCCAGGGAATCTTCCTGATCCAGGGATTGAACCCAAGTTTCCTGTGTCTCCTGCATTGCAGGCAGATTCTTTAGCCACCGAGACATCGGGGAAGCCTGTTATCTGTGTTGTTCCAGGCAACAGACGGTGAATCATTGCTCTAGTCTGTGGCCAGACTGTTTCCAGCCTAGATTTCTAGCTGTCCCTGACTCTGCCAGCAGTAGAAACTCTGTAATTCCTTCACAAGATACTAAGTGACATCATTTCTTGGTAGACCTGGCAGATCAACTAGCTCCGAAAATGTACCTTAAGAAATTAAATGAATGCATCTGCTCAGTGAAGTTATTCGAACAAACCAGTTACACATGGAGGCAGGTCTAGTATTTAAGTTTTTGCTGGTTACTCCTGAGCCATTCTTTCTGACCACAAGTGCCAAGACCGTTTATCTGTTGACACTACTATATGTCAGGGTCTATAAGGAAAAGCTGTAATGGGGGAGAGGGGAATGATAAGCAGAAAGGAGCTGCATTGAAAATCCAGTCTTCATGCTTTCCTGAGCCTGAGGAAGCCATGACTTACTCACTCTGGGTGAAATTGCTTCCACCATGTGGCAGCTCAGGGGTGTGTGTGTGAGGGAGGATCAGGATGAAGAGTGAAAGTAGCTGTTGGGCATGTTGGCATCCAAGGGCCTCATCAGCATCAGTAAATGTCCATCTTGGTCCAGTGCAGGCCCGCGAGCCGATGTTTGCTGATGGAACGGCTCTGGGCTGCATTAAGCTCCCTGGCAACAGAAAACCCAGAGGCCTTTTCTTCCTCGCACAGGAAAACAGGATTGGCCAGGATGCCCGGAGAAGCCAAAAGCATCAGGCAAGTACTTTGTGAGTTTGTTGTGTGGACGTCCACCTAGCTTCTCGGCTTTTGCATGGCTTCACGTTACCTTGACCATTATCCCAGTTCATTAAATGTTAATGGGTTGTTAATATAGGAAGGGTAATCCCCTGAAGTCCCTTTAACATGTTTTACTCTTCCTCTCAAACAAATGATTCACATCAGTAGGAATTGCTCAGTATATGGTGTCTGTGAGAGTGCTCACTCCTGGAGGCTTTCTGCTGTAGTTTATAGCCCAGGGTGGGCACCTCAATCAGATCTTAAGTAGAGAGAGCGATGAAGCTTTGTATCAGCTGGTGAGACGGAGGTGGGGAAGGGTCTACTGAGAGTCTGGCTTGCGGGTGAAGGCGTTTTCGTAAATCACACTGTTCTTTTCCCTCTTGATTGGTCCTGTTTATAGAATCAGAGCATTTCGAGATGGAAAGGGCCCTGAAGTTGTTTTTCCCAGCATCCCAGTCTTCACGGAATTTCTTCCACAGCTTTCCTGGCAGATGGTCACATGAAAAAAACGAAAGTGTTAGTCACTTAGTCGTGTCTGACTCTTTGCGACCCCATAGACTGTAGCCCGACGGGCTCCTCTGTCCATGGGATTTCCCAGGCACGGATACTAGAGTCAGTAGCCATCCCCTTCTCAAGGGGATCTTCCTGACCCAGATATCAAACCTGGGTCTCCTGCATTGCAGGCTGATTCTTTACCATCTGAGCCACTTGGGAAGCCCCTCTTACTTATGGGGAAGGGGCTTTAGCCCTTCCTGAGGCACCTGATCCTGCTTTTCCACAACTCCCCCAGCGGAAGTATTTCCTCTCCTCCCATCCGCTCTCATAATTCCTCTTCCTCTTCCTCAGGACACTTATCACGGTTGCAGTCTTTCATTGGTTAGGTTGTTGCCCCTTGTAGACTAGAAGTTCTAGGAGGCCATGTTCTCTTTAGCTCATTTCTTTTTAAAGCTTTTTGGCCACGTCGAGCAGGTATGTGGGATCTTAATTCCCCAGCCAGGGATTGAACCCTAATGACTGGCCCCCCAGGGAGGTCCCCTTGCTCACCCTTTAGCATAGTGCCCACCCAGTGAAGGTGATCGGTGTTATTTGTTGAATGAATGGAGCAATGAATGCATGCACTCAGAAGGGATTCTGTCACATGCAAATGGAAAGTCTTTTTTCCCAGATACCAGCTGATCTGCTCACAATGACTTGAAAGTGGATGTGGAGGAAGGAATGGGGAGAAGCACCCAGGAAAAGGCTTTTAAAAGTCAAGCAATACAAAACCAGTTAAAATAGAGGGGCCTGGAGATTATCGGTTTGAAACAGAAAGAAAAAGCACAGCTTGAGTGAAGCCTATTGACACCCAAGATAAAAAATATTATTAGGACTCAGTGCCATTCAGAGCCTGGGAAAATCAAAATGATCCTGATTTTTGAAGCCTAGCATGGTAAATATGACCTCGAAAATATCATTGAGATTTGGTGAGACTCAAACAGACTGGAAAAGGGTTTGAGAAGTCTTCCTGGGAAGGAAAGAGGGCTGCTGTGTGGACAAGATTCACCCTGGAGTAGAAATCCACAGAGCAGAGAGCACAGCTTGGAGGAGGGCATTCGAGTGAGGAGAGGAGGACGTCAAGCCTCAGGCTCCCACAGGAGGAGCCTAGAGACAGACGCTGGAGCACCGGGCAGGTGGCCCCATCCCTTCCAGTTCATCTCCTGGTGGGCGATGCTCAGATCCTGCTGGGGTCCTAAGCGCAGGAGTGGTGGGTCTGTGACACACCACGTCTGGATCCTGGCCCAGGAGAGCTGCTCTTCTGAGTCTGGTCTCAGAGGAAGATCACAGTCCACATGCTTCTCGCTCCCTTTCATCTCCCACGGAGTCACCCAGTTTTGTCACTTTTCTCTTGGGAAGGTCTCTCAACCTTTCTGCTCCCATAGCTCAGACCTCGACTTCTCTCTCAGGCATCTCTTCAGACGCATGGCCAACTCACAGGAGAGGGCCTGTCCTTGCACGCCAGATCTCTGCTCACCATCGCTGAACCCTCCACACTCTCCACCCACATCTCCCCAGGGTGTCCTTTCAGCCCTTCACCCACTTTTTACCAATCATATTCGGTACAGTGTCAAGGTCCTGCTTCTGTCCCATCTCACTTTCGAAGCTTCCTAGCCTCCTCGACTGCTCAGCCATCTCCTACCGCTCCCTGGCCTGTTTTCCCATTTCCTTCTATACCTCTCAGGACGTGCCTCCATCATCTTTATTGGTGTTTTAGAGTTCCTACCTTCCTCTCTCCCATTCCCCGACCCTCACCGACCACTTACTGGTCTCAATCCATCCTTGTCGTTGGTCAGCCCAGACCCTAGCACTGGGATCTGCATACAGGCACTTGGTCATTGTTAACTGATTTGAATTGGATGTGTCTTCCCAAGATACAGATCCTAAATGCTTCTGGCTTTTCAGCATATTTTCACCGAGTTCATTTCAGATCCTTTCTAGAATGGAGGTCAGGCCAGCTGGGGGCGATTCCTGGGCTTCCCTGTTTGTTCCCATTTGTCTCCGTTTCTCCAGTCTCTTCCCCTCCAGAAATCCATTAGGATGACAGAGCCTCAGTGGCCTCTGCAGATTCCCTCATGCTCTAGAGTGCTGTGTACCGGGGCCAGCAGACATCACCTCATGTTAAAACACTCTCCATGCACTCTGGGTGACTGGGCACGGTCCCATGCTTGAGGCTTCCGCTCAGTGGTAGGAGTGAAAATCCAGTCTCTCCAGCAAAGCGTGATGAGCTGTCTCTCCTCCTCACATTGGAGCTTCTCAGTGCTTTTGGGCTTTTCTGTTTGTTTTATTTTTTTGGTTGAACTCGCCACTCAGTCCCTCTGTACTTCAAGGGCACAGTCACTTAACTGTAATAACTGCTCATGCTGTTTACTCAACAATTTTAGATATAGGTCAGCATAATAGTTCAGGCTTCCCTGGTGGCTCAGATGGTAAAGAATCCGCCTGCAATGCAGGAGACCTGGGTTCGATCCCTGGGTCAGGAAGATCCCCTGGAGGAGGGCATGGAAACCCACTCCAGTATTTTTGCCTGGAGAATTGCATGGACAGAGGAGCCTGGCAGGCTCCAGGTCCACAGAGTCCCAAAGAGTTGGCATGACTGAAGCAACTTAGCACACAATGTAATAGTTATTTTATCAAATCCTAGAAACTCTTCCCACCTTTTCATTCTTTCTCTACCTTTGCTCACCAAGAAAAAAAGATGTCCTTCTTTACCTGTAGAGGTAGTACAAATGCAGGGAAATACATTTCTCACTTTGCTATACCTATACCACTTCTTCCTTTGTTAAAAAGGGGTATAAAAGAGAAAGGAGGAAACCCTGGCCTACATAAACAGCACTAAATACAAACAGTAGAAATGGGCTTCTGGGTGTTAAACTGGACGGAGAGGTTGTTATGGCAACCTAAGGCACCAGTATTAACACAATGCCATCAAACTTGTGACTGCGATGGTTGCTGTGTTCTCCACGGTTTGTCTTTCTGCTAGGACAGGAGGCAAGGCTTTTACGTAATCAGTGACATCTAGATTTAGAATCGGCAGACAAACTAGGAGGGGTTCTGGGGTCCAGAGCTTAGCTGTAATTTTCCAGGCCGAGGTTTATATTTCCCTTTGAAGAGAAATGGGACACTCCTAACCGATCTGCCTCAGTTAGCCTTGTTCTAAGCACATAGTTTTGAATGTGGAGGATGAATGATACAGATAGTCCACTAATTCCCTAAAGGGAGTCTGAAGTTCTCTCGAATTTAAGGAGCTTTTTGACTGGAATGTGAAATCGATCAGGAAAGAGTAACATGATACGATTGTGTGGTAACTGTCCAGGAGGACAGGTTCCCAGAGCAGAGATGGGCTGTGGGTCAGGATTCCCCACAGAGAAGGGATCCTGATGTCGGTGGGGAGAAGGGAGAGAATGGCAGTGAGCAGGAGATGGGAAACCCTGGTTTTTGCTGAGAGGAAAGGCTTGTGGGGATCCTGGGCAGGTGCTGCCCTGTGCAAGCTGTGACCGTGAGCTCAGCGAGGGAGGAGGAGATGAGCGCATGAGCCTTCCTTTGTGGTGGACGTCAGTCAGGAACAACGCGAGACTTCAGTGGTGATCCCGTGCTTAAGAATCTACCTGCCAATGCAGAGGACATGGGTTCGATCCCTGGTCCAGGAAGATCCCACGTGCCAGGGGGCAGCTGAGCCCATGCCCCACACCCACTGAGCCTGCGTGCTTCACAACAAGAGAAACGACCACAATGAAAGCCCACACACGGCAACAAAGAGTAGTCCCTGAACGCTGCAACTCGAGAAGGCCCACGTGCGGCAACAAGGACCCAGCACAGCGAAAAATAAATAATCAATGAATGTATTTTTAAATAATGATAATGAAATGTATTTTATAGATATAACCTGACATGCAAATCACTTTTGTTTCCTAAAACCAGAGATGTGTGTATAATTGTTTACTAAGTCGTTTCCAACTCTTTGCAACCCCATGGACTGCAGCACTCCAGGCTTCCCTGTCCTTCACTATTTCCCAGAGCTTGCTCAAACTCATGTCCATTGAGTCAGTGACGCCATCCAACCATCTCATCCTCTGTCACCCTTCTTCTCCTGCCCTCAATCTTTCCCAGCATCAGTGTCTTTTCCAATGAGTCAGCTCTTCAAATCAGGTGGCCAAAGTATTGGAGCTTCAGCTTCAGCATCAGTCCTTCCAATGAATATTCAGGACTGATTTCCTTTAGGATTGACTGGTTTGATCTCCTTGCTGTCCAAAGGACTGTCAAGAGTCTTCTCCAGCAACACAGTTTAAAAGCATCAATTTTTCAGCGCTCAGTCTTCTTTATGGTCCAATTCTCACATCCGTACATGACTACTGGTAAAACCATAGCTTGCACTATATGGACTTTTGTCAGCAAAGTGACGTCTCTGCTTTTTAATATGCTGTGTGTCGAATAAGGCCTGGAAATGGGAAGGTCAACAGGGGTCAACAGTTTAAGTGGTGTTCTAGAATGTGCCATCTAGAAAGGAGTGTTGAGCCCCAGGTTCAGAAGGAGGGAAGAGGAAAGCAAGGGTGGGCAAGCCAAAGAGAGGAGGTAACAGCAACCAGAAAACTTCTCCTCAAATACTGTTTATTTATCTAAAGAATCACCTCATTCATAAGCCACAGCTGTGTGTAAACCCCGCCATGCTCACTGATGGAGATACAGGAGTGCTTCCAAACAGCACTCACCAACCAGCCCACAAAAAGGCCCAGAGCCTCTCGGTTCCAAAACACCCCAGACACACAGAGAAGCTGCCTCTTACAGGCAGACCCTTGAGTGGGAAAGCCTAGAAAACCCCATCATCGCAAACAGAACTACTCTGCAATTCCCTCCGGATGCTGTTTTCACTTTCCTGAAAAAGAGAATAAAGAACCGAAGTTAAGCAAGAGCAGTGGAATGCACATTTTAAAAACTTTTTTGAATGTTAGTATTTCACAGTTTACAGAGTCCCTTCACAAATAGTTTTTGCATTCAATTCACACAGCGATCATGTGGGCTGTGCAGAACGGAGAGAGATGCTCCCATTTTACAGATGAAAACAGTGAGGCAGCGTGGCAAACCACGCAGACCCGGCAGAGCTGTGCCCTCTCCAGAGCTGAACCCGGAAGTGAATCCTCCTCCATGGTCAGACCCTCCACCTTTTCTATGGAAAGGAGCCTCAAGATACCAGACCAACCCCACCTATAAAAGAAATGTCAGATCACACAGAATCCACATAAAATTGCTTGAAAGGGCTACTGCCTCTCCTCGCAGGCTGTCCTTCTTACTATTGGCATATCCGCTGAATGTCACAGCTTCCGCGCCCAAAGTCTTGCCAGAGAACAGGCTGCCAGCCTGCGGGGTGGGGAATGCTGTGAAGTGGTCGAATCTGGAAAAGGCCTGGGGCGTGCGGGAGGGGCAGCGGTGACCAGGGTTCCCAGGGGCAGTGATTAAACAGGGCTTTGTGTCGATTCAGACACTGTCTCTGGGACCTCACTTATTTCTGCTTTCCAAATAAATAAATATCAGAGAGGATAGCTGGGGTCAGTTTAGAAAATTAGAATTTGCTTGGGGGGGGAAATATGTTCTGGAAAAGATAAACAGTAGCTTGCAGTTTCACTGTTGGAACATTTGTTACAAGGTCCTGGTATCGATCTTTTATCACCCAATTTCCAGTGGGAGCTGTGATATATGACGGCGCCGGGAAGCCCTAATTCGGGTGGGTGAATCAGGGAGGGCCTTCTACAGGGTCTGCAGCAGGGAAGCATCCATCTTGGGGCCTGCGAGGTGGGGTGGGGGTGTCACTGGCTGCGGAATTCCAAGGGGAGTTCCATGCTGAGCTGTGTGCAAATGCATATCCAGGCTGAGGAGTGTTAGGGGTTTATGAGGAGGGTGATTAAAATTGTATCAAAGAGGCTTGTGCAGCTTATGGTTCAAGTTAACTGTATGAAGTAAACAGGCTTTAACGGCCTCCTGGGAGTGTGACAGATAGTCTGTGGGTGTTACGGCAGCATGGTACCGGTGAATGTTCTGGCCATCCCAAACTAATCACCATCTGTGAGCACAGGTCTCTGGGGAGCGTCTGGTGGTTGGACAATCATGGTAGTTAGCATTTTTAATCAGCTTCTGTGCAGCACAGATAGAAACCTTATGCTCAAGCCTTTCTTTATTTCCTAGCCGTGTAGAATTACTTCGAGCAGAGCAGACGAGGATTTGGGCTGTGGCTTCTGCAAGATGCGCTTGGTGGTTCTCGCCACTCCCTCTTCCCCAGCCCCCAGCCTGAGCGTGAAAATTAGCCTGGCCACATGCTCATGCTCACTGCCCTGAGGGCTTCTCTTTGCCAGTAGCAGAAGGGACCTCCAGAGGAGCAGGAGGGGGAGTTTGCTCTGTGTTCAGTGGGGCATGCTGTCTCTGGTCAGTTTCTGTCTCTCCGCCTTTCTCACCTGTCTGGCCCTTTCATCCCACCACCCCGACCCCTGCTCTAACACACATGTACCATCATGTACTGACATCTTTTTTCCTGTTGTTGTTTTTCTGGGGAGACACCACTTGAGGCCTACAGTTGGGTGCCCTGTAGGAACCAAGGCACGAGGGAAGCTTGGTGGTACCATCCTTGGAAGTTAGCAGGCTGCAGACAGCTGATCCTGTAATTGGGGGTTAAAGGGGATGGTATCGGTTACCTTTTGTTAGAAACAACCTTGTTGTTGTTGTTCAGTCACTCAGTCGTGTCTGACTCTTTGCAACCCCGTGGACTACAGCAGACCAGGCTTCCCTGTTCTTCACCATCTCTTGGAGTTTGCTCAAACTCATGTCCATTGAGTCAGTGATGCCATCTAGTCATCTCATCCTCTGTCACCCTCTTATCCCCTTGCCCTCAATCTTTTCCAGTATCAGTGTCTTTTTCAGTGAGTCAGCTCTTCACATCAGGTGGCCAAAGCATTGGACAAACAACCTACCCCTAAACTTAGTGACTGTTTTATATGGCTCACAAGTCTTTGGGTCAAGTGGGCGATTGTACTTATCCGGGGCATCTCGCTTAATCTCTGCTGGCCTCTCAGTCATCTGTGGTCAGCTGGGGTTGGCTGCTCTAGGGGGCCTCTGCCAGTGTCTGGAGATCAACAGACTGCTTGGTCTGGGGGCTGAGGTCCCAGCTGAGCCGGCTTCTCTCCAATCCCTGTGACCTCTCACCCTTCAGTGAGCTAACTCAGGCAGTCCATGCGATTGCAGGGTTCTCAGAGCAGCAAGAGGGACAGGCCCCAGTGCATAAGTGTTTTTCAAGTTCAGCTTATGACACCTTGATGCTCCATCTGTGATCAGAGCAAGTCACGTGGCTGGTCCAGAGTCTGTGTGGGGAGGGACAACCAGGGATACAGGGGGCGTGACCAAGTTGGGGGCCATTTCTTCAACCATCTGCCTCAGAGAGGTTAGGTTTCCTTGTCTTCCTGACATTTCTCTGCCACCTCTCATGCTGCCTAGAATTTTCCACTATAGACTTATTCCTCGACTGGAGCTGAAACTCACATGGGAACCAGCAGGGAGCTGGGTGTTGGTAGCTGCTGCCTCCTGCCAGACCAGGACGGGCCTTTAGCAGCAGCCAAGTTGGAAGTGATGGGCCAGCTGAGCATCCTATAGCAGTGGGCTTCCTCAGGTGGAGTCACTGGAACCCTAGTTCTGATCTGCTCTGCCCACGTGTCTGGAGAACAGTGAGTGGCAGTGAACAAAGTGAGACTCTCTTTGTGATGCTAGGAACTGGGAGCCTGGCGGGATGGATATAATGTAGGACTCAAAGGGATGGCCCACTGAGGGGAAGATCTCACGTCCCCTGCTCCCAGGCCTACAAAATGAGAAGCTCCAGTACTCTGTCATCCTGGATCATCCGTGATGGGGCAGGTTTACTAGTGTTGTAGGCTTGCCACGTGGTGCTAGTGGTAAATTAGCCGCGTGCCAATGCAGGAGACACAGGTTTGATTCCTGCGTCAGGAAGATTCCCTGGAGTGGTAGTCCACTCCAGTATCCTTGCCTGGAGAATCCCATGGACAGAGGAACCTGGTGGGCTACAGCCGATGAGGTCACAAAGAGTCAGGCACGGCTGAAGTGACTTAGCACACACACATACACACACTAGTGTTCAGCAAAGGCTTGACTGAAATGACTTTAAGGGGCCTTTTGTCTGCACCTGTTTAGGAGTCCCAAGAACTGCTTTCTGCTGCTGAAAGAGATGGCACTTTGGGAAAAGTCAATGAAGAGATTTCTTTACAGTTGAGATTTTTCAGCAAGGCAAACATATGGAAGATGTAATATCTGGAGGTTGCCAGGAATATGAGCTTTTATTGCTTTTTAAATAGGAACTCAGAGAACACCATTTCTACATTTTGTCATTACCTGTGAGCACCTAGCATGAGCTCATATAATTGGGTAATGGTGGTGATGATGGTGGTGATGATTACAACGACAGCAGTGATGATGGTGATGCGTGCCTACATTTATTGGGCTCACTATGTTCTGGGCACAGTTATACATACTTTACTTAATTCTTATGACAACTTCATAAGATAGGTAATACCTTGGAGAAGGAAAAGGCTACTTACTCCAGTATTCTTACTTGAAGAATCCCATGGACAGAGGAGCCTGGTAGGCTGCCATCCATGGGGTCACCAAGAGTCGGACACGACTGAGCGACTAAACAGCAGCAGCAGCAGCAGAGTAATGCCTATTTTCATACAGAGGCATACTGAACAACCAAGAGATCAAGGGAGATAACCAGGGTTACATGGCTAGTCAGTTAAGGATTAGGTTTTGAGGTGGTTTGACTCCAGAGCCTGTACTCTTTCCTCTGCCGGTATATATTCAGTAGAATCTCAGTGAACGGATCTCAGTGAACGATTCTCAACAAACAATGCCACCGAGCTGATAGATCCCCTTCTGTTTGTGTGAAAGGACATCTCAGTTGGCCCCACGATGGTTTCCATGCATGGTTTTCTATCAGATGACTCTACTTTTAGATTTAGGACTCACAAAGAGGTTATTAGGTTTCAGGATTTCACAAGCAAGTTAAAAAAAAAAAAAAGGCTTTGTCTTCATCGTAAGAGGCTACATAGTTGAGTTGCTAACTTCGTACATTACTAAGAAGAAATTTTTTTAATTCTAAATATCATATACCATTATCTCCTAAAAGAAAATATATAGTGTAGTGATTAAGCGTTCTGGAGTCATACAGATTTTGATAATACTATTGACTAGTGATCTGTTTGACTTTTGGAAATTTAAATAACGTCTCTGCCTCAGTTAGGGCTTCCCTGGTGGCTCAGACAGTAAAGAGTTTGCCCGCAATGCAGGAGACCAGAGTTAAATCCCTGGATCAGGAAGATCCCCTGGAAAAGGAAATGGCAACCCATTCCAGTATTCTTGCCTGGAAAATCCCATGGATGGAGGAGCCTGGTGGGCTACAGTCATGGGGTTGCAAAGAGAAGTACACAAGTGAGCAGCTAACACTTTCACTTTCTTTCTGCCTCAGTTTCCTCATTGTCAAATGGAGATAGTTGTAACACTACCTTCCTTATTAGGATGATTGGGAGAGTAAATGAAATAATGTATGTAAGACACTTGAGAGCCTGACACAGAGCACTTGATGCCTTTTGTGTCATTTTTTATTATTATTCTTAACACCTCAAAAGCAAGAGATACATTATTTTAGAGTAAGGAACCATCCTTTACGTTGAAGTTGGAAATATCACTGCACTGTTGTGTTTCTCTCATCTTACTTGGTCCCAGGCCAGGAGTGGTCTGGGAGCCATGGGAAGCCCTGCGGACAACTGGCCTCCCCCAGCAACACATGTGCAGAGCAGCGGCACCCTCCCTCTCAGTACGGAGGTTGGTGGGTAGGACGATAAAGGGCTGCAGGCAGAGCAGGTTGGTTCCAAGGAGGATAATGTGAAGCAAACAGAGGCAGTATGGAAATTTCCCAAAGTTGAAATTGTCCCAAAGCACAGCCCTGACCCCTCCTCCAGATTCAGGAAGTCAGGACTCCTTGTGGCTCCTTTATGAGTGGTTAAGAGCCAGATGACGTCATTAAAAAAAGGCCTAACATGGGGCTTCCCTGGTGGTCCAGTGGTTAAGAATCCACCTGCCAATGCTGGGGACATGGGTTCCATCCCTGGTTGAAAAAGATCCCTCATGCCATAGCTGTTTGCCACAACTACTGAGCCTAGAGCCCTCCAGCCACAACAAGAGAAGCCGCTGCAATGAGAAGCCCGCACCCTACAACTAGAGAGTAGCCCCTGCTCATCACAACTAGAGAAAGCCTACGCGCAGGAACGAAGACCAGTGCAGCCAAAAGTAACTAAATAAATTTTAAGGAAGAATAGGCATAGCATGCCTCTTTCAGCATTGTAGAAGTCCTATTTTAGCCTTTCTTAACACATAGGAGCCCATGTAGACTGACCACGGTAGTGAAGAGAATTCCATGGCCTTCCTCCTCGCCTCTCACACACATGCTGAGTGGACATGCGGTAAAGAGAACTCCAGCAAGACACTGAGCTGGGTGATCTGTTGATCCCTTTGCTGCTGCTCCATTAGAAACAATGGCCCTTCTTAGCAGAAAAATCAAAAGTGACAACAGGAGGGAAAGTGGATTTAACTGCAGAGCGTTAGGTGCACGTCCAACTGTCTAACCAACCAGCCACCTGGTTCCCAGGCCGCCTCACACTCCACTTTGAAACCTGCAGAGGACGCCCAGACTCTGCCCACACTCAGCATTTCAGCCCCTCTTTCAGTCATTCATGTGTCTGGCACTCACTCCCAGATGTCTCTGAGAACAAGGACAAACACCCAGGCTTCATGATATGCTGCCCTCTCTACCCACCAGTCCTCAGCAAGAGATGTGCGCACAGTAGGTTCTCCCTAAATCTGTGAAGAGCAGAATGAAAGCACTTGATCAATAACTGAGATCCATGTGGCTATATTCATCCACTCCCAAGCTCTACAGCATCGGAGTTTTGTTCTTGTTGTTGAATCAAAATTTTAGTCTTTCAGAATAAATTCTGTTTTCTTAAAATTAATAACAAGTGACAGACTGTATTTTATATATACCCCTGAAATGTGTAAAGCAATTAGGGAGAAGAGGGCTTCCTTCCCTGAGTGGATTTATGTTATATATGCAAACTCTATCAAAGGTAAATCCTGCTTTTCAATGAAATTAACATTTTCCAGCAAGCCACTCTCTCCATTGTATTTAAAGATCCCAGTGACTCATGCAAACTCTGCCAGTGTCGCTGTGATGGGAATGAAGGGTATTAGATCCTAGAAAGCTCAAACTCAGCCCTCAAATGAGAAGGAGCAGGTGGTATGGAAGGGTGGTCCAGCTCTCTGTTCTCAGGAGAAATAGAAGGTACTCAACTGAGAGCCTTTATCACTTTCAGAGAACCCTAAAGATTAAAGGAAAGAGGAAATGACGGTGTACAAAGGAATTAAAGAAGAGGAGAAACTGAAGTAAGGGACAAATGTAAATATTTCAGTAGATGGAGACCATGAAGATTGCTGAGCAGGATGTTTAGCTGGAGACAACCAGGGCGACCCAGGTGCCTGCAAGAGCTTATTGCAGCTGTGATATGGGACCTTGTTCTTCCAAAAGTATAAATACAACCTCTGCTGCTAAAGTAGTAATGATACTTTGTGCCTTTAATATCAGGGGGCAAGGTTTTATATTTTGCTTAGATTATTAGTTGATAGCTTGTTTTTAACCTATCTAAAAAGTGTCTGGTTTTTGTATCGTCAGCCTCCATGAACTTTTTTTTAACTTTCTATTTTGTATTGGAGTATAGCCAATTAACAATGTTGTGATAGTTTTAGGTGGACAGCAGACGGACTCAGCCATACATATACATGTATCCACTCTCTCCCAAACTCCCCTGCTATCCAGGCTGCCACATAACATTGAGCAGAGTTCCCTGTGCTATACAATAGGTCCCTGTTGGTTCAAATTTCTGGTTTTCATGCTTAAAGGAAGACCCAGCCTTCTCAGACCATCACGCATGTGTGCTAAGTCGCTTCAGTTGTGTTCAACTCTTTGTGACCCAATGGACTGTAGCCAGACAGACTCTTCTGTCCATGGAACTCTCCAGGCAAGAAAACTAGAGTGGGTTTCCATGCCCTTCTCCAGTGGAATCTTCCTGACCCAGGGATTGAACCCACGTCTTCTGCATCGCAGGCAGATTCTCTACCACTGAGCCACCCGAGAAGCCCTCTCACACCAGATCTCTCCCTTAAGAGGTTTCCTGCTTCCTTCATAGGACGTTCATCCATGCATTCAGCAAGCATGGATGGGGCACCTGCAGTATGATAGGTACACTGCTAGATTCTGGGTGAACAAAAGGGGTTTAAAAAAAAGAGTCCCTGATCCCTTGGAATTTACCACTTAGTGAATCCTACTGCCGTACTTGGTAGTATAGCCAGGCTGGAATAGCAGACTCGGAAGCTGGAAGGTAGAACAGAGTGAGGAGTGAGCTGGCCGCCGTGCATGGGAAATGCCAGTCTGGGCCAGCCCCTCTCTGAGGCATCTCTTCCCAGTGCACTGCCTGTGGGAATGTTTTCAAAGGAATCCACACATTGTGTGAAGGTGAGCACCCCCGGGGGTCTGTCCAAGGCTCCGGAGGCTTCAGGTTGGGGCGGTTGACTCTCCTCTGTGAGGCGGTCACAATGTGGCACGGCACCGAGAACGGGTTTCCGTGTTCTGCATGATTCACTTCCCACCGTCTTCAGTCTCTCTTTGGTCTCAGCCCCCATATTGCCATCTGCCAACAGAAGGTTTTTTGAGGCTTTCTGTCAACTCAAAAGACTTCCTTTTCTCCAGCCAGTTTGGTCTTGCAGATTTTTTGTTGTGACGCCAACAGCCAGGCTGTAAACAGACCTCGCCCAGCCATCCCTTCTTTCAAAAGCCCCATAGAACTGGGTCATGGAGTTGTCGGGTAGTCCTGACGCAGGTTATGCTGCGCTGCAACTTTTCATGTACGTTGCTTCTGGAATACTAAACTTGTTTCCAAACTGAATAGTTTCCAATGAGTATTTAATGGGGGTTTTTCATTTGAAATAGATTGAAAACAAGCCATTTCCTACTCCCATTTCAAACAAATTTTGGTCCAATTATTTTCCTTTTTTTAACATAAAGTTAAATGGACTATTCTGCCCATCCCTGACTGAGCCGAACCATGATTTCTCTTGATTATGCTTTTATGCTGTGAATCATAAGGCTCCAGAGACATAATGGACGTCTGTGGGAGAGTGGCAGCAATTTTTAAAATTCTGCCAGTGCTTGTCAGCTTTCGCTCCAGCGCCTGCTGTGCAGGAAGAAAGCTCACCACCAAAGGGAAAAAAAAAATCTGCCAACAAAACCAGCACTGACCGCCTGTCCTGTTGGGTGGGGGTGGGGGGTGGAACAGGGTTGAGCCTCCTTGCTACCAGTCTATGTAGGGCATGCACTCAGCCACCAGTGAAGCCCAGTTTCCAACCACCCAGCCCTCCTCCTTCCCCCATCCTCCAGTCATTAGCTTTTTGTGGTGTTGAAGGGTTCTCTTTCTTTCCCAGCCTCATTTTTCTTCGTTTCACTTGGACCATGGCCTCGGGGGAGAGGAACAGCTCTTGGCACCCTGCCTTCCCCTCGGTCCTCTACCTCCAGCAGCCTAACAAAATAGAAAATAGAGCACCCTGCAGGCCTTCTTCTTGGGTGGTGGGGTTGCTTGTTGTTTTGCTTTTTGGATGGAGGTGTGGTCGTCATTGTGGATTTGCAGAAGGTTCCAGAAAACTCAGGAGAGGAAAGTACTTCTTGCTTCCAGTTTCTGTCTCTGGTCAGGGCAGCTGCCCTCCTAGCAGGTAGGCAGGGGAGTCTTGGACACTGCCTTTTAATGGAGACAGTTCCTTTGCTCTCACCCACCAGTGCCAAGAATTTAACTAGCCCCACTGAAGAAATCGAGCCCTTCCTCCCAGCTGCCAGTCGAGGAAGCACAGATGCTTTCTTGGATTTTGGAAAAAGCCCTTTATGCCTGCCCGGAAGTCTTTGGTGCAGGAGCCATCAAGGCTTTGGCTTTGAGGAGAGGTGGAGGATGGCCTGCTCTGTTTAGTGGCTTCTCCCTTGGCTTTCTACTGCTGCACAGTGTTCGGTTCTCAGTGTTGCTCTCTGCCTGCCTTGCTGGGCTCACACCTTCCCACCAGCACCCAGCAGAGACACACCACCTCCTTGTTCTGGGGAGGCAGACACATCTCAACTCAAAACACCACTCACCCTTTCCTCCCAAACCCCAACTGTGGTGCATCTGCCAGCATCTCCATGGGACCTTGACTGAGGTGCAGAGGCGGCAGGTGACTTTGTTTGTCTTTGTCGATGTCTTCAGCATCACCAGGAGGAAGTGACCTGGCCTCTGCCTGAACCTCCTATGCAGGAAAGCTTAGCCCTGAGCAGGTGCCATAAGGGTGTGTGTGTGTGTGTGTGTATGTGTGTGTCCTGAGCAGGTGCCATAAGGGTGTGAATGGATGTGTGCACCGCTTAGTCGTGTCCAGCTGTGCCTGCCAGGCTCCTCTGTCCATGGGATTCTCCAGGCAAAAATACTGGAGTGGGTTGCCATTCCCTTCTCCAGGGAATCTTCCCGACCCAGGGATCAAATCTGGGTCTCCTGCGTTGCAGGCAGATTCTTTACTCTCTGAGCCATCAGGGAAGCCTGCCATAAGGATACCTCTCATTCACTTAGACTTGCCCACTATGTAACATGAAGTCTGTTACATTCTCCCATTGGTTCACAAAGAGTAGATTCAGTCTCCTTGCTACCCACAATCCCTCCAGACATTTGAAGGTAATTACATATTCCTAACTCAGTCTTCCTTCTTCAGGCCTACCTTCATGTTTCTTTTCTTTTTTTTTTAACTTTGGTATATAAATGTATGATGAAACTTCACTGGCCGTCTCCCTCCTGCTGCGTTTCATCCCTCGAGTGATATGCTTATTCATGTTACCAGTCATTACTTGTGTTATTGGATAAAAACTTCTTTTTGTTCTGTTTTCTTTTAGTTATTCAGTGTTGCGACTTCAGTTGGGCTTATATGTCTTTTTTCAGGTAATTTTTATTGGAGTATCATTGCTTTACAGTGTCGTATTAGTTTCTGCTGTATAGCAAAGTGAATGAGCTATATGTATACATATAGCTCTTTTTTGGATTTCTCCTCTTTTTTGGATTTCCTTCCCACTTAGATCACCACAGAGCATTGAGAAGAGTTCCCTGTGCTATACAGTATTCTCATTAGTAACCTGTCTCATACGTAGTATCAATAGTATACATATGTCAATCCCAGTCTCCCAATTCATCCCACCTCCTCTTTCCTCTCTGATATCCATACTTTTTTTTTTCCTTTACATCTGTGTCTTTATTTCTGTTTTGTAAATAAGACCATCGATACCATTTTTCTAGATTCCACATGTATGTGTTAATATATAGTATTTGTTTTCCTCTTTCTGACTTACTTCACCCTGTATGACAGTCTCTAGGTGCATCCACATCTCTTCAAATGGCACAATTTCATTCATTTTTATGGCTGAGTAATATTCCATTGTTTTATATGTACTACATGTTCTTTATCCATTCTTCTGTTGATGAACATATAGGTTGCTTCTGTGGCCATTCTCATAGTTCTTGGCTTCCCAAACTATGTCATTCTAGTTTCTATGTTCCTGACATCGCTGGCTTGTTAGTTCTTCAATCTGGGATATCCAGCGCTAGGTGAGTGACTGTCACTGCCTTTGACAGAGACTCACGCTACCGTTTAGTGGTGTTGGCTTTCCTGGTGGTTTACCAGAAATGCTCATTTATTCCAAACTTACTTTGAGTCTTTCTTCACATATATCATGTTTGGCATATTTGCCCCACCTTCATGTGTGCATTTATTACTAAACCTGTGTGCAAACTACGTTCATTCCTGATTAAAGGTCATTTTACTGGGATAAGATGGAATTCACCCACTGCTATGGTCTGTTAAGATGTTTTGGATCTGTGTTTCATGGTCCAGCATATTACTGTTTCCCACTTCATGTTGTATGAAAACTCAGTTCAGCTGCTACATGTACAAGACATTGTGCTCAGCCTGGGGATACAGCAGGAACACTATAAGCACCGACACCTCCTTCAAAGAACTCCCTGGGACAGACAGCGCATGAGATGGGAAATACAGAAGCGCAGAGAAAAGGTACCTGACAAAGGTAGTGTCTGTCAGTGGGAGTCAGCCACGAGAAGAACCCGGGATTAATGCTCCAGGCCAGGCAGGGGCCAAAGCCTGGTGTGTGTGGTCCTCAGATGATGCCCCCCATCCTCATTTGTTGCTAATACAACTGATAGGATGAAAAGAAATTCCCATTGGAGACCGTCATCATCCCCCTGTGGGCACATCAAACATTTAAGAACTCACCTAATTGCATTTTTGTCCCAACCACATTTCTCCCTCCTGACCATATGAACTGCATGGGAAAGCTCATTTATATCCCACTGAATGCAGGCCTGTCCTGTCTACACAATTTTCTGAGTTTATCAATCTCATGCCCAATGAAAAAGTCTCATTCTGATGACTCGCTCTTCATAACCCATGTGGGGTTCCACCATTTTCCTCCCTAAGACGTCACCAGCTATCATCCTGATCATTTGTCTTCTTTGCCAAGTCACTAGTTAAGGGAGTAGGTCAGTGGCAAAGTGGTACCTAGAACCCCAGTGTCCAGACTCCTGGTCCAGAGATCTTTCCTTCCCATCTCTCTGCCCTCCCTGCAGCCCACCTCTTAACAGCAGACATCACATGAGGCTTCTGAGAGCATGTACTTGGGCCCTGCCATGCAGACCTGGAGCCAGCAAGCCAGGAAGGCTATTGGAGAATGGGAGGAGAGGTCCCCTACTCCCAGACACTGATTCTGCCCAGTCCTTGGCTTCTGCCTCTTCAGAAGGCCTAGCAGTAGACAGCTTGTGTGATGCTCAAATTTTTTTTTTAATGATTTTTCTTAAATTTTTAAACAAGTAGCTGTATTTTATTTTATTTTAATTTTTATTATTTAATTGACTGCACTCGTTCTTAGTTGCAACATGTGGGATCTAGTTCCCTGACCAGGGATCAAACCCAGGCCCCCTACATTGGGAGCTCAAAGTCTTAGCCACTGGACCGCCAGGGAAGTCCCTTGTGTGATGCTTTATGGTGAACAAAACACCCTGCTGTTTATTCTCTCCTTTATGTCTCACATCATCCCCATGGAGTCAGTGGAGAAATAGTTCGGCTTCCATTGTGTACGTGGGGCTCAAACAGTAAAAGAGACTTGGCCCCAGTCACCAGACTATACTAAATAGCCGAGCTCTGGTGCCCAGGCGCCTTCAGGTTTCTCTCCTCTCCTTCTTTATATCAGTGATGACATCAACTCCCTGACCTCTCCCCTCTCCAGAATGCTGGCTGAGTGATTGGGTAAGCGAACATAAATAGAAAAAAATAGATTGCATTCCAAGCACTAAGGAGGCAAGATAACTGACTACTGAGGCCACACTACGGACCTTTAGAGCATTTTCCTGACACTCTCCAGCTAAAAAGGAACACGGACAAGTGACACGAGCAATCCCGAGGCTTTAACTGACTGTCTTGTAGGAACAAGCCCAGTGTGAGTTATTCTAAGCCAGATGACAGGAGTGGAATTCAGTAATGTTTCAGAGGTACTTTTAGATCCACGGAGAGGAGTAGTGTTGTAAAGAGCTCTATAAAAATGGTTTAAAATAACAAGTTGAGGGAGAGAGGAAGCAGAAGCACAGACCTGAGTCGTCCCAACCTGAGCAGGCTTACTACTAACAAACTGGGTTTGCTGAAACCCCCGTGGTGCTGGGCCTAGCAACACCTTTGGATAGCTCCTAGGCTCAAGAACCAAGAGCCTTTTCCTGCTGAGGGGTGTGAATTGTCCAGATCCTTTACGTGTGAATTAGAAATAAGCCAAGGTTGGACTTCCCTGGTGGTCCAGTGGTTAACAATCTGCCTGCCAGTGCAGAGGACGTGGGTTGGATCCCTGGTCCAGGAAGATGCCACAAGCCATGGAGCCGCTAAGCTGGAGTGCCTCTACCGCTGAGCCGGTGCCCTAGAGCCCGTGCTCCACGACAAGAGATGCGCTCCGCAACTGGAGAGCAGCCCTCACTTGCCACAACTGGGGAAAGCCGGCGAAAGCCGGCGCGCAGCAGTGAAGACTCAGCACAGCCAAAAATAAACAAGAAACAGGCCAAGGCAGATGTTTTCCTAACTCTTGTGGAGTGTCTTGGTAGTGGCAAAGACCGTCAGCATTTTTCTAGGACTTGCTGAGTCTTTGAAGTCTACTAGAATTCCAGGATTGAGGGTTCCTTTGTTTCTTAGCAAGAGCAAAGGGACAAGTACTCTGTCTTTCAGTCCTTGGTGAATGAGACCTTGAGACTTCATAATTAAAATGGATTTAATAGAGGCCAGAAGCAGGGATATCTGCCCCAGTAAGCAAGCATCTCCTGTCAGTAGGAGAGAGTGTCCTTTGTATTTAAACAGTTTCTCCAAAAGGCTCTAAATGAGATTTGGGACTTAAACAAGATTTGGTGTGATTTGCTAATTACCCAAGTTACTATTACCTGATTAACACAGGAATCCTAATAGTCTGTTGCACTGCCTTTCTTCCGGGTGCCAGGAGGCCTGACATCTGTCACCTGCTCACTTGGAGGCATTTTAATTAACCCAAATCATATGTAGGAATGTCTTTTTACCTGACTAGCAAAGGCCTCTGACACAGTGATGATGTAACTGGAAGGGTTGGAACTAGAGCAATTAAATTTCTTTCTCTATATCACAGGGGAGGCCAGGCCTACAGTTTGGATTTTTAAAATGATAATAATAATAATTAGTTGTGTCTTTGTGACCCATGGGCCCAGCAAAGCCTGGACACTCACTGAATTGGAAACTAGGAAGCCCCAGTAATAATGACTTTCCTCTTTTGACCACTAGAAGACTTGCATTTCAGAAATGGAGTGTTGGTGTGATACAGCCATGTAGGTGAGAGTCTCTGAAGGTTTCCCTGGAGATCTGAATGGCTTCGGGGTGTGCCAGCAGGCTTGCTCTATACAGCAACTGGTAACAGTCTTTCCCTCAAATCAAGATGACTTATTTACCTAGTTCTGAGTCCTGAAGCTTGTCCCTAGATGGGCCATATGCTGAAAGGGCTGAACATCATCCAGGTCTGGGGCCTATGTTTTTTGTGACCAGACTCTTTTCTTCTAAAATAGGCAAGGTGGTGCTATTTGTAAAGAACCTGCCTGCCAATGCAGGAGACATGAGACACTGATTCAATCCCAATGTCAGAAAGATCCCCTGGAGAAGGAAATGGCAACCCACTCCAGTATTCTTATTGAAATCATGTATACATTGTGAAAGGATCCAGTTAATTAATACATATGTATTTAGGTATGTGTGTGTATTTTTGGCAAGAACATTTAAATTCTACTCTCCCAATAACTTTCTTATTCAGCCATGAGAAAGAAATGCTGCCATTTGGTTCATGGATAGACCTTGAGGGCACTTTGCTAAGTGAAATAATCCTTATTTCACAGAAAGACAAATACTGTATGATATCACCTGTATGTGAAATCTTTTTCTTAAAAAAGTCAAACTCAGAAATAGCAGAAAAGTGGTTGCCAGGGACTGGAGCTGGGGGATGAAAAGAAAAAAGATAAGTTGATTTAAAAAAAAATAAGGTACACCTTTCAGTTATAAGATGAATAAGGTCTAAGGAAAGTGAAAGTCGCTCAGTCGTGTCTGACTCTTTGCAACCCCATGGACTATATAGTCCATGGAATTCTCCAGGCCAGAATACTGGAGTGGGTTGCCATTCCCTTCTCCAGGGGATCTTCCCAACCCAGGGATGGAACACAGGTCTCCCATATTGTAGTTGGATTCTTGATCAGCTGAGCCACCAGAGATGCCCAAGAATACTGGAGTGGGTAGCCTATCCCTTCTCCGGCAGATCTCCCTGACCCAGGAATCGAACTGGGGTCTCCTGCATTTCAGACGGATTCTTTACCAGCTGAGCTGCCAGGGAAGCCCAAGATCTGAGGATCTAATATTAAATGTGGGGACCACAGTTCAGAAAGCTTCATTTTGTATTTCTTCTTTTGCTTTGTTGTTCTCTGTTTTGATTTCTTTTCAAATGAGATTATGTTGTACATATTATTTACCAACCTGTTTTAACAGCTTTGTTCAATTATAATTTATATGCCAGAAATTCACCCATACTAAGCATACAATTAAATTAGTTTTAGTAAACTTACAGGATTGCATGACCACAATTCAGTTTTGGAACATTTTCATCCCGCCAGTAAGATCCCTCATGAGCATCTGCAGTCTGTCCCCATTATTACCCTCAGTCCCAAGCAACCACTAATCTTACTTTCCGTCTCTGTATATTTGCCTTTTCTGAACACTTTGTAAAGACAGAATCATACAGTGCATAACCTTCTGCATCTGGCTTCTTTCATTTAGCATAATGTTTACAGGTGCATCTGTGTTGCAGAGTGTATTAGTAGTTTATTCCCCTTTATTGTTGAATAGTAGTCCACTGAATGGATATACCATCTTTTATTTACCCATTCACCAGTTAAAGAACATTTGTTTCTACTTTTGCCTTTTTTTTTTTTTTTTCTTCTTTTTTGGCTGTGCTTGGCCTTCGTTGCTGTGCAGGCAAGCTTTATCATGGTAAGTGGGGGCCACCTTTTAGTTGTGGTGCAGAGGCTTCTCATTGCAGTGGCTTCTCTTGTTTTGGAGCACAGGCTCTAGGCACATGGGCTTCAGTAGTTGCAGCTCAAGGGTTCTACAGGCTCAGTAGATGTGGTGCACGGGCTTAGTTGCTCTGTATGCAGCATGTGGAGTCTTCTCAGACCAGGGATCGAACTTGTGTCCCCTGCATTGGTAGATGAATTCTTATCCACGGTACCACCAGGGAAGTCCCTTTTGGCTGTTATTAATAACGCTGCCATAACATTCACATGTAAATCTTCTGAGTGGATATATGTTTTCATTTTTCCTGCTAGATACATAAGAATGAATTGCTGGATCATACAGTAAATTTCAGCTTAATTATTTTGAGATACTGCCAAATTGTTTTCCAAAGTGGCTGTACCATTTTATTAATATTCCCCCAGTAACCTGTGAGGGTTCTGATTTTTCCACATACCCACCAACATTTGTTATTGCCTGTCTTTGTGATTACAGCCACCCTATGAATATGAAGTGGTATCTCATTGTGGTTTTTAACCTGCATTTCCTAATGACTAATGATGCCAAACATCTTTTCAGGTGTTATTACCCATTTGTATATCTTCTCTGATGAAATACTGTTCAAATCTTTTGCCCATTTATCATATTTGGTGGTTTGTCTTCTTAGTATTGACTTTTAAGAGTTCTTTATATATTTTTTGTTAAAAGTCCCTTATCTGATATATAATTTGCAAGCATTTTCTCGCAGTCCGTAGGGCTTTCCTGGTGGCTCAGATGGTAAAGATTCCGCCTGCAGTGCAGGAGACCCAGGTTCGATCCCTGGGTTGGGAAGATCCCCTGGAGAAGGGAATGGCAACCCACTCCAGTATTCTTGCCTGGAGAATTCCATGGACAGAGGAGTCTGGCGGGCAACAGTCCATGGGGTCATGAGGAATCAGACACGACTGAGCCACTAACACTTCACTTTCTCCCGGTCAGTGGCTTGACTTTTCATATTCATGATGGTGTCTTTTGAAGTAAAAAGTTTTTCATTTTGATGAAGTCCAATTTGTCATTTTCTTCTTTTATAGATTATACTTTTGTTGTTGTTATCTAAGAAAATTTTATATAATACAAGGTCACAGAGACTCTCATATATTTTCTTCTGAAAATTTTATAAGTTTAGCTCTTACACTTAAATCTGTGTGATCCAATTGATTTTTGTGTATGATATGGAGAGTCTAAATTAATCTTCTTGCATGTGGATATTCAGTTGTCCCAGAACTCTTTCCTATTTAAATCCCCTGGCACTTTTGTCAAAGTCAATTGACTATAAATATAAAGATTTATTTCCAGACTCTTGATTCCTTTACCTTTGATCTATACATCTATCCTCTGTCATACCAGACTGTCTTGATTCCTGTGTTTTGGATAGGATGTTTTAAAATTGGGAACTGTGCATCCTCCAACATTCTTCTTTTTTAAAAGATTATTTTGACTATTTTGGCTCCTTTCCATTTCCATATAAGTTTTAAGATCATCTTGTCAATTTCTACCCAAAAAAGGTCTGCTGGGATTTTGATAGGGATTGCATTTAATCCCCAGATCAATTTGGGCAGAACTGCCATCTTAACAACATTGAGTCTTCCAAGCCATGAATATGGAATGTCTTTCTATTTATTTAGATCTTCTTTGAATTCTCTCAGAAGTGTTTTGTATTTTTCAGAGTACAAGTCTTATACTTTTTTGTTGAATTTATTCCTAAGTATTCATGACTTCTATGGTATTGTGAGAGGAATTTTTAAAATTTCTTTTTGAATTGTTCATTGATATATATATATATATATATATATATATATATATATATATGGAAATGTGATTGAATTTCACATGTTGATCTTATATCCTGTGATTTTGCCCTATTTGTTTATTAGTTCTAATAACAGTAAACTAGTCATTGTTTTGTAGGTTCCCCTGGATTTTCTATGTACAAGATCAGGCCATCTGTGAATAACCACATTTTGGAATCCTCCTTTCCCACATGGATGCCTTTTGTTTCCTTTCTTTGCATGACGCAGAATTTTAGGGGCTAAAACTCACCTAATGTCCTGGCAAATTTCCATGGTTATGCTGATAGTACGGATGAGGTGACAAGTTGCCAACTCTCACAGTTTCACATGAGCCTCTTGGAGGCGGAGAGAATTGGTGACTGCTATAGCAGAAGAGTAGAAATGCCACTTTGCACAGAGTTTTGGTTTCTTGATTTTCCTCTTAGTGGGTGGTTCTTTCAGCAACCTGACCAGAGAAGATGTGAAAACCCCTGAAACGAGCTTGAAAGAGCCCTGAGCAGGCAAAGATAGATGTCACACATCCTTCAAGATCATTTATGTAACCCACTGGAAAAATCTCTGATCTATGCAGAACCTCATCCCCAAGCCTACATGTTGTTTTAACAAGCATGGGTATTTGGCTTTCTAGGGTTTTTTTGTTTTGATTTTTGGTTTGGCATGGGTTTTTTTTTTTTGTAAGTGTGCTTTAGGAAGAGTGTTGGAGAAGAAACAAACCAAGAGCTGAACTCAAAGGACACCAAAAAATGAAAGAAGGATAGCTAACAGTAAGGGAAGAAATTGAGAAACCATTAAACACTCCACATATATTTCCTGGACTCCCGCTAGTGCAAACCTTGTGCTCAAAAAGTTAAAATCACCACTAGCAAGTCAACTGAAGGCAACTCTTCAGTCTTCATGGGCTGTGAGGGCATCAGCCAAGCAAGCCAAAATTCCAGTTGTCCCATCCATTTCTTCTGTGGCTGATGAATCAGACTCCAGTGCAATACTTTGTAACTTTCACTGTGTTTGTTAGAGTGAACCCATTGTTCTAGTCTTTCAGGATCTCTTTGGATTCCCATTCTGGGGTTTGCGCCAAAGATTAATAACTAGATCAAACAGTTATTTCTCACAGGGAATATAACCACATGTCCTCACAAAAGTTAAACACCATTCACTGCAGAATGAACACATTAGTAGTTTTTTTTATTTTTTTTTTTTTCTCCCATAGCCTTTTTAAAAGATCCTTATCAAGGAATATTAGGAAAAGGTATACAGCAACAAAATAAAAAACCTGCCATCTAGCCAGGCTTCTCATTGTTGGAGTGGGAATTTACAGGTAAACAAGGGAAGAGGTTAGACCAATCCATGTGGGAATGGATCCATCAGAGACATCAGTATGAGCTCATGTTTAGGTACAGATGATTGTGTATAGAACTATTTATAGATCTGTGAATACGCACACATGTATTTCTGTACGTTGTCAGCTGAGAGGGCCCAAAAGAAAGGACACCCCAGTAGCAATAAGCACACCTTCGTCTGGATCTTGGTTTCTAATACCATTTTCCAATTAAAAGAAAAACAGATTATAAGAGAAATGGCCAACTGTAGGATTAGGGCAGGAGATATATAAGATGAGCCCAGAGAAATTTAGAATGCCAGACGGTCAGAAAGTGCTGCAAAAGAAAAAAATGAAAATATGTCACAGACTTCCCAGGAGTCAACTGAAAGAGTCTCTAGTGGCTAAGCCTGGAGCAATTTGAGCAAAACAATAAAGTAACGTGGCATTTTGACCCATAGTATAACTGCCCATGATGCCATACTGATTATAAATTAATAAATGTAGGAGAAGAGAGAAACCTTCCATGTGGAAGAATTCCAAATAACACTTGTAAAAACTCTACTCTTATAAAGGGGAAACCTAACTCCCCTTTCCTTAAATGTGGACTGTGCATGGTAACTTCCTTCTGAAGAATATAGTGTAGAACTTCCCTGGTTGTCTAGTAGTTCAGAATCCACCTGCCAATGCAGGGAACATGGGTTCAATCGCTGCTCCAGGAAGGTTCCACATACTGCAGGGCAACTAAGCCCACACTGCATAACCACTAAGCCCGAGCCACAACTACTGAGGCCATGCTTAGAGCCTGGGCTCCACGAGAAAAGCCAACTCAACGAGAAGCCCACACACCACAACTAGAGAAAGTCCACACACAGCAACGAAGACCCAGCACAGCCAAAACAATCAATAAATTAAAAACAGCAACAACAACAAAGAATACAGTATGAAGGGGACAGTGGAGACAGCTGACAAACAGGACTTCAGACTGGTGATCAAGGTCAACATCAACAGTCATAAACCATATTGATAGTATATACTCTTGATATTATTGACGACATTTTTATCTCTGTGATCTCCCCCCCCAAAACCTTTAAATTCAGTCTTATTATAATAAAAAAATAAAACACATTCCAATAGTAGAACAGCCTATAAAGTCCCCAAAAAATGTTAAGATCATCACAATTGAGGAAATTCAGATAAACTGCCCCAGCTCAGAGGACCCCAAGGAGACATGACGATAACTGTAATGTGGTATCATGAGTAGGATCCTGGAACAGAAAAAGGATACTAAGTAAACACTAAGGGAAATCCGAATAATGTATGGGCTTAGGACTTACCTGGTGTTCCAGTGGTTAAGACTTTGTCTTCCAATGCAGGGGTTGTGGAGTTTGATCCCTGGTCGGGGAACTAAGATCCCACATGCCTCGTGGGCAAAAGATCAAAACATAGAACAGAAGCAGTGTTATAACAAATGCAATAAAGCCTTTAAAAATAGTCCACATCAGGGAAAAAAACACCTTTAAAAAATAAATAAAAATAAAGCATGAACTTTAGTTCATAATAATATATCAGTACTGGTTGATTACATGTAACAAATAATCCGTACATTAGTAAGGTGTTAACAGGGGGAACTGGGTGTGGGGATGTATGGAGATACTTTGTACTATCTTCTCAATTTCTATGTCAATCTAAAATTTTTCTAAAAAAATTATGTCTACTTCCAAAGAAAAGTCACCATCACCACCAAATTTGAAAAACTTTAAAGGGTTACCATCAATTATCTGGAAATTATGTTTGTGAGAAAACCTTATTCCTTTATGATGATGGATAAGGGAAGCATTGCTGAGTTATCTCTGCCTCTGAGCAAGTTAATGTTTCTAAGAAAAAGAAGGCAGAGAGGGGAGAAGGAAGAAAATGTGTGTGTGTGTGTGTGTGTGTGTGTGTGTGTGTGTGTGTGTGTGTGTGTGTTTAAAACAAGAGGAAAAAGTGAATTCTAAATTGTTAAAACCTCGGAGTGGAACTTAATCTAATTTATAAGCCGTTCCACTAGAGATGTTTGAGGATTTTTTGTTGTTGTTGTTAAAGAGAAAAACTAGTTTCAAGCATTATTAAGCTTTTTTTTCCCCTCCCAGAAGCTAAGAAAACCATCTGTGAGAACCTGTTTGCATGTTTGTTTTCTACAATAAAATGCAAAATACTTCTTCCTGTTAGCGGATTATACCATATGTCTCTCCCTGTAACAAAATCAGCATGTTTATTAATGAACCCAATCAGAGGCAAAGATTTAGAAAGATTTAAGGAACCGAGTTTTCCATTCAATATTTCAGCAAAAGAAACTTCTGGTTAGACATCGTTGTTGTGCTTGGAAAATAGAAGCTTTGTTTTTGCTTTGAAATCAACTGACTTGGCAAAGGACAAAGAGCAGGAGGCGAGCCCCTTTGAAAAAAAATTTTTTTTAAAAAGTCTGCATTTAAGAAGGGCCCTTTCTGCCTGATGATTCCCCTGCTGATTTATCCACAGTTTATATGTGATTAATATTTAATTTGATCAGTTTCATTTTTCCAGACAGACTAATTAAAGTGTTTGATGGCCCAAATCCTCCATATCTGAACGTAGTGGCAGGCCTGTGGGCTTCCGAGAGTGACAGGAAGCAAATGGGTTAGTTTCAACCATATTGGAGAGAGCAGCCCACAGTACCCATCGTGGAGATACCTTGATAGTTCCAGCACACGACCCTCCCTAGCAGCCCCCTTGACCATCTGAGTAACCGAGATGGCTGATGGCACTTGGTGTGGCACAGCCCATTGGAAAGAAAGAAGTTAGACCCAGCACCCACAAGACTAGTTCAAGTTCAAGGTGCTGTCGTGAGCCAAACCCTTTCACTTTCTGCTCTAGTCATTCAGCCTAATGAGCAAGTGAGAGCAGCAGGAAGGTTTGGGTGACTTTGGTTAACTATTGAAAGAACTATCGTAAAATTTGGGGACTCGGGCAAGTAGAGGTAAATATTTGCAAGTTGATGGTAATAAAGGTCATTACTTTTTGAATGTTTATTTATTTATTTATGACTGTGCTGGGTCTTCGTTGTTGTGTGCAGGCTTTCTCTAGTTGTGACGAGTGGGGGCTACTCTCTAGTTGCAGTGCACAGGCTTCTCATTACGATGGCTTCTGTTGGTTTGGAGAACGGGCTCTAGAGCAGGTGGGCTCTGTAGTTGTGGTGCATGGGGTTAGTTGCCCCGCAGCGTGTGGAATCTTCCCAGACCGGGGACTGAACCCATGTCCCCTGCATTAGCAGGCAGATTCCCAACCACCAGACCACTAGGGATGTCCCCTAAGCTGATGATTTTTTTTTAATGTATTTTATTCTATTTTTGGCTGTTCTGGGTCTTCATTGCTGTGCAGGGGCTTTCTCAAGTGGCAGAGGGTTGGGGCTGCTCTCTAGTTGCAGTCTGTGGGCTTCTCATTGCAGTGGCTCCTCTTGTTTCAAGGCACAAGCTCTAGAGCATGGGCTCAGTAGTTGTGGCTCATGGGCTCAGTTGCTCTGCAGCATGTGGAATCTTTCCAGACCAGGGATCGAACCCGTGTCCCCAGCTTTGGCAGGCAGATTCTTAACCACTGGACCACCAGGGAAGTCCAAGCTGGATGGTTTTTGAAAAGGACTTGTAAGGTTGCATTGAGAATCCTAGTGGGAAAGCCTTTCGATTCTTCAACTACCCCATCTCTGGGATGGACACTTATCAATAGCCCCCAAGCTGACCAAGTCCTCAGACACCCTAGCATCTAAAGAAAAACACTATATACCAATGAACCGCGTGTTCTCCTGAAGTGCTCGTTAGCCCTTGGATACTCTGGCTTCCCTTCAGATGTCTCTTAACTCCATGGCTTTCTCTTCTTCAAGGAGCTAGCCTGGAGGCAGAATGTAAAATGCTTAGCAACAAAGTCCGCTACATTGTGTGGCCAGGCAAGAGGGAACCCAGGGGCTGCAGAGGCAGAGAAGCTAGCTGCCCAGGGGCCAAGATAAGGCTGTGTGACTGATGAGGCAGGGCACCTGGTGAAGATCCAAAAGCCGAGTTCCCAAGTACTGCCCAGAGACAGGGGTCAGCTGTCATGTTGAACAGTGGCCTTGGATCATGAGTGTGCTGCGGAGCCAGGGGTTTGAAGCTTTGAGCCTGTGTTGATTGGCTTTGCTCTAGTCACTGGCTTTGCTCTAGTCTAACACCACTACAGAATGTTCATTCAATTCAATCCAACAGACATTCACGGGCTTCCTATTCTTGCCAGGTAACAGAGCTATACTCTGGGGATGCACAGGTGGATAAAATAAGTCCATTCACTGATGAAACAGTAAACACCATTCATCATGACAGATATTAGATTATCCGGAGAGAACAGTGGAGACAGTCTCCTCTGGACAGTTGAAAGTGTGCGGTTAGATGACCACCATCGGCCCTAGTCAGGCACCATTGAAAATCAAGACCCTGCTGCTGGAAGCATTCCTTTGAGTTAATTAGAGGAGCATTTCATTAATTCTGTTAAGGAATGTTAAGAGGAAAGTTGTAACCTGAAAAAATGATCCCATGAACAAACAAGTGGGTTAAATGAAGCTAGACACCTTGCTTTCCTGGGCAGTGGTTTTCACCTGCAGGACTTCTCAGAGCCATGAGCATACCAGGTATACTGTGTGCATATCCCAGAGGAGGCCTCCTACTGAGGGTTTTGACTTGGGAATCTCCTTAGAGCTGGGACCTTCATGTCCTTGGCCCCTGGCACAGAGTCCTGTCTGGAGCTGAGACTTTGTGGAGTGGGCTTCCAGCCCTGGCTCTTTCAGTCTGGCTATAATTGCTTGGCCTTGGGAAATCTCCTCCTTCTGGCCCCATTTCCTCATCTAGAAAATGTGGTAGTGACACCGACCTGTCTTACAGGGTCATTATGAAATGTTGTATGGAAAAGTAGTTTGTACCACTAAGGGCCAGGATTATGATTGCGTCAAAATGACGATCATGGTTGTGACAAAGCCCTCCAGGCCTTCATTCCTTGACGGCTCTGAGGCTCGAGACCTGTCTCCCTTTCCTGAGATTTCCCTTTCCTCATGATCTTAACGCGCCTCTCTGGGCTACTTCTCGTAAGCTTCCCTTACATTAAACCTCAGAGGCTTCCGGTTTTGAATCTTTCTTTCCACCCTGGACTGTTTTCTTTGAGGTTTTCCACTGTGTCACCATTCCCTGTATACCCACATTTCTGTCTCTAGCGTTAACTTCTCTCATGAGCTCTGGATCCAGACTGCCAGCTTCTCACCAGGCATCTCTGTATGATTGCCTCCAACTCAGCCCTACATGCATGCTTCTTTGTCTCCGAGGGTCATCTTAAGTGCTGCTGGGAAATTCCTGCCTGTCTTTCAAAACCCAGCTCAACCACCTCCTCTGTGTGTGTCCTCCTCTGTGCTCCCAGAGAACTCTGTCCCGACATCTGACACCCCACTGCTCACGCTGGCGCTGTGATTATCGGTGGGGGTTTTGTGGAGTCAAAGACTGTACCTTACTTGTGTTTAAATCCTCATCACTGAGCAGAGCGCAGGCCACGTGGCCTCCAGTCTGTTAAGCTGGATGCATATGTCTCATTCTAGTCATGCCTCTGCAGCAGAGGGGAGTTTCATCTTTAATGCCACATCTGGCTTTACACCAGAGGCCTGAACCTGCCGGGTGACAGTTTTGTTCTTTTCCCCGCCAGCTAGGGCTTGCGGTTACCCAGAAGCAGAAGCCCCCCACAGAGGGGCCAGAGGAGGCCACAGGTGCCTCTGGCTGCAGCCGCCCCTCGGCTCTGAGCCAGCCAGCCCCCGGCCATTGACCGCGGTGGCGAGCAGGAGGCCCACTCGCTCTCCCTCAGCTCTGGCCGAGCCGTGTAGTTTGTGCAGATGGCAGCTACTACATCTCCTCGCAGATGTGCTCTCCTGTTGCAGGTGGAGAGTGTTGATGAGTTGTTCCCTGGCTGGCACAAGTGTTGAGACACCTCACTGTCTCCGAAGTTGGAGTTCCTATGGCTCCCACTGTGCAATCAGGGCCTGATTCCGAGCAGCAATGTGTTGTTCCCGAAGCCCAGGCACTTGGTTCCCTGGTCCAGGTGTCCCTACCCTTGGGTGCCCAAATAGACACTCAATGCAAAATTAAGGAGCAAATCACTGTTTACATTGCCAGAAGTTAAGAAGCAACTGATGGTAGAAGGCGAAGATCAAACTCAGCACTGGGCTAGTTCTGCACTCGACTAGTAGTTCTTTCCTAGCAACTAAGCGGGAGGAGGGGATCTTTCAGCGAAAGGACTAATACCCACTGACATTCTCCCATCAACTCCTGGGGGCATCCCTTCAGTCGGTCAGTGACAGTAGCAGGTAAAATTATTGTTATTTAGACACTCACTTGGTCTTGTGTGACCTCATGGACTATAGCCCGCCAGGCTCCTCTGTCCATGGAATTCTCCAGGCAAGAATACTGGAGTGGGTTGCCATGTCCTCCTCCAGGGGATCTTCTCACCCCAGGGAATGAACCCAGGAGGAGAACGGGACAACAGAGGATGAGATGGTTGGATGGCATTGCAGACTCTGTGGAATTGAATTTAAGTAAGCTCCGGGAGTTGGTGATGGACAGGGAAGCCTGGCGTGCTGCAGTCCACGGGATTGCGAAGAGCTGGACATGACTGAGCGACTGAACTGAACCAAAAACAAAGTTGTATAATCCCCGGGCAAATACAGGTGATGTTTGTTAGTGTATTTGGTTATATCGTTGAAAGCAGCAGAATTAAGTAAAAGCAGAATGGGACAAAGTGTGACTTAAAGTTGCAACTCTCTGAAGTGCTTTGCGTATTTCTTTCTCTTTACTTGTTAGTATATAAATCATAGCATCTGTCCTTTTCCTTTCCACAAGTCAGACTCTGGAAAGTTTTAAAAGTTTGTGTCTGTGATCAAAAGTGAGATAAAATGGTCCTTTTTCACTGCCCTGGCTTGGAAGGAAAGTGTTCAAACCAGGGGGAGACTGTCATTGCCATGTGATAATTTAATCTTCCTTTAGTCTTTACTCTCCCTTTCTAAATCTTGGCATATGAGATCATAGGTTCCTTCTCCATTTTCAAATTGGCATCTTTCTTGTTTTACATAAGAATTTGATGCCTCATTTGAACCAGTCTACCTCCAAGACCCTTGCTCTGAAGACTGCATATTAGAATGCTTTTGGCTGCAAGGAACAGAAGGCCTAGCCAAAAATGGCCATAAAAGAGGGATGGTCAGTTAGTTATCTCACAAAATAAACGTCCAGAGTTAGCCATATGAATGTGTGGGACCGGCTTCTCAGAGGATCTCCTGGCTTCTCCTTAAGTAGATAAGCTAGCTACCCCAGCTGTAAGCCTTGGGTCCCCACCCTGTGCTCCCAGGAAAGGAAGAGAACAGACCTCGTCCTTCACGTGTGTTTCTTTGAATGTGGAGGGAAAATCCTTTCCAGAGGTTCTGCAGCATTTCCTCATTCATCTCATGAATGACAGCCTTGGACTTGGTCACCCGTCTACCCAAACCAGTCACTAGCTAATACACATTAGCTTAGACCCTAGATCATCTCCTGGGCTGGGCCCACAGCTGGCTGATACCTGAGCAGAGCTGGTTTTTCTGATAACAGAGACCAGGGCACAGTCTGCTGGGCAGACGACCAACTCTGCCATAGGCTGTCTTCAACAACAGTACAACCTGTGGCTTCTGCTAGGAAAAAAACTCACTCCAAGTGGAGCAGAAGGTCAGCTTGGCATCTGTATTGATAGGCTAGGATATTATACAGCCTTTAGAAGAGATCTTGGAATACTTGCTTATTTATGTCACCACTGGTGGCACTAGTGGTAAAGAACCCGCCTTGCCCATGCAGAAGACGTGAGACGGGAGTTTGGTCCTGGGTCAGGAAGATCCCCTGGAGGAGGGCAGGGCAACCCACTCTAGTATCCTTGCCTGGAGAATCCCGTGGACAGAGGAGCCTGGTGGGCTACAGTCCATGGGGTCCCAAAGAGTCGGACACGACTGAAGCAGCTTAGCACGCGCGCAGGCACTATTCATTTGCATACCTTGAGGACAGCGCTTAGCACACAGCACCATGATTCTGTATCTGTGTGTCACAAGGGGCCCCTGGTTTCTTGTGTCCAGAGCACCCAGGAACTCAATACAGACAGAAGCTGCCTCAGTGTTTGCTAAGTGAATGAATTAATGAATGAAATAAGCAAACAGTAAGATATTCTTTAAAAAAAACTTTTATCAATGTATGGTTGATTTACAATGTTGTGTTAGTTTCAGGTGCACCACAAACTAATTCAGTTTTATATGTGTGTGTGTGTGTATATATATGTATATTCTTTTTCAAATTATTTTATATTATAGGTTATTATAATATATTGAGTATAGTCCCCTGTGCTATACAGTAGGTCTTTATCCATTTTATATATGGTAGTATGTACCTGTTAATCCCAAATTCCTAATTCATCCCCCACTTTACCCTTTGGTAACCATAAGATTATTTTCTATGTGAGTCTGTTTTTGCTTTGTAAATAAGTTCATTTTTATCATTTTTTTTTATTCCATAAATAGGTGGGGATGTGATATTTGTCATTCTCTGAATCACTTCATTTTAGTATAATAATCTCTAGGTCCGTGAGCAAGAGATTGCTGAAGCATGTCTTATGAAGAATACTTGAAATAATTACAAATGTTTACCTGGATAATTGAATGAATGAACACACAAATGAATAAGCAACTGATGGCTGAAGTGTTCTTGAAGCTGAGTTCTGTGAACTGTTCAAATGACTATAAATGTTTTCCTAGAGAAGAGAAGTTCTGAGGAATACAGAGACTTTCTGCAATGCTGTACCTAAAATCCTTTCAAGTGAAAAAGACGTTAGAATCACCTTGTGGGATATCTAAGGATAGAGCTAGGAAGAATGAGTGGAAACTACAAGAAGACAGAGAGCTCTTTCTCGCTCTGAGCGAAAATCTCAAAGTGGAGCTATGTAAACATGGAACTGCCTACCTCGGGAAAGAGTGCTCTTGCCATCACCAAGCACTCGCTACTTGGCAGGATATTGTAAAGGATAGGGAAGTTCCATTTATCACTGGAGATCGGACCAAGCAATGTTTATTCTCTGATGTAACCCAGTGGTGATATGGCTCTCTGAAATTTTAAGAAAATTTAAGGAACTAAACTCTTAGCTCTAAAGATTGAAATGAAGGAAGCACCGCAGTTATTTCTAAAGTCACAGAGATTTTATGCTGCTCTGAAACACCTGTGAGTAACCCCACCTGTGTTTATTGTTCTCAGTTACATGTGCTATTCTCTGGAGCTCAATTTTGTGATGGAAGGATTTTTTGAAAATAAAAAGTTGTTGAGGACTTCCCTGGTGGTCTGGCGGTTGAGACTCAGCACTTCCAGAGCCTCCATTGCAGGGGCGCGGGTTTGATCCCCAGTCAGGGAACTAGGATCCCACATGCCTCACATGGTGCAGCCAAAATTGGGTTCGTCCGTCTTACCGGGCTCTGCGTGGGTGATGAAAGTTCGCCTTTGTGCTCTTGTTGTCTGAAGAGAAGTGCTCAGCTTCTGAGGGGAGGGGAGGCTGCGTCCGCACGTCTCTCTCACATGCGCTGTCTCGCCGCCTAACCACAGAAGTGAAAGTCAGAGAAAAGACTTGGAGATTGAGAAACTGCGGGCCATCATTCACTCTTCTTGTAATTATAGTGAGGAAGTGTATTGCATATGTATGTTCCCTCAGTAAAACAGGTGTTCTGCCCTTAAAATGGTAATTACCGACTATTTCAGATCAATGATCTTCGCTTATTTCCTATCACTGTGGTATTTTTTTCCATGGTTAGCCACCCTGTGATATAGAAAGCTTGCTCATGCTTGAAAAAATCAAAATGCATATAGATTTTCTGAAATAAGCCTCCTTTCTGGAAGTATTTTGCGGTTAGTTTCAAAATGTAATATCCTGAGGAAGGTTTAGGTTGACTTTTTTTATTTGAGTATAAAATTTTAAAAGTAAAATCACTGTGCAGTGAGCGATTTTACTTCCATTAGCCTAATGTCTTTGTGGTTTCATTTGAGGTCACTAGTAGATTATTTTTCTTGCGTTATTTCATCAGCTGTCAGTTCTATTAATATAATATAATTCATTCAGTGCTGTGATTTTTAAGACATGACTGTAAGCACAGAAGGCAATTTTTTTTGAAGTTTATTTGGATGATTGTAGGGTATCAGACTGCCTCAGTCTTCTCCATGCTCAGTGTCGGGAGGGTCACTTAAGGATTGCATATGATCTGGGATTGTCAAGTGGTGATTCATGCCTGTGTTTTTATACCCAGTGCATAAAAATATTTCTGCAGCTTCTTTATTATCATCTTTTGAAAGACTATGACTTGCTTGTGCGATATGCAATTGTGTTTACTACTTAGGTTACAGGATACATGATATATCTCTTATTTAACACTAACAGTAACCCTTTCCAGGAGGTTCATTTCAAACTCACTCTATTAATATATTCACTCTTTGGGCTTTGATTACAATACAGTGAATTTATGTTTGCATAGTTACTGGGTATCATTCAGGAAATCATTTGAAAATTATTCCTTAAACAATAGATAGACACATCTTGTAAGTCCCTAGTAGTTATCAAGAAATTATATATTGTCCTCTCTTGAACTTGAATATATAATGGAGGTCCTTGGAACCACCTGGAAAATTGGTTCTTTAGGTTTTTTTTTTAAATTGAGGATAATTTTTAAATGTTAAAAATAAGAAAGCCCTACAGAGTAATAGTTGTAGCTTTGCCATCTTGAAATTTGAAACATATAAAATGCATTTACTGAAATACATGTGGATGAAATGATGTAATATCTGGGGGTTGTTTTTAAATTATCTGAAAAGATGGAAGCAGCAGGAGTAGGTAGGGTGTAGATGAAACAAGGTTGGCTGTGAGTTGATTGTTGTTGAAATTGGGTGATGGTAGATGGGCGCTTATTGTATAAACACTTTTATATGTGTTTGAAAAACACATCCATTTCAAAAAAAAAAATACGTCAGGACTATAAGGTCACTGTGAATTTAGCTGTGCTTTTAAAAGGAAAATGTATTTTTATAATCACTGAAGCATCTATATGTTTGAAAAATACAAATCATTACGTGAAAGTGGCATGTGATTTATGGAGCCTAGAGACAGAGCTTGGTGTTCCTGGATTCTGTAACCTCTCTGCTATAACCATTAGAGCACAATAGAGAAGCAAGTTCAAGGCAGTTTGATAACCTACTGTGTACACAACCACAGAGTACATTCCAAGTAACGTGAACCTTGACTGCTGAAGCACGCATGTCACTTCATGAACACACTGGTTGCTATGCTACTTAGAAAAGGCAGTGCCCTGTGGAGGCAGCCGTGCTTGAGCAGTGAGAACATGGAACAGAGCGTGTAGGGTTGAGGCAGGCTGGAAAATCTAGCACAGGAAGCAAAGAATCTGATCCATTCAGAGCGTCAGGGGCCTCCAAGTAATAGCAGCCTTATCCTAATTCAAGCTCCGTCAAGCTTGCCCTTGGCCAACTGTCACCAAGGCCAAAAATACCTATGGTTTCCTTTTCTGACCTAAGTCATATTGACCTACACCTTCTGTCTCCTCCTCAAGCAGAACGTAAAACATCTACATTGTATTTCGATTTCTGTGAAGATTAGAAAGCAATCTCACTGCCTTTTGTCCCTGGCCAGTTTTCACTGGGACCTTATTTCCTTGAAATTCTTGGCCTATAAAAGCATGCAGGTGAAATTACCCTTAATTTATAATTATATAGATTTAAAATCTCAGATTACATGGGAATCAAATATCTAGAATGAATTAGCCTGAGGAAGGTGTTTCTTTTCTCAAAATTATTAATTATTGGAACATTATACAAAAAAAATAACATTGAAACACTTAATTCATGGTTCAGTTCTGTTGTTCATTTAAAGGTTTAACTGTTTCCCACTGTTCAAATATCTCTATCTGATCTTTCATGCTAACCTAGCATGTCCAAAATATTGAAAACCAGATGAATGAGCAAGGAATTTAAGGAGTACTCCCCTAGTGAAGCCAGAAGGATTTTCTTCAGGAGGGGAAAAAAAAAGAATGCATGAAACTTATTTAACAAGAAAGATTTGAGTCAGGTAATCTACATAATATATCCACTGGCATTAAAGCTGTCATCTTGGTATAGCATTTCTGGTACGAATTTCGCAATAGCTGTCTTTCACTGTCGGTTCTAATAAAGAGTGTTGGTCAGCTTAAATTCCCTGGGAGCTCAGAGTTATGTTTTGTGAACTGCGTATGCCTGAGGCCTCTCATGCATGATTTAAACTGCTTTGTAAATGTCAATAGGTGGAAAAGCATCGGATCCCTCGTAGATTTCTCCAAACCCTCAAAGATGAGTACGCCATGTATAAACCATGCTGCGCTCTCAAGGCCATTGCCGTTTTTTACTCTCGCCTAACTGGGGGTTTTAAGGTATTGCCAGGAGCAAAATATCAGTGTGTGCATGTCTCGATCCAACTGGCCAATGAAACCCTTTATTAAGAAAACCTTTGCACCAGAGAAACGTCTCCAGTGACCTGAGATGGGCCCACCTCATGAATGTTGAATGTTCCTCAAACTCCATTTCTTCTTTCTTGATTTTTTATTTTTTTCAAAACACACATTTGACTTGATTGAATTTGCTGATTCCATAGCACTGCATTCATTTCATGAACACCGCTATGGAATGGTAGAAAAATATTTCCATCAGGAGCTCCCAGACCTGGGTCCCCTCCTGGTTCTGTCTGTCTCTGGCTGTTTGTCCTTGGGCAAGCCACTTAGCCTTTGAGGGGGGCCTCACTTTTTCATTCATTGAAGTTAAATCCAGGAGGTTGCATTAAATCATCTCCAGTTATTCCTCTCAGCTCTTGCATCATGATTCCAAGAGATAGTGACAGACAGCCAGTGTGACACTTTTAAAGCCATGGGAGCACATGGGACTTTTTAATTAGGCTTATTCTCCTGTCTTCCGGGCAGCACAGAGTGCCAGCAGGAGCCCCCAAATGGCCAGCAGCGATCGGGCAAAGTGACCTCAATGTCAGCCCAAAGGCTTACCAGCTCATTTGCGTTCACAGCGCATCCTTGTGCTATTTCCCACCTGCCTGTGCCCCCCTCGCCACCACCGCCCCACAGTATGTCCCCCCTCCACTCCCGGGACTCCTTAGCTAAAAGGTGTCTTCTAATGTCTGAAGAGGCTGAAGCGGCATGGCATTCCAGGGTAGAGGCCCGCAAATGAGCAAAAACACTAGCCTGGCTTTCTCGTGGTGGTTTCTGCTCCACCCTTTCACTGCCTTGCCCAGTACCTACGGACCGACATGCTTGGAAAACGCGTGTTGCATAATCATTGCGGAGCAAATTCGTTCAGAGTCAGCCAGGAAGACAGAGATGGCCTTTTGTTCTCCTTTTATTTCTTCATTCCCACCCTTTGGTCTTCTCTTTCCACATGCTCACTTTCTCACACAGTGTCTTTTTGAGGCAACCTTTTCTGGGGTAGCCCTGAAGCTGGCCTGTCAGGTCTAGTCCTGACCCTCCTCTGACTGTGTGACCTTGAGCACTTCACGTAACCTCTCCGTGTCTCTGTTTTTCATCTGTGAAGTGGGCATCATATAAGTACCTACTTCAGCAGGTTGAGATTTAAATTCAGCTCTAACATAAAGCTCTAGAGCTGCGCCTATCAATGTTATTAACATTGGTTTGTTTTTTTTTAATTATTATTTAATTTGAACTTAAAAATAAAAAGAAAGACCCAAGAACAAACCAACTGCCCTTTTTTTTCTCTTGGAATACCCACCATCTCCACCCCAGTGAGGAGTGGTCTGAAGAGGGCAGAGCCAGCGGTGCAGGGCCTTGCTCATTCAGGCCAGGTCCGTGTTTGCCTGGTTAGGAGCACACCATGGTGACGTCCACGCCCTGGGCAGCCGCACCATAGCTGGGTGGGAACTCCACAACCTGAGGGGCCTTTGGAACCCTGTCGCCACCAGTGTTCCATTTGTGTGTATGGAGAATATCAAGTAAGCACATTCTTCGTCACCCCCTGCCATGACCTCAGGGTTACTTTCTGCTGTTGTTGACAAATTTTTAGACATCCCAGGTTTTATCAGCGGAAACCTTGAAGAGTGACAAATGGTTCTTGGAAGAGTCGGTACACACTCTAAAATGTCAGCTGCCTCATTTATAACCGGCGATGTCCAGCGTCTAAGCCGTGCTATCAGCATGGTCTATAGATAACTCGCCCTCACGATGCTCCGGGCTCCCCGAGCACTTTGTGCAGCTGTTCTGGTTGAAGACCCGGTTGACATCTATAATAGATATCAAATGGAGAGCCTCTTATTTTATCACTCTCTGTGTTTCAACACCGGCGGTCCCCGTGGACTGTCGGAAACAGGCAGCCGGCACGTTATGGGAAAGGTGACTTGCTGAGTCCGGGTGCCCCGAGGACATTATTAAGTACTGGGGAACCTTGTTAGCTCATAAAGTTGGTTCAAACCAATTATTGCTGTGCGACCATTCCCGTTGCCAAGAATGTAACTCTTTTAAATTCTTGCCCATAAAGCCAATCTTTCCATGACATGATATCATAGAGAAGGGCTTCTGATCTGGCCGACGGTAGTGTCCCACTGGCTGCAAAGACTAAACATTGCATTTGCTGCTCAATACTGGTTACCCTTCAGTGCTTCATGGAGGCAGCAAGACTACTATTTATAGATTTACTTTCTGTCTCCCTAGTTCAGCGCAGTCAGTTTTGACACACTGTCCCAGTAATCTGATCAGCCGTGCTGCTTTTAAATGAAGGTCTAGGCCTTGGCCTCTGCAGAGAGGGTGACAGCTGTCAGATACAGATAGTAGGCTACAGATCCTGGCTGCTAAAACCCTCTCATTCATTCCCGGTACAGATCATTGACCACAGCTTGAAGCCGTGCTTTACAGTCGGCCGATTAGTTGGCAAGAGATCTACATACTGTATTAGCAAGGTCAACCACTGAGATAAAGGCAAAAACGCAAACCCTGCACTATTTTTAAACCAGTAGCCATTTGTTAAAGCTGGTTATTTTGGTACATGTCTCTCTTCCTTGCTTTTCTTTTTTCCTCTCTCTCTCAAAACAAAACTAAACAAACTTGCTAAAACTCTCTGTCAGAGTTAATGAAGATGATTCAGATCTGAGAAGGGTGCTGTCTTTCTCAGAAACTCTTTCAGGCCCTGCAGTGTAGACCACTGTGTGAGCCACGCCCACTCCTTGTTTTAACCAGAGCATATTTGGAGAGCTCAGCCCTGGGATCCTAGAAAAAGTTTGCCCCGTCCATGAGAATGGGCTCGGCGGGTCTGGCCGGTCTTCACTGTTGGCTCAAGTGGCGGGGCCTCATCTACAGGGACTCCATTCTCCGGGGTCCTCCCTCACCTAGCACCTTGCTTGAAGCCTGACTTTGTTCCACGTGCTTTGCATCAGACTTGCAGGAGGAGAACTTGGACCCTGGGAAGCCTGTCGTCACAAGGTGATCCACTGACTTCAAATCCAGTGAACCTTGAATCTTATCTTTACCCAGAATCTTATCTTTATCCGACTACCAGATCTGCTCCACCCCAACCCCCTCCCTCCGGCTCCTCCTTCCGGCTCCCTTCACGACCGCCACCGGCCCCCTCACCTGCCTCTGTTTCCCCCAAGACCTCTCTGTTCTCCTGCAGGGACGCAGCCAGAGCGTCCATTCTTTTCCAAGGGTATGCTCTCTTGTGCCTACCTCCATACTGCCTTCCCTCTCTGCTGTGAGCTTGTCACGTTCCCATCTCCCCTCTGATCTCCTCTTTCGCTCTCTACACTTTATTGACTTAACGACCGAGTTCGGTTTCCCAAGGGCTCAAGGGCAGTAAGTCTCAGTCTGCCGGCTCCCTCCACCTGTCCTTCCCTAAGGCCGTGCACCCCTGTCCCGAGCGAACCCAGCACAGTCAAGCTATTCTTGCTGCATCTCCTCTCCTCTTACCCTGGAGAACCTTTCAAATGACAAGTCTTAGGACAGCGAGTAAACTCAGTGTACGTCCTCAATAAATATCTGTAGAATGGGAGCATAAATACAAGTCAAACATTTGACAC